>CM060964.1:360881025-361521025 GCA_030765045.1 Tenodera sinensis | reverse complement strand
AATATTAAGAAGGGGAAAGAAGAACATCCCCTAGAGGATGCGATATGTACTGATGATTTTGACAATGACAAGAGCAGTAGTAGTAGTACCAGTAAAAGTACACAGGATATTCGGGAGCAAAAGAGGAAAAGTGCGGATACATCTGAAAAAATATGTGAGGATACAACACGTATGGAAGAATTAAGAGAATTGGCTGGGCAGTTGTTTAAGTACAGTGAGGAACTGTCGGAGTTGGTGAGGAAGACTCCAAATACTAAAGCAGAAATTAAACGTGGTATAAGAAGTGTTGGGCAGATGGCTGAAACTATATTGGGAAGACGGAAGGAAGCTGATAATGAGAAAAGTAAAAGGGAGTTTAGAGCACCTGAAACATTAGAGATAGCAGTGCAGGCTCAAGAGGATGTAATCCTGAGGGAGACTGGTGTTAGTGCCCGTAGTAGTACTGAAGTGAGAGATATTGAAGAAGATATACTACGGGCTAAATGTTTTGATGATTTCGCCCAGTTATTGGATAAGGATTAGATTGGATGGAAAGAAATTTTCAATCAGTAACTATGATGTCAGGGAGTATAACAAAGTTAAAAGAGGTTGTTAATATGGCAGTGTGAGTAAATCCAGGTGATAAATGGTGATTGATGATGATGATGCTGTCTGCTGCTGCTGTCTGCTGCTGTCTGCTGCTGTGTGCTGGTGTCTGCTGCTGTCTGCTGCTATCTGCTGCTGTCTGCTGCTGTCTGCTGCCGTCTGCTGCCGTCTGCTGCTGCCGCTGCCGCCGCTGCTGGCGCTGCTGCTGCTGCCGCTGCCGCCACCGCCGCCGCCGCTGCCGCTGCCACTGTCGCCGCTGCCACTGCCGCTGCCGCCGCCGCCGGCGCTGCCGCTGCCGCCGCCGCCGCCGCTGCTACTACTCCTACTACTACTACTACTACTACTGGTACTTCTACTGCGCGTTTATTTGCGCTAATATCGTTATTTTTGTGTATAGAACTCTTCAATCTGCAAAGGTATAACAGATACAACACTTGTTATAAATTTAGAACAACCGGGTAAACTGTTGGGATTTTCGAAAATTCACCTAAAATACAATATCTTAAAACGCAATATCTAACGCTATATACTTTAAAAACATATACTTGAAATCACAATGTTCGCTTAATGTTCACTAACATTGCATGCCTTAGCTGTTGGCACCTGGTTCTTTTTAAATGCCAGTGGCCGCACTCAGTTCTTCTGAGGCCAACTGTTTTAAAAACGTGTAAATACTGAAAATAATTGCCTGTGTATCTAAATGCAACTCTTTCCCTTTTGATCTACTCGTCTATAAGCCTCTAGTTTTCGATAATGCCATGTTTCTTAGCAGCAAAATGAGTTGCAGTAAGTGTAAGACACGCTTATCACTAGGGCTAGGAAGTTCATGCATTTGCATGTTTTTTCACAGGAGATAAAAACGTATGCTTTCACATAATGTGCCCGAATTATGGAATTTTCAGTTTTTTGGACATGATTTTATGGTGCATATAACTGCATATTTTCTTGATTTTGATAAATGCAGTGAACCCCCTGTTTCCATCCCTTCATTTTGTGTGTGTGTGTGTGTGTGTGTGTGTGTGTGTCTGTCTGTGTGTGTGTGTGTCTGTCTCTGTGTGTGTGTGTGTCTGTCTGTGTTTGTGTGTGTGTGTAGAGAATAATCACTGCATTATCTGAGAGGTTTATATTAACAAAGATGAAGTGCAGGTCGACGTTTTGAGCAGCACGATTATCGCAACGCTTGTCTGTCCACCAATAGTTGTGCCATTGTGTTCAAACGTAACAGTGTTGTGAACTGGTTCCTACCAAATTAAATTAGACGTATAAAATGTTAAAAGAGCTCTTCAAATGCCGGAAATAACACCAACTTCGAGTGCTAGATTAATTAGTTTACAGAAAGAGTTTTCGGGTGATTTAATATCTACAGGTAATAGGGTACTGTATTGTGGAGTGTGTGAGAAAAATTTAGGGAGTGAGAAAAGATTTCAAATAGTTCAGCACATAAACATAGCAAAACATATAGAGAATTTAATCAGAAAACTCGCAAACAGAGAACCTGTTCAAAAACAGCTAGTAGAGTGTTTAGGAAGTAGGGTTACTGAATTTTCCTATGACTTGTGCCAAGCATTTTTAGCTGCTGATATCCCCTTGTTCAACATTAATAATCTGACATTTGAAAACTTTTTTGTCAAGTACACTTGACAACATGTGCCTGAAGAAAGTACACTGCGCAAGACTTAGGTCGGACATTATTACAATAACGTATTGTCAAATATACAAAATGAATTAGCGGATCAGTTTGTGTGGTTGTCTGTTACCCCTGATTCTGAGCGCCGTTCTATTGCTAATATAATCGTGGGTGATTTAAATAATGAACAAAAGACTACACCTTATCTTCTTAATGTGTGCGAATTGTCGGCCACTAACAATGTAACTGTGACCCAGTTTGTGATGGACTCTTTGAAATTACTCTGGCCATGTGGAATCAAATATGACCGGTTACTTTTATTTGTTACTGATGCATGTCCTTAAATGGTAAACCAGGACAAACTCTGAAAGGTATTTTTCCTAACATAATTCATATAACTTGTTTGGCACACGCTCTTCATCGCATTTCTGAGACAATACGCGATTCTTTCCCATTGGTAGATAGATTTGTATCCTGTACAAAGAGAATTTTTGTTAAATCTCCTAAAAGAGTTAAGTTGTTTAGATCAACAGCACCTAATATCAGACTTCCTCCTGCACCAGTGTTAACTCGATGGGGAACATGGTCAATGCAGTTTTATATTATGCTGAGCACATCGAAATAGTCGAAGACTATCTCGGGTGAGATCCTTCTCATGAATCACTTACTGTCTTTGAAAAAACCCGAAAGATCCTAAGCTTCCAATGCCTTTATAGCTGTTGGTAAGAAAGAAAAGAAAAATGGGCAGATATGAAACTAAGATCCTCTTTTAACCCAGTGCCTGACATTTAAGAAATCTATCAATATTTGGCGACAAAGTCCAAGTGCATAGCCTTAGAAGATCCACCAAGTGATTGTTGTGTAGCCTATTGCAATACAGACTTTTAATGTAATTCAATTTGGAGAAAAGCTGTTCGCAAATATATCACTCTTATACAAACTATTCTTGCAAATGCTTATTTCTCTGTCTACTTCATTTTAATCAACATAAGCATTTTCAAAAAGTATCTTATTACTAATTTTCTTTTAGGTGCAAGGGAAATATGGGAATACAGTAGTCTTTGAGCAATAGTGAAATGTTTTAAGAGCTGATTGTTATGTGATGTTTTTGAAATTTCATTCTCTTTGCATGGCCTAGGGATAAACGAATAACATATTCGTTTATCCCAGTTGTGGCATTGAATTTTTAAGTTCCAGTTCTACCTCTTAAACTTTGCCCACACACGGCTTGTGTGTTTAAAAACACCAACAGTAAGTTTGTTGGCATAAATAAATAATAATTAACATATTCCTGTTTGAGAAAAAGTATAAATATTGGCAAATTCATACAAACAATAAAGAATATCTCAGAAATGGTTCATTCAAAAAAAAGAAACGTATTTCACATAAATTTTGTGTTTTAACCAGATCCACATCTTTTATTTAGTAAGACTTTGTCTGTCTCTTACTATTTACCATTTAGGCAAAAGTCATCCAGAATGAAGAGGTCTTCCAAGGACATTCCCAGAAAATTCAAGTTATCACTTAGAAACTGCCATGGAATTGCCTGTTTGTGTCTGTCACTGGACACTGACTGTCTGTCTGTGTTTGTACACGTAAAGCAAGAGCTGATTCACCCTCCAACAGAAAGAGTGGAGTGGGGAATAGCTACTAATTATGTAAGCATCTCCAAAGAGACAAGGTTGGACATTGTTGGACTAGCATATTGCCCATCTGTCCCTTTTCCTGGGCTCTCACCTGGATTCAAAAAGGAAAATTCTCTTCCTTGGGAATAAATATTACGAACGGTGGAAGCTCATAATTTGGTCCTTGTATTTGTAATTTGTATGTTCTCCCCTACTGTTCTGACCCCTGTGTCATATTGAAGCAACAGTTGAGTAGTCTTCAATCTTGGATACTTGGTTTTCCATGCTGCAATGATTCATGGCAGATATACACTCGGTAGTAACTGATGTTTGGTCACTCAGGGGGACTGATGCTAAATGTTCAGTTTTGGAGAAGAAGGAAGCCACCACCTTCTTTTCTGCACTTTGTTAGTGGATGATCATCTAGAAAGCACCATACTGTCAATTGCTCCTTTGTTTCAGGTCATAGTGGTATATCCTGTGAAAATGTAGTCTCCTTGCTTCTCCCATTGTTGAATTTTTCCAGCATGAAAGGCCACCATTCCACGAGAGATACTTTCAGGTTTAATGAAAGCAATACCCAATGAGAACAATGCTTGCTGACTTGAATATAGTGTTTCCTGCTGTTGATCCAATGTTAAGGGTACCTACTCTGAATGTCAACATAGGTTAGTTAGTTCCTGTAAATCATCTATTACACTAGCAGTGCCAATGATATAGGACACATCAAAACATTGAGTATATATACAGTTCTCTTACAATTAAAGTTACAAAATATAACTAATAAAACTAGTAAGAGGTACAGAATTAACTTATAAATCAGTAACATTACAATAAATACAGAAATACATATACAGTTCTAAGTAATCAAAATATAGTATGTATCATTTTTCAATAATTGCTTTAACATCCAAGTATTTTCCTAATGTACCTGGCTATAATATTCCTCCACTGAATAAAAACAGTAGTCAAGCAAATATGCCAGCAAAGCTGATTTAAAATTGGAGGAATTATTTAGTAACTTTATGCTGCTAGGAAGAGCATTATATAATTTGGTACCTGCATAAATTGGTCCATTTTGCAAAAGCTTTGTATTTGTTCTCGCTACATGTATATCTGTCTTCTGTCTGGTGACTATGAATTTCATTGTTTGTAGGAAATATGTTGCCAGAGATTAAGTATTTTCTTGTGAAATGGATTAATTCATAGATATATATACTTGGGAGGGGTAGTATGTGCAATGTTTTAAAGATAGGCTTACATGTGGTTCTACAATTTACTCCCATTATTATTCTTAGCAATCCTTTTTGAGCTTTAAATAAGGATTTACAATGTGGAGAGCTCCCCCAAAACACAATTCCATATTGCATTATTGAATAGGCATATGCAAAATAAATGTTCCTGATTGTTTCAACGTGTACATTATTTACTAATAATTGAAACATATAGCAGATAGTGCTAAGTTTCTTTGTTAGTATATTAATGTGTGCATCCCATTTTACGTTGTCCTGTATCGAGATACCCAGGAAACGTGTAGTGCTAACGTTTCCAATTTCTGCATTATTAAGATAAACACTAGATTCTTTACAAGTTTTATTCTGTGTAATATGGAAATACATTACCACAGTTTTATCAGTATTTACAATAAGCCGATTGTGATTAAACCAGTTTGAGACTTCACTCGTTACTTGCTTCAAAAGCAGTTCCTGATTTACTCCTTTTACAATTATATTTGTATCATCTGCAAACTGGAATACAGTACCCATTGTCAAATTATCCTTCAAATCATTTACAAATAGTAAAAACAGGATTGGACCTAATATTGATCCTTGGGGAACACCAAATCTAATATTTTTTATCATTGATCGATAATGTTTTAATGATCCATCTTTATTGTGTGTAATTTCTACAAATTGTTTTCTGTCAGTAAGATATGAGGCTATCCATTTTAATGCAATGCCTCTAATGCCTAATTTTTCTAATTTGGTAAGAAGTAGTTCATGGTTCAGGACATCAAAAGCTTTGGATAAGTCAAGGAAAATGCCTGATATATTTTCTTTCTTGTCTAAGGTATCTATAACTAAAATATGATTTGAAGCTTTCCTGGCGATGAACATCTTGAGTATATCTATAACTGTATTTACAAAATGAAAGATGGCACTTTCTGTGGATCTGTTTTTTTGGAAACCATGATGAGTTTTGGATATCAATTTATTCTTTTCTATAAAGTTTAATAGTCTTTTATAGAACAGTTTTTCAATATTTTTGAGAAACCTGATAACAATGCAATAGGTCTATAGTTTGAAACCTCCATCTGACTACCTTTCTTAAACAGGGGTTTTACTTTTGCTACCTTTAAAGAGGTTGGAAAGTTGGCATTTTCAAACGAGGCATTGCATATATCAATTATTGGATATGCTATCAAGTGAGCACATTTTTTAATAAGAAAGTCTGGAACATCATCAATTCCATGTGAACACTTGTTTTTTAGTTCAGCTATTGCGGAGAGTACTTCTATTGGATCTGTTGGTTGCAAAAACATACTTTGATGAAACAAAAGTGATGATTGTGCTTCACTTTGATTTTTTTATTTGATTTTACTAGCTAACTGCTCTCCAACATTTATAAAATAATCATTAAAAGCTTCTGCTATTGAAGTTGGATTGTGGACTGTGGGTGGTATGGGTTCCTCCACTAATATGAATCAATCAATTTAT
This sequence comes from Tenodera sinensis, assembly GCA_030765045.1. Classification (NCBI taxonomy): domain Eukaryota; kingdom Metazoa; phylum Arthropoda; class Insecta; order Mantodea; family Mantidae; genus Tenodera; species Tenodera sinensis. Next base: position 361,514,471 of record CM060964.1, on the reverse strand, counting down.
TCATTCAATTTATCTTACAGGAAGATATAGGATATGTCACAATTCATGCTATACAAAAGCTTATACACAATAAAAAGTGCATATATATACAATACATAATGAATTACAATAAATAGTGCAATTCATCCCAGTTTTACAATAGTGTATTCCTTCTTCTAAAGTCAATCATGGGCTGGCTGCAGGTGATGTCGCCTGTGAACTAGTTCTCTTCTGTCTGTTTTGCATCTCAATCGCATGAAGCAGAAAAAAAGTTGTTAATTGTACAAGAATTTGGGAGTGAATATTTTATTGCAAAGTTCATGCGTTGATTATACCCAGCCTCCTATCTGCTGTGATCATGTGATAGACTGGCCCCTCCCACTTCCTATAGTCCATACTCCACAACCTTTTGTTTCCTCTATGGAGATTCACTGCCTATTTGTTACTTTACGCAGTACATGGCAAGCTAAACTTTCAGTTAGGTACATATTTGTGGTTACAGTACTGTTTCTCAGACTTCAGGATGCTGTTAGTGTTGTGTTATGTTTACGCCAATGAAAATGTTGAACAAGAAGAAAAGACAAATTAACATGACACTGGAAATTGAATTGGATGCATTAAATAGACCAGAGAAAGGCCAATGCATTAATACACACTACCTTTTAGGATATGTTAATGTTTTTATTTCCTATCTTGTGCTAGAATGTGCATATATTTAATTTGCAGTGTTATGTTATGAGTTGTGAATAACAGGTCCCTTATTTCATGCAACTAGACATTTCGATAGCTCAGTCCACATTAGGTCAAGTTATGGTTCTACTATAATTGTAAAACATGAAAGCCACATACTTGAAGACCTGTGAAGCATTAAGATCAGAAGAAACTACAGTTCAAAAGTATTGGAAAGCACGAATGCTAATGGCTTCATTGCCAGATGCAAGGCATTAGAAAACAACAAACAACAACAACATAGTTGTAAATCACAGCACAAAAATCATATGACAGCTCCATTATGTTTACCTGTCTGTGTGACAATGTGTGCATTTCTGATGTTATTGCTGTGTAGTAAAGCATAATTATAGCTTTAAATATCCTCCATTCAAATGAAAGCAATTATATCACTCTCACTTAATGGTTTAATCAGCATGGGCGTCAGCAGACTTTTTTCCGGGGGGGCATGTTGGAAGTTTGCAACCATGCAACCAGACAATATTTAATTCATTATTTTGTTGTCAAAAGTTATTATATTTGTTGTGGATAACCATATTAATTTGTACTAAATAAAAATTGTTCTTTATATCAAAATTAAAATAATAGTCTAATAGTTAGCAACTGATTGCACATTAAGTTCATTAGCTTCCAAGGGGAAGGGGGGGCTAGAGGCCCCCTTTCCCCCCTTCGCAATGCCCATGGTTTAATGGCTGCTAAAACTTTCAAGAGTGACTAGTGTTGGCTTGATAGGGGTTCCTTCAAAAAATTGAAAAAAAAAAAACACCTTACGCTAAATCTGAAGCAATTCACACAATTTACATCCCATACAGCACTAATAAGCATTGCTAAAACAGGTGAAACATGCACCATAACTAAAAAGCAAAAAGTAGCTTAAAAACCAAAGTTGGTATTTAAGTTTAAAATCTTGCAACAATGCAACACAAAGATTTTGAAGGAAATTCGTCCACCCTAAACTACACTTAACATGGAAAATTTTTTGAAATTTTTTATTATCTCAAAAATGGTTCTAACAATTTTGATTAAAATGCCATTTATTTAAGATATTTTTATGACAAATGAAATATGTATTTTGAATTTTCTGGCTATAGCCTATGTAGTCCTGTTTACTCTTGATGACTTTTGAATAACTCATGAACTGTAAGAGATGGACCAAATCTTACTATACAAAACATGTAGAGCTCGTTAAAATACAATTTATGTTCAATTGAATTTTTTTGTGAAGTGAAACATTTTGGAGATATTCCTTGTTACATGTGTGAGTTTTGAAATACTTAAACTTTCATCAAATGGATATCATTATTCATTTTTTTATATCTTCGCTGTGCAAAGAGAATGGAATCTCAAAGCTTTAAATGATATGACTATCCCTCAAAGCCTACTGTATTCCCATGTACCCCTTGCACCTACAAGGAAGTAAGCAAATTTGATCATTTCTGCAAATGTTTATCTCAACTAACATGAAGAAGATATGAGGAGCATTTTTTTCAAAACTCGATAGAGGACAAAAAGATGTTTTTACAGAAATTACATTTTTTTATTCTAGTACATAACCTTTCATTACACAAACTTTATTTTTGGCAATACTAAACATTATCATGGGATAATTTCAGACAACATTGAAACTCTTAGAGGATAACCATATTTTTTCATAGTATTGGCCAGGTAAAAAATGCTTGTTTTTTCAAAACTCGATAGAGGACATGGACTATCAAACAAGCGAATTTGACTGAACCTTAATTTACTACTATTTTTATTGTCTTTATTACTATTTTGATTTTATTTTCATTTCTTCATAATATATTTTTATGTGCAGTATACAAATTTAATAAATGGCTAAATCAACATTGTTATATTAATGAAATAATAGACATTTATAAAAAGTTACAAAATTATTAAATTAATAAATACAGAAATTTAAGAGTACAAAGTGATTAAACTAGTAAGTAATGTGTACGCTTATTTTGATATCTTAACAGTTGCTGAGAACATCTTCATAAAATCCTTGTGCTTCTTCTGGAATTTCAAAAAATTGCATGAGTTTTCTTACATCTTTCTTCTTCTTACTGGACACCACGTTCATCTTCTATAGACATGAGGATCTCAGCATTTCTTTGTGGCATGTTTTAATTCCAGGTTTGAAAATAGAAACCTCCACAGGTGACGCAGTGTGTTCTTCACAGTTACAGAAACATAGAAGACTTTCTATGATATGACCCGTTGCATTCCTGTGTTAATGGCAGCTTTGCTTTCACAATCTTCCGAGTAGTCTCCTTCAGTGTTTTGATTTGCCAGTCCCTGTTGAAAACTTTGATAACTCCATGGGATTGCAGAATTTGCTAGCATTCATTGGGTGACAAAATACCTTCCTTTCTTTTGTACTCCTTCTCAGCCCTACCAAATGCACGATCAGGAGCCATATAACTGTGTCCTCGTATGGGAAAGAAATGACGTACTTTTGTACTTCTGTACTTCTTTCCAAAAAGGCAATGAGCGTGTTCATTACTACACTGTTCTTATTTTGACCTGGACATGAATCTGAGAAAAGAGGAATAATGGAAGGACACTTCATTTCTTTTTCTAGGTCTAACAGAAAATTCAACAAAGTAGATGCCACTTGATTACCTCCCTTAGATGACTCAGTTTCCATCCAGGTGTAGAAATGTATATTCTCTTTCATTTGTGGTTTAGAGTGAATCATAATGCAAAGATTATAGAACCAAACCAAACTTGCCTGGAATAATACACTTCACCTACTGATAATTTAGGTAGTGGCTGATTTTGCTGCATGTCAAAACAGATTTTGATTACATCAGGATTTTCTTCTTTCATTATAGTATAAAACTTCTTTTCACGAAGTTTATGCAGTCTGTAGTTTGTCCTATATTCATTCTTCTTATCCAAATCTGTCTCTTGCTTTATGGAAATTAGTCCCATCTTGCACGTGGAGCATGTATCAGTGTGTGGTGTCTTGAATGAGAGATTAAAACACTTATAAAGAATAAACTTGTATTTGGATAAAGAACATGTGAATAGTTTTTCCTTCTCTCTTTTTTCGCAAAACATTTTCCACATTTTTTCTAATATTTAATTCCTTGAAGATTTTTGTCTACTGTAGTGGCTTTCTCTGCACCATTTTTTGCAGCAATGATAAGCTCCTTGTCCTTTGCACCAGTTCTATCCCCCGCTTGATTTTCTTTAGGTGAATTCCCCGTAGAATAAAATTTTCTTGCAAGGAGGGACAGTCTATCCTTAGACATGACTGCTATTCACTGAAAACTTGCAGCACAGATGTTCTTCTTTCTGATGCTATATTTAATACTCACAGATTGTTTTCTTTTAGAATTTTCCTCCTTCACTTTCCTTCATTTTGGAGAATCAATTGTCATGTCAGGAATTGTTTTGGTCCACTTTATTTAGATGTTTTACTTTATTCTGGGAATCATTAATGTCTTCATATGTCAAATCTCGTACTCTACATTCCTTACTTTCCCTCTTTATTGATTTAGATGGATAATCTTGAATTCCATGATTACATTTAATGGACGGTTCTTTATTATTAGGTTTTGTAGCTTGAACAAGACGTATTCTTCTACTTTTCCTGCCACCTTCAGATTCAGTCACTGGAGAATCAAACCCTGTACTTTTGTCCATGACTTAGCTTGTGCTTGCGAGAGACTGGTTCAATCTATGTACATAACACTAGTGACACAGTCGTAGAAGTGATTCAGAAAACGTAACGTTCTTTACTGTCTGATAAACAATGGTTTTAAACAGCAGCCTATGTTGCAGTAATGCCGTTTTGAGAGCAATGTTGATAAAAGGTTCTGAAAGAGTATGTGACAACAGAGTTTGTTGGTGATATAAATCACATGCCAAGTAGTACTGTCATTCTCTTCCCTTTGAATTGAAAAAGTGCAGCGATAATACTAAATGAATCATTCTCTGTTATTTAGCTGTGGGAAGGCTTTGAAATAATGATATGGTTTTTGTATAGCATCTAATTCCAGGAAAGCAAAATCGAACAAGCAGAATATTGCAAATTATTATCAGGTCAGTGATAGGTCTTGACAGGTGGCAAATCTTTTCATTTAGACTGTGTTGTATTGAGTTTTGTAAAATTGCTGTGCACGCACTCTATTGAGTTATGAAAAAACGCTCATGGTTCACCATGCTACACACACGGCAAATACTGAGTTATGCAAAATCTGATTTCACAGACTGATTCATGGCATCGAAAACATACGAAATCGCATAATAACTCATTTTCTCAAAATTTGTGCTCTATCAAGTTTTGAAAAAATGCTCCTCAAATGTTAGCTAGAGAAAGTCATGTGAATTTTACATATCAGGTTGTTCCTCCGCAGTAAAGGCTGAATATTTCACAATGCTAACTTAAATTCCTCTGTGTTAAATGCATGTCTTATTACTGGATTACACCTCCCTGAACTACCCTCTACACCAAAAACTTTATTTTCTCCAAACCGTAATAAAAATTTGATAGAACATCATGCTTTAATAATTTGTTAGAAATAAAAGGTGTATTATAAATTTTGTATTTGTCAGTCTGTAGTTTATGCTATATTCATTCTTCTTCTCCAAATATGTCTCTTGCTTTATGGAAATTAATCCCATCTTACATGTGGGGCATGTATCAGTGTGTGGTGTCTTGAATGAAAGATTAAAACACTTATAAACTCATTCCTAGTAAAAATAAAGCATTGTGTTTGCTATCCCAAATGAAAATGAATGTAATGTAATGACAATCAGATAATCATAAAACCAATACATCATGTTTCTATTCAGTTCTACCACTTTCTTTTTAATAGTTAGACTCAAATATTGTCACATACTATAGAGCAAAACATAATAAATGAATCTTTCAGACTCTGATGCAGGCATAAGGGAGCAACAATTCACCATTTACTCCCTTTTACTTTCCTTTCCTTTTAAGAGTGTTTTGTTACTAGCTTTTTACAGTATAAATGAAATGCTAAAATTATTCATTTTGTAATTTAGATTTTACAGAATGATAAACAGATACACCACAGTGAGTCATCGAAAGACCTGGATAAGATTGCTCTGGATGGGAAGAACCAGCGAGATCAGAAGAATGGCAAAACCTGTGCTTGCTGACGGCGTTGGTGACTGAAACAGTGGTATCAACATAATTTGTTCTCTTGCTGTGTTTGGTGCCAGTTTGGTGACACTGTTCAAATTCTACTTGGGGCCAACTGAGAATGGCAGGAAGACAGAGAACTTCATACTAATGCACCTCTGTGCTTTCTGTCTCCCTCCCCAAAACAAAGATGCCAACTTAAATGAGGTATGGTTGGCACCTGGGGTATACATGTGTATAAGAATTTTTCATAATGTTTTGCAGCTTTCCCTTATACGGTACTTTAACAATGCATGAAAGCATTTTATTTACAAAGAGCATCACCATTTTGCCTACATTTGCAAATGAATGTGTAAAATGTTCCAAAGTTTTAAGAAAATTGTTCCTTGCTCACATCAGGGATAGAAACCTCACACAAATAAATGCAGAAGTTGGCAGCTGTGAGATTGTGTTCAAAGCTTTCGGCTGTTCCTGAGGCTTGATCATTTTGAAGTTGTTTGAATGCCAAGTATTAGTTGCTGGATAATAGGATGGCCAAATGTCGCATAGAAAATGATTTTACAACCAGCTTATGGCTTTTGAATTTTCTGATCAGGTATGGAGATCTGCCCTTGCTACAGACATTGAGCTAATTACATTCCGACAAGTTTCGGAACCTTTATTGTGACTAGTCATTTGAATACACAACTATACTTGTGATCCTTGATTTGAAACTCAAAAGCAAAGAAAAGTGCAGATAACTGATGCCAGTTTTATGTTTGTGTTTGCATTTGTGTAGAGAGTTCCATTAAAACAACAAGTGTTAAATAACTTTTTTACGACTGCTAAATAATCAAGAGTACTGATACAGTATCTTATATATATTTGCTACCCAAAAGAGCCTCATACTATTTAAATTCAGATTTTTTATACAGAGGTAGTATTGCATGCTAGCCTTAACAGTTTCTTTATTGGTAAGTACTTATCTTGCCAAAGTCAATATCTCATTATGAACTAAAATTCATGAATAAGTTGCTGCTAGTAAACTATTCTCTCATTCATTTAGTGCTTAAGTTTTCCGACAGTTCATCTGAATGGAACAGTGTTACCTCATAAAAGTGTCTGGTAAACTGGTTGATCATGTGCCTATCTTTCAGCAGTTCCATAGTTATTTCTCACCAAAAGTATTGTCATATCTGCATGAATATTGCTAAAGTGCAGGTAATTACATCAAAATTTGATAAAATAGAGAGCAGATTATTAATACGTACTCACCTTTTTTTCAAAATAATCTTCAGATACCTTCAACAAACATGTACTTCTTTCAAAAAGTTAGTTATCATATTTACTTAAATATAATGTGCACCTCAATTTAAAAGGCTTGGGGAAGCATTATGTGCTACAGGTTATAATATGGAGTATATAACTGTGTACAATAATATAGGGTTATCGAGAAATAGATCCGCAGCTTTTGTGTAGCCAAGATTCCTCTAGAGACGGAAATTCCGGTGGTAGCACTGGTTACTGCAATCTTATGGTTTTAATGTTCAGCAAAATAAAAATCTGATAAATTCACACATGTAATTCATGAAAGGTAATGCAGATAAACAGCAGTACCAACAGTGTCTCACGCAGTAGGCACCATTGCTTTGCAGAGGAACTTGTTGATAACCCTTTAGTTATATACTTCATTATTCACCATCAGTGAGCATTGTCTGTTCTCTTGATGGTTCTCAACATAACCTTTTGTTTAAGATTTCATATTACTCAGTTTGTTTCATGCTGTCCATCTCTTGGTTAAGAGTACCTATTTAACTGTGGAAAAGGTTGTCAGAAAAGGAATCTTTTTTCCATTTCCTTATGAATTCTCTGCATCCTTCAACAGGTACCTTACCATTTTGAAAATCCATTTGTCCCAAGTTGTGGGCTTTCAGAATGTGTAAATAGAGCAAACTTTTTATCTATTTACTTTTTCAGTCTTTCAGATATATTTATTAGCCATTAACCAAGAATCTTAAAATCTCTCAGGTAAACACAAATAAATAAGATCTTTGAACTAAATGGACTCTTTGTCTAATATATTCTAGTTCAATAAACTCTTAATTCTTTAAGATATTAATGCTAGGTACCTATTTTTTTCACATTTGATATGCTGTAAAATAAGTGTAATTCAGACTGATAAAGTAGTTTTATAATATACCACAAAAAAATCTCAATCTTTGAGGCAAAAAGAATGGCAGAAAAGTGCACCTAAGTGGTCAGGTACAAATCTGATGTGTTATCACTAGGGCCCGGATTTTTAGGTTTTTAAAATTAACTTTTAGTTATTTTTGTATCTTAAAAAAGTTTTTTTTTAGTTCTTTAACCTCCTGAAATAGTTTTTATATTATTATTGTTTATTAATGTTATTATTAATTGTCCTCTTTTTTATAGCAATGTTGCTAATATATCCTATAGATCCTTTGTGCTGCTCAAAATGCTATTTTTGGCCAGAGGGTGCCTGGGAACTACGGAAATAAAATTATAGTTTATACGCTATGTGCATTATAACAGGTGTTTAATCCTTACCTGCATTCCAGACTTCGAGAACTGGTCATACAGGTTCTCCTGTACGGTATGTTTATCTGCACAGCACCTAGCCGCTTAATGCGACTTTATCTGTGCAGTATAGAAGGTGTTCATATTTGTTCAAGATTTTGTGTCTGTGGGCAATGGTTTCTTTCACTTTTGGCAGATTTGGCAAAATATTACTTTGCCATCTGTGGTGAAGTTCGGATCGTTACCTATCCACTGATGATTCAACCACCTTCGAGATGAGCTGACATTAGGCATGACACTGGCTCCTTAAATTACCTGCTTAATCTAACGAAAATTAACTAACTTCTAACGATGTAGTAATTGTATACATTAACAATACGTGGTAGTCGACTGAACACAACGGATACTGTTTTTAAACTGATTGGTTTGAGTTTATGGCGGGTTCTCCTAGTGACCCCTTTCCCCTCGACAACAATCCCCGCATTCCTTGCTTGCAGCAATACAGAGCTTGGTCCCACACAGCTAAATACAAGTCCGTTGCCTCTAGCATTGTTGTCACTACTCCTCTAAGCATACATAAGCGAAAAGACGTAGCAAAATTGTAACAGTCTAAGTCCATTCATAATTTCATAAACATTTAATTTTCCCATTTTAAAATAGTTTTTTTTTTTTTTCATTTTAAAATAAATAAATTTAGCCTCTTTTAGGTTTTAAAGTCTCATTTAGCCATTTTTAGGTTTTATAAGATTCAGGTATTTGGCTTCGATGATCATGAAACAGATAATTAAATTAAACCACTGCAGTTAACTATCAAGGAACAAATTAGTTAAAAAACTAAGAATCCGGGCCCTAGTTATCACTTTCTTAAAACACCATAATGTTGATTTTTATTCCATTAAAGCATACAAGCCATGCTTTAAAATATCTAACAATTCTCATAAATACAAATAAGGAAAGTGGATCAATACTGAACGTAACTAAAGAGATATTTTTTCGATATTATTGTAGTCCTATGTTCTGAAGTCAAATTACAAGTCACAAGGAAGCTTTCATTAACAGCAATGCCAACTAAAATATGTGAAACTTGCAAAGCCGAATTGAGAAATAAGCGATGTAATCAAAGCACATACAGAAACATGTATAATTTTCGGGCTTTCTCCAGTGAGCTACGGATTCTATTGTGCACTTTGTTTTTGAGGAATAAATGTTGCTGAATTGAAGTGAATATGATATTTAAACTTGACCTTCCAGTTTAACAAGACAGTATACTGTTTCAACGCAATCCACAACCAAAGCCAGTGTTTCTGGGTCACAGGTACCAAACTAAAGCTGCTGTGAAATAAAATATAAAAAAAAAAAAGTTTAAAAAATGTCTGTATTGTAAAAAAATATTTTTAATTTAGCCTTTAGGTTTATTATTACTGCCATTTTTGTATAAGTGTTACTTTCTACTTTGATTAGTCACATACATATTTTTTTGGAAACTTTTGTGCCATTTAAAATTTTAAAATCACTGTGTGCTTCAAGATAATGTCAAGTTGCTTTTGAATAATGCAAAATTTGAGATGTGCACAATTTGGTCTGAGTGGCATTAATACATTACAGGTTTTATACTCAAGTGGACTTTTATATCTTTTCCCAAACAGGCATATTTAGATTACATATTATTTTTGTTCAGATGTGAACACTTAAAAAGAGTGCCCATTTTCCATTTTGTGCCATCTCCAGTGTACAGCATGTAAGAAATTGGTTGAGACTGTAAAATTAACTTTGTAGTTAAGTTTCTTTTTCAACTTCAATGTTAAATATTTAACATTTTTTTTAAAAATAAAAAGTATGTTTAATACATTGACTTATGGATATATTTAAACATTTTTTGATACATGACTTCCTTTCCATCCTCACTTTGTTTCCCAAAAATTTTACCTGAAATTCTGTTGACTTAAAAATGTATCATAGGTAAAAGAAAATAACTGGAAGCTGCAAAAGGACAGACAATAATTCTGGTCTAACTTCCTGCCTCATACTTGCACTTAAACATCACTCATTGTCCTTCTCTGCTTTTCTCCAGCTAATTGTGTGTCTTGCAAGTAATGGATTGCACAAATCTAGTACAATTGAAGCACTTTAAATGATGGCAAAGTGAAGAACAAAACAAGATGATAGCTAAGTTATTGTTTCCACTCAACCCATTTCCTACTTAGGTGTTAAGCTGGATAAGGTCCTAACTATTAAGATGCACATCATTGACCCATAGCATTTGGACCACTGTAGCTACGGCCTCTGTTTCCCATGCTAAGTTCTGTGATGTCTGTTTCCTTAAAGCTGTGCCTTTCCCAAGCTCTTAAAATCCCAAACCTTGCATATACCTGGAAGATCTAGGGCATGGCTGTAGGCTCCAGTCTGCTACAACTGCAGTGGGTACAGAATAAAGGCCTCATTCTATATGCCATTCCTTCCCCATGAGACTACTCCATTCTCTTCCATACATAGAGGATGAAATTAGTCACCAGGCCAAAAAATGTTGCGACTCATTGCCACATCATTAGAACATTTGTGTTTGGTCTCTTAGAGATTATAACACCAGATAATACAATTCAAGATATCACCAGGGTCCCTGCATGACATGCAGGCACATCTGGTAACACTGGAGCACTTCCAGATAGTAGCTAAAGCTGAACTCCTCTACAATCCTCCAAGAGATGCTTGGATAAATCAACATTTCAAAAGCATACCCTGAAAATACCATTCACCAGCAATGCATCAAGGCTTTTGCACCCTGATATGCAGCTGTCAAGGAGCAAATCTTGCTACCTCCCTTCATACTCTATACAGCTAGCCTACCAATAAGCAAATAATTCCACTTGCACTAACAAGTAAATTTCAAAATCGCTCCCAATGTGGCAGTGAGAGTCAAAACAAAACATTAAAACACTAAAAAAAATTTAAATATAGGCATACCCACTGGTGCCTAATGTGGAATGCATGGATAGAATTTGGAAAATAGAAAATGGTAATAATAAAAAGAAAAATACTGCAAGCATGTCTAGATCATGTGAAGCCTAAAGATCACCACAACATTGAGGGACCTGTAACACAATCAGAGGACCACAAAGGAGAAAAGAAAGATGATGTCTGTGAACTCCAATACACAAGTATCAAGGTAAAAACTTTTAAAACGAGTTAAAGTTTTAAAATTGTGTATATTATAGAAAGTGGTAAGTTAATAACTAGGGTTTGAACCTTTATACAGCTATCACGAAATGAGGTGATTGCAAGTTACCTGCCCCATGGGCAGTGTGATGTCATTGTATGCATACAGTGACAGCACAAAACACAACTGGACTCACTGCCTGTAGTGCAGAGTCTCCCGAATATGTTCACTAATTCCACAGAGTAAAATGCCTCCAGTGCAAAACTTGAAATTTTCACATATTGCTGCAGTTGTGCAATAATTTGGGAGTGAATATTTTACTGCAAATGCTGATCGTATTGAATGTAAGTTATGCAGCAATGTTATGTGCAATGTTTTTACGTCGACTCTATCTCGGCTCCTCTGTGTTGTGGTGGTATTACAGACTGATTCCTCCCACTTCCTGTAGTCTAAACTCTGCAACCTTTTGTTTCCTGTATGAAGGTTCTCTCCCTATTAACATTGCATGCATTTAAGAAGTGGTAGAGTAGTCCAAACTAAATCTAAGAAAATAAAAGAAATGGATCTTGTAGATAATCAGATGATAGAACGGAATAGCATCATATTAGCCAGGAACATCTGAACAAATTACTTTGTTGAGACAGATGAAACTGGAGAAAACAAATGAACAGAGAAAGTTAGTTAAGGGCATCACTGAAAAACATGATAAGTTAGTCAGTGATGAGAAAGAAATAGCTAGAAACAGCACTGAAAAGCAAGACCAGATAACTAGGGAAATGTCAAAGAAACAAGCTCAGCTTGCTGCTGAAATTAGCAAACAAAGCCAGCTAGCAGCTGATGTAAATAACAAAATAGAAGAAGTTAGATCTGAGAAATTTAAATTTCAGACAATTATTGAAATTAAGGAAATGTTTAAAAATGAGCTCAAAATTGGGAAAAATTGTACAGTCCTAAATGCAACTGTAAATAATGAGATTCAGAAGTTAAAATCAAATTACAATACCATAGCTCATAGATGGGGAGAACTGACACAATGTGTCGTCTACCCTACATCGTAGTTTTAACCCTGTCCACTGCCACACATAGGTTAACTACAAAGCCATATCCCCACTGTTACCTCCCTCAGAGAACCAGTCACTCCCTCAAATTGTGTCAGTGGTGGAATCATGTTGCATAAGGAGGTAAAAAGACACTTCAAAGCCGAATGGGAACATAAGTACTTTGGTGTTCCTAGTAAAAATAAAGCATTGTATTTGCTATGCCAAATGAAAGTGTATGTAATGTAATGACAATCACATAATCATAAAACCAATACATCATGTTTCTATTCAGTTCCACCACTGCATGCCTTGAAGCTTAGCTTGTTTGTAAAGAAGTGTGTATCATAAACAGAACCGGAAAGAACAGGTTGCCTGCCTTTGGTGATCGGGTAAGTGGAGAAGGTAAATATTCAGTTGCATTCCTGTCACCCCTCTTCCCCACACCTGCCGTAGCTAATAGTGAAGTTAAGGAAATCACTGTAATAAGTGAAAGCTTAGAAACTGTTAGAACTGAATGTGTGCACAACAAGACTTGGTTACCAAAGTAGTAGATAATCAAAGTAAAACTGAAGAAGAAAATTGCTGAACAGTTGAAGGTAATAACAAAACGTAAATCAAACAAATAAAAAAAAAAAAAAAAAAACAGGCTGGCCCCATAGCTCAGTTGGTAGAGCACCTGCCTGCTGTGCAAAGGGTCCTGGGTTTGGTTCCCAGCTGTAGGTGGGAATTTTTCTTTAGCTAGGATTATTCCCCACTCTCCCTAGAATCTGGAAGTATGAATGGGCATGTGAATTTAATGTAATATAATAAGTTAATCCAAAGTAATAGAAACCCAAAGTTCCAAACCACCGTTAAGCGAGGGAACACCATGCTGTTGTGCAATTGTTCCAAAAAGTTAAGAACTGTTGATGTGACCTTCCACGTTAAAGGTGGCTTATAAATGGAACATAAAAAAAAATTTTAAAAAATTTAAGAGGTTGTGGACACTATTTATGTTTGCTATGTGGCTAGAAATGTACATAACAATGTGAATAATGACAATGAGGATGCACTCAGTAATGAACAGGAAATTGGTAGCAATTGTGGGTCATCAGAGGCCTATAAAATGTACCCGGAACATGCAAACATAAAACTACACTTCACACACACAATTTTTACTCAGCAATGCATTCTACTCCAAGCATCTAATTTCAGATCACAGCTCCAACTTTTGATGACGAGCAATGGGACAAAGAATTTCTTAGAGAGATCAAGGAGTACTGTAAGCTAAAACTGAATCCATATGAATTAAGGATGTGTGTAATCCAAAAAGGCCACAGAAAGCAGGCAGCTGAATGGTTAGGGAGATTACACATACAGGAATTTATTCCTAACATGCTACTGTGGGAAATGATTGACAATGACCCTACAGCAGGCCTTTCCAACTCGAGTACTTAGCACTGGGGTGTGCAAGCGCTGCTCTCAGTGGCCCCAGTACCTTCCCCTGTAGCAACCACTGCTTTTGCATGTACACGATAGGCAGTAAGAGTAACATATTGTGTCTCTCTCACTCTCTCTTCTCAACGCAGATGTGATGTTTAATAGCATATAGCAGATTGCAGAGCAGTTATTATAGTTTCTCCTTCATTACAAAATGTTCAATTCTTCGTGGGAAGATTTATATTTTTCTGTCAATACCAAAGGGAAAGTCTAATGCTTAATTTGTCAAAGAAATAAACAATATGACACCTAAACTGAAAAACCACCATCACATTTCCAAATAGAGCTGACAAAGCTACAGGATTCTCCATTTAAAACCTAATGGGTGCGTGGTACTTTGCCTGGCATGATTGGGTGTGCCACAGCCAGCTTTGCTCCCAAACTCTGTGTGTAAAGCATGTATAACACTCTTACCTTATACGTTTTGTGTGTAAAAGTTATTATAAATGGGAATCACCAAGCTGTGTTAGCAAAGCATATATTCAAACGTTCCCTAGTGAAGTGCCTCCTTCCAGATTTATAATTCATGAGATTGTGAAGAAATTCAAAACCACTGGTTCTGTGGCAAACAAAAAGTGACAGCGTAAATGTACAGTTTTAACAGAGTAAAAGTTAGATGAAATAGGTGCATGTTTTGAACGCTCACCACCAAAATTAGCACAACAGGTGGGAATTTCAGAGTCTTCTGCACATAGAGCAACTAAATTCTTAAAACTAAAACTGTGTAAGTGTACAAGTTTTCATGCTTTAAAACAAGGTGACCCAGTACCATGAATGCATTATTGTGAATGGTTTCTTTCATCAGTGAATGATGGTTTAATTGATCCACAGCTTCTGTTCTTTTCCAACGAGGCATGGTTCCACCTAAATGGTCCTGCCAACAATCATAACAGTCTGTAGTGGACCTTTGATAATCCACATCACGTTCAAGATATCCCTCATTATGATCGGAGAGTTGAAGTTTGATGTGCTGTTAGCATTAGATGCATAATTGTTCCAATATTCTACAAGCAGACTGTAAATGCAGAGAAGTACCAAAATGACATTTTGATCCCATTTTGTCATGAACTGACAAGAAGAGAAATCATGTGGGTGGTTTCAACAAGGTTCTGCTACTGCCCATACAGCAAAGGAGTTCATGAATAAAATTAGGGAAGTGTTTGAAGATAGAGTGATTAGTGCTGGTGTATGGCCTTCTCGCTCCCCCCGATCTAACTTGTGGGTAACCTGAAAGACAAAGTTTACGAGACAAATCCTCATATATTGGAAGAACTAAAATAAAATATTAGAAATTAAATCGGAAACATTACAGTGTCCCAACTTAATCGTGTGAATCAGAATGTTCTCCCAATATAATGCTGTTTAGCCGAGGATGGATAACTTTTCCAGCATCTTCTATAAGGTAAGAGTGTTATACATGCTTTATGTGCAGAGTTTATGCAGGAGCAGAGCCGGCTGTGGCACACCCAATCATTCACAGGCAAAATGCTGTGTGCTCGTTAGGTTTTAAATGAAGAACCCTGTGCAGTGCGACGCAATCCTAAAATATAGGTACTACCACTACAGCAGTGATTTAATTAATTTTTACAAAGGTGTTAATCAACAGGAATTGCATGGACTTGCCTTAAAATTTGTGTCAATGTTTGGTACAACTTATGCATCTGAACAGATGTTTTCAATTATCAATTTAAATAACAGTAAAAGCAGGATGTTTCTGTCTGAGCTGCCTTAGAGACGGTACTACAAATTTCTACTGCCAAATGTGTTGTACCGAATATTCCTAAATAAGTTGCCAAAAAAGATGTAAAAAATCTACTCAAATGGTAAATGTACACAAGGGTAACCAAAATATATGTAGAGAATAAATGGTGTGTTTGTCTGTTCACAAAGTTGTCATTAATAATGATTGTTTTGGTAAGCTGCACACTGACATGACAACCTGTGTTACATTCAACAGTCAACGCAACATTCACCCCACCACAGGTACTTCAACTACCACTACCACAATATGTTCTTGGTTCTGCTTCTGCCACATCACCTTCCCCCACTTCTCCAGTGCCCAGCTCAGCCCCGGTGCTACTGTTGGAGCCGGCTGGGGCCTCAGCAGCAACTCAGTTGGAAAGGCCTGCCCTACAGGAAAACTAAACTGAGGTTTTCCCAAGGTTCCTGACCTAAACTCAACTCGCCTAATTCTAACACATGGAGTCCCTTAACCATATGCAATACATAAACATGGATAGGAAATGTAGAAATACATGCAATACAGATATGCAGCTAGGGTATATGACACACTTTGTAATGTAATAATAGATAATGGGTCATCAACACCTGTATGCAGCTAGAAATGGTTTATAGATTTATGTCAATCGAAAAGGCACTATAAATATCTTCCAGCTTGTAGTGTGTACTGTTTTGTGGCAGTTGGGAAAACAAAAAGAATGCATCAAATACCAAGTGATGTTAAATGTGAAAATAGATGGGATGTGATCTACTATATCATTGGCAAACCAAAGTACTCCTTGATTAGCAAAGGGTAGTAGTGGAATATGTAGTTAAGGATGTAATATTTTCCTTACTGGATTAGCAATTTACAGTAGGCAAATTATGCCACATAAATTGTGAGCAAAAAATAGACAAGAACAAATTATTCTTCATCAAGTATATAAATGTATCAAGCATGATGATAATAATCATAATAATCGTAATCATAATAATCAAATGTCAATTACCTAGGTCATAAAGATTATGTGACAAAATACATTATGTATCATACATTATAGATAGTTATATATGCTCCCAACACAATACCACATAGAAAAACTGAAAACAATGAAAGCCAAGATGTAGCTAGTATCACTAGGAAGCTTATAGAAACAAAAGTAGAGGAAAATAAGAATCTACGTTTCTAACAAAAACAACTGGAAAAGATACTTGAAAGAAAAATACATGTCTTCAGTAAGAAACCTGGAACTTGTAGTGTTTATGAACACAATTTTGAGGTCATAGACTTAAAATCATTTAACATAAAGCTTAACCAATCCCAAATGCGATCAGGACTGAGACCATCATTGAGCTAATGTGGAAAGATACGGTAATAGAGGTAATCAAATCAGAATTCATTAATCCAAGTTTTGGATCCACAAACCAGAGGTAAATAAATTCTGGATGACAATACATACCAGAAAACTACATTCACACACAAAGTCAGATACTTTTAAACCCAAGGGAGTTGACATGTACTAGGAAGGCTATAAGAAACAGAGTATTTTACTAGTATTCATTTAACATCATTTTAGCAGATACCCTTACATCCAGATGTTAAAAAATGTGTATCATTCAATTATCAAGGCTGAACCCACAATTTTTTGAAATGTGCCTTTGGTCTCTCTGTGAGTCCAGAGCAAAAGCAGGTCGCTCAGGTTCACTCAGGCAGAGGATAAATCTCCACGGTACCTATCCGTATAGTAAGGATTTACCCATGTGATGTTAATGGTGAAGTCGTTTTACTTTCTCTACTATGTAAGTAGGGGAAGTATTGTGTTCCGTCCAAAAATTTTATGTCGAGATTTCACCAGAAATGTATGTTTTGAGGCCCCCTGAATCCAAAACAGCATTTTTAGAAAAAGGTCCAGGTGTGCGTGTGGGGTGTACGGGTGCATGCATGCACATCTGTGCAGGTGTGGGTGTGTGTGGGTCTGGGGGAGGGGTGTGGGTGGGTAAGGGTGTATTGCAGCTAATAAGGTGAAGCATATTTGGTTTGACACAGTAATGAATTTATGTTGCCCCTACCACAATGGCTGACATGCAGGTGTACCACTTGTCATCCTGTGGCCTGTACCTCTTCTGTTAAAATGAATGAGATAGCTTGTTGGTAGAGTTGACCAATATCTGTTTGCTGCCACTGTTATTGCACTTTGTACATCTTACATTGCAAGCAGTATAGTAATCTTAATTTTATATACAACTGAAAGAGAAATATTTTAAGTCCTAGAGATATTAAGGACTTATTTATGCTTTTCTTTGTTTCATTTATTCTTCTCTTTAGAGATGAAGCAGTATAACTATATACATATCAACCGTGAAGACTGCCGTAAGATTTATATCAGCAAAACAAAAAGAAATTTGGAAACCTGAATGAAGGAACACGTCAAAAATATCAAATACAAAGAAACAGATAAGTCAGCCATAGTTCACCACTTAAGGTCTTGCTATCATAATATCAACCTAAATATCCAACTTTTAAAACCAGCAAAAAATGATTGGGAGTTAACAGTGTGGGAAAATATTTACATTATTAAGCACTGAGATCAGCTGATGAATTTCGACATCCCAATCATAGACAATGTCTTATGACTAGCCAATAGGAAGAACAGCATACCAGGCGAGAGAAGGGGGAGACATTTACCTGATGGTGAACCAATTGATCAACAGATGAATGACGGAGAGGATCCTCTCCGAAACTAGTCCTGTGATTAATATTATTACAAGTAAGTTGGAGTAAAATATGTTTATAAACATTGAGATATTTTTCTATCTATTAATATGCTCCACTGTTTTAAAAACTTCATCTCATCAGTTTTATATATCAACCTCTGTTAGTATACATAGTGGAAGGGAAGTCATTACATTCCTTCTAATATGTGCTTCACAGAAGCATTACAGGCAAAAAAGTATAATGGCATTTTGTTCTTTGATCAGCTGATTTGGAAAAATAAATAGTTTTTTATCCCAATTAAATTAAGTTGATTAGTTTTATGCAATTTAAACTAATAGCCTATTAAGAACAAATTAGAAACTAAACTTGTTTGGATAGCTTTGAGAATAATTTGAATGCAACTAGAAACTAGTCAACAGTAAAACAACTTGCAACATTAATAAGATAAGTGGAGCTTTTAGTTTCTAATTTGTTCTGTTGCTCCATTCTTAATAGCTTCAATTTTTCCTTAATTAATAGCCTATTAATTGGTAAAACAAATATTTAACACGGGACCTATAACTATAGGTAGTAATAATGATAATTTTAAACATCTATAAAATATAAATTGACACTAACCTGAGGAAAAATGAAGTCTCGAGTTGAAAGTAGTTTCCTAAAGCATCTCAAACCTTCAGACATTTTAGAAAAGCTAATTGGGTTTGGCTTACATCACTTTCAACAAAAATGTATGTTAAATAAGGAAAAATTGAAGCTATTAACAGTGAAGCAACAAGATTCTAAAGTAAGAACAAATTAGAAACTAAAAACTTCACTTATCTTAGTATTATGGCTTTGAGAATGAGCTGGACACAGCTTGAAACCCAGGGTCAGCAAATAATACTAAGATTGAAGTTTTTAGTTTCTAATTTGTTCTTACTTTAGAAAAGTGTATGTTCTCCCAGTCAGAGTAAACAGTTACTTTTGTGAGAACATCTGCATGTGTAAGATAGGAGAATCCTGATTCACATGGAAGAACAAGTTATTTTCACTTCAAGTTCATATTTTTGTAAAATGTAGCTAAGCCACTAGTGTTTGTTATACACAGTGGTGCTGTAGACCGATAAGTCCTATAACTTCAATTTGTCTGGTGATGTAGTTACATCCCTCTTCCAAACCTGCACATCACCTAAAAAGTGTCTCACTAATAATTTTGAGGTGTTGGGGACAAATGCATGTAACTGCTACATTCCTTTGATTGTCAATGCCATTAGCTTTTTAGGAACATTTCTAAAGCAGCATAATTCTTGAGTGGCATAGGCAACATCTATTTCAGTTAGGTTGTCTTCTGCCCACTCAATAGAACTTGTGGGTTTTGTATCTGGTTGTGGTATGGCCCTTACAAACTTGTACAACTTAATTACAGAATATACTGATTGGTTTGAGAGGTAGAACTGGAACTTAAAAATTCAATGCCACAACTGGGATTTGAACCACAGACCTTCCGCTTACCGGGCGGATGCTCTACCACTGAGCTATTGTGACAAACTGCCAGAATGGCATTAAATTCTCAAGCCAGTTCGTATTTCTCCTGGTAAACCACAAAGGCAGTCTCACATCAGAGACAAATTACCCCAATGGTGTTGGTGTTTTTAAACACACAAGCCATGTGTGGGCAAAGTTTGAGAGGTAGAGCTGGAACTTAAAAATTCAATGTCACAACTGGGATTTGAACCACAGACCTTCCGCTTACCGGGCGGATGCTCTACCACTGAGCTATTGTGACAAACTGCCAGAATGGCACTAAATTCTCAAGCCAGTTCGTATTTCTCCTGGTAAACCACAAAGGCAGTCTCACATCAGAGACAAATTACCCCAATGGTGACTTACTATTGTAAGTACTTTATATCCCAGGATTAAATAACCTTCAGATGTCTTAAGACATTAACACTATTAACAAGGATAAATGTGTCATTTTACACCAAAAAGGTGAATTGATTATAACACTACATAACACTAATTTACTGGTAAGTGTTGTTTAGTGTTATTAATCGACTTCAGTTTTATAACCAATTTATTCACAACTTATCTTTACATAGAGGCTTTTCAATATTTTACAACAAAGATAATTCAAGATGTCAAAATACACACAATAGTTTACTTCTTTGCAGCTGCAGCATCATCTTCACGTTGGTATGACAGCAAAAGTTCTTCTTTCTTTCTCAAAATTCTCTCTTCTTGTTGTTTCCTGGCCTCCGTCACCTTCTCCCCACGTGCCTCGGCTTGGTCACTGAAACATTAGGACAAATTTGTGTTAAAACTCGTCAACAGCTGTCTAATCCAGTAAACTTTTGTATAGCTTGCTTCATGCACAAGTAAATCCTGCCCTTCTCTTAACTGCAGAATTTACCCTTAAGATAAACTGTCGGTGAAACATTGGTGTAAATGATATTTCATTTTCAGCTTTTTATGCCATAAATGAGTTCAAACCTTTGTCTTCAATTTTCTTGCAATTGTGCACACATCCATGTCCTTTAAATACATCACTAGGGATTTAAAAGTGTAAGTACTAAATGCCTGAAGCAGATCCAGCATCGACAGCACAATCTGTAAACAGTAAAGGGGGTAGTGCGCCATGTATTTAGACTTTCCATTGCCTAACCCGGAAAGAGGGAGAAGGATAAAAAAGAAGCGTAAACCAGAACTCTTGGGCTTTTATGATATACTTTAAAGCTAACTGCATGAAAGATATAAAAAGCCTTGTTGCTGTTTTCAATAACACCATCTGAGAGCTGAAGATAGTGTGCGTGGTAATCAGTTATTTATATGGTAAAACACCTATGCTGGGTTGCAAAAAAAAAAAAAAAAAAAAAAAAAAAAAACCTGCCCTATAGATACCTATGCCCTTCTTTAACGAGAGAAGCATCAAAATGGCTGAGCCGATGTAGTTGGCATACATAATTATCTTGTCAGACATATGGCACTATAACAACTGCCACATCCAGGATTGCACTTCTTACTTTGCATAAATATTGAAGAGACTTACCAGTAATAGTAACCTCTTTTTAGAGAGCACCATATTTTTATGTTATGGCGGTTACATTGCTCTCTGACAACCCCCAGAATGTCTGGAGGACCACACCTGTCGGTTTACGGGTCTCACCAACCTGACTGGGAGAGTTATCAAAATAAATTCACCGACCATATCCTCTGATTACCAATCAGAGGGCATGTTACATGACATGACAGGTCAGCATGCTAGGGGTTAAGATTTTATAGAGAAATTGAGAGGTTGGAAAAATAAGGACTCCCTAGCCCTCAGGAACTCTAATAGAAGAGAACAAGAGATGACAAAGGTAAGGTCAGATAGAAAAGCTACAGTGAGGAGCAAAACACCTGTTAGTGGAAGTAATGTTCTGCTCAGCTTGGGTACCTTGTGGTCACCATTCACATTTCCCCTAGACAGAGACCCCTGAGGAATTGAGATATATTCTTCACCACTCTGTCCTCTATGTGATCTGCAGGAGGAAATGGACAGAGACCACCTTCAAATATGCCCGGCCACTTCTAGCGCACCATCCACCAGTGAAAAATATTGGAGAGCAAGAGGATTAATGCCTTCATTGTCAAAAATCCAGCATTAGCTAACAACTTCCGACTTTGGTGACAAAGTCATTTTGTATTTTTTGCAAGCCAAAATGTAGAACAAAAAGAATACAAGTAAAATTTTCTTATGTACTATTGTCAGCATAAATTTCAGAAATAAGAATAGTATACAAGTCATGGACGCAGTTACAATTTGGAGCAAGAATGTTGGCAAAATGCAATTATGCCCTCAGAATGCAGACTGCTTGGACGTCAATAGAAAAGTAAAATATGATCTCTAATTAATATAAAAGTAGCCTGTCCTGTTTCTGAACATTTCACTTTCCACCAGAAATTTGAATTATCATTTAGCTATTGTTTACAGCACCCGTAACACTGTATAAACCTTGCTTCACAGTTTTCAAATATTTGCCTTGACCTTGAGGCACACTTATGTACTTTAACCTCATTCCTGCAATGCTGAGGAATTCGCTAGAAGTAACCAGAAGGCACTATTAACAAGGATAAATGTGTCATTTTACACCAAAAAGGTGAATTGATTAATAACACTACATAACACTTATAATTTACTGGTAAGTGTTGTTTAGTGTTATTAATCGACTCACCCTTTTGGTTTAAACTGATTATTATAGGTTGCGCGTTTGTTCTTGACAAATGACCTTGAGCAGAAATCCAGTGAGTAGGCCTACCCTTAATAAACAGGTCAGCAAATGTTTATGCTACGATAACAGACACCTCTGTTTTCCTCTGTCGCGTTTGTGTATAAAGTCGACTGCAAAAATTTTGTGCGGTACGGATGTATGCGTGCAACGAAAAAAAGAACAGTAACTCAGAGGAAGAAGATGAGGGAGAAATGTCGGGAATAGAAGAATGCAATAAAGTTAAGTGGAAACAGTTATAGAGGCAGTGTATAATATGTATGGCTGATATTACTGGAAGTGTGATAAATTGATTTGTAGTGTTGAACTACTTCAGCCTCGAAGCATGTGCATCACCTCACTGCAGACTGTACCTTGTCTCCATGCGAACGTTCCTGGAAAAGCTGAGTAGTGACTCGCATTCAACCTTTCATATAAAATTTTCATTCGTCAAGAAGTAACGCGCGACCTGTACAACACTGTTTACAAACTTCCAAGAAACAAGATAAATGTATCACGTTTGGCTTTTGGCGAATTCCAACAGTTCATGTTGTCTACAGAATGGAAGGTACTTTGGCCACATGTTAACCAGGGATTCTACATGAGTGTAACAAATATGTCCAATACAATTTCAGTCAATTAAGAACCGTTTCGTGGGAAAAAAAAATATTTGAAGCCACCTAACTTCTTGACGAATGGATATAAATGGTTCATTATTTCGCAAACATAGTGTGAACAACGCTGTAATGCCTTTTAATCTTAATTCAAATGAATTTACCCACAATTTAACGTTGAAGTGTCATGCAAAGTTTAATTTCTACACAAAATATGACAACGTTGTGGGTTACATGAAAGGCAGTTGTCGCATGTCTGGTTGCTTGCGGGGTGATGGGAGGGTATCGCATGGCGTTTGGAGTGAAAGGGGGTGGAAGGAAAGGGAAGCGGTAAAGTACAAACAATTGTCCGCAATATGAAAGAATTTGTCTCGTGATCATGAATCCCTCCACATCAAGGGAGTACTTAGACATGGTGCTACTAATTTAAGGGGGAAACTCCCCTTAAGAATAAAAAATTAATAAAGAGATAGAAAATAGACAAAATACAATAAAAAACATAACATTGAGATCACGTAAATAAAAAAATATGTTCCCATTCCAGTCATCCCTTATCTAGCAAAATAAGCCACTCTTTATCTCTTAATTTTTTTCAAAAAACACAAAAAAAACTGAAGAAAAACAACAAAAATAATATCCCCTCTTGTGAACTGAAATACGACTCAGTATAATGAAGTTAAGTAATAGTAAAACCTAAATAAACACCATATTGTTGGCACAAACGACATACATTTTCAGTATTTATTGTTGTAAAGTGCTTATAAATGTATTTAGACAGTGTTAGGGAACTGATTTCAAAATGCTAACTGGTACTCGTGTTCTTTGTTAAATAGTACTTGTAAACGTAGCATTATCTTACGGAGTACATTAACTGCACTTCAGTCCCGTATTAAATATGAATTTGGTTTGTCATATGTCTAGAGAAACTTCATATTATGTACACCTTCTTTTAAGGTACTATTACTGTCACACCGGTTTACTTACAGACAACAATTTCATTTTGCTTTTCTTCATATTTAGGCACTTTCGGATCCACAGCCCTCATTTATGGCGAGATCATTAGTTTTATTTCAGCCCAGTAAGACACAAAAGAGCGCAATTGTTTTAGAAAAATGAAGGGGAAGACTTTTATTTACTTGCGTATTAAA
This sequence comes from Tenodera sinensis, assembly GCA_030765045.1. Classification (NCBI taxonomy): domain Eukaryota; kingdom Metazoa; phylum Arthropoda; class Insecta; order Mantodea; family Mantidae; genus Tenodera; species Tenodera sinensis. The sequence continues at coordinate 361,490,034 of CM060964.1, read as the reverse complement.
GGCAATTACTATTGTTTTAGCTCGTGACGGATAATACTAATAGTAATAATAACAATAATAAAGATCCATTATTAGAAAAATCCCTATCCCTTTATGTCAGCATTGTTTTAACCCTCAAATACGTGATTTTGACTGTTTCATTTTTCTGTTTTAAGAACTATGGAAAAGTGAATCTTCATTATTACATGAAGGAGTGCATCATTATAGTAACATTTGCACCTTTTCGGCGTGACACCTGATGTTAGCCAACGTCATGAATAAACAAGCATTGGTGGATGGGGGTGGCACGTTCAGCCGAAGTCAATCAGTGTAAAGGTAAAGGGAAGGAGTAGGGAGGGGTAAAGTAGTTGTCTGCAACATGAACGAATTAACTTTGCTATCATGGATTCATTCATATCAAGAGAGTACTTAGACATGGTGCTACTAATTTAAGGGGAGGCATCGGTGAAATTTGGACAAAAATAACGAAAAATGTGATTTTTCATTTTTTGCCTTAAAATGTCTGTACCTTGTACTTTAAGAATCTACTGTCGTTTACTCATCACCATTTAAAAGGCCGTTATGCCATGATTTAAATGCCCATGTGTGGGAGGGTGTGGCTGCTGAAATGCACTCATTACCCCATTGCACCAAAATCGCGTACAATTTTGAACTTTAAATCGGGCGGTCTGATTCAGTTCTGGTGGATGTAAGCAGAGACATCTTGTGGCATTTTCTGCAAACATTCATGGCCGTGAAACAGACCACTGTTTCCTGTTTTTGCATGCTTGAACCACGTGGTTGTATTTTTCTGAATTTTATTCAAGATTACACAGCCTGAAGAAGATAGAAGTCATCTTTATTGTGGTGTACATTTAGATAAGTAGAGTTTAGAATAATAATAAGTATAATATAAGGCAGGGGGTACTAAATAAGTATCTTCTTGCTGTAAGTGAAAATCTAAATTCTTTATTTCGCTGTTTGTAAACACACAACCAGCTAACTCTCTTCTCACTATTATAATTTATTGTACAGTTGTAAAGAATGTACATTAGGTGGACCAGATTTTCATTAAATTATTATTAATTGGTATAAAACTATTCTAAAATGGGTAAGCAAAAGCAAACAAAGAAATCTCTTGCAGCAAGAAAAAAAATATATAGATGGCAAACTGGCAAATCTCAGGAGGAAACAAGCATAACTAGATCTACATTAGATCTTGAAGCAGGTTCAAGTAGTAAAAAATTGCAGTGACTTAAGTTATAGAGTGAATTTAATGAGTTGTGAGGCTACTCTCTTATGTAAAGAAAAGAGCGACAGCTAGAAAAGTCCAGTCAGCAAAAGAATTAGTAATGTTAGGGATATGGGAAGATTAAAGCAGAGTGCACTGAGTACATTAAACAGGTTATATTGGTTTCTAGAATCACAAATTTTAATTTCCCCATGTCAAGCTGGATTCAGAGAGTTCCACTCTACAAATGAACAAGTCTTACTTCTCAGTCAAGAAATCAAAGACTCCTTCAATAAGAAAGAAGATAATGTATCAGGTTTTATTGATTTCCAAAGTGCATATGATTCTATATGCAGAACAAAACTACTAAAGAAAGTAAAAACAAAACTACTAAAGAAAGTAAACAAGAATAGGGATACAAGGTCCAATGTTTTCGTGGCTATGTCATTTCCTAACACAACGCTCTATTGCTACCAGATATGGAAGAAATATATCTAAATACAAACAAGTACACCGTGGCTTACCACAAGGTGCAGTGCTCACCACTACACTTTTCAATATATTAAATACAAGAATCAGGTGTGAAGTGTGCACTATTTGCTGATGACTTAGTAATGTGGACTTCAAAACCAAAAAGCAAAAGTACAGAACTAGAAAAAGCCATGCAACAAACCTTAACCAACCTACAAAAGTGGACCAAAGAAAATTTAATGACTGTTAATACAACAAAATGAAGACCACTTGAAGACCTGTGAAGCATTAAGATCAGAAGAAACTACAGTTCAAAAGTACTGGAAAGCACGAATGCTAATGGCTTCACTACAAGATGCAAGGCACTAGAAAACAACAACATACAACAAAATCAAACTACCAAATCTTTTCACTAAGAAAAAAACCACTAACAATAAAAATAAATTTTGAGGGTCAACAATTACCGGAAACAAACGAAGCAAAGTATTTAGGAGTTACATTTGGTACCAAACTTACATGGACCAAACAAATAGAAAATGTAATACAAAGAGCAGAGAAGCGCCTTTCACTGTTAAAACGTCTAACAGGAATGAAGTGGGGATGTTCCAGAGCAACTCTTAACACAACATATAATGTATATATAAAGCCATTATTTACTTACTGCAGTGAAGTTCTTATAACGGCAAATACAAAAAAAATTCAAATCCTTCAAAACCAAAGTCTGAGACTAATTACAGGTGCTATCAAAACCAACCAATACCCCATTGAGTATGAAATAGAAAAAGCAGCTCTTACGTAATCCACTACTAAATACGATTTTACAGGGAACGTTTTAAAAAATAAATCTTAGTGTAATATAATGTCCAATATCTGTATGGCATTTTCCTATGCAATAAAGGATTTTCAATTGTTTCTCAAGAACCCATCTAATACTATGTTACTTCGAACAGTTTGCAAATTTTATGATGAAACTTACATCCCTATTGCGGCTTCACATTCTTCCTCAGCATTATCGAAATCATCGCCACGTATTACATTATTATTATAATCCCTCCTATTAGCTTGCAAAGGCATACACTTCGCTGTCTGCATCTTTACAACTTGTGAGATCGTGAACAACGGGCGATCGCTGATGGCTGTACAGTTTGAGGCGACGCCGGGCGATGACGTCAGATATCAGCAAGCATATTGTTGCGTATTCAGCTCGGATTACAATGAAGGTTTAAAGTATAACGGGTGATAAAAACAAAACTACTTTATCAAAGTAAATATAAATTTGTATGTAATAACTATGCAAGAACTTTATAAAATCATCAACTTGGTGATGTAACAATTGCGCCGCAAAACCGCTCTGTCGTTCAACTGTTAAAACTGCCTATATACACCTAACTTAAACTCCGTTCTAACTCGATTTATTAATACTTTTGCTATTTTTTACTTTCTCTGCTACGGAAGTACAGGAAGTATTGTATTCCATCCAAAAACTCTATATCGAGATTTCAACGGAAATATGCTTTGAGCTCCCCTGAACATAAAAAAGGAGGGAAAAAAAAAAAAAAAAGCATTTTAACAAAATCTGATGTGTTGCACTCACATGACTTCCTCTACTCTTGTACTAACCATTCTTACGAACGCTTATTCCTATATCTTCTTCGTGTTAAGGTAAACATTTGTGCAAATTATCGTATTGCTTATTTCCTTGTAGGTACAACGGGAATATTAGAATACAGTAGGCTTTAAGCGATAGTCAAATGTTTTAAAGCTTTGAGATCACGTTCTGTTTCCACGCTTAACATATAAAAAAATCTGATGTGTTGCACTGACATGACTTTCTCTACTCTTGTACTAACCATTCTTACAAACTTATACCTATATCTTCTTCCTGTTAGTTGAGATGAACATTTGTACAAATTATCTTATTGCTTATTTCCTTGTAGGTACAATGGGGATATTAGAATACAGTAGGCTTTAAGCGATAGTCAAATGTTTTAAAGTTTTGAGATCCCGTTCTGTTTGCACGCTTAACATATAAAAATATAAACAACTATGTTCCATTTCACGAAAGTTTAAAGTTTTCCGAAACTCACACACATGACAAGGGAATATCTCCGAAATGGTTCACCCTACAAGAAAATTTATTTAGACATAAATTGTGTGTTTTAGGGAGATCTACTTTTTTTGTACAGTAAGATTTTGTCTATCTCTTACAGTTTAGGAGTTATTCAAAAGTCATTCAAACTAAACAAGGACTACATAGGTTATAGCCAGAAAATTCAAAATATGTATTTCATTTGTCATAAAAATATCTCAAACATATGGCATTTTAATCGAAATCGTAAGAGCCATTTTCAAGAAAATTAAAATTTTTGAAAATTTTCCATGTAAAGGTCGCTTAGGGTAGCTCTATTTTCCTCAAAATCTTCGTGTCGCATCCTTGAAAGACATTAAACTTAAATACCAATTTTGGTTTTTAACCGACTTTTCGTTTTTGAGTTATGCTGTCCACAGACTGACAGACATATACACACACACGGATCTTTTTCTAAAACTGCTTTTTTTTTTTAGGGGGGGGGGGATTCAGGGGGTCTCAAAACATATTTCCGGTGCAATCTCGACATCGAATTATTGGGTGGAATACAATACTTCCTGTACTTACCAGTAGAGAAAGTAATAAAGGGTTTGCTATATTGCAGATGTAGTACTGTTGGGTAGTAACTTTTCTCTTGGAGAATTACCAGGAGACTTGGAAGCAAATGACAGTTTACTTTAAGCATGCTCCTCTAGTATCAGTGCAAGTGGAACGGAGCTTCTCAATGTACAAGGCTTTGTTAGCAGATAATCAGGAGTCATTTTCCTTTGAAAATCTACAAATGGTGCTTGTTGTGCATTGCAATTCAGGACTGATGAAATCAACCCTTAGTATTTTCCCACAAAATAAATCAATTGCTTATAGAATATTCTTTTTAAATTGTGTAACTGCATTAACTAAAATTTTTCTTTGCTTAATTGCAGTGTTTTATTTCGTGTAATTTTGAATTTCCCTTAAAAATATTAAAATTACATGAGACCGGAACAAGCCTAAATGGTTTAAACCCTGTTGCTGTTGATCATGATGATATTAAAATAAAATTCTACAGTTTTAAGGGCATTTTTTAAATTTTATTGCACTTTTTTTGTTGTTGAGATTTTTAGGTCATAATTGTATTTTTCAGTATTTTATAGGGCATCAAAATCCTAGCCCTAGTCATAGCCAAGCTTTGTCTCTTTGAGAAAGGGATATTTTTTTTTAAGTAGGAAGAAAAGGTACTTTGCATTTAGACATAATAGCTTAGTTCACACAAATAACACAGAACACTAGACAAGGCAAATGTTGTCTGTCTTCAGTGTTCACAGTGTGCTAAATGGTAAAAATATTTGGGTTTCAATCTAGGAAGATGGTGTCAACAAAATACTGAACCTATGGCCAGTTTAACATTAAATCAATAAATAATAAATGTGAGCAAATTGTAATTGTTCTTTAACAATGCTCTTATGATTGTCCACTATTTATTATACCGGGTGAAAAATAGTGCTTCGGCCATACTTAACTAGGGATTCTGAGTGTAACAAATATGTCCAGTATAATTTTTGTCAATTAAGAACCACTCTGCCGACAAAAAAAAAAAAAAAAAAAAAAAAAAAAAAAAATAATCTCTTAAATATTTGGGGCCATCTAACCTCTTGACGAATGAATATAAATGGTTTATTATTTCACTATTACGGAAACATTGTGTGAACAATGCTGTAATGCATTTCTACCTTAATTCAAATGAATTTAGTCACAATTGCCAAATTGCTCTAAGAAATTAAACTTTGCAATGACATTGGGCCATATGAATAAAGCAGAGCACATCCTTCTACTTCACCATTTAGAAGGAAATCCTCCCGTGTTTATGAATAAACACTGAGCAGAAGGTTGTGCTCAAGGTGACACAATAGTATACAGAAGCACAAGCTCGTGCTACCTCAAGATTGGATAACTGTATAACTAACTGAAGAAAATCCTTTCAATGTGAAGGATGTGCTTTAAAAATCAGAAGGTTGGTCAGTAGCAGACTCCGCTTTGTTCAGATCATACAGTTCGATAAATTGCTGGTTAGAATGTGACGCAAAAAATTTTATAAAGCATGTAGATGTCCCCTCAGAGAAACTATTGTCTTTATATAGATTTAGTGAACAAAATGTTAAGTGGAATGTTCACAGCTCGCTTATAACAGAAAAAAGGAGATGTTGGAGTGGGAGTTTACTGTGAACTTTTTAGTCATTGTATTGCAATAGGTCAAAATAAGACAGTGTTCGAAGGAGAGAGCCAAGCAATTGCATTTGCAATCACACAACTTCTATATAGACAAAAAACATATGCAAAGGTAGTTATACTAGTTGATTCAAAAGCAGTAATACAAGTAATCTCTTTTAGACAAAAACCAAAATCAAGCACAAAACAAGAACTAAAGAAGCTCTTAACCCATATTTTTTCAAATTCAAACATATTGCAAAACAGAGGATTCCAGCTCATGTATGAATCCAAGGCAATGAAACGGCTGATTCTCTAGCAAAAAAAAAAAAAAAAAAGAAAAAAAAGAAAAGAAAAACTGTATCAAAATCAAATAAAATTCTGGATGCCCAAGAAATGAAAACACTTCTGAATAGAAAGGGCTCGGCAAGACTACAAAACTAAAATCCAGGACAACATAAACGACAAACACTGGGCTAAAATACAAATAGAATAGCCTACCAATAAACATGTACCATAAAAAGAAGCAGTGGCATTTTTTAGAATCAAGGCAGGACATAACTGTGCAAAATAAACAATTTCACATCTGAGAAGTGTACACTTTCTCAACAACCAGGAACCAGAATGAATGCTGATCACTTACTCAACTGAAGGAAACTTGATCCCAAACAGGAAGCAGCCAACCTGGCCAAATTGTACTGGACAGCAAGATTCCAAATGAACTAGAAGTTTTCAGAAGGAAGGTCATTAGAAGAAGATGTTCTAGGAGAAATGCAAAAAACTAGGTCAAGAGCTTTTGCATCTGAACAAGAAATATAGTGTTTTTACGATACATGTCTGATAAAGGATTTCAGTCTGGCATAGCGCAGAAGATGGGCATTTACCAGAGTACTGCAAGCAAAACTATCAGCTATACATCCAAAAAAGATTGACAAAGCTAGCACTAGGATTCATTTTCAACTGACACTTCAGGATACTACTGCAGCAAAAACTGAATGGTTGGAGAAAATGAGTTTCCATCCATTACAGGTGTCTTGGACTGCACACATGTGCGTATTGTTAAACCCACCGAGATGAATACTTTAAAGAAAAGGCTACACCAGATATTCTTTAGATTAGGTGACGCGAGCACTTGGTCAGAATTTTGGCTAAGTCCAACTCGGCAGTGTGTACGAATGGTCACGAAAGTTGCCGAAGTTGCTGTGTTAATTCAGCACTGCCAACAGCACAATTTCCCCAGGAGCTTGTTGCCAATATGTCTGAATGTTTTAGCAGGACCCGGCAATATGCTGGTGACTTCTTAGAAGCAAGTTGTGAGAGTGCAATGGATCGCTTCATTAGCATAGTAGATTTAGCGCCTCTGTGCTATGATGAGGAGGAATGCATGCAATTTCTTTACGACGAGGATCTGCTAAGAGCTCGAATGCTATGCAGGGAATGTGATGCCGTGCTACACCCCATGAGGAGGATATTATAATATAAATATAATAAATATAATACATAATATTATATATAAATAATATATATAATATAAATGTAATAATAATATAATAAAATAATATAATAAATAAATAAAAAAAGAACGAGCCAGCGCTTCGTGGACCCAGTAACAAGGCAATAATGATAATGTACACAATAATTTCCACAAAATAGTATGGAGTCGCACTAGCGATATATCTGTGTGAGCAAAATAATGTACACAATATCTGGCCGGCAAGTGCTAAGTCACCTATTCTAAAGAAGAGCCGAATGCATTTACTTAATAAACTAAGGCATCAAATATTACTGCTTTTTAAGGATAAATAAATAAATGAATAAATAAATAAACGGATTGGTTTTTAAATGCAGAATAAAAGTAGGAGCAAAATAATGTACACAATGAGCAAAATGGAGTTGCGCTAGCAGTATGTCTGTGGCGGCAACGACACGAGTGCATTTGTGTTTAATGTGTTGGCAACCAAAAGTAGTGCAGTGTAAAAAGCAATGTTGGCAGATGTGAAAATCGTCTGCTAGTGACAGCTAGCTCATGCAGCAAAACCTAGTGACGATTCTGAAACCACTGTCAGCGCATGCGCAGTAAGTAACTTCGGACTTAGAATCTGGCCGAAAAGTGGCAAGTAACCTAATCTAAAGAAGAGCCAGCTACACCACCATCAACGTTCAAGCTACCTGTAATGAAAAAAATGCTTCATTAATATATGCAGTAGCAGAACGGCCTGATTCACTTCATGACTCCAGAATATGTAAGATCCTGATGTTTGTGCAGTGCCAAGTGAAATGTAAAGTGTACTTTAGTGTGATGAAGGACATTGCTTGATGACCCATTACTGCAATCCACTATACAGAAAATCCTATAGTTTCTACAGACAGTTCAAAGCAGAAAGGCTCGTTATTGAATGTGCTTTGGACAACTAAAAATGATTTCCAAATTCACATAAGGTAAGTTTATAAAGCTGCTATTTCAAACATTTCAGCCATTATCTTATACACTATGCAGTGTTGTGCAATAGATCAAAATATTTGCAGTTCAACAATGATTTTACTACAGAAGACATCGATCACCATGGTGATCTGGGAGAAGAATGTGCGAATGAAGAATGCCAAGGAGACATCCTAATTTAAGCACAGGAAAACAAGGGAAGAACTTACAACTTTTATACAAACTTACCCACTCTTAAAATACAATGCATGCTTCTATATCTTATTTATTTCTTTATGTAAGTGAAGTCAGTCCCTGACATTTTATGAACTAATTATACCATTATTTATTGGCTACTGTAAAAATGATTTGTAGTGTTTGAAAATATACAGAAGCTCACTGCTACTCAAGACTCTAAACTGTTTCAACAAAAATGACATCCATGTGGTAACATTGAAATAATCACAAAACAAAAAATTCATATAGCTCCTTCTCCCAAGTCTGAGAATTATTGGTTTATTCCCAGTTCTACTTCTGTCCGTTTTCTTCTTCAATCTTGTCTTCAGATTATTTGTTTTTCAACAACTCAGCACTATCCACACCCCGAAGTCCATTACATACAGTTTTGTCATTTCCACAATTGCCATATCTTTCTTCTCTGTGGTCTCCGGTACTTGCTACTTTTCCAAAGCTTCTGTATATTTGAAACTAAAAATATAATGGTATTTCCAATTGGCCCAACCATGTGTCATAATCAGAGGTACATATTGTCACCGCGCCCGCCGCATCTAATTGCCGACAACAGCAGTGTCACCCATCGCATTATTGTCGGCACTACGGCAAAGGAGCCGAAGGAAAGAGACAGAGAATGGCCGCATTGTTGGGGCGCTTGCCGAAAGAGAGAAAAGGATAGAGGCTTCTGGAGTCTTCTACTTTGTATCTCGCCGCAATAACTGAACGTTCCTGAAGCTTCCAGAATAGTGCCTGGGAGATATAAATAGCGGTAAAGTGCGACAGAAGGGAGTCAGTATGTGAAGCGTTGAGTAGTCGTGCCGACGGAGACGGACAGACGATGTGAAGCGTTGTGCCGACGGAGAAGAGTTAGTTCTTTGTGTTACGAGTTCGGAGCCGTGCTGTTGGAGAATCGGAAAATACTTTCTTGTTGTTGCAGCGAGTATACAAAGTTACTGTTTACGGAAATAAAAGTGTTTCTTTATCTCGACTGCATCTGTCTACTTTACTTTACAACACACCAAAAGTCACACTGGTGTCAGAAGTGGGATCCGTCGAATTGCTTCTAGTTTCGTTACATCGTCGTTAGAAGTTGCAACGTTAGAACCAAGATGGAGGGAGATTCGGAAACCAGGACGATGGCAATGATGAAAGAATTATTCGCCGAAATGAAGAGGAGAAACAACCTCGTTGCCGAGCTGAAAGAGATGAAGACGGAGCTATCGGCGAAAATTGACGGCGAACTGATTGGCGTGACGGAAGACGTGGAAGAACTCGGCGAAAAGGTGGAAGACCTCTGCCAGCACGTGGACGTCGTGGAGGACGACGGGGAACGTCTTAGCGCCCTGGTAGTAAGAGTTGACGAGAGCGTCAAAGTACTGGATGCCAGGGGCAGACGGAATAGCGCGGACCCGGGGAGGAAGCACCTAGTGGCCGAGGCGACAGTTGCGCCCGTTTCAGATAACGAAAGTGTACGTCTCGGGGAAGACAAAGGGGCAGTTCAGGGACGTCGTCGAGGATCCTCTGGAGGAGTGTGTCGGGTACGTAACCAACCAGGATACGACGTGGAGGACGATCAGCAGGGAAGCGCACAAGCAAACGAGCATCACGCAAGAACCGACTTGGCGTGTGACATGGGGGGACCGTCGGAGCCATCCAATCACCTGACGCATAGTGCCGTGAACGGAAGAATGGTGGACATCATCGTGGACGGCAGGATACAGGAGAGGCCGTGCCGAGCACGAGTGAACACGAGTGCAGCGGTGGACGCGACTCGCGCGGATGTAGCGGGGTTTGTTGCCGGACCCATCGGAAGCAAGGTGGCTGCGAAGGTGCGCCAGAGAGGTCGGCGGACATGGTACCCAGTGAACCGTTTCCAAGTGCGCAGGATGGCCCGTCAACACACCAGGAAGAAGGGCAACTGGACGAGGGACCGTCAAGACCGGCGGTACTGTTGCAGAATTTCGAAGCAGGATGGCATACATCGTCCTACCCAGACCAAGGGACACTATCCAACAGCGATACCTAGGATCGTGCCTCCTGGAGAAGAGGTTCGATGGGTTAGTCCACCGGGGCGCAAGGGAGATGCCGCAGTGATAGTGCTGGTCGGGACGACCAGCTCTGAGGAGGGAGCAGTGTCACCGCGCCCGCCGCATCTAATTGCCGACAACAGCAGTGTCACCCATCGCATTATTGTCGGCACTACGGCAAAGGAGCCGAAGGAAAGAGACAGAGAATGGCCGCATTGTTGGGGCGCTTGCCGAAAGAGAGAAAAGGCTTCTGGAGTCTTCTACTTTGTATCTCGCCGCAATAACTGAACGTTCCTGAAGCTTCCAGAATAGTGCCTGGGAGATATAAATAGCGGTAAAGTGCGACAGAAGGGAGTCAGTATGTGAAGCGTTGAGTAGTCGTGCCGACGGAGACGGACAGACGATGTGAAGCGTTGTGCCGACGGAGAAGAGTTAGTTCTTTGTGTTACGAGTTCGGAGCCGTGCTGTTGGAGAATCGGAAAAGACTTTCTTGTTGTTGCAACGAGTTTACAAAGTTACTGTTTACGGAAATAAAAGAGTTTCTTTATCTCGACTACATCTGTCTACTTTACTTTACAACACACCAAAAGTCACAATATATACAGCAACATGCCAGCTAAATGCCTGACAATGCTATGTTAAATCACCTCTCTCTGAGTACAAGCACGTTGTGCTATCAGGTAAACAGAGTATTGCAAATACATACATAAACAGTGATAATTGGAAACATAACCTTCTGATATTAGAGTATAAGGTTGAGATAGCTTTGAAAATAAGTTGGATACAACTTGAAACTAGTCAGCATTGGAAACCCTTGCAATATTAATAAGATAAGTGAAGCTTTTAGTTTCTAATTTGTTCTTATCTTAGACTCTTTTGGTTCGCTGTTAATAGCTTCAATTTTCCTAAATTACGCTTGAGATTATTCATACTGAGAGAAGAAAATCCTCAGCCTGCTACCCTTCCACACTCAACCTTCTAGTTTCATGCTTTGCTTTGAAGTACATCCTATAGTTTTATTCATACGGCCCATTTTACCATTAAATTGTGACTAAATTAATTTGAATTAAGGTAGAAATGCATTGCAGCACTGTTCACACAATGTTTGCACAACAGTTAGTGAAATTATAAACCATTTGTATCCATTGGTCAAGAAGCTAGATGGCTCCAAATATTTGATACAAATTGTTTTTTTTTCGGCAAAACAGTTTTCTTCACAATAATTGCATTGGACACATTTTTAACACTCATCATGCAGAATCCCTGGGGGGTTGTGAGAGAGCGATGTGACCGCCAAAACATAAAAATATGGTGCTCTCTAAAAAGCGGTTACTATTACTGCTATTGCTCTCTTTATATTGGAGAGCAAGAGGATTAATGACTTCATTGTCAGAAATCCAGCATTAGCTAGCAACATGTACAGCCAAAAACAGTACCTTCCTCCAGAATAAGGCCCAAATGACCTAGCTGTCGATGGGCCCTTAAACACCACTCACTCACTCACTCCTCCAGAATAAGCTTAGGTTTCTCATTCACACTATTTTATTTCACGTAATACACTGTCAAAAATGCAGTCTTATCATTTACATTTATATGAAGAGGATGCGGAGAATAAATCCATACAACAATAATTTATTACCACTTACAAAAAATATATCCAGAGCCAGGCGGCCCCTGGAGCGGTACTAACACACTCGCAAGCCCCTAATGGCCCGACCTTGAGCAGGTACCAGATACGTCGGCAGGTTGTGGATAGCCAGGTCCTGTGTCCTTAATAAGGGCACAGGTCTGTCTTCAAATCAAATAGGAGACCACAAACTCCCCAACCCCAAGGTGTTATGCGTTTCCGTGCCGAAGGGGTGCATGGCACATGGGAGATGTGTCATTAATGGAGTCTTCAGGATACCTGGCGACTTCCTGGAGTACTTAGCCTTACCCAGGTATGCGGGGCTCTGCCTGGGCGAACCACAGATTTCCCTAGCTATTCGTGGGAACTATAGAGAGTTCAAACATCAACAAACCAGAGTGATACGAAGGAGTCTCTTTACAATGGAATGAGGGTGGTCTCACACAAACAAAAAGAGTAGAACTGAATAAAATTGTATCTGACTATAAAATAGATATCTTTGTCATTCAAGAAGCAAATTTAACAAATGACCAACTTAAATACCTCAATTTTACTGGATTTTTACTACACTTACTACCCAACAATAGACAGACAAGTAGTGGAATATTAGATGGAGTCAAAAAGAATATTAAATCCTCCTTTGAAATTGTTAAAGAAATGGATAACACAGATAAAAGTGAATTAATAAAGCTAAATTTTTGGGATAACAAAACACATCTACATTTATACAGTATTTACAATCCTCCCAGGAATGAACCAGATCCCTCTCTTATTGACCAATTAAATAAAACCATCGTAATTGGGGATTTCAATGCCCATTCCAAAAGATGGGGTTATGAAAAAGTGGATTCTACAGGGAAGATAGTGGAAGAATTGTTGAATACCACAACTTTTGAACTGATTTATAGTAAAGAAGATCCCACAACCTTCATACATTACTCTGAAACAGGCAGTAACCCAGACCTCTTGTTAGCTACAACAGATATTGCTTCAAAAATTAAAAAACAAGTTATAGAAGACCCAAGTTCTCGTCACAGAGCAGTAATTGCTGATATAAAACTAGATAATACAAATAACAGTCAATGTCACACAAATCTGTATTGGAACTTCAAAAAAGCAGATTGGATCAAATATAAAACTGAACTGGAACATAAATTTAAAGAACAAACAAACTCGCAGCTACATGACCAACCAGATCATTTGGACAAAAATTTCTGTAAAGTCATCCTAGAAACCACAAAAAAAATATTCCTCGTGGAAGAATTAAAAACTTCAAACCCTTTTGGAACCCCCAGTTAGAACAACTGAAAAAGCAAAGGGATATAGCTAGAAATACAGCTGAATAAACAAAAAACATATCAGATACACAAATATGGCGGAAGAAATGTGCCTCACTAAAAAAAAGAAATTAATACTGCTAAAAAGAATCACTTTAATAATTTCTTAGAAAAAATGGATTACAGGACAGATGGTAACAAAGTTCATAAAAAATGTCAAGGAAAGGAAAGAAAACAACAGCGCACCTATCATACACAACAATATAATATTAATAAATGATGCAGCCATAGCCAAAACATTCAATAAATATTATGCTAATTCACATAAACTAACAAGAAATAATAAAAAGGAACGTAAAGAATTTAAGAAAGATTTGAAACAAGAAAGAGAATGTGATCCTAACACTCAGTCCAATATCTTTTTTCAAGATTTTAATATGCAAGAACTGAATATTGCAATAAATAATCTAAGAAACAAAAAGTCCTGGACCAGATCACATACATCCAGATTCACAAAAAAACTTGGAAAAACAGCAAAGCAACAACTACTGAAACTCTACAATCTAACCTGGAAAACCACTGTACCTGCTGAATGGCGAAAAGCAATAATTGTCCCACTCTTGAAGAAGGATAAAACAGCATCAGAAATAAAAAATTATAGACCAATAGCTCTTACTAGCATAATAGCAAAAGTGATGGAAAGAATGGTGTTAAACAGGTTAAATTCGTTTCTAGAATCACAAAATTTAATATCCCCATGTCAAGGTGGATTCAGAGAGTTCCACTCTACAAATTCACAAGTCTTACTTCTCAGTCAAGAAATCAAAGACTCGTTCAATAGAAAAGAAGATAATTTATCAGTTTTTATTGATTTCCAAAGTGTATATGATTCTATATGCAGAACAAAACTACTAAAGAAAGTAAAAAAAAATAGGGATACAAGGTCCAATGTTTTCATGCCTATGTCATTTCCTAACACAACGCTTTATTGCAACCAGATATGGAAGAAATATATCTAAATACAAACAAGTACACCGTGGCTTACCACAAGGCGCAGTGCTCAGCACAACACTTTTTAATATATTTATTAACGATCTGCCACAACAAATACGAAAATCAGGTGTGAAGTGTGCACTATTTGCTGATGACTTAGTAATGTGGACCTCAAAACCAAAAAGCAAAAGTACAGAACTAGAAAAAACCATGCAACAATCCTTAACCAACTTACAAAGGTGGACCAAAGAAAATTTAATGACTGTTAATACAACAAAATCAAACTACCATATCTTTTCACTAAGAAAAAAACCACTAAAAATAAAACTAAATTTTGAGGGTCAACAATTACCAGAAACAAAGGAAGCAAAGTATTTATGAGTTACATTTGATACCAAACCTACATGGACCAAACAAATAGAAAATGTAATACAAAGAGCAGAGAGGTGTCTTTCACTATTAAAATGTCTGACAGGAATGAAGTGGGGATGTTCCAGAGCAACTCCTAGACTAGACTACCAGATGGCAGGCTGAGAACAGCCCGAGGTGTGTCATTCGTGTACCTGCCCTTTTAGGGCTTAACCACTGTATGACGGGATTAGGATGTTGTAGGATGGCTGGTGAAGAATGGGGATTGTGGGTTACTAGGAGGTAGCATAGGTTTATGCTCCTCGTCGGGTGATAGATTCAGTGTGCAACTACCGTTGGGCACTGCTGGTGGGTGGTCCAAATATGAATATTTGGCGAAAAAGTTTGACTTCCAATCTTCTCTTAGAAGGACTGTAAGGAGTTCACCTTGCGCTGTTGATGGGGTAGCTCCTGTGTTACCGGGGGTGCCCGCAAGCCATGCGGGGAACCCGGTGTCGCACAAGTGTGCGTTCTCTAGGGATGTAGTCCCCAAGAGACCTAACCAGGGCGCTCCGATGTTGTGGAAACTGGTCGTAAAATTTGGTTGCCCGGCGCCTAATTTCGTCCTCCACGTACGGGAAGGACGAGGCTTCGTGCAGTAGTCTCGTAGGGAATAGATTCCCCGAAGACCTCTATTCTGTATACGTTGTAGACGCAGGAGATGGATGTCTGCAGCCATGCCCCAGATTTCGCAGGCGTACAGGAGGATAGGGATGATGAGAGCCCGAAAGAGGCGTAGCTTTAAGGGAATTGGCAACCCCGACCACAGCATGGGGTACAGTGAGGCAATTGCCCCGCTGGTCCGCGCTGATAGGTCGTTGATGTGTTCCCGAAAAGTTAGGCCCTTGTCGAGCTTCACTCCCAGGTAGGTAAGGGTATCTCCCCACTCTATCCTTCGGCGAAGGTATGTGAATGTGGGGAAGTTGGCGGGAAAGCGGCGTTTGGTGAAAAGTATGGCGCGGCTTTTCTCCGGGTCGATGGACAATCGCCAACGCCTACACCACTCTTGGATGAGGCGGAGGTGTCGCTGTATGGGGAGAAAGGTTCTGCGAGGGTGTTTATTTGTACAGTATACCAGCACGTCGTCAGCATACTGACATATTATATACAATGTATATATATATATATATATATATATATATATATATAGCCATTATTTACTTACTGCAGCGAAGTTCTTGTAACAGCAAACACAAAAAAAAAATTCAAATCTTTCAAAACCAAAGTCTGAGATTAATTACAGGTGCTATCAAAACCACACCAATAGCAGCTATGGAAATACTAACCAACCAATACCCCATTGAATATGAAATAGAAAAAGCGGCTCTTATTCAACACGAAAAGTTGATCAGACTCCCATTCAATACATGGCACAAGAGAAATTTTACACATACACTAAAGACTCAGGAGAGCTTTCTCTCTAAAATTCAAGACATCAGGAAGAATGTACACCTTCCTAATTCAAAGGAAAACTTCATATCTAAAGTCAATCCGACACAAACATTAGACATCACATATTATTTACACCTGACAGAAGAAGTTAAGAAAAGTGATACTCCAACTAGTGTTCTAAAATTATTGGCATTAGAGACAATCCATACTAGATTTCCAGAAAATGAATGGCTCCATATTTATACTGATGGATCATTGATATCAAACCAAGATGGAGCAGGTGCTGGAGTCACATGTCACCTCTTTTCCTATTACAAATCTTTAAGTTATGGAACTACTAACTTTGATGGAGAAATTGAAGCAATTCGAATGGACCTACAAAATCTTTTGTACAGAATTTCACATTTTCAGCAAGCAGTTATTCTCTCAGATTCCAGGGCAGCAATTATAGCAATTACTTCCAAGTTGTCACTAGATCTACTTTTTTGTTGTTGTTGTATATTAAGAATTTGTCTATCTCATACGGTTTAGAATTTGTCTATCTCATACGGTTTACGAGTTATTAAAAAGTCATCCAGAATAAACAGGACTACATGGGCTATAGCCAGAAAATTCAAAATATACATTTCATTTGTCATACAAATATCTCAAACATATGACATTTTAATCAAAATCGTGACAGACTGACATTCTGACACACAGACACACACACAAGGACCTTTTTCTAAAGCGCGTTTCACCCTTAGAAGACAGTACACGTTAAATGGAGCGCAGTGTTGCAACATGTACTAGTTGCGAATCTTTCTCCGCGCGCGACTCCGAGGTGACCAGAGTCCTGTACTTAGTCCTTCAATTGCTGCTTGATGGACACTTTTAACTTTGGTATGCCTCCATGCCTTTCTTACTGTATGACCTAAATTTACAAATGACTCGTCTGTATAAACAATTGATTTCCCCTGGTCCCTAAACCTTTTTACGTCTTTTAGATATTTATGTCGCCATCTAATGATATCGATATCGTCTCTTTCTATTAATATGCACTTGTTACCCCTTCTTTCATATTCGAACCCCAAATCAGAGTGGCCCTTGAGAAATTTGATAGGGTCTCATCACTGTTGACCCGTGACAAATTATATTCAGCTTGGGTGGAATATTTGCAAACTGTAAAGAATGAACAATTCGCCGCAATCCACCTTGCACTATTCAATCATATTGCGTTAACCTAGCGTTTTGTGTAGTCCCGCCCTTTTTGCTTTCTTTTTCGATGGCGTTCTTAGAAGTCCTTTCTTTACTTCCTTTTTAATCCTATACACTACTGCTTCTGAACACTCAATAGCCTTAGCTGTTTCTTTTACTGCCTTACACGCATTTTACTTCAAAAATAATCTAACACATTCATAATTATTTGGCGTTCCTTACTTCTTAATTTACCAACATATCGTCTCTTCCTAACTTCCCCCTCCATAACTACAAATATTTACAAAAATATTAAACAAATAACGCAATAACAGCTCACAGTTACACACACGGTTTCTTTCGAACTAATGTTAGTGCTGCTCCTTATACTATCTTCTGTGTCAGGCCTGGCGCTGAATAGATGAATACCTTTTGTTTGCCTTACTGGATAACAGAAAGAGGTTACGTCCTTTTGGTTTATTTTAAAAACTTTCTCCAACCTTCCTCAACATTTGCTCTCGCTGGTTCCCTGATGTAAACTCAATAACAAAAAAGTTTCACACTGCGTAACTTTTGCAGTGCACAGATATAAAATTTTCCGAAAACATTTAATTTAAAAAATTATAACACTTAACTGGGTAAACATAGAGAATTCAAAGTAGGCAGGTAGTAGCACTATGGTCTACTCTACCTAAGTAAAAAATATAGATGCATTCTAGCAGTTAGTTTGTTAGTTAGCGCGTGATGAGTGTAGAAACAGCAAATTTCGGACTTCTATTGAAAAAAACGTTTTCTGAAGAAATTTGGGCCTATAGAAATGTATAATGACTCTGAAAAGGATATAACCTGATAGAGAAAAAATTCTGCATAGGATAATGTGTTCAAACCTGATATTTATAACAAAAGAATATTTATACCATGCTATTAGTAGTCTGGCAACAGCGCGAGGGTAGAAAAGGACGCGGCTAATGGCAACTTGTATGCGCTAGATAGAGACAGAGATGTCCCATTTAACTCCATACTGTCTTCTAAGAGTGGAACGCTATATAGAAAAACTGTTTTGGATTCAGAGGGTCTCAAAACATATTTTCGGTGAAATCTCGACGTGGAATTCTTGGGTGGAATACAATACATTCTTCTACTTACCAGTAGAGAAAGTAAAGAACTGTTTCAACGAGGTCTGCGTTTTTTGTACAGTCAGATTTGGTCTATCACTTACGGTTTACCAGTTATGCAAAAGTCTTCAAGAGTAAACGGAACTACGTGGGCTATAGCTAGAAAATTCAAAATACACATTTCGTTTGTCATAAAAATATATTAAACATGTGGCATTTTAATTTAAATAGTCAGTCATTTCGAGAAAATCAAACTTTTCGATAAATGTTTCATACAAAAAATGTAGATCATGGTAAAACACACAATCTTATGTCTAAATAATTTTTGCACTTACATGCAAAGAGAACGGAATTTGAACGCTTAAGATTTGACTATCCCTCAAAGCCTACTGTATTCCCATATTCCCCTTGTACCTACAAGGAAATAAGCAATAAGATACTTTCTGCAAATGTTTATCTTAACTAACACGGAGATATAGGAATAAGAGATTGTAAGAATGGCTAGTACAAGAGTAGAGAAAGTCATCACATCAACAAATCAGATTTTTACTTTCTCTACTGGTAAGTAGAAGTATTGTATTCCACCCAAAAATTCGATGTCGAGATTTCACCGGAAATATACGTTTTGAGACCCCCTGAATAAAAAAAAAAAAAAAAAAAGCATTTTTAGAAAAAGGTCTGTGTGTGTGTGTCTGTGAGTCTGGACAGCATAACTCAAAAACGAAAAGTCGGTTAAAAAACAAAGTTGGTATTTAAGTTTAATGTCTTTCAAGGATCTGACACGAAGATTTTGAAAAAAATAGTTCCACCCCGAACTACGCTTTACATGGAAAATTTTTCGAAATCTTTTTTCTTGAAAATGGCTAACGATTTTGATTAAAATGCCTAATTCGAAACCGGTTTAGATTAGGCGGTCTGTGACACCTTCAGCCTGCTGACTTGAATAGCCATGATCGTTAAGGCAACACGTAGTGCACTCAAAGCCTGAGGTCGTGAGTTCGAGTCTCGGCAACCGCAGTCAAATGTGCCTGTGGTAAAGGACGGGGAGGGCCCACGTAAAATAATCGGTGTGATGGCACGCGTGGATGATGACGGGGTATCATTTGACTGCGGTTGCATGGATTTTGCTTCTTTTCTTATATAAAAAAACACTACAATGTAAATTGTAAAAAAAATAATTTCAGAACATCTCAAATACATATGTTTAATTGGTGACATTCAATGAGACAGTATCAGGAAGGAGAATTGAATGATTAATATAGTTGCTGTGCCAGCAACGACTGCTAGAGTTGTTCGTGAAGCGTTGCGTATTTTGTGGCCTATTAAGGAAAATCTCTTGGTGATCGTTACAGATGCAGCAGCATACGTGATTATGGGACACTGGGAGTGAAATTTTGGTCAAAATTGTCAAAACGTCGAATATTGTTTTTTTACCTTAAAATGTTCCTGGAACACCTGTGCATTTGGATCAACTAACATTTTTCATATCCCCAACTCCATGTGTTCATTACGGCCCTTTCAAATAGCGCTCTTCCCTTAACGTACACAGGATGCTCCTATATAAAAGCCTGTTTTTCTCAAAACTACATTTCTGCACATTCCAAAAGAAGATCGCGCCTGAGTTTTGCTTCAAATTCAATGAAAATTTCCAAAAGTATTCATAAATAACAGCTAAACAAAACGATGATTCAATATTGATGTTATCATTAACATGAATTCCAAAAACTTTTTTTTGTATAAAAAAATCAATAATTTTTAAGATTAAATTTTCTTTGTCATTTAAAAAATATGTACAGCATAATGAGCAAACGTATTTGAAATATCTCTTCATACAATTGTTACCCATGTTTTAGAGTATCAGTTCTGGCAATATAAATGAATTTTGAAAAGTCAATAGACGCGAGCTCTATTTTGAAAATGTGCCTATTAAATTCATAAAATAATTTATATATCATAAACGAATTATCCAATTTTAATGAAATTTGGTGTACCTCCTATTACTATATAAATACAAACACAGTAAAACTTTCAGAAAAATCTATCAAGAAATGTGGGACTTTCAAATTTCACTCCCGGTGTCCCTTAAGGCTGCTTAAGCTTTGCAGGTATTTTATCCTAGGGCAGTTCATATTACTTGTTTAGCGCATGCTCTTCACCGGTTGGCACAGGAAATTCGAGCGAATTTACCAGGAATAAATGCCTTTATTTCCTCTGCGAAAAAAGTGTTTGTTAAAGCGCTATCAAGAGTGAAGTTACTGACTGGTATGATGCAAGGTATTCGTTTACCTCCAGAGCCAACCCTCACGAGATGGGGTACATAGACTGAGGCAGCTCTATATTACAGTGACCATTGAGAAGATGTGAAAAAGGTCAACGTGAAGCAGCAAGTATCCCTGCTGCAGTTAGTGCCTGCAATGAGAAGAGTCTCCAGAGCAAATTAGGGTTTATTAAGGCCTATTTTACTGAACTCCCAGCCACAATCAAACGTTTGGAAGAAAAAGGGGCTCATGTTTAGAAACGTTCACTTTTTTGTGTCCGAACTTACCTTCTGCGCATGCGCCGGCAGTAGTTTCACAATCGCTCACTAGATTTCACCACACGCTATTTCACATCTGCCAACATTGCTTTTTACACTACACTAGTTTTCGTTGCCAACACATTAAACACCGATATTTATTTAACACGTGATGCAATCACCTGCAATCTAGCAGTAACATAACGACATACACCGCTATCGCGTAGCGCAACTCCATACATTATTACTGGCTCGTTCTTTATTATTATATTATTATTATGAGCCGAAATGTATTTATTATTATTATTTTTAATCCATTATTATGGATTATTATTATTATACGATACGCTGGCTCCTTCTTTATTATTATATTATTTTATTACATTATTATTATTATGAGCCGAAATGGATATTGTTTAGTAAAGCTTACGCGATGATTTTGTGAGAATTTCGGCAAAGTCACACTCGGCAGTGGAATATATTTTTTTATTATATTTTTATTATGTTTATTATTTATCGTTCTTTTTTGTTTATTTATTTTATCTTTTACCTTTATCTTTTATCTTTATCTTTTTTGTTTATTTATTTTATATTATTCCTTTTAATGTTATTAGATTTATATTATATATATTATATATATTATATTTATTATATTATATTTATATTACTATTATTTATCGTTCTTTTTGTTTATTTATTTTATCTTTTACCTTTATCTTTTATCTTTATCTTTTTTGTTTATTTATTTTATATTATTGCTTTTAATGTTATTAGATTTATATTATATATAAATCAATTCATTTGACAACAGAGGCGCCAAATCTAAAATACTTATAAACCTAGCCATTGCACTTCTTCCTTGTACGAAGGTCAATAGCATAATGCCGACTCCCGCAAAAACATTCAAACTTACTATTGGCAACAAACTCCTAGGGACATTCTGCTGTTGGCAGCGCTGCATTAACACAGCAACTTCGGCAACTTTCGTGACCATTCGTACACACTGCCGAATGGGACTTTGCCGGAATTCTGACCAACTCATCGCGTAAACGTTTATAAACATTATCCGAAAAAGGGATGCCTCATCTTCCACATCTTCTTCTTCTTTCCCTGACTACCCTCCCCTTATGTAGGACTTACACCCCTAGGACTTACAAGCCAGTGCCTAGGGTCAGACACCTGTCGGGGAGCAGAGGAATTTATGGACCGGACAGAGTGAAGATCTGGAAGCGGGCGGTCAGGCAAACACCAGGTGTGATAGTGAGGAAGAGGATGATATGAAATGCAGCCGAAATCGATGATTGGAAAGGTGATAATGGATCAATTGGTGGAATGAGTTGCTGGGGAAACCGGAGAACCCGGAGAAAACCCGCTCCGAAAAAATTGTGCCCTTTAACATCTTCATTTTTTGTACAGTAAGATTGTTTATCTCTTACAGTTTACAAAAGTCATTCAGAGTGAAGAGGACTTCAAAAGCTACTCCTAAAAACTCAAAATACATTTCATGTGTCATGAAAATAACTTCATATAGTATTTTAGTTAAAATCGTTAGAGCCATTTTTGACAAAATCAAGAATAATAAAAACATTGTCCATGGTGCAGGTTAGTTTGAAGTGTATTTTCTTCAAAATCTTACTGTTGCATCCTTGAAAATTCGTGAATGTTTTCGTTTGTGAGTTGTTGCTCACAGACGGCCTAGAGGCCTGCACGGGCCGACTTTCTTAGGCCCGGCCCGGCCCGGTACCAATCAAGCCCGGGTCCGGCCCGAGCCCGAGAATAGTCTATAGGTCATGACCCGGGCCCGGCCCGAGCCCGAGAATAGTGTATAGGCCATGGCCCGGGCCCGATCCGAGCCCGATTGTGCAATTTTGTTTTAAACAAAATTATCCTGCAGTTATTGACAATATTATTATTATTATTATTATTATTATTATTATTATTATTATTATTATTATTATTATTATTATTATTATTATTATTATTATTATTATTATTATTATTATTATCTGTCTCGCAATTTATCAGCACACTAGCCCAACGTTATGGCAATGGCCCATGGAATATCTCATCTTTGGTGTATGCTACTGATAACCATTTGCCACGGCTACTACTTCGCCATCTCGTTAACTGCAAAATGAAACTATGAACTGTGATCCGACCCTCCTTTAGTGATGCAACGTTTACATCAGACCTCCTACTCATTTTGATTCGACGCAGACATCGATTACTCCTACCCGGAGTGTGATAGTGCGTCCATAAACCCCAAACAACAACAATTACAAAAATTAGACGTTGCATCTTATTTGTGTAGTGAATATTACAGATGCAATGCGATCATTCTATTATGTTACAGTACCTGGGTGACCGAGCTTCGCTCGGATTTTCTTTCTTTTCCTTTTGATTAATCGTGATTTTTGGGAGAAGATACTTATTTAGATAAACTTGAAAAGCAAAATGTTAGCTAAATATAAATGTTTATCCTAACTGTTGCTGTTTCCTTTAATATCCTGGCTTGTTTGTTGAAACTGGCCCATTAAAAGAGAAATTATGGCCAAAATAAGGTTTAGAGTAATTGTGACTGTTACTCGTAAAATTGCGTTTTTTTTTCTTCAGGAATGACGCCTATATGGATAAACTTAATAAGCAAAACCCTGTCTGAATACAAAATTTGATCGAAATCGTAAGAATTACTCATTTAAATATATAAGATTATAAATATAGTAGGTACTTTAGGTTTTGTACATTGGCTCGCTGGGACTTTTGTTTTCGGTATGTTCCACTCGCTTTTGTTCAACTGAAATACACGTTGCCATAGCATTTCAACATTTGGTGTGGTTTCCAAGCGAAAGCAAAATTCTTCAAGTAATCTAATTCTACACGAAAATCTAAATTCTACACGAAAATCTAAATTCTATACGAAAATGGGGAAGCCATCGGCACCCGAAATCAGAAAAAGCATTAAGAAAAGAAATATCCATAAAAAGCAGTGTATGTTAAGAGCGTTCGACGATGTGTCGAGAACTCTTATGAGCTGTCCAACTGACACGAACGAAGAGAAACTGTTTCTGTTTACTATGGATGAAAACCAAAGGAAAACATTTCTAAAGGCATTAAAAGATCGGGGCTCTATAAAAGCTGTCGGTTCCGTTTGTCGGAGAAGAAGATCGTCATGCCGGAAGAGAAGTTGTTCAAGAAGAAGGAGAAGGAGAAGTGGTTCAAGAAGAAGGAGAAGGAGAAGTTGTTCAAGAAGAAGGAGGAGGAGGAGAAGTTGTTCAAGAAGAAGGAGAAGGAGAAGTTGTTCGAGAAGGAGGAGAAGGAGAAGTTGTTCGAGAAGGAGGAGAAGGAGAAGTTGCTCAAGAAGAAGACGACGTAGGTCCAGTGGCCGAAGACGAGGTGGAGACAGATATATGTGATGGAACTTTACAGTTACAAATCAAAGCCGGTATCATTGAAAAATTTATTAGTGTATAAAAATAATCCTTGCGATACTACTGTATTTAGGCTTCTAAATTATACAAGTAATGTATAACTTCAGTAAATATATTTTGACCAAGTAATTATACCTGTATCAATTTGTAGAAGTGGAGAAAGCGTTGAGACATTGTTTACACATACCTGGTTATTGATAGTAGGAGTAGATGTCTCTAACACAGGTCCCTGTCATCCTGTTCATATACTCACACTAACCTAGGTGTGCTTACCTAATATGGGCTACACGTGGACAGCACGGGGCCGTTTCATATAGGTAGGTACACATTCTCAACTCTGTGTGCAAGAACAAGATCGTGTGGCAAACTATTGTATTTCCTTTGATTAATGTCCAATATTTGGCTGTTCAAATATACATACTACCCAATTTTTTGACAGGAAAAATACAAAGATGCACATATTCACTTGTTAAATCCAATTCATAAAAGAAATACAGATCGAAAGTCAGGCATGTGTTGAGTATAAGAACAGGAACCTATTTATTGAAAAAATCTAACACTTGGTTTAAAACCTTGCCAATCTAGCGGATTTCAATCTCTCCATTAGGTTTATACTCGCGTCCGCGCATGCGCTATAGCAGCAAGATGTCGTGAGGATCATAGGCTCCAGAATTAAGGTAGTTAGTCTAGTTGTTATTTATTTATTATCATCATTATTACTATTACTATTACTGTTCTTCTTCTTCTTCTTCTTCTTCTTCTTCTTCTTCTTCTTCTTCTTCTTCTTATTATTATTATTATTATTATTATTATTATTATTATTATTATTATTATTATTTATCATTATCATTATTATCATTATTATTATTATCATCATCATCATCTTCATTATTATTTATTTATTTCCTAAAATCCAATTTTGGCCCAAATACGCTAGCGAATGCTGGGTACCTGCATAAATAACGTTAGTACATTCATAGTTTTGAGATCATGATATTCTCTCGTTAAAGCCTTAGAAATAACCTTTTTTTCCAAGTTTGAAGAAAAGGTTATTGGTGTGTTTCTAAGGGTTTATCGGGGCAATATACGATTATAAAACAATATTAATGTACTCAATGTAAGCTATCCGCAATTGGCCATAGCAGAAATAAGGAGGTGGGAAGTTTAGGCATTATAAATCATTAAAATAGGCAGGCAAAAAGACATTATAAATAGTTAAAATAGACAGAAAAAAGGAATTATAAATACTAAAACAGGCAATAAGAGAAACCCAATAATACATTCCACTATTCAATAACTGATCGTCACATTTTAAAGAATTTCAAAGTTTTAAACGAAGTACTGCCACGATACATGTCCATCTCGTTATGATAGGTTGGGCGGGGGGGGGGGGGGGGGGGCAGAGTTACATCTGGTACAATGTACTTAAATGTCATTTGCCAACATCCAGAAACAGGCATCGTATTCTTCTAACACCCTGTGAAAGCCATGTGCTACGCAAGTCATGTGAAGCATGTTTGGAAATAACACTTTTAACGCTATTCCAGCCTTTTTCATATATGATGCAGCGTCACTGATGAAAAGTAAGCCGTCGTATTGAACCTCTTCAGGCCGCAGCAAATTTAATGAACTGGTGAATAACTGCGCAATAGTTCGATTGTTAACTTTCTCAAGACACTCTGTAGTAAGCAGGAATGATTTCATTGATTCATCTTCTGTAGGATCTTATCGTCCATTAACAAATTGGCAATGAAACGACCTATGGTATCAGTTGACTCGTCGATATTCGTCGATATCCCAGATCATCTTATTTTTCATTTTATCTTTAGTTATTTTCATTGTGTCATCGTAACATTCGGTTAACTAACATTTTCGCAAACTTGACTCGCTAGGTACAGATTGGTTAGTATACTTCTCCAAAAACTGTGATAATGTAGGATTCTGTAATTTCCAGAAAGGGATTCTGGCGCTGAAGAAAGCCACATAAGTCGAATGCAAACTGGGATTTCTGACTGGATGTTGCAATTACTGTTGGAAGCAAAGGAATCTTCTGCCTGTAGCCGTGTTTGATTGTGCCGATATGTTGTGATATAAAATACTTCTTTTCGTAGTTCACTGATTGCTCGCGTATTTTGCATGTGAGTACTTTACCGTCGGTACAAAATATGCCGGATCCAAAAGTATTAACATAACTGTGTAATTTAGCACGTAAAGGAACATTGAATTTCGGCATCTTGCTGCTAGCTACAACGTCGTAATGAAAACTGAAAGAAAATCAAAGTTAGACCCACACTCATTATTGCATTTTAAAATAAACACACGTGATAATCCATATGCTTTCTTTATCTATACATTTATTTGCGCGGCAGCACTCATTGTTGCAAAGAAAATAATGAATTGAATGAGGGACGTCTATGTCGTCTGCAACTTAAAGACAATAATATACATTCGGCGAAGTAACTTTCATGGTCACGGTCTAACGGTTGTTGAAATAAAATGTACCTGAAGAAAATGCTTAATAATTAATAAATAATACATAAATAATTAAATAAAGGCAACAAAAACCATATATTTTGTAAAATAGACATATTAAAAAGGCAGCAAAAGGCAATATAAAACTGTGGCATTTCAATCACAAAGGTATAATTCGTACATATTCACTTTCAAATTGAAGATAAATTTGACGCATTTAAAAAGGTATTTGCTGCTCAGGTTAGTTCGACGTTCTTGAATAACTAATCCTGCTGCACTAAAATTTCTTTCAATACTCGCACTTGATGAATGCTACCACCTTTTCTACGAATAGTCCCTTCAATGTCTTTGGTTACCAGCATCAAATGCTGACGACATATTTTTTTCTACATATACCTTGGTTGTAAGACAGAAGGGTTATGAAAAATGAAAGTGTCACAACTTGGTGATGCTGACTAATGGGCAATGGCCCTGATGTATGATGTATGATATATATAGTGATATATATAGTGATTCATGTCATGATAATAAAATAAACGTTTCAATTTGGAGAAATGCTGAACAATAATGATGCAGTAACATTACTACAGCGTCAGCCACAAAACAAGCTGTAATTGTATCAGTATAAACATTGATGCTGTGTTTACACTTTACAAAGCAGGAGGAAACATGCGTTACTATAAAAGCAGTATAAAAGAATCAAATACGCCTTGGGTTCGAGATAAGAGTGTAAGATTATACGTGGAATGGATTGAATTGCAGCCGAGTAGTGAGAAATAATATAGTTGCAAACCCTCTCGTTTTGTGCTTTGACCAACATCAGTAGCAGCATTTGAAACGTGTCAGTAGAATAATCAATTAGAATTCCTAGTAAAGAAATGCTGCGGTAATTGTGCTATTCTCGACATTTAAACTTTGGTAACCAAGAAATATGATACATTATTTTTTGCCTCCTAAGTGAATGTAACACTGAAATTTAGTACAAATCTGGCAAAACATTACCTTTGTATTCCATGGCTTTAGAATACTAAATGTGTTTTGAGTTTTTATATTACAAATACTTGTAGTTGCATAATGTACCCTAAAAATGCAGAATAACAATGTCTTTCATTTTAAAATTTAAGGTTTTTGAAAATTATGTTTTCACCATATTCACTTTTTGAAAATGTCACGATGCAGTTTTCACGCAATTCTTCGTATCATTCCAAAACACAAACAAGTAAATCTGCCATATACTTTTTTTTTCTTTTGAACGCTTTTGAGTTACTAAAGAAACTTGCAGCTTATAAAACTTTATATTAGAAATTTCAAGCGACAAAATTTAAAAACGATTGTCTTTTGAGCTGAGGCTAATAAAACACAGTTGTATGGCAGATTTGTACATTATAATCAAATAAATATAACAGAACCTTAAAAAAATGAGGCATTTTTTAATTTCGTCGTGTAGAGCATTTGGCATAACATAATAAAATCCGGATTCAACATTTCGTAACTCGGAAACTGAAGGATACATCACACTAAAATTCAAAACCCTCTGATGCTGGTATAAGACAGAATTGAAAATAAATGTTCAGCTAACTTGGCTGAAAAATTTTAAAAATCCTTTTTCAGTTGTTTATTCCCTTAATTTTCAAGCCCGGGCCCGGCCCGAACCCGCCCTAGTCCAGCCCGAGTCCGACAAACATTTTTCAAATTAGGCCCGAGCCCGTGCAGACCTCTGTCAGACGCCCAGACGGATGGACACACACCTTTCTCTAAAAATGCTTGCTTTGGGATCAGAAAGCCTTAAACATGCATTGCTGGTGAAATCTTTGCATCAAATTTTTGGATGGAATACAATATATCCTCTCTTACTTTAAGTACATAGTAGAAAAATTAAAAACAGATTACTTGTTGCTTTATTTTCCAATGAAATTATTCTACATACTAATTTAAGCAGCATCATAATTTGTTCTTGGGTATCGTTCGTGGAACATTTTCCTGTCAACATCAATGGCAGCATTAGAACTGTTTCCTTAAATAACCTTACGTATACCATGTCTCAGCCTAGTTCAGTCCTGTTGTAAACAACAAGGCGGAGCTGACTCAACTCGCCACGTGTTAGACGTACAGGCACGCACAAAAGTTTTGCAATACTAGCAGTATATATAGCAGCGCTAACTTCTAGACAATAAATAGAGTTGGGTTACACATTAATTTACTAAATCTATGAGTTGGAATATTAATAGAATCATGCAGTAACATAATGGTTACCTTTAATCGGATTCCTTCCTCTCTGTCCACTATAACTGATTTCCGCCTCGCTTTTGAAACTTCAATCCAATATCTATCAGCAAACGGTGGAGAGTACTTCGTGAAAAATTCGGTAAGTCCGTGTCAGAATTTACCGCATGCAAAATGTTGTTTAGAGTCGGCGGTTCATTTCTGAAAAAATAACCATGAATTTTACTGCGTATAGCACTTTTCGTAAAATCGTCGTATTTCTCCACGCGCTGTTTGCATTTACGTGATTTTTCCGGTGTTCTTAGAGTTCCGGATGCTTGCTGTTCCATTCTAACACTGTGTACACTACTTGCGGAAACACAAAGGAGATCACCAGTTTCTTTCTCAATGTTTTTATAGACGATTCCGGGTTTCTTTCTTTAAGTACTGCGAAACAATGCGCGATCATTCGCCTCTCACCACTTTTTCAAGGTTTGCCTCGATTGTGTTTCATTTCGGCTGAAGCACCAGTCTGCTCCATGATGAAAAGCTTACTGATTTTAAATTGTATATACATAAGTGTCCTTGGCCTTGTGAGGTCCGCGAGATGTACAGGAAATACAGTGTTAAATATCGGAAGCAACTCCACACTATAAACAAAAACATCTTAATCAGCATTCAACTCGATACAGACCTCGTTGCGAGAGAGTTGCCTGGTATAGGAATGCAAAAATATTGTATAATAGCAGTGTCCTTTAGTAATTGTTAAGTAAAATGCAGCTTAATTTAACATAATACGTTAATAGTGTGTATAATTTCACCTGTCTTCTGTCTAATCTGTATATAGTATACTATTATGATATTCCCTTCAGAAGTCACGAGCCGAGAACACATCTATGTGGTATGAGAAGCAGAAAGATAAATGTGGGCCTGTTTACGTTTATAAGAATTGAAACATTTGCATACTTTTCTGTGTCCGAAATGAGCTTGCGCAGAGTAGTGATCGGAAAACTACTTGCAATAATGTACTTAAAGGAGGTGTTTATCGTACGTATGCAAATAAAAGAAAACGCCCATTATCTACGTTAAACCAATCAACAGCTTAACCGTTTTCTGTCCCAATATCTCTGTCTTTGTTTCTCTTCCCGCCCAGATGTTTACAACAGGATGGAACTATATAGCGTTTCACTCTTAGAAGACAGTATGGAGTTAAATGGGACATCTCTGTCTCTATCTAGCGCATACAAGTTGCCATTAGCCGCGTCCTTTTCTACCCTCGCTCTGTTGCCAGATTCCTAATAGTATGGTATAAATATTCATTTGTTATAAATTTCAGGTTTGAACACATTATCCTATGCAGAATTTTTTTCTCTATCAGGTTATATCCTTTTCAGAGTCATTATACATTTCTATAGGCCCAAATTTCTTCAGAAAACGTTTTTTTCAATAGAAGTCCGATATTTGCTGTTTCTATACTCATCACGCACTAACTAACAAACCAACTGCTAGAATGCGTCTATATTTTTTTCTTAGGTAGAGTAAACTATAGTGCTACTACCTGCCTACTTTGAATTCTCTATGTTTACCCAGTTAAGTGTTATAATTTTTTAAATTAAATGTTTTCGGAAAATTTTATATATGTGCACTGCAAAAGTTACGCAGTGTGAAACTTTTTTGTTATTCAGTTTACACCAGGGAACCAGCGAGAACAAAGTTGAGGAAGGTTGGAGAAAGTTTTTAAAATAAACCAAAATGCTGTAACTTCTTTCTTTTATCCAGTAAGACAAATAAAAGGTATTCATCTATTCAGCGCCAGGCCTGACACAGAAGATAGTATAAGGAGCAGCACTAACATTAGTTCGAGAGAAACCATGTGTGTAACTGTGAGCTGTTATTGCGTTATTTGTATATTTTTGTAAATATTTGTAGTTATGGAGGGGGAAGCTAGGAAGGGACAATATGTTGGTAAATTAAGAAGTAAGGAACGCCAAATAATTATGAATGTGTTAGATTATTTTTTAAGTAAAATGCATTTAAGTAAGGCGGTAAAGGAACCAGCTAAGGCTATCGGGTGTTCAGAAGCAGTAGTGTGTATGATTAAAAAGGAACTAATGAAAGGACCTCTAAGAACGCCATCGAAAAAGAAAGCAAAAAGGGCGGGACCACACAAAACGCTAGGTTAACGCAATATGATTGAATAGTGCAGTGTGGAGTGCGGCGAATTGTTCATTCTTTACAGTTTGCAAATATTCCACCCATGCTGAATATAATTTTGTCACAGTTCAACAGTGATGAGACCCTACCAAACTTCTCAAGGGCCACTCTGATTTGGGGTTCGAATATGAAAGAAGGGGTAACAAGTGCATATTAATAGAAAGAGACGATATCGATATCATCAGATGGCGACATAAATATCTAAAAGACGTAAAAGGTTTAGGGACCAGGGGAAATCAATTGTTTATACAGACGAGTCATTTGTAAATTTAGGTCATACAGTAACAAAGGCATGGAGGGATACCAAAGTTAAAAGTGTCCGTCTCGTCAAGCAGCAATTGAAGGACTAAGTACAGGACACCGGCCACCTCGGAGTCGCTCGCGGAGAAAGATTCGCAACTAGTACATGTTGCAACACTGCGCTCCATTTAACGTGTACTGTCTTTTAAGGGTGAGACGCGCTTTAGGTTGAGACATATTATAACCTATCTAGACTCCTTCCAAAATAAACACACTTAAGGTAAACAAAAGCGTGGAATGTCGGAATCCACTAATGCTAAACACAAGTCTTTGTTCACCATTGCTCCTAATGAGTTGCCGGTTTAACTTAAATCTATTAATGTACTGCACCATGTCATATTTTTCTTCGCAGAAACACTGTCACACACGAAACAAAATAACACACTACCATCTTCACTGAAAATATTTTTTCCGAACTGGAATGCTGACCGAGAGTTTTTTGTAGATGGCATTCCGTAACTGCAGCAGCGACTAAACAAACGAACGTTGCACAACACAGCTTGCATCTAGGGGAATCACCACCCTTATCGATGACGTCATTGCGATAACTTCCCATGAGGCGTATCGGAAATAACGTGATGCTGTCGAGTCGTTTACACGAGCCTATCGCACATACCTTGCGAGACTGCGTGTACACTCTGTTCAGATGCAATCATATCTTCAGGGCAGCAATATAACGACAGGCGCGAGATATCCATTACTGACTGTACACCAGTTCCTCCGCATCGCTCCAGATAACGCTGGCACTCCTAGACTTCCCCCACTCCACTCTCACCTACGGACCATTTGTTATTGTTTCCAGCATGTTTATCGCACGTAATCGTTGGCTATCAGTAGACGACGACGAGTTCTTATTGTGATGAGGGTATTGACACGTGTATAGGGTCACAGCAACCATATTCTCTAGGGGAATCTTGGTTACACGAGAGCTGCGTAGCGACTTCTCAATAACCGATATTTCGTTGGCGGCGCCGTGGCCGAGCGGTTAGCGCGCTCGCCTACCACCTAGGCGGCCCGGGTTCGATCCCAGGGACCCGCATGTGGTATTCGTGGTGGACGAAGCGGCGTCAGGGCGGGTTTTCTCCGGGTGCTCCGGTTTCCCCCGCCATCTCATTCTACCCGTGCTCCATCTTCATTCCATGTATCATCAGTGTCACCGCCTGCGGTGCCGTAGTAGTAAAAGCGGGCGTTAAACACTACAACAACAACAACAGATATTTCGTTGTTCTAGTAAACAGAAAATAAGCGATCGGAGCGATCGGACAACCAAGGTCGCTTTGCCAGATAACACTTTGCCAGGACTGACCCGGCTGCGCTGAGTTTTGCCTGTAGCACTCGTCGTCATAGAACAGCGCGGA
Organism: Tenodera sinensis; assembly: GCA_030765045.1. Taxonomy (NCBI): domain Eukaryota; kingdom Metazoa; phylum Arthropoda; class Insecta; order Mantodea; family Mantidae; genus Tenodera; species Tenodera sinensis. The sequence goes on along the minus strand of CM060964.1, from coordinate 361,456,923 downwards.
TGAATCCATACAACATTTTTAAAACTACTTTTAAAGGCTTTACTTATCAATGTTATTAATGGAGATGCTGGAACTGGCACCGTCGTTATCCATACATTTTTGGCACCTCTTTAGGAAACTATCCATCGCCCGCCGTAGTTCATGTTGAGAAATGCTGGCAAAGTTTTATAAATCAAACTACTATAATTATCTAAAACTGACTCGGCTATTCTGGCACAGACCGATGCTTTTTAAGTGTGCTTAAAAACGACAGTTCCATGTTAGATTTACTGGCATGTAAAAGAACTCCTGTAGTACGAAATTCCGGCTCACCGGCGACGCTGACATGATCCTGGCAATTTCCTGGCGAATATTTTTGTTTTACCTCTTCCAGGGTGTGTGGGTTTGTCTTGTACACTTTATGTGAAAATCTTTCTGCAAATCGCACTTTCAGTTGCCGAGCTGAGTTAACAAATACGAATCATAAATAAATACACGCTGTGCAGTAGAAAACAAATGCTGGACCATAATACACTTTGTGACTAAGTACAGGACAAAAAAATGAAGTACACTGGTAATAAATCAATCACGCGTTATCACGTCTGCTCAATACTGCACTTTCAGAGCAGAGAAAAACAAGTCAACTGTATGACCTTGCGTATAGCAGCTGCGTTACCGTGTTTCAGTGTGCGCAGTGGAGAAACACCGCGCTGCGGTTCGGATGTTTTTGGATCTCTCTGGAGTATTGATGAGTTGGCAATCCAATCGAATAGTAGGTATTATTTCACAACACCTGGCTATACTCTAACATTTCTTTCTTACGCATTTAGCCGAGAAAACAGTGCATCAGTGATAAGTCGCGGGTAACTGTGAAATATGAGGCACCTAGTACCAAAAGTCGCCAAATCTATTTTTGACCAAATTGAGTTATGCATCGCTTCTGATAGATTTTGCCTCAAGAAAGTCAATATGGCCATGATATGACAGCAAAACCCAACACATCTTATTAAAATACGCAGTCAAAAATGAGGCTAAGTAACAATATCAGCTAAATCCAGAATCTATATTGACATTTATAGTTTGGAAGTCCGCCAAATCCCTTTCAGCCAATCAGAGCTTTCCCTAACTTCCCAATGTGACAAATGAAAATGTTGCCGACATAGTATGAAAGTGACTTTCCTAAATTTCCTTTTCTGTTTTTGCAGTGATCCAAATTTCACTATCATACATCAAATTTGTATTCGTCTAATTGTCTCTGTATTACCCAGACTTTCGTTGACATGGGTTTGCCTCTGGTCTCTCTAGTCCAGAGGCTTCTTTTGTATTTACTATTAAAATATGATTAGGTTTTGACCTAATCATATTTTTAGAGTTAAATTGGTGTTTTAGAAATGAATTAAAAAATCTTATGTACTGCACTCACATGAATTTTTCATTCAGCTTTGTACTATTATTAGTATTATAGTATTATTCAAATTGTTTATTCTTCTGTCATGTTAATCAAATACGCATTTGCAGAAATTGTCTTATTACACATTTCCTTGGAAGTACAAGGGGAACAGAATACAGTGCGTTTGTGGAAGTCAAATCTATTAAGAGCTGGTCGTTATGTGATGGCTTTGAAATTCTGTGCTCTTGCCATGGCCAACAGATAAAATAATAACTTTCTATTTGTGAAATGTATTAAGTATATAAAATGCAAACCAATGAGTAACATTAAGGAAATGCTTAGCTCCATAAACGATTAAAAAACAAGTTTAAAAAATTGCATTTGACATAAATTGTGTGCTTTCACAAGATCTATCTTCTTTTGTGTAGTAAGATTTTGTCTATCTCTTATGATTTACCAGTTATGCTCAATTCAATCAGGACTATGGAGGCTATTTTCAGAAAATTAATGATAAATATTTCATTTGTCATGAATATAACTTATACTTATGGTATTTCAATCAAAGTAGTTAGAACCATTTTTGAGAAAATCAAAATTGTACAAAATTCTTCCATGTCAAGAATAGTTTGGGGTGGAGGGTTTTTTGGCGGGGAAAGCTTGTGTCTAATCCTTGGAAGATGTTTAACTTACACCATTTAACCAACTTTTTCATTTTAAGGTCATGCTGTTACACCCCCCCCCCCACACACACACAGATCTTTCTCTAAAAATGCTTCTTTTTTGGATTCAGGGCATCTCAAAACATGCATTTCTGGTGAAATCGTGGTATCAAATTTTTGGGTGGAATACAATAGTTCCTCTCCTACTGTACATACACAGTTCAGTAAAAATTTGTTGAATATTAAGGAAATATGTCTCTCAGAAGATAAAATCCAAGTAGTCCCCTTCCCAGAAAAAAGATTAATCAGCAAATTTGACTGAAGGGCTGGTCTCCTGTCACCAAGGTTGTGGGTTTGATCCCAGCCTAGGACCAGTGTCATTGCTGTAATGCAAATGAACTCTTACAGGACATAATACTACAATAAATGTGGCAGTTGGTAATTAAATCAACTCACCAATTACTATAAAGCCCATCCCGTATACAGCTATGGAAAATTGCAGAGTAGAAAGCCAGTAACAAAATGAGCATTTTGAGGTTAGGGGCAAGGATTTACTGTACTACATGCACCAACATTAAATCCCAGTTAGTGATTCATCAGACATAAACAAAGTGCATTCCTCTACAGTTCTAGTATGGCTAATTTGAAACCTACTGATAATACTGTCTTGTTCTGTGTGTGCTTGTGTACCAGTACTCATTATTTGAGACACACCTGTTGTATAAGTCACATTTCAATTATGTTTGTGCAGTGCTCCTGATATTACACTGCAATAGCAACCCAATGCTCCTAACCTCAAAATGCTAAGTTTAATACTGTCTTTCTACACTACAATTTTCTGACATTTTTCACACACTATATACACTAGCAGAGAAAACAAAACTGCAACACGATCAAGGATTGCTTAAATTTAATGATGAGTTAAGTGAATAGTAATATACCATGATAAGCACCATATTATAACAAAATCAGCACATGTACCCAAGGAGGTACATAGTATGTCCTAATGGCACAGCCTGACTATCACACTCAGGTATTTAATCCAATGAATATTGTAAAATTTGTTCAAATATGACCCAACCTAAGCAGATTACTCTTCAGAGTTTTCATCTTTTATCATTGTGTGAAAGAAATGTTCAATAATACTGTAAGCGTGATTCAAAAGAGAATCTGCTTTTATATCAGATCTGACATCTGTAAATCAAATAAACCTCTTTTCAACATTTCCGTCAACATTTGTATAGTACAGAGTTGCTTTTTACCATTGTCAGGAGTTTCATCTAATATTAATTAAACAAAGAAGGCATCAGGAATTTCTTTCTTAGTTCCATAAGTCATGATGGCACTCACACTTGAAATTAAGTCATTCTAAATATCTGGTAAAGTTGCACAAAAAAGAGTAAATATTTCCAAGTGCTCTTTCAGAGAGGCATTATATATTGCTAATTCATTTAAATATTCAATGTAATTGCCTCTGTTTGAAGATCCTTCATTCTCATTGAGAAAAGCGAGTACCTGTTTTCCTAGAAAACATACAGCCTGTACAAAATGAGAAAGTAAAGCTCTGTTCTTTTTCATTTCATTGTTATGCTGTTTAACTGAGAGTTTATACTGATTATTCAATGAAAATTCTATTCTTGGAACTATCCCAAACATTTATAGTTGGTTTTTGCATATTATGTGAATACAAGAATGGATGCGTTTTATGGTGCCTTATAAAGATTACTTAAATCTTCAGAACCGCTGGAATTTCAAATTACTTTTCTTTTGACAAAAGATCAATAAAACATTTAACATATTACAACACAACCAGGACTCACTGTCACAAACTTTGATGTTGAAATGTCTTATACATTTTTTAATATTCATCATAATGCTAAGTGCAGGCTTTGCAGGATCTGCTTTAATTACATATTGCTTTTTTGAGAAATATTAAATGTTCACGAGCTTCTTATGTTGAGTTTGTTGATCACACAACAGTTTATTTTGATTTTTGTTGCAACAACAGCACAGAAAAAAGGTTTTGTTTATGCTGTAGCTCTGATTATGTTGTGACATCATAGATTTAACTGCCTGTCTTGGATATCTTCATCCCAGAATCTGCACAAATCTTAAGCTACATTTTGCTTTAATAGTAAAGTAACCATTTGTCTAAATCATGCTCAAATGTCCACAACTGAAGAGCACGCATTAAAGAAGCAAACCAAATAACGAATACTTTCTATTCATAACTATAAATGCAATAATGTTAGCACGAATACTAATGCAAAATGTAGTGCAGGTCGTTACATTCCTTGGATAAGGCACACAACACCAGTTTCCTCCAGCTGACAACAGCTGCTGTTGACCCAAGCCAGAGCACATTGCTGCAAAGTGGCGCAAATTCAAATCATGTTTAGGAAAACCTGATTTTTAATGATATTAAAACAATTATGTACACAAAATTATAATGAACACCAATTTGGCAATCAGTTTTGAGGAAAGTTACAGGGTATGTAATACATCTCTCACATCCATTGACGCTATGCCCCTGGTGTGTCCCAAGAGTTGCATCAATATTTGGTGCAACACCCATCAGGAAGCAATACAGGCATGTATTCATGCAGGCAAACAATCATATGGGTGGGGAATGGCATCCAGTACCTGTTGTCACAGTTCAGCAATGGTTGTGGCCGGCCATGTATACCCAGTCAGTTTCTTTCCCATCATGTTCAATGGGAGAGAGATCAGCGGACTGTGCTGGTCAGGACAGTTGTCGTACATTATAAAGAATACATTGCATTGCAACAGCTGTACGGGAATGTGCATTGCCCTGTTGAAACAGTACATCACCTTCCTGTCGAAGAAATGGCAGTAATAAATGATTAATTGCCTGCTGGTTGTTGCTGGCACTGGTTTCACATTCCTACACAAACATCAAAGGTGAGCATGAGTTGTAAGTGATGGCAACCAACACCATGATGCCAGGAGTTGAGCATTTGTGTCATGGGCAAATGCACTCTGGATGAGTACACTCACCAGCCCATGGTCGTACACGTACGTGACCATCATGTGTGTACAGGCAGAACCTACTCTCCTCAATGAAGACAACAGAGTCATTCCATTGTTCAATTAAGCCTTTCCCGACACCAGAGGAGACATGCATGGCAGTGTTGTGGTGTTAGGTATTTTGGCCAGCAGTATATGTGATTTGGGTACTGCTGCAAGAAGACGGTATCCAATTGTCCATACTGATGTTCCTGGTGCTGCCCATGCCCAGGTCACTTTCCTAAATGCTGCTCGGGCACCCAATGCCTGTACAATGTGTCCATTCAGACATATATCTATACAACATGGCCGCCCAGAACCTGGTCTACGAGTGAGAATGTTCCAGAGACTGCTGCTGAAAACACCAACACATACTGATACATTTATTTATTTTTCAAATGACAAGTACATTGATAAAAACAAGAAAACAATACTGCCATTCACTCATTACTCTTCGGGCTTCCTAATATCTCTTGCTCTCAGTTGCTCGTTTTAGTCTTGGACAGATTTTAAGATGGTCTCTGTCCATTTCCTCCTGTAGGTTGCCTAGTTTGCAGTCCGGGGATGACAGTAACCCTATCCAGTGCAGATGCTTTGCTAGAATGTTGTGACCTGTAGTAAGTCAAAACATTGCAGCTGCTTCCATTCTTGGTCTTTCAGGGATGTTGATAATATTGTTCTTCCAGTCTTCAGAGGATATTTGGCTTCCTAGTTCTTGGTCATACATTTCTTTTATATGATATACTATACCCAACATGAGTAGCAATTTTTCGATAGGCCCATCCAACTTTGTGCAGGCCAACAATTCAGCCCTGTTCAAATAGCTGTAGCTATACAACGTAAACATTATTATGACATGGCTATGCCCTAGACAGCCACATACCACAGTGACTGCCTGCAGATTGGACATGGAGGGCATAGAGAGATGCCTGAGTAGTGCCATCTGTTGTCTACTGACCGTGACACATCAATCACCACATCTACAATTCCTCAATATCCACACACTATGTTCATGTTGGGATAAATACAGTCCTTAGTGGTGTTGCATTTTTTTCCCACCAGTATAATAAATAATGCTGTAGAGATGCATGGTAGTTATCAATGTTTATGTATTATTATAGTCAGTAATTCTGAACAAGCCTATTGCTTAAAAACTTCTTGTCTACAAGCTATTGAATGACAACAATCAAATCAACTGGGTCATATTATTGTCATCAAATATCTTTCACAAAATTGAAACTTAACATTGAGTTGCATTTTTACTTTCTCTACCACATATAGTCCATTTTATAATTGAACTGAGCACTGATTGTACTCTTCATTGGTTGGAGTAGAGTTTGTTGCTTTTTTGTTTCCATCCAGTAGTAATAATTCATATCTAACTTTAGCCAATCAGAGATATCAGAATATCTCCCAAGTGGATTAAATCACACTGGCTGCCTTTACTGCTGTGAACACCTTAGTTGTGATGTCAATCTAATTATAACATGGCTAACAAAAGAGACAGGCTGCGGCGTGAATAAGAGTTACGTAGTAATGGTAGTCTGATACATGGCTAACTTTTTATACCATCATGATAAAACTATCTTTTGCATGGATTCAATGGGCAAGGTTTTTTATTTGTTTAGAACATGGATGTATTAGGCAATTGTGGTATTACTTCACTAGGCCATGATCAGACTAGGAGAATTACGTCACTGCAGTTTGCTGTATCCTGTCTTTTTCATTAGCCACGAATTATAAAATGGACTATACCCATGGAGGATCCCTCCTAAAAGCTGTATGACCTTGGCGATGGTGGAGCGGCTTTGTACACCTGAGATCCAATGAGTTGTACTGGCTCTAACAATTTTGATTAAAATGTCATATGTTTGAGATATTTTTATGACAAATGAAATGTATATCTTGAATTTTCTTGCTATAGCCCCTGTAGTAGTATTTACTCTGGACGACTTTTGCATAACTGGTAAACCATTAGAGATAGACAAAATTTTACTGCACAAAAAAATGTAGATATCGCTAAAACACACAATTTATGTCCAAATAAATTTGTCTGTAGAGTGAAACATTTCGGAGATATTCCTTGTTATGTGTGTCGGTTTCGGAAAACTTAAAACTTTCGTGAAATGGAATATCATTGTTCATTTTTTTATATGTTAAGCATGCAAAGAGAACGGGATCTCAAAGCATTAAAAGATTAGACTATTGCTCAAAGCCTACTGTATTCTAACATTCCCCTTGCACCTACAAGGAAATAAGCAATAAGATAATTTGTACAAATATTTATCTCAACTAACACGATGATATAGAAATAAGAGTTTGTAAGAATGGTTAGTGCAAGAGTAGAGAAAGTCATGAGTGCAACACATCAGATTTTTTTATTGTTGTAGCATTTGGCTTATGATGTATCATAATTTTGAATCCAAATCTATAATTTTGAGTGGCTGGTACGATAATTTTACTTTTAAATGTTGGCAACCCTGGTAAGGTGTAAGAAATCACGCCGAGATCCTCGAGGCATTGGAGGAGTAAAGCGAGTGTCATGAATGATCCCTTTGGGGCACCAGGCAAAACCCCATCATAGTGAGCCTTCCACACATAACCTGGGCTCTGTGGGTGGTGGTTGAATAATACCCTGGTACTCGTGGGACGAAAATGGAACCTCCTAAACTAAAAGATATAAAAAAAGGACATGCACCACAACAGCAGTTCTGACAAATCTGAGGACACTCATTTAGGCCTTGCGATCTCTAGTTGATAGGATGCACCTTGGGGCTAAGAAGCTGTCAGGCGCAGCAAGGAAGAAGTTGAGGAAATAAGAGATTGACTCAGTCTGGTACTGGGGGTGCAAAGCAACCAGGGCAGTCTGGCCAATTTTCTGCTGAAACACCAGAATCTGGGACTTCAAAAAGAACCAGGAAATCATTAGATATGCCACCTTCCGCCAAGACACACAGGGGCACTCGTTTCTTACAGGGAGGCACTGGCATCTTACAAGATGGCTACTGTGCCAGATAAGTTTCCAGAACTTAGGCTCAAGAAGCCGAGGTTAAGCAAATTCTTGATAAGATACTTGAGTGGATAGGACCACTGAGGGGAATACTATACCCCTTTTTAAAACTTATTCTCTGCAGGATAGAGTGCTCATTTATTATTGTGCAGACGCAAATACCTCTAATTGGCTAAGGACTAACCTAAATGAGGTAGAACTCAAAGAGGGGAAAAGCCTCAAAGTGACTGATGCTAAATCTTCCCAAACCTGTCGTCAAGGTAGCTTTTAGAACCTGGGATACTCAAATCCAGGACTCAAAGTTACTTTTCCGCAGAATTAAAAGACTTAATAAAGATCTCATTACTGAGTGCTGGAAGGTGTTTGACATGCAGGCTGATTCAATGGGACAAAGGTTAGTTATTTTAATTGACTAAGAACCAGCCAATGCCATCAAGGAAGCAAATTTTGGAGCCTATGCAGGATTGGACAGGGGTCCATTTAAAATCCTAGCTGATCCAAATAAACCAAGTAAGGAAGGAGTAGAGGTGACAGAGAAGGCCAAAGGGGTCGAAGGAGGCCATGGATACTCAGGACATAGAGACTGCGTAAGGTGATTGCGATTATAGACTTAAACACGGATAGTGTTTTAAAAATACAAATAAACCATCATAGTAAGGCAGCAACAGCAGCCTTATGCAGGAAATCAGCTGCTGACAATGCTGATATAGCTCTTATGTGTATAGGGGCAGGATAAGAGGCTTAAACAACATTAAACGGATCTGTAATTAGTTCAGGTAATACAGATAAACCAAGGACCTTTATTTATATGGTTAAAAACAACACCTATTTGATGTTTTTTCAGGTTATTAAGGTTTTTCACAACAGCTGAGATATGCCTAAGGGTGGAAGAGGGCAAGAGGGTAGTTTTACTGACCTCTATCTACCTTATGAGGATAAGGACCCACCATCATTGATGGTGAAGGACCTCATTGAGTATGGGGACACATCCAGGAAGGAGCTTCTGCTTGGATGTGATGCCAATGCACACCACATGGTTTGGGGGGGCGGCGTATCAACAGAAGAGGAGAAGGGCTGTTGAAATATTCAGCAAGTACACGCCTACATATTCTCAACAAAAGCAATGAACTTACACTCATCAATGTGCTGTGAAGATTTCATTGACATTACCCTGGGATCTAAGTTCATAGCAGACCATGTGAAAAAATCTGATGTGTTGCACTCACATGACTTTCTCTACTCTTGTACAAACCATTCTTACAAACTCTTATTACTGTATCTTTGTGTTAGTTAAGATAAACATTTGTACAAATTATCTTATTGTTTATTTCCTTGTAGGTGTAAAAGGAATATTAGAATACAGTAGACTTTGAGCGAGTCATATATTTTAAAGCTTTGAGATCCCATTCTCTTTGCACGCTTAACATATAAAAAATTAGCAACAATGTTTCATTTCAGGAAAGCTTTCTGAAACTGACACAAATAACAAGGAGTATCTCCAAAATGGTTCACTCTACAAAAAAATTTATTTAGACATAAATTGTGTATTTTAGCGAGACCTACATTTTTTGTATAGTAAGATTTTGTCTATCTCTTACGGTTTACGAGTTATTCAAAAGTCATCCAGAGTAAACAGGACTACATAGGCTATAGCCAGAAAATTCAAAATATACATTTCATTTGTAATACAAATATCTTAAACATATGACATTTTAATCAAAATCGTTAGAGCCATTTTCAAGAAAATCAAAATTTTGGAAAAATTATCCACGTAAAGGGTAGTTTAGGGTGGGGCTATTTTCTTCAAAATCTTCGTGTCACATCCTTGAAAGACATTTAACTTAAATACCAACTTTGGTTTTTAACCAACTTTTCATTTTTGAGTTACGCTGTCCACAGACAGACACACACACACACATGCAGACCTTCTTCTAAAAATACTTTTTTTTTGGATTCAGGGGGTCTCAAAACATATATTTCCGGTGAAATCTCGACATCAAATTTTTGGGTGGAATACAATACTTCCCCTACTTACCAGTGGAGAAAGTAAAAATAGACCTCACCTTCGGATTATAGATACATACATATGCTTTTAAGATAGTTCCCCAAACGTTTGAATGTGTGATATATAGGAATCCAAAGAACACTGATTGGCACTCTTATGGAGAGGATCTGTCAACTTTAGTTCAAGGAATAATAACGAACATAGTCACTGGTGAATCTGGAGTTAGCTGTTGACCAAGTGCAACATTCTATTATCCAATCCTACCACTTAAATTGTAAGACTAAAGTTGCTAGCTCGCCAAGGGATGTTCTTTGGTGGTCAAAAGAGTTGAGCGAACTTAAACATAATACAACAAGGTTATTTAATGTAGCCAAAGCGACAAGTGATTGGGGCAGCTACAAAGCTGAACTTATACACAATAACATTGCAATAAGAAAGGCCAAAAGGGATTTGTGGAAGAAGTGCTGTGAGGATATTGAAGATACTCCAAGCAGTGCTAGACTCGTGAAACTGATGGCAAAAGGTGCAGCCCGTGGGTTGAGCACTATAAGGCTACTGGGTGGTAGCTATACCATGACAGGAAAGTAGACACTAAAGGAGATGTTCACTTTCCTGAATCTATAGAAATGGATGACAAGAGTCCAGTTTAAACAGGAGCCATCATACCTGGAAGTCAGAGTGCGAACAGGGAAGATTGGAACTTATCCGGTAAGATTTTTTACCTGAGCAGGATTAGATGGGCTATTCAGTCATTTAAACCACATAAATCAGCAGGGCTAGATTTACTGATACCTGTACTTCTGCAACAAGGGATTAATTGTATAGAATTCCCATTGTGCAAGATTTTCAGAGCTAGCTTGGCTCTGGGACATATATCAATGTCCTGGAGGCAAATAAGAGTAGCTTACATACCAAAACCTGGGCAGTCTAATGATGATGCCTAGGCTTTTGGGCCAATTAGCCTCTCATTTTTCTATTGAAAATGATGCAGAAACTTAAATAAGAAAAAATTGAAGCTATTAACAGTGAAGCAACAAGATTCTAAAGTAAAAATAAATTAGAACGATGTAGAAACTTGTTGGTAGCTATATTAGGGACAAATGTCTAAAGGAAACTCCTTTACTCCTTTACCAATTTGTTTATCAATCTGCCAATTCAACAGAAACAGCCCTACATGCTGTATCAAACACAGAAAAGGCACTACATTACAAAGAAATTGCTCTTGGAGCACTTCTTGACATTGAGGGTGCTTTAGACTGACTTCTACAGAGGCACTACTTAACACTAGAAGGATCGTACCGCCCATTTTGGCCGGTTAACATTCTTTAAAAAAGTATATACATTGAGGTAGTGTGATTATCGCTTTAATATTTTGTGACTTTTAACGAAATAGAGCAAGGGTGATACCCAGAAATGTTTAAGTTTTTATAGCAGGTTTTAAAAAAATTATACACGCTTTTTGCATTAAAGGACCGTAGCCGGTCATTTTGAACGGTACGATTATTTTGCACGTGTCGTAACTAAATAGTGGTAACAATGTATTCCAAAGTTATCCAAGGCTTTTGGTCATTGTTCTAGCCCAGTTTAATAATGTTTAGCACTAGAGTAGACATGTCGTAACTAACAATGATAACAATGTGGTCTGAAAATAATCCAAGGTTTGTGATCATTGTGCAAGCTTAGTTTGAAAAAGTTCAGTTCCAGAGCAGATGTGTTTTAGTAGTAGTGTCAATATAGTGAATGGTAAAATATTTCTGAGGCCATACTCTATCATTGCCATGTCACATCATAATTACCACCATCAGCATCTTCGAGAAGATGAAATGTTGAATTATTTCCATAGTTTACCAGACAATGAGCCAGAAGGAGAGAACATATTTAGTGACATTTGCTACAAGCACTGATGGTGATGTCCCTATTAAATTATTTTTACTGTACTGTACTTTTATAATGGAACATCTGTATTATTTTTATTCTTATCTAGAATATTGGGTACTGCAGTTTGTTTTCTTAAATCTTAATAGTGCATTTTAACCGACACCATGATTGTTACTTTCTCTACTACATTCGACCCAAAATTTCAATGTCAAGATTTCACCAGGAATTATGCTTTGAGGCCCCCTGAATCCATAAAAAGCAGTTTTAGAAAAACATTCATGTGCATGCGCAGAACATGTGTCTGTGTGTCTGCCTGTGAACCACATAACTCAAAAACGAGAGGTCACTTAAAAACCAAAGCCGGTATTTAAGTTTAATATCTTTCTTCAAGGATTTCATACAAAAGATTTTGAGGAAAATACCTCCACCCGAAATTACCCTTTACACCGAAAATTTTGATTTTCTAATAAATGGCTTTAATTATTTTGATTCAAATATCATATGTTTGAGATATTTTTATGGTGAATTAAATGTATATTTTGAATTTTCTGGCTAGAGCCTATGTAGTCCTGCTTACTCTTGATGACTTTTGCATAACTGGTAAACTGTAAGAGATAGACCAAATCTTACTGTACAAATGTATATCTCGTTAAAACACACAATTTATGTCCTAATGCATTTTTTTGTGGAGTGAACCATTTTAGAAATACTCCTCGTAATTTGTGTGAGCTTTGCGGCACTTAAACTTTTCTCAAATGGAAGGTCGTTATTCTGCATTTTATCTGTTTGGCCGTGTATAGAGAATGGAATTTTAAAGTTTTAAAATATCTGACTCGCTCAAAGTCTACTGTATTCCCATATTCCACTTGCATCTATAAGAAGATCAGCAGTAAGATAATTTTTGCAAATGTTTATCTCAACTAATAAGAAGAAGATAGAGGAATAAGAGTTTGTAAGAATAGTACAAGAGTAGAGAAAGTCATGCGAGACCAACATATCAGATTTTATTTTCATAAATTAAACAATTAATTCAATACTTTAAGTGACACATTGTTCCATGCACAACATTATCAGCTGAATGAAGTGTTGATGTAATCATGGTGAGTTAAGAGAATTTCAATCTGTAAAATGTTAAATCCTTTTTTCTTCTCATTTGCACACCCAAAATAAAATGCTCTGTATATATTTACAATGCTGTTTATTGTTCTGTTTCATGTTCTTGCGAGCTGAAGACTACCTACAATGCATGAAGCTTGTCAACACAACCTGCCTATTACTGTTGGCAAATATTAGAATTTCGCACTACTTAGTGTTACAAAAAGTATTTGTATACCAGATGAGTCAGCCGTCCCTTTTAAATGTTGACATAAATTACTTCTCATACATCTCAAATAATAATCATAATAGTTTTGCCATTTAAGTAATAACATTTAAATGCTCAGCAAAGGGTTAAAACTGTCTTAAAAGGTTAAACTCGGAATGAAAAGTCGCAAGGGCTTGGTGCCTGCCATACTAATTCTGCGGCTCAACTCTGAACATCCTTTCAGTCAAGCTTCCAAATAGCTGAATAGAATTATGGCTGCATCCTGTGTGCATACCCAGTGACACGCGTTCGCATCTTAGCATTATAAATTTTTTTATGCTCATCAAAACTTGGAAACCGAATTCACAATAATCTAACTATAAAATCCCTGAGGTTTTAGGACGTTATAATTTAAATAGTTTTTGGTTGTCTGAATTTTGTAATAGAATAGTTGTAATAACTTCTGTCCCACTGAACTGCCATGATGTACCCAATCCCTTCATTCTCCACATATATGCTGTCACAGATACTTTGTGCCATTCCTTCACGATGCATTCGACAGATAAGTACGTTGATATCTTTTGATCTATAGAGAAGCAGCTAAGCATATATACCAGGAAAGGTATCCTAATAGACAACAATACCATAAAATAGAAATAAAACAATTAACAAATTGAAATAATAACAGCTTTAAACATAATAATTGTTCAACCAAGGTTATTTGTGAATATTCCATGGTAAAAAATTTAGTAGATGCAAGGGATTCAAACCACCTTTACAGCATACGGATTACTTACAAATCATGTGTTTGTTGCAATTGAGCTACCTAGCAACTTGAGAGATAAACATTCCGTTTAACACGTAGTATTCGCTGGTCCCCACACTTGTCGTGGTGCAAACATCAGCTATCTAATTATTACAAGTATATTATAGGTTGCGCATTAGTTCTTAACAAATGTCCTTCAGCAAAGATCCAGTGAGATGGCCTACCCTTAATAAACAGGTCAGCAAACCGTTTATATTACTGCCCGGCAAAGCCATGAAGCATGTCGGAAAGAATGTGGAACTTCCCAGTTGTTCATACGAGCTTACCACAAATACACAGCTAGACAGGTATGTACACTCTGTTCAGATGCAACCATATCTCCAGGACAGCAACGTCTCATATATCAGCAGGTGCAAGAGATCATCTATTTGTGTTTTATCACTGACTATATGCCAAGTTACTGTTTCTTCGCTCTTCTAATAAACAAGATAAGAAGCGACCATAGCGCTTGACCACCAAGGTCAATACGCCTCAACACTTTGCCAAGTAATACATTACAAACAGCTCTGCTTCCCTATGTTATGTTTTGAAGAAAACAGAGTACAGTCGATTGCAAAGTTTGTGTGGTGCGGGTGCATTCCATTGCCATGTTTTCATGAGAGATAATGAGAATGACAGCAAGACAAGGGAGAAATGTTGGGAATAGAAGGAACACAAAGAAATTAAGTGTAAACAGTAACAGAGATTGATATTGCAATACATATGGCTGACATCACTGGAAGTGTTATAATTTGCTTTGCAGTTGCTGTACTTCTTGAGTGCAGGAACACAAGAGCAAGGTACGTAGCATCTGATTGTCCTTTCTGCTTCTGTGTGCCAGTGTTCCCATAAAGGTGAGTAAGTGACTCGCATCTAACCTCTCATTTAAAAGTTTCATTCGTAAAGAACTAACGTGCAACCTATACATGACATCCATGTTAAATACTTGGATAGAACCTAGCATAGGAGACGACGTTTTCATATTAGAGTATAAAATGTGGATTGCATAAAACTGGAAAATAAGGGACAGCTGGCTCACCTAGTATATTGCATTAATATTCATATCTGTGCTAAGATTCTTGCAACCGTTTACTACATAAGTTTGTATTGTGAATTTGTATACCATTAAATTATATAATGAATATAGTCACAACAAATTACTGTTATATTTGCAACTTAATACTTCCATTTTAACATTCTCTGAAATAAATAACCACAGTTTACTAAATAATTTATTAAATAAAATCATTATAACATACTATGTTCAAGATTATTTCTTTCTAGTAGATCGCTCCTTTGCTAATAAAATGTGTGTGTGTTGTAGTGTTTAACGCCCGCTTTTACTACTACGGCACCGCAGGCGGTGACACTGATGATACATGAAGATGGAGCACCAGTGGAATGAGATGGCGGGGGAAACCGGAGAACCCGGAGAAAACCCGCCCTGACGCCGCTTCGTCCACCACGAATACCACATGCGGGTCCCTGGGATCGAACCCGGGCCGCCTAGGTGGTAGGCGAGCGCGCTAACCGCTCGGCCTAATAAAATGTAAAACATGCTTCACTGTCTTGTACAGTGTGTGTGCAAAGCGAGATACAATGTATTTATTTTCATTGTTTTGCAATACACAGTCAAAGCTGGTTATAGCGGGATCCTTTTAACAACGTATTGGTTATAACAGCGAAGTCTAATGGTCCCATCTAAATCCTACGTAAATGCTATATTTAAAAAAAATGGCTTAGTACAACATTGCATATTGGGATATAACCATATACAATATATTTTTATTGCACTTTCGGAAAAATATATAGGTTATAATGTCCAACGTTCACTTTTATTTGTTACCTAGTTGGAGACTGTTAACAGTGTTCGAATCAGACTGTCTGATGAGAGGGGAAACTTACGCTTCTGTTATATTTATTGCAATAATGGCAGTAATACCAGTGATAGCTTTGGTGTGTTATATACATAAAACGCAGAAGCTGTAGCAACATGCATTTTACTACCTTTAAGAGCATGTGATTTCCTATTTGTGAGCAGTACAAACATATAACTCTCCCAAAACTGTTTGATGAAAGCCAGGTATGATTTGTTTTCCATTTTTCAAAACTAGTTCTGTCTATACAGGCCCCGATTAGTATATTTTTGCTAACATACATCCCTTCCAATGCTGCAGTTTTTACATGAGAAGCTGTAATGTTAATATTAGTGAGATTTGAACTGGAATACATCACTGTCATTACTTTCTGTAACTTTTCGCTTCTGGTCACAAATAAATTTGTGATGAACACTAGAACAATGAGCTGCAAGTAACTGAACTGAATACTGCAAGCTGCAATCATCATTGCTGACACAGAATTACTCGAATTGTGACCCTACTGCCAACCCAGCTAATGAACCTGAGAATAGTTTATTGTTTAGCTTACTTGTGATATGATATTTTTGTTTACTCACAGCTCACACTCGTACCATGCCTGTGTCGAAGGTGTCTTGTGTCTTCTTGTATTTTCAAAGAGTAAATATTAAATACAGTAAAAGAAAGAAATACTTCCCCAGCAGGGAAGTAATAATTGGGGAGAGGGTCTTCTCTTTGTGATACAGAAAATACTTGACCTTCATTAAATAATAAAGAAAAGTGACCAAAATAGCTACTTTAGATAGTCTTAGCTTTATCGATGCCTGCATACATTTACAAAAAACTGCCAGTAACAAACAGTGATAACAGAATTTTAGAAAATTATGCTCGTTTGCAACCAATATGATAATCTTTTCATAAGTGCGAGAGTCCAAAGTTTGAGAAATGGGTCACAGTTCAAAATAAACTTCATCTCTACCAAGAACACTGCTTTAGGCTAGTTTATCCTATCATAAGCCTATGCATTTACAGCTGAACCTGGTTTATGCATACATCAAGGGGGAGAGGGAAAATTACTTGCAACACAGATTTAGTTACAAATGAGATTTTGATAATACATCATATGTTTCTTTCAAAAAAAGGCAATACAGTGGGCCTACATGTGTAAAATGTTACAAACAACAAAGATATGTATGAACAAAATATTATTTTGAACTTGGTCTTGCTTTAAAGAAATCATTTAATTTGGCTTCTTTCACTTTTCTTGTATGAAGTGCATACACCTCATTTTTTTTACTGATGACTGTGCATAGTGTGATATAAGCAATTCCATATAAATACAAATTACTTAGAACTGGGTTACGTATAAAGCAGGTTCAACTGTATAGCCTTTATTTTTTGTCGCTTATTTTTTTTTTTCAATGTAAAGTGGAGTAAACCTGTTTTGTAAGCAAAGGGTTTAATTGATTTTTTCCAAAATGGAAAATTAACACGCACCTTTGTGGGTGGCAACGTGGCCGAGCGGTTAAAGCATTTGCCTATCGCCTAGGTGGCCCGGGTTCGATCCCAGGGACCTGCATGTGATATTTGTGGTAGACGAAGTGGCATCTGGGCAGGTTTTCCCCAGGTTCTCTGGTTTTTCCCACCACTCAATCCACCAATTGCTCCATCATCACCTTCCCATTCATTGATTTCACCAGCATATCATATCATCCTCTTCCCCATTCGCATACCTGGTTATTGGCTGACCACCCGTTTCACTCTGTCAGGTCCATAGGTACAGCCATGGAAAAAATGATTAAGCGCCTTAGGAGAGCAGAATATTTTTAAGTTCCATGTCGTGCAGTTTACACAAGTCGATATTCCAACATGCAGCTGAGTTAACATATTTATAGTACCTCATCCTTATGTTATCGTCTATCGGGCACCCAAACAGGCTGTGTCTTGAATCAGCTGTTTGTGTGTCCAACAGACGATAACATATGGATCAGAGACTATAAATAAACTCAGCTGCATGTTGGAATATCGACTTGTGTAAACCACACTGCCACATGACATGGAACTTAAAAATAGTCCGCTCTCCTAATGAGTGCAATCATTTTTTTCCATGGCTGTACCTCTGCTCCCCGACAGACATCTGACTCTAGGCAATGGCTTGCAAGTCCTAGGGGGTGCAAGTCCTACATAAGGGGAAGGTAATCGTAAAGAAGAAGAAGAAGAAGAAGATAACCAGGGTAAAGACACATTTCTAGGAACTGTGTTAACGGGGACATGGCAACCTAAGCAAGTATAGTCATGATTTAGCAACCGAGACACAACAAAACAAAAGAAAATTGAATCCTGCTCATAACAATATGATGTGCAATACCTATGTCAAAATCTTTTAATAAGTTTTATGTTAAGAAGTTTAGTTGTATTTCATCTGTATGAGATCATTACGAGTATAGGTTAAACAATTCTTTAAAGACAGAAAATTGTGTCCAGCATAACATCAGAAATTACCCAACCAATGTTTATGTAGTAAAGCCTCGTTTATCCAGCCCTCATTTATTTGGAACTCCAGATTATCCAGACCAGAATTGTAGATACTTTTTTTTAACTTAATGTTCACATTACGTAATAAATTTAACTATGATAGCAAGAACATACATATGCCAAATATTCACTTTTTAGTTTGATTCAATGTACGGTTTGTGCATAAATTGTACAATAAATTATGGTAATATGTGCTGTACTGTAAAATGCTATCTGTTGAGTTTAAGAAAGATTTAGTAGTATGTCACATGGTGCTGACGTGGTATGTCTCACCAGCTATAAACAGCACAAGAAGAAAGCGTTGACCTTGATTCCTACCCATCACTACACCTCCCTTAATCTCCCCAGTTTTCCTACTGTTTTCAAACAGCATGTGTCATTAAGTTTATCATGTGTGTTTCAACTGGATTGTCTTTGTTTCTTATCAAAGTGTTTGGCAGTGTAATTTAAACTTACTTCGAACACTACACGTGTTTAAAACAGAAAACTGTGGATTCTTTGTTAAGAAATGATGTGATTTTATGTGATTAAGACTTTTTTTAACGTGCTGCACATAATTTTGTTGCAAGACATAGTTTTTATCATTATAAACAGCAAGTCTGCTTATTTAAGGATTTAAGAGTTTTGTTTTCCTTATTACCCATATAACCCGGGTTATCTGGGTTTTCAATTTTCCAGATTGCCTTTGGTCCCAGCAAGTCTGGACAAACAAGGTTCCACTGTAAATTATTTTTCTTGATGGTTATAGACTTGGCATATACATGACCTTTGCAAAATGTTTGAACTGATGCCAGAGTTGCTCCAACATTTGAAAACTGTACAACCTTGGTTATTATCTACAGGACCAAAGGGAAGGAATGAAAGCTTAAAATTTCAACTTGTGTGGTTCCAATAAATCTTTCACAGCTAAAAGATACAGGCAATGCAACATTTCCTGTACAGTAAAACCTCATTTATCCGGACTAACTGGAAGCAAAAGCAATCCGGAAAATAAAAAATCCAGGTTATACGGGTAATAAACAAAACAAAATATTAAAGCCTTAAATAAGCAGACTTGCTGCTTATGACGATAAAAAACTACGTCTTGTAACAAAATTACGTACAGTACATAGTATGTATTGCTTACAAGACATTAAAAAACACAAAAAATCTTGATCACATAAAATCACACCATTTCTTAACAAAGAATTAATCCACAGTCCTCTGTTTTAAACAATGTGGCACTTCAATGAATTTGAATTACACTACCAAACACTTTGATAAGACACAAAAACAATCCAGTTGAGACACACGCACAATAAACTTAATGACACATGCCGTTTGAAAACAGTAGGAAAACTTAGGAGATTGAGGGAGGATGATCAAGGTCAACACTTTCTTCTGGCGCTGTTTATAGCTGGCGAGACATACTGCATTAGCACCATGTGACTCACTACAACACAACAGGTAGCATTTTATAGTACAATACGTATTACCATATATTATTGTACAATTTATGCAGGAACTGTACATTGAAACAAACTAAAAAGTGAATATTTGGTGTACTTATACTGTCTGTTAACCAGCTCAAGATACAAGGGAAATGAGGGGAAGGGGAGAGACATTCCATGCAGTATAACCTCAATTTTGCAAACATCCGCACAAACATTGCTCTGCTGGTCACATTGCCAACTTACCTCCAATATTATTCACACTACATTTACTCGCTGCTAATTTTTCTTGATTTCAGTTGTAAAATCGCATTTGTCACTAGTTTTATGTGGGAAGTAATGGTAAAAGTAATGTAGAAGCAGATAATCCTCCGCCTAGGAGTGCTGTGAAATCTGCTATGATATTGTGGTTGCAGAGTGTGGTTCAGAGTGATAGTTCTAGGCATAAAACAGATCTATATAGGATGATTGAATCAAACAAACCTAAAGAGGCTCTTACAGGTATTACTGCCCTTCTTCCATTACTTTCATTACCTGTACTTGCAGGAGCAATTACTATAACATTAACTGACCGAAATTTTAATACTTCGTTCTTTGATCCTGCAGGAGGGAATGAGAAATTGTTAGACTGAATTCTTCCTCAATTGTTATAGCATTATTATTGGTTATTTTGGTTTTAGTGCCACACTGTCGTTTACTTGCCCCCACACATGTGCACTTAAGACCGAAACAGACTGGCAGTGTTTTTTTAAAAATATAGAAACAGTAGAAAATGATCAGTGGGAAAAAGATGCAGAAGTTGAAAACATTGGTTACGTTTTATAAGCTAATATACCGCATGGACTGAAAATAACATTTAAATTGTGCTATTTTGAACGATTTCTTTCCTTTAATCTATCGTGAATGCACACTCCAAGGTTGGCAACATTATTGTAAATGCGATTAGAAGCAGAACTGCTGTTCCTGATATCGCTGTTTACCTGGGATTGTTTACTGATGGGATGGCTGGTTGCATTTCCGCCAGGGGCTATGAGCTGGTGAACAAACTGTAGCTATGTTCTTGCTATCATAGTTAAATGTATTATCTAATGTGAGCATTACATTTAAAAAAAATCCACAAATCTGATCCGGATAAATGAGGCCCAGATAAACAAGGTTACACTGTTCTAGGACACCTGTTGGGGGATGACGATAAACTGAGTGGCCTTGCTAGAGATCTGCATGTGGGCTCTTAGAGCCCTTTGTGCATCTTATACTGGGTGATTATTCAAGTCTGACAGTCCCAACAAAGCAGCCTACGTTCGTGAAATCCACTCTTTTTATGTCCTCAGGCTCCAAAAAGAAAGAGCCTAGGGTTACCTATCAGCAATTCTTATCCAATAAAATAAACTATTCCTTGTTTTTTTATGTAACAGAGTAAAACAATATCACAATATGGATATTAATTAATTTATTAGCTAATTAAAAGCTGATTTTTACATAGTGTGTAATACAGGTCTTCTTTAACAACTTCCAAAACAAGTTCTTCAGGGTAGACACTCCACCAAGGAGCATAGGCAGTGTATAAGTACTTCAACCTCAGATTTCATTGAAATGGTCAAATAAAACTAATTTTAGCAGCCTGAAAAAAATATGTATATATTTCAGTATTTCAGTGGTAAAATAAATGTTATATTAAAATTATTATTTATTTATGCCAACAAACTTACTGTTGGTGTTTTTAAACACACAAGCCGTGTGTGGGCAGTCACCATTGGGGTAATTGTCTCTGATGTGAGACTGCCTTTGTGGTTTACCAGGAGAAATACGAACTGGCTTGAGAATTTAGTGTCATTCTGGCAGTTTGTCACAATAGCTCAGTGGTAGAGCGTCCGCCCGGCAAGCGGAAGGTCTGTGGTTCAAATCCCAGTTGTGGCATTGAATTTTTAAGTTCCAGTTCTACCTGTTATATTAAAATGTTATATTATTTATTTATGCCAACAAACTTGCTGCTGGTGTTATTAAACACACAAGCAGTGTGTGGGCAATGTTTGAGAGGTAGAATTGAAACTGAAAAATTCAATGCCACAGCCGGGATTTGAACCACAGACCTACTGCTTTATGTACAGTTGCTCTAACCACTGAGCTACTGTGAAAACCTGCCAGTATGACATTGAATTCTCCAAATGATTTGTATTTTTCCTGGGAATCTCATATCTGAGATAACTAAAAACATGCTTTAATAGCAAACTAAACTAAGAAGTAGAAAATAAGAGGTGGAATAAGGACTGAAAAATTCAATGCCATAGCCGGGATTTGAACCATGGATCTTCCACACTGAGCACTTAGTGGTTAAAGCAGACCCTTGATGCAGAAGATCTGTGGTTCAAATCCCGGCTGTGGCATTGAATTCTTCAGTCCTGATTCCACCTCTTAAACATTGCCTACACATGGCTTGTGTATTTAAAAACACCAGAAGTAAGCTTGTCTGCATAAATAATTAATAATTACCATCTAAGGTAGAAAATAATTTTTAAGTACGAAGTGTTTGTTCTATAGCAATATGTATAACATCAAATGTAATAAATATATTATAAATAGTTAATTGGTAGCTATTTATAAAAGTAAACATGTATAACAATATCATAAAAAGCACCCTACGGTACAATAAAAATTATTATTTTGTTAGTAACTGTATGTTAAACGTATTACAAATTTTGTAATTATAATGAACCAGTGGACTTATCGCTATAGAACACACTCTTCATACTTAAAAATTATTTTCTACTTTTTAGTTTTTGAAACTATAATTTATTTTTAGCTCTGCTTCTGTCGTGTGGTGTTCTGTTATGCAAATTACTGTGATGTTATTGAACATGCTTATTTGGCTCCTCTACTTCATTCTTTAGCCCTCTTCCATTTTGATGATATAAACCAAATGAATTTTTTTATATTAAAGGGGAAGTATCACTGTTTACATATGCAAAAACATAACATATGTGAGGACAGTAACTGCCTGACTGAAACTGCTGCAAAGACAGATATGTTTGGTGATAATGGGGATAAAGCAAAGTACCCCACAGTCTGCCTCTGTAGCATGGTGGTAGTGTGTCTGCCTCACGTCCAAGAGGTCATGAGTTTGAATCTCGCTTAGGATGAGTTACCGGATAAGGTTTCTTCCGAGGTTTTCCTTTCTCCTGAGAAGACGAATGTTAGATAACTTAAAGCTCGATGGACCTTAGGCTCATTTGAGCATTATTTCATTCATTCACTGTCTGATATGACACTACATTGGAGGCTGTTAACAAAAACAAAACAAACAAAAAATCTGATGTGTTACACTCACATGACTTTCTCTACTCTTGTACTAACCATTCTTACAAACTCTTATTCCTATATCTTCTTTGTGTTAGTTAAGATAAACATTTCTACAAATTATCTTACTGTTTTACAGCTATGTAGGCTTTCACGGCCGGCGTCTAAACTGTAGAAAGTATCTTCCGGGCTGTTATACCGTGGTCTGCTGGAGATCTGTCTTCCAGACGTTTCGTTTACAACTGCGGTAAACATCCTCAGTGGCATTGTCGAAGTCTCCTCGTGGAAGGTATCACTGCGACTGATGCGTCGACTGTCTGTGGCGCTCCATTTATACCATGCGCAACGTGCGAGAGGCTATTGAAATTTACAAGCACCCTAACAACTTTAATAAGAAGGAGGAGGCCTTAAGATTAAACAGCAACTGGCATCCGGTCATAGAACATCATAAGAAGCAGGAAAGCAAGGTAAGCCAATCAGAAGAGACTAGCAGCATAAGAGAGATAGAACCCCCTCCACCAGCCACCACGCCTCTGCACACCCCGGGCCAATCAGCGCACGTTGTACATGGTATAAATGGAGCGCCACAGACAGTCGAAGCATCATTCGCAGTGATACCTTCCACGAGGAGACTTCGACAACGCCACTGAGGATGTTTACCGCAGTTGTAAACGAAACGTCTGGAAGACAGGTCTCCAGCAGACCACGGCATAACAGCCCGGAAGATACTTTCTACAGTTTATCTTATTGTTTATTTCCTTGTAGGTGCAACGGGAACTTAGAATACAGTAGGCTTTTTGCGATAGTCAAATGTTTTAAAGGCTTGAGATTCTGTTGATATTGCACACTTAACATATAAAAAAAATAACGATGATCCATTTCATGGAAGTTCTAAGTTTTCCGAAACTTGCATACATAACATGGAATATCTCCGAAATGGTTCACCCTGCAAGAAAATTTATTTGGCTATAAATTGTGTATTTTAGCAAGATCTATATTTTTTGTATAGTACGATTTGGTCTATCTCTAACGGTTTACTAGTTATGCAAAAGTCCTCCAGAGTAAATACGACTACAGGGGCTATAGCCAGAAAATTCAAGATATACATTTCATTTGTTATAAAAATATCTCAAACATATGACATTTTAATCAAAATCGTTAGAGCCATTTTCAAGAAAATCAAAATTTTTGAAATATTTTCCATGTAAACGGTAGTTTAGGGTGGGGCTATTTTCTTCAAAATCTTCGTGTCGCACCCTTGAAAGACATTAAACTTAAATACCAAGTTTGGTTTTTAACCGACTTTTCGTTTTTGAGTTATGCTGTCCACAGACTGACACACAGACACACACACGGACCTTTTTCTAAAAATGCTTTTTTTTTTATTCAGTGGGTCTCAAAACATTTATTTCCGGTGAAATCTCGACATCGAATTTTTGGGTGGAATACAATACTTCCCCTACTTACCAGTAGAGAAAGTAAAGAGGTCTGCTCTGGAGACCCTGGTGGACCTTCCTTCTGTGCACTTGTTATGAACAAGGTTGTAAGGGTGAGTGCACATCGCCTATGTACATCAGGGGGTCATGATTCATAAGCAACAATCACTGATTCCGACTGGACTCAGAAAATCTCTCCTATTACCCAAATGAGAGGGTACTTGATGGGGAGAAGATATAATCTTAGCCAACGTTATGCAGTGGCGATTATGTTCCAGGGAGGCACAGACCAGGTCTCTCAGAGGCCTGGGAGCTTGACGTGGTTCACAGATGGATCCTGCTTTGGGGCCAGGACAGGGGCTGGGCCCTATGGCTCCAGGACTAGTCTTACCATTCCCCTTGGTAGTGTAGCCACTGTTTTTCAGGCTGAGATATATGCAATTTTAATCTGTGCAATGAAATATAAATTGTTTGCCATGCAGATGGGCAGAGGTTAGTATCAGTTCAGATGGCAGTGCAGCTTTGAAAATCCTAAAGGCAGTCAAAACCACAACCAAATTGGTGTGGCAATGCCACAGGATGTTGGATAAACTTTGTGCCAATTGCTTGGTTGCCTCCATATAAGTACAGAAAACGAACTTAGTAAAATGCAAGGGTATCATGATTATTTAATGCCTTTGTACCTTCCCCTACTTTCCCCTTATTTACCTCCTTCAATGACAGCAGTATTGATGCTGCTGACTAACCAATGACACATTGGCATGAAAGCATTGATTATTTCTGATGGCTCACTAAAATCACAACTCATTAAGCTACAACTGTTGCTTGCCGTGCCGTTTACATCAGATGCTACACGTGATCAGATTATTGGTCTATGACAACCTGGTAACACAGTTCGACAAATTTCAGAAAATGTGTGAATTCACGGAAATGTAATTAAATGTTAATACCACCCAAGAAAGGTGGTTTATTGTATAGGTATTAGAAGAAAGACTTTCATTGGAAAGCAGGAATTGTATTATAATACAAAATAATAGACAAACATGTTTAGAGCTTTTTCAATATGAATTTTAATTCCCATATAAATGTGGGGAGAACTTGTAGGATTAAACGTATTTATATAGGGTTATTGAGAAGTCACTCGTGTAACCAAGACTCCCCATGAGACAGGAACTCTGGTGGTAGCACTGGCTGCCACGATTATGTGGTTATAACTTCCACAAAATAAAAACCTGATAGATTCACTATGTAATTCATTAAAATAATGCAGAGCAGTACCAACATTATCTCGAGCAGTAGGCACTGGCATGGCACGGAGGAACTTATTAATAACCCTTTATTTTTCAATGTAACTTTGCATTAATCTTTACTGTAAAGGTTTACAAGTCTTATAACACAGAATCGTTTAACTCAATAAATACTGCTTTTTTCAAGCAATGTTTACAACACTTTCCATAATAGGCATTAAGAATTTGGAGATCAATCTAAAGAAAATTAAAACATGGCTTTTCTATGAACGCAGGTGTATTCATCCTCAACCCCCCTCACCTTTCCTTGTTCTTGTTGCAGCACCATGCTTCTCATGGTTAGAAATCATACCTCACCCTTTGCAAGACCCCGTAAGACAATTAGAAACAGAGAGATACTCCCAAACAATGCATTTTACTAAATTCGTTTAGTGTACCTGGGCAAACTGGTATTAGAGGTAATGAGATGGTGGATACTCTGGCTATAAGGGGTGCAGGCCTAAGATTTATAAAACCCAAACCTTCCTTTGGAGTGTCCCCCAGAAGTGTCAAGGAAGAGATAAGCCAGCTTATGGCTCAGGCTCATCTTGAGAACTAGAGTTAAATTGCTGCCAGGCAAGTCCATGAATTCATTATCAAACCTGGCGGTAAATTAAGTGGTTTCTCCCAAACTTAACTACATCTAGGCTTGGGTCGTTGCTGGCTATCTTACCAGTCACAACACTCTGCACAGAGACTTATGCATTATGGGACTCATAGAAGATCCCATGTGTAGGAAATGTGAGATGGATTTTGTACCCTCCCAGCATATACAGTTGAACCTGTTTTATATGTAACCCAGTTCTAAGTAATTTGTATTTATGTAAATTTTTGTACATCCTGGCAAAGTGCAATTTAGAAATGTGTTAATAGAACCTTATTTATGCATATTGCGTTTATACGTAATTTGCTTTTATATGTATTAAATTTCAGTGAAATACAACTGAGTTTTACGTAATTATGATGAGCATACTGCATACGCCATCTTAAAAGAAACTCGACTCGTATTTTCCTTATCTCTGTAAACAAAGATGGAAGCTAAGCGGGCGGCTTTCGGCTGCAGAAACAAAAGACAAAGATATTCGCTGGTAGAGCCAGTGGCTTTCAGCAGGACAATGTAGCAACAAACGAGAAGTAAAGATAAAAATGTTTGATATCTGGTGTTTACTGTTGAACATCAGTTTTTCTTTCAGTTCTCAACTGCTTTTAATCAGCATGGAGAACAGAAAAAGGAAATATTTTAATACACCAGATCAGAAACTAAAATTCATATTAGAAGTTGAACTTCATCCACACAAAACCAAAACTGAAAATGCTTCAGATTTAGGAATTGTTTATACCACGCTACGTGTAGTCATCAGTAACAAAATGAGATGATGCACTTAATGCAAGAAAATTGAAACAAGCCAAATTAACTGAGTTCTTTAAAGTAAAACCAAGTTAAAAATAATACTTTGTTCATACATATCTTTGTGTTCGTAAAATTTTACACATGTAAGCCCACTGTATTGCTTTAAAAAAATATGATGCATTATCAAAAT
Source organism: Tenodera sinensis (assembly GCA_030765045.1). Classification (NCBI taxonomy): domain Eukaryota; kingdom Metazoa; phylum Arthropoda; class Insecta; order Mantodea; family Mantidae; genus Tenodera; species Tenodera sinensis. The sequence goes on along the minus strand of CM060964.1, from coordinate 361,429,489 downwards.
CTCATTTGTAAGTAATGCTGAATTAAAAGTAATTTTTCCCCTTCCGCTTGATGTACACATAAATAAGGTTCAACTGTAATATGCAAATGTGAATCATCTGTTATGCAAAGATATATATCCCTAGGCTCTTTGTTTTTAGAGCCTGAGGGCACATAAAGGGTAGATATCAAGAACGTAGACTGCTTTGTTTGGACTGTAGGATTTGATTCAAAGGTTTGTCAGAGAATAGCATTGTTGTTGGCCATACAAGTGAATCAACAAAAATGACTATTCATTTGTTCCAGAGATGTGTATTCAGATTGTGGCAGTGAAGACCTAAGTTCACATTCTGAGTCCAGCTGTGAAGGGTCAAGCTCAGAAGTATCGGAGTGTGACAAGCAAGTCATTTACAATTAAAAAAATCTGATGTTTTGTACTCACATGACTTTCTCTACTCTTGTACTAACCATTCTTACAAACTCATATTCTTTATCCCCTTCGTGTTAGCTGAGATAAACATTTGCAGAAATTATCTTATTGCTTATTTTCTTGTAGGTACAGGGGGAATATGGGAATACAGTAGGCTTTGAGCCATAGTCAAATCTTTTAAAGCCTTGAGATTCTGTTCTCTTTGCACGGTTGAGATATAAAAAAAATGAATCATGATCTTCCATTTAATGAAAGCTTAAGTTTTCCAAAACTCATACAAATAACAAGGAATATCTCTGAAATGGTTCATTCCACAAAAAAATTCATTTGGACATAAATTGTGTGTTTTAACGAGATCTACATCTTTTGTACAGTAAGATTTGGTCTATCTCTTACGATTTACCAGTTATACAAAAGCCATAGAGTAAACAGGACTACGTAGAAAATTCAAAATATACATTTCATTTGCCATAAAAGTATGTTAAACATATGACATTTTAATCAAAATCGTTAGAGCCAATTTTGAGAAAATCAAAATTTTTCGTGTAAAGGGTAGTTTAGGGTGGAGGAATTTTCTTCAAAATCTTTCAAGGATGGGACACCATCCTTGAAAGATATTAAACTTAAACACCAACTTTGGTTTTTAACTGACTTTTCATTTTTGAGTTACGCTGTTCACACAGAATGCTTCTTACTATACAAAAATGTAGTTCTCGTTAAAACACACAATTTATGTTAAACAATCTTTCTTGTCAAGTGAACCATTTCGGAAATATTGTCTTTTTTTCAGAACTTTGCAATACTTAGACTTTCTCACATGGGAGGTTGTTATTCATTTTTTCTCTCTTGGTAATGCAAAGAGAACAAAATTTAAAGTCACCATATAGCAACCACTCTTAAAACATTTGACTATCATTTAAAGCCTACTGTATTCCCCTTGTACCTACAAGAAAATGAGCAATAAGATAATTTCTACAAATGTTTATCTTGATTAACATGAAGAAGATGAATAAGTGCTTGTAAGAATAGTCTGTGCAAGAGTAGAGAAAGTCATGTGAGTGCAACATCACACTTTTATAAACTTACTTCCCAAGTACTTTGGAGGAAGTCTTTAATATCTCATTCAGCAGATAGGTATGTATACTAATTCAGAGTGCAAGGGAAGTATTGCAAAGCTTGTTTGTGGTTAATTCCAACACCTTATACCATATACAAACGATAAGCGAGGCCTAGTCTCTAAATATTTGTTGTATTAGTAGATTCAAAAAAATAATTTTATTATTGCCCATGTCCAAGTACTGTCAACACAAAGACAACCTGTTGACAACAGTCGTTCCGGGAAAAAATTTATTGTATTTGTATTATTGTACAAAACATGATGGTTCACAAGATGAAGTATATCGTAAAGCTTTCCTAGCCATCCTGTACTCAAAATAGGGAAGAGCATTAGGTGTACTGAGAAGTCATTATGAAAGTGACAGGCTACTGAAACAAGAAGCGCAAACTGCAAAGTGGAACAGTTGACTGTGAAACAGGCCAAAATTATTGAATTTGAGGTAGTTGAGGTTTACGTTTAAGGGCATTCAACCACTAGGTCATTAGCGTTGAGGTAGTTGAATTGCGCTGTAACAAATATAGGGCAACTATAAGGAGGTATCTTGTCCCCGAACTATCGCAAAACTAAGATGTACAATCATTCACTTGATCCTGAATTTAAAGTGGAGTGTTACTTTCATGAAGTTATCAATAATTAAAAACACCAACAGTAAGTTTGTTGGCATAAATAAATAATAATTACCATCTGAAGGTTATTTAATCCTGGGATGTAAACTACTTACAATAGTAAGTCACCATTGGGGTAATTTGTCTCTGATGTAAGACTGCCTTTGTGGTTTACCAGGAGAAATATGAACTGGTTTGAGAATTTAATACCATTCTGACAGTTTGTCACAATAGCTCAGTGGTAGAGCAGCCGCCCGGTAAGCGGAAGGTCTGTGGTTCAAATACCAGTTGTGGCATTGACTTTTTAAGTTCCAGTTCTACCTCTCAAACTTTGCCCACATACGGCTTGTGTGTTTAAAAACACCAACAGTAAGTTTGTTGGCATAAATAAATAATAATTACAATAGTAAGTCACCATTGGGGTAATTTGTCTCTGATGTGAGACTGCCTTTGTGGTTTACCAGGAGAAATACGAACTGGTTTGAGAATTTAATGCCATTCTGGCAGTTTGTCACAATAGCTCAGTGGTTAGAGCGTCCGCCCGCTAAGCGGAAGGTCTGTGGTTCAAATCCCAGTTATGGCATTGAATTTATAAGTTCCAGTTCCACCTCTCAAACTTTGCCCACACATGGCTTGTGTGTTTAAAAACACCAACAGTAAGTTTGTTGGCATAAATAAATAAATAATAATTACCATTCTGAAGGTTATTTAATCCTGGGATATAAAGTACTTACAATAGTAAGTCACCATTGGGGTAATTTGTCTCTGATGTGAGACTGCCTTTGTGGTTTACCAGGAGAAATACGAACTGGTTTGAGAATTTAATGCCATTCTGGCAGTTTGTCACAATAGCTCAGTGGTTAGAGCGTCCGCCCAGTAAGCGGAAGGTCTGTGGTTCAAATCCCAGTTGTGGCATTGAATTTTTAAGTTCCAGTTCTACCTCTCAAACATTTTAAAGGTTTATAATATAAAATTGATTCTGCAAAACAAGTACAGTGTGAGAAATTTGCTCAATCACGCTCTAAAAAATACCACTCCAAATATTAAATTAACAGGAGTCTACCATGTCAACTGTGAAGGCTCTCATAAGATAATTTATAGAAAAATTTGGAAACCAGAATGAACATGTCAGAGACATTAAATACAAAGAGACAGATAAATCAGATGATGTCTTACAGCTAGCCAATAGGAAGAGCAGCAGATCAGGCAACGAGAGAAGGAGCAGGCAAGTTACCTGATGTTGAATCACTCGACCGAACAGCTGAATGTTGGAGAGGACCCTCTCCCAAACTAGTACTGTTTTAAATATTATTACAAGTTGGAGCAAAATGTGGTTTTAAATGTTGACATAGTTTTCAACTAAGTTTATTAATATACTCAACTGTTTCAAATACTTCATCAGTTTTATATCTTCTCAACTTGTTTGCATATAGAATAACTTCTAAATCGGGGAAATGCTAATGAAAATAATGAATTGAAAATCAGAAGAGTGCACCAAGCAAAGACTCAAGAATTTCAGTATCTCCTAAATGTTGATAATGGCAATGCCTTGTTTATAACCTTTGATTGTCAACAGAACTTACTTTTGCCAAGACCGCCTGATCAGTTTATTTATTTCAGCAGGCAGTATTTGTTTTATAATTTCACAACGGTATCAGGAGATGTATCCAGTAAACTGATGAAGGAAAATGTTGCCTGCTAAACATGGCGTGAAAGTGACTTTCCTAAACATGCAAATATCATTTGTTGTTGTGTCTATCATCATCTAATGAACACTTGAGTTTAAAGAGAAAACAGTGGATATGTGTTTTGCAAATGGGTGTGATGACAAAACAAAAACACTATACTCATTGCTAACTAGGGAAGTGGCTCGTAACCGATTCTCCTGAACTAGTTGATCATGCAGAAATAACATTTCCAATGGTTGGAGACGCTTTCATTCCACCAGATCAGGTATTCAGCGTAATTGAAAAAGCCCTGAGAAAGAAAGATACTATCTTTCAGCCGGAAGCATATGAAGAAATTCTCCAAAGACATGGAATAGTATTCAAGGTAACTAATATACCTGTTCACAACTGGAAATATGCAGCTGGAAAAGTGCTAAAGAACACCAGCAATGGCTTTTAAGTTCAACCCAGCAAAAAGAATCATTACAAAAAAGAAGAAAAACCTAAAGAATGTTGCTACTGAAGGTGAAGCTTATTTTTACTGAAATGCAGTTTGTAGAACTACGCTTGTCACTAAGCCTAATCTAAATATATATTAGACCACAAACTTTAAAGAAAGGTGATCTTTTAAAACCTGCCAAAATAAGTAATGTATCAAAATTATTCTCAAAGAGTTTTGGAGAATGATGGAAGAGCAATGAACAAAAAGATCCAGGGCCTCAGATTGAAGAAAATGAATGTTAGTAGGTAGTTCACGAGGAAGAAAGAGACACAGATTTAGTATAAAATAAACAAAAAGTTTAAAAACCTAGATGTCATGTTTTTAATAATGTTCCCTGACTTGCATTGTAATCAAGCAAAACCTGCTCGTACTGGGTATTAAAACTTAACCTTTTAGACAAATGAATTCATAAAAAAAGTTACTTTTGTATTACACAGGTAAGAGAACTTCTTTTAGTGTTACCCATAAGTTCAAACCTTTCTTTTAAGAAACCACTAGATCACAATTTTGGAATTGAACCCTGATGCATCCAATTTTTTACTTTCTCTACTGGTAAGTAGGGGAAGTATTGTATTCCACCCAAAAATTCGATGTCGAGATTTCACAGGAAATACATGTTTTAAGGCCCCCTGAATAAAAAAAAAAAGCATTTTTAGAAAAAGGTCCGTGTGTGTGTCTGTGTGTCGGTCTGTGGACAGCATAACTCAAAAACGAAAAGTCGGTTGAAACCCAAAGTTGATATTTAAGTTTAATGTCTTTCAAGGATGTGACACGAAGAGTTTGAAGAAAATAGCCCCACCCTAAACTACCCTTTACATGGAAACTTTTTCGAAAATTTTGATTTCCTTGAAAATGGCTCTAACGATTTTGACTAAAATGTCATATGTTTGAGATATTTTTATGACAAATGAAATGTATATCTTGAATTTTTTGGCTATGGCCCCTATAGTCGTATTTACTCTGGACGACTTTTGCATAACTGGTAAACCGTTAGAGATAGACCAAATCATACTATACAAAAAATGTAGATCTTGCTAAAATACACAATTTATGTCTCAATAAATTTTCTTGTAGGGTGAACCATTTCGGAGATATTCCTTGTTATGTGTGTGAGTTTCTGAAAACTTAGAACTTTCGTGAAATGGGTCATCGTTCATTTTTTTATATGTTACATGTGCAAAGAGAACGGAATCTCAAAGCTTTAAAAGATTTGACTATCGCACAAAGCCTACTGTATTCCAATATTCCCCTTACACCTACAAGGAAATAAGCAATAAGATAATTTGTACAAATGTTTATTTTAACTAACACGAAGAAGATATAGGAATAAGAGTTTGTAAGAATGGTTAGTACAAAAGTAGAGAAAGTCATGTGAGTGCAACACATCAGATTTTTGGTTAAAGATTCCGTATTACTAAAACACTTCACATCGCTTATTGCACCCATGTAGCACTATATTCCACTAAATTGTACAACTTGTAGTAATACACGTAGTAAATAAATCACTCTCAGGATGGTAGTTATACTTGTATATTGAGTTAAAGATGTATGTGCTTCAAACAAGGCAGTAACGTTGGTTACAGTTGTGTATCACGGTCTAGAATCAGCACTGATTATTTGCATACACGTAGCCATTATATTATACTATTTTACTGCACAACTTGTAGTAATGTAATTCACAATAATTCACACTCAGTATATGATATAGTTATATCTGTATATACTTGAAATAAAGCTGCATAACTGAGGTCACTTAAAAGGGAGGGTGCGCAGCCCCAATGACTTTAACGAGGCAACAGCAAGTTCTTAAACCACTACTTATTAACTCAGGATAATTTTTCACCTACCCAGGATTCTCTAATGTAAGTATTTCTGACGAAACATCATTTCTAGTACATACAAAATCTTAACCCAATTTTCCTTAAATTTATTTTGAAATATCTCAAAAACCATATTGCAGAAGTATTTTATATTATAAGTATTTTAAATTGCATGTTTAATGATTCATTTAACATTTTAAAATTAAAGTTAAAATTACTTAGGATAATGGTTTACTCTGGGTAATTTTTTGCCATTATCTAAAAAAATTAGGTAAATGGATTTGGCAGTTTTTGATACTAGGCAACTCGTATAACAAATTCCTCTATATAGCATTTTCTCTCGATATTACATCTTCAAAACACTTGGCATCAGCATTTTTGTTTACATATGCAGAAGGCAAAGAAGTGAAAACATTGACAGTCTAGCAGATTTCAATCCCTCAATAATGATAGCACTTTTTGTTGATATTATGCCAACATTTTCCCATAAAAGAAAGTGTCTGAAACGGGAAGGGTGGGTGCGTTACAGCCTCTGAAAGTGGTCATATCAACTCTGAAGTTGGCAACTCTTAAGCTATTCTGGCAAGTATTTTTCTTTTTTCACTATCCTAATACTTCTTAGATTTAAGGCACGATCCAAATATGGGTAATTGGCCAAAATCAGAAATACAACAGAAGCAGATTTGCCTGTTTTAAAGGATATCAGGGAACTTTGGAAAGCTAGAATTATATGGAGAAAAGGAGAGGTTTTACCATAGAAATCTAGATCATTGTACAACAATTTCACCAATGTGAGAGGATCTAAAGGGTTTGAAAGTAACTATGCAGTGTCATGTAAGCAGGTAGTATTTTATACGTAAAGAAAACTTGCACCCATGTCTGTGAACTACAGTGTTCTGTCATAGAGTGATAGTATTTGGGTAAAACTGTAGGAGCGAGTCGGCACGTGATTCACTGACAGTTCTATTATGTCACTGACCTACAACGGAAGAAGATGGCGATGCAAGGCAGAAATATCTGTTGCCAACTTAACATTGTACAACTCGCTAAAACTACCAACCACGCATCACAAAATGCCAAAACAATGTACTATTATTTATTAATATTGTTGTTGTTGTTGTTAATACTGTGTAATCTGTAATAACATTACTGTATTACACAACCTCAATATTATTAATTACTTCATTATTGTCGCATTATTGCGTAATACTGCGTAATCTGTAATAAAATTACCGTAGTATACAATCTCAAATAAGGATTGTTGTACCTTTGATAAGTGTAGTCATCTGTGAAAATGCGCACCAAGTTGAAGTTTATTATTTATTTATGCCAACAAACTTACTGTTGGTATTTTTAAACACAAACCATTAAGCTACTGTGACAATCTGCCAGAATGACATTGAATTCTCAAACCAGTGACATCGAATTTTTAATTTCCAGTTCTACCTCTCAAAGTTCAAGTTTATTTATTCAAGTATTGTCCTGCCGCCGGTACATAGGGCCCGACTTAAAGGCTAGAATTTACATTTTTTTAAAATTAAAGTCACCAACATTGTGTCATATCGGACGAATGAATCGGTTTACCGCCTTCTCTTGTGCCTGTTGTGGTAATTTTCATTTTTATATGCTTCGATGAGAAACAATATATCTTCCTCAATCCAATTTTTCATTTTCAAACGTATGTAGAATACAGATTAAAACCGCACCGCACAAGAACTTAAGTCACGTCACTTAATTACAAAACAATAACTAAATAACAACAAATAACCTTAACAAGTTGGTTGGCAACATTCGCATACTTCCGCTAATTTCAATTTTCCAGCGTTGGCAATACATACGTCATCAACGAGTTACAGGAAATGAAAAAACAACTGCCTGTCGCCCACGTGCCGACGCACTCGTACAGGATAACCAGTATTTGGAGCATTTGTTAGTTTAGCCCATTACATCTAACCTTACATGTTCCTAAGTATAATCTTAGTACTGTCACAAGATGTTCAATAGTGCCTGACAAGATGAGGCAACTTCATCTAGAAGATAGCAAGCAGTCTGGAAACTTGATTAGCTGTATCCACTTGAGTGCTACACATTCATTTGCCCTCACTTAAATAAACCACATGTAGACAGGTAATGTCACTAGCACCACTTCCTGTGATAACCAACCCCATGTGCTTGGTTCTAACGTTTTGCCACTAAGAACTGTTCATTGAGGCCAGAAGGAGCCAAACCCATCTGGAAGTTGGCAGCTTGAGAACTGAACCTAGTCACTCGTTTGGGACACCCAAAATCTAAATCACATGCGTGAACACCACTGACAGAAGCACATTGATGCCAAACCCATCTGGCAGTTGGCAGCTAGAGTGGGTGAACCTACACAATAGTTGGGGGCCTCTTAACCTCTAAATCACATACCTGACGACCACCGAGAGATGCTCATTGGTGCCAGAGGGGGCCAAGCCCGTCTGAAAGTTGGCAGACAGTCTGGCAGCTTGAGTGGCTGAATCTACTCGACTGTTTGGGGCCTCTCCAGCTGGGTTGGAGACGGAAGCTCCCATTCTTCCAGTCATCTCCCGACCAACAACTTCTCTGCAACGCACATGGAATGAGGGCCCTGAACAGATTCATTGCTTGCCCAGCACCCTGGCTGCAAACAAACAAATTGTCAACCAGTGACCTGTAAAACTAGCACACGTACTCGTAAACAATAACTGTCTCAGCATAGCTATTATCACTCCTCGTTAACTCTTACCTGAGTCTGAAACTTGCATTTTGAGATGACTTCTAGTCCACGCCTATAAACTTCACAAACATAAAATATAAACACCAATCAGCATCAACAGTCGCCATGTTTACATTCGTAAAACTTGGGGATAATCTTTAGAAAGGTTCCCGCGATGAGTTGGTCAGAATTTCGGCTAAGTCCCATTCGGCAGTGTGTACGAATGGTCACGAAAGTTGCCGAAGTTGCTGTGTTAATGCAACGCTGCCAACAGCAAAATGTCCCTAGGACTTTGTTGCCAACAGTAAGTTTGAATGTTTTTGCGGGAGTCGTCATTATGCTATTGTGCTTGGTACAAGAAAGAAGCAATGGCTCGTTTCGTAAGCATTCTGGATTTGGCGCCTGTGTTGTCAGACGAAGAGACATGCATGCAGTTTTTGTATGATGAAGGACTGTTACAGACACGCATGCTATGCAGGGAATGCGATGCCGTGCTACACCCCGTGAATAAAAGTGGAAGAAAATTCCAATATTTTTCCTGCAGGAAAAATTATATAATAATATAATAGTATTAAATATAATTAAATATTTATAATATTTTAATATAAATTTATAAATAAATATTTATATTTTAATATTTAAATATTAATAAAAATAATATAAATATAATAATATAATAGTATTAAATATAATATATATAATATAAATCTAATAACATTAAAAGCAATAATATAAAATAAATAAACAAAAAAGATAAAGATAAAAGATAAAGGTAAAAGATAAAATAAATAAACAAAAAAAGATAAAGATAAAAGATAAAGGTAAAAGATAAAATAAATAAACAAAAAAGAACGATAAATAATAAACATAATAAAAATATAATAAAAAAATATATCCCACTGCCGAGTGTGACTTTGCCGAAATTCTCACAAAATCATCGCGTAAGCTTTCCTAAACAATATCCATTTCGGCTCATAATAATAATATAATAATAAAGAAGGAGCCAGCGTATCGTATAATAATAATAATAATAATAATAATAATAATAATAATAATAATAATAATAATAATAATAATAATAATAATAATAATAATAATAGTAATAATAATAACAATAATAATAATCCATAATAATGGATTAAAAATAATAAATGCATTTCGGCTCAAATCCATAATAATGGATAAAAAATAATAAATCCATTTCGGCTCATAATAATATAATAATAAAGAACGAGCCAATAATAAAGAACGAGCCAGTAATAATGTATGGAGTTGCGCTACGCGATAGCGGCGTATGTCATTGTTATGTTACTGCTAGATTGCAGGTGGTTGCATCACGTGTTAAATAAAGCACGTGTTAAATAAATATCGGTGTTTAATGTGTTGGCAATGAAAACTAGTGTAGTGTAAAAAGCAATGTTGGCAATGTGAAATAGCGTGTGCTGAAATCTAGTGGGCGATTGTGAAACATGTGAAATTGCGTGTGCTGCAATCTAGTGGGCAATTGTGAAACTACTGCCGGTACTGCCAGGACCTTCTAGATTAACGGACCTGACACTGCCATCTAAGTTGTACAAAAATGGCGTCGGCTGGTGGGATTTATTTCTGAGGTGTTTCCACACGCTGTTTTTCGTATTATTTTCTATGTCTTCGAGTTATTGTTTCTTATAATAATTCCTATGTAAGTTTGTCTTCATATCAGCAAAGCGAGTGTTTCAAAAGTTTTATTTGGGCAGTATAGGAACAGGAATAAATGTAATAACGTTTTGACTGTGCCGTGTGCTATCCACGTGTTCATGTTTATTGTGTTCCATCTAGGACTATGGCTACATTAGCCGTATAGTGTGGTTAATTTATCTGTTTGCAAGTACAATTTGTGTCACGATTACAGTGGTGAGAGGTTGTTGAAGAAAAACTGTTCCAGTAGTGTATATTAATGTTGCCATACTACAACCTAACCTCAAACACGACAATGCGCCGTAACTGTTGCATTCCCGGATGCAAATTAAAAATCAGAAACTTTCAGTTAAAACAAAAGGTAAATTACAACATAAAGCTTCTAAATTCAGTATTTAATTACAATAAATTGCAGCGTTATGTGTATTAGTTGCCGGTGTGTATATAACATGGTGAATAGTGTGAATAGTGAAAGACAATAATTTCGAGTGAATTCAATTAGTGGCATCTGCAACACCAACAGTTTGTTTCATGTAAGTAGTATGCTGCTCATATTTGTACATTATCTTTTGTCTTTGTAATTTAAATGTGTAGCTGTAGTTTAGAAGAAATGTGTTATGTTGCTGCATGTAAAACTGTAGACTATAGCAAAGTTTGGTAAATATTTACAAAATCGTCCGCTCGAGAAAACGAATGAAACATAGTGCAATGGATGCAGTTTTTATTGCTGATTACGATCTTGTAAGTTTTATTGTGCGCTCAAGCTTCGTGTTTTATTTATGAGAAAATTTCGTACGGTCGATGAAGTGGTTTTATTTCGCTTATGCGGCGGATATTTAGCTAATAAATGTGCATAAACGAGTGTAATATATGCTACAATGATTGATTAATGCATTTACGTTGAAATGATTGCATAAACACTACCCAAATTGTAAATATTTCGATAACACAGGACCCTGTCACCCCACTCATATGCAAAACTAACCTAACCTAAGCTAACACAATGTTGCTTTACAATACTGATTTAAGATTACGTATTTCATGTATTTCATTTACAGTGCTGTTTTACGGTTATTATTTTTAATATTTCATCTGCTTTTGTGGATTCCCCCTGTAAAATAAAGTGTCCTGAAGTGCTGAGTAATATGTTGTTGCAAACTGAGTAATCAAGTTCTCAGTAATAGTGAAAGCAAAATTTCACCCTAAAGGTTTTGAATTCAGTAGGTAGCTTTAGGTCATTCTAAATGGCAGCATTTGTATATCAGCCATCCAGTATAGTATGTTTTGTGTAGGTATATAACATTCTGCACATTGTACAAATGTGAAAAACAGTGTAAACAATGATTAATAATTCTGAGTCAACTCACTGTCAACACTTCTGTTTTATTTAAGTAACATGCTGCTTGCAGTTTTGTCTATCTTCTTTGTAATTTGAGTGTGTAATGCAGTTACATAATGGCATGTAAACCTGTAGATTGCATGAATGATATTTGAGGTTATATATTTCATTGCCCATGGTTTATCGTTTAATATTAAATGTCATTCTTTTTTGTTTACTTGAGTTTATGTTTAAGACAGTGTTTTTGTGTTTAACACAGCCCATATTCACAAAATAGGCGTGTTATTACACCACATTTTTATTTTACTGCGTTGAAATCGTAGCCTGTAGACGAGTTGTTTACAAGTAGTTCCCACCACTTTGGCCGCCATCTTGAATTACAGTGTCAGGTCCGGTATTTAGGAGGTCCTGGGTACTGCCAGCGCATGCGCAGAAGGTAGGGAAACTACTGCCGGCGCATGCGCAGAAGGTAGGTTCGGACACTTAGAATCTGGCTGGCTCTGGCTGGCAGAAAGGGAACGTTTGTAAAGATGAAATGGTAAGTAGTTTTCGCATTTCGTATGTGTGTCGCACTTTCACTACAGTAATGTAGCAAGTATGAACTAGTTTTGGGGGAATAAACCTATCTGAAAATTGCAGGTTATTTCCATTTCAATTCGAGTGTAAACATTTGACTTTGACCTTGTATAAGGCACATCCTCACTTATTTAGGTATCTTCTTTAAATATATATATTTTTAACGATTTTTCTCAAATTCTAGTCCGTGATTTGGTAAAGTGTGGCACAGCAAACATTGTAGGCTTTTTGTTTGCCTTTGATTTTGCCTTGCCTATTTCGGCTCATCTTTACAAACGTTCCCTTTCTGCCAGCCAGATTCAGTGTCCGAACCTACCTTCTGCGCATGCGCCGGCAGTAGTTTCCCTACCTTCTGCGCATGCGCTGGCAGTACCGGCAGTAGTTTCACAATTACCCACTAGATTGCAGCACACGCTATTTCACATTGCCAACATTGCTTTTTACACTACACTAGTTTTCATTGCCAACACATTAAACACCGATATTTATTTGACACGTGCTTTATTTAACACGTGATGCAACCACCTGCAATCTGGCAGTAACATAACAATGACATACGCCGCTATCGCGTAGCGCAACTCCATACATTATTACTGGCTCGTTCTTTATTATTGGCTCGTTCTTTATTATTATATTATTATGAGCCGAAATGGATTTATTATTTTTTATCCATTATTATGGATTTGAGCCGAAATGCATTTATTATTATTTTTAATCCATTATTATGGATTATTATTATTATTATTATTATTATTATTATTATTATTATTATTATTATTATTATTATTATTATTATTATTATTATTATTATTATTATTATTATTATTATTATTATTATTATTATTATTATTATTATTATTATTAATATATTAGATTTATATTATATATATTATATTTAATACTATTATATTATTATATTTATATTATTTTTATTAATATTTAAATATTAAAATATAAATATTTATTTATAAATTTATATTAAAATATTATAAATATTTAATTATATTTAATACTATTATATTATTTTTATTAATTATCGTTCTTTTTTATTTATTGATTTTATTTATTTATTTATTTTTTTTTTTTTTTTTATTTTCGAGTGGAGAAAAAATCCATTTACGGAGCTTCTTCCTTGCACCAAGCACAATAGCATAATGACGACTCCCGCAAAAACATTCAAACTTACTGTTGGCAACAAAGTCCTAGGGACATTTTGCTGTTGGCAGCGTTGCATTAACACAGCAACTTCGACAACTTTCGTGACCATTCGTACACACTGCCGAATGGGACTTAGCCGAAATTCTGACCAACTCATCGCGGGAACCTTTCTAAAGATTATCCCCTATTTCTTTTAGACAAATCAACTTTCTCCCTCACCTTCTTGTTGCCAGAATGACTCCAAAATCAAGTTGTAATTTATTTAGGTCTGCCATCTAAGTTTATAACTCAGGTTTATTAGCAACTTCATGAAAAGAACCAGTTGCACTGTACATGTGTGTGTCTGGGCAATCAATTGCAAAGATAGTGCAATGCAATGTAGTTATAATGCTTTTTAATTATGTTGCAGAACAACAACCCCAACTATATACTTGGTGATTTTTTATTTATTCCTTTTTTATGCAAATTGCAAGATTAGTGTGTGTATATATACATTCCCTTTGAGGAATGCCACGCTCAGGAGTATGATGCTTATGGTAATTTACACCTTGCCCTACATACAATTCACATTCACTTATGAGTGTGGACAGTCAATTGAAGCAAATATATTTTTAATATGCGAGCAGAAAAGTTCACAGCTTTGAACACACCATATTCCACTGTTGGTTGATGTCCTGGAAGTGAAGCTGAGTGCATTTGCTTGCAACTCAAAATCAGTTTATAAAGTGCTAATGATCTACTGCAGTAACCTGTATCTATGAGCAATACAAAGCGGAAGTAGAAGTAGCTTGTTGTGGCTTGATAGGGGGAGTGGTAAGGTTGACCAAAAACAGTTCCTCTTTCAGCCACACTCCCCCCCCCCCCCCCCCCCCCCCGCTCCTTAATGCTTCTGTTTTGCATCACTCATGTATGCATTCACTTCTGATTTTCATAGTTCCATTTCATAATGCTTTTAGAATTTTACGTAGAAGTTATTTCTGTTGTAGTGACTGATGATTATATGGAGGAAATTAAAGTGGATCTGCCAGTTATGTATGCCACTCCCAACAGCAGCCTTTCTGCTGCTGCGGAGGTTACAACTCCAGCAAGGGGACCAAAATTTAAGAATCGAGAAACAGGAAATATATGTAGTAGTTACCCCAAGGAAAGGAAGCTTTTGGACTTCAAGCATATGGAGGAGCAGCACGGCACCGATTAAAGTGTGAAGCTGAACGTTATGCTGCACTGATGCGGCATGAAGAAGAACTTTTTAAATTAAAAGTTAAAAATTTGCAAGAACTGCATAAAAAACAAATGGAAAAATAACGGTGGTTCTAACAGCAACTATTAGTACATATAAAGTGGTCTATGTAATTATTTTGCTTAATAAATTTATATTCAGGATCAGAATGTTGTAGCCATTGATACATAATTTTGAAATAATACTTTCCTTATAAAACTGATGAAAATAAAGTGTTTCAAACGTGGAGCATATTAATAAATTGAAAAATATGTCAATATTTCTAAACATATTCTGCACAAACTTCATTCTGGAGCAGACTGTGTTTAGAATCAACATATTTTTCAATTTAATAATTTTGTATTGTAATGTGTACCAGGAAAATTGCTGAGCAATTTGTGCAAGCACAATAATTCATTTTAAAAACTTCAGAAGGCTGTTTAGCTTGATAACTAGCTAAAGAACCAAACATACATTATTCAACTATTTATAATTTGGATTTTGTTCAGTATTATGCCCTACAACTGTTCAAATGAGGACAGCTTGATATTAGTGTACTATGGGGATACAGTAGGCAGTGTGCTGTCTTACTCAGGTACTATATAACTATAGTGGCAGTTTAATGCAATCAGTTTTCATTGAAACACATAGACCAGGAGGGAAGGAGCAAAAGGAAATTTGCTATTTGTTAGGAAATGGACAGTAATATCCTATACTATTATAAGGTCATAAACCTCAATTTTTAATTTGTTTAAGGTTTCTAGTACAATACATTTTCTAGTTAAATATTACCTTACAGACAAATAGAGGCAATACATCTGTCACAGTTCTACTTTTGTTCCTTCTCAGCACTTACATCATGGTACACATGTGTAGTAGCAGCTGCAGACATGTAATTGATAGTGTAAGTCTTGTTTTATATCTGTTTGTATCAATAGGTTATGAGGAATCAGGAACAGTTATTTATATATGCTGACAAACTTACTGCTGGTGTTTTTAAACACACAAGCTGTGTGTGGGCAATGTTTGAGAGGTAGAACCGGAACTGGAAAATTAAATGCCATGCATGGGACTTGAACCACAGACCCTCCAATCCTTAATGATGTAAAGATTTTCCCACACTGTTAACTCCCAATCGGCTGATGAATTTCGACATACCAATCATGGACATATTACGACTAGCCAATAAGATCCTGATATAAGGCTTGTTTGACAGAGGGTGGACATTTCCAGCAGCTTCTATAAGGTAAGAGGGTTATACATGCTTTATGCGCAGTTGTTGATTGTAGGGACAAAGCTAGCTGTGGCACACCCAATCACACACAGGTGAAATGCCATGCACCTGTTAGGTTGTAAATGGAGAACCCTGTACAAACAAAGTGCAATACTTCTAAAATAGTAAACCAAAAATATGTAGAGTGGTATGATGAGTTCTAGTGTAATAGAAAATTTAACTCTTTAAAGTGCAAAACAAAATGCTTTCTGACTGCCTCTGCAGTCATGTGGTCAGCATTCTGGCTTCTCAATCCAAATGTCCCAGATTCGATTCCTGACTGGTATGGGGAGTCTTCTTTAACGAAAAAAACTTTCTATCCTAACAGAGTCTGAAAGTATGCATGTGTTCGAAAACAGAACACACTTAGGCTGAATATTATGGTCAGGGGGGCAGAACACTCACTGCTGCCATGATCTTGGGTCTACCTTTCACACTTATTTACCTCAAGTGTGTTTCTTATTTCGGCAAGAGTATAGCTTATGAGGTAAACCTCAAAATATGCACTCAGACAAATAAACATTAATATGCCTGAGCTTTTCTGCTGTATACCATGATTCAGTTTTTAGTTGCCTAATTAAAATAACGGGTAATTATATTCCTCCTGGCTATTGCCCCTAAAGGTTGCGGAGGTGGCTGATGAGCAATGATATTATCTTCTATAGCATCGGGTTCCTCCAGAAGTCCTCAGTCTGCTGCAATATTGTGCAATACCACAGTAGCCACAATAACCGCTGGAATATTGTTTAGCTTTATTGTGATTTTTCTGTTTAAGCACTGAAACTTTTTCTTCCAGCATCCAAATGCTCGCTCAACCACATTTCTGGCTTGTATATGTGCAGCATTGTATGCTGCTTCTGCTGGTGTTGTGGGGTTTAACACAGGAGTCATCAAAAATGGCCTGCAGCCATACCCACTGTCACCAACAAGAATGCCTTGCCTCACCCCTTGTTCAAACTGCTAGCAGATCCTGCTATTGTTGAATATCCTGTTGTCATGCGTGGAGCCTGGCCAACCAGTCACAAAATCTATGAACTTTCGCTCATGAGTGACAATACCCTGGAATAAAGTAAATATATTTAGCAACGTTTACTATAGTCTAAGAAAAACCTGCATTTTACACATTTTCAACTTCATCACTATACCTGGCAATTGAAACTGAAGATGCCTTTCCTCCTATTGCGGAAAACTTCAGCATGGTCACCTCCAGGATTTAGTATAGGGACGTGGGTACCATCAATTGCACCCACTACTCCAGGAAGTCGTGACTGCTCACACATTTGACGACCATTGTTTCGACATTCTGCTCTGCCTGGAAATTTTACAACCTGTGGCCTTCTCTGCGCAATTAACTTTGATGTTCTTTTGATGATTCTGCTCACTGTTGGTCGACTTACTCCTTGTAAGTCACCAGAAACCAACTGAAAATTACCTGAAATCAATACACAAATTACAATATCATGTACATTCTTTAAAGAAACAGTTTGCCTAATAAGCTGTTTGAGCATGAGCCTGCATATTGCAAATTCTGTAGGTAGTTGGTAAAATTGTTTTGTGGGTGCCCTAGCAAAATGACATGCATTTTCCACATTGTAGCTATGTTGCATATTCAGACATATGTATGCATCCTGCTCAGTCAGTATTTACTTTTATGAAACTAATTACTTGTGAATTTTTTACTGTGTAACACTTTTTTATACAGGAGAAAAGCTCTTGGTAATAGAGGAATTATATGTTCCCTGCACTTCGCTTTATATTTCCCCCAAAGTATTTGTTCTTCAACATCCAATTCATATAATTTTTATATGACTAAATATGATTTTGTGCAATTACGTATTTGTTTCTATATATGTTGATGGTGCGGGAAAATGGCATCCTCTCATGCAGTACTTATAATTAGACACATTTTAAATAAATATCTCACTGGTCTTGGTTTAAATATGTAAGTACTTTGGCAGCAATAGATAGAAATTACTTATATCTAGTACATATTTGATGCAAGCAGCACATTTTGCTATTCAGCACCACGAGAACAATGATGCATTATTGGTATGAATAGACTGAATTACCATTTCATTTCATCACGATGAAAATTATTTTAATCGTTCGAGTTTAATTGTAAATTCCTAGTTTGTATGGGATCAAGACCAATACAACAGAAACGTGCCTCAAATTACAAGTGCGCACCATAACCTACAGCTCATTTTAACCAAGGGTGGCAATAATTAACCTTTGTTTGAAACTATTAGAAAATTAAATAATTCTTACCTGTAGCATAATATCAAAGCGCAATTAATAATTGTATCACGGGCGGTACAGGTAATCCTCTTGCAGTTTCTTTAACGATGTTGTGTATAAACATCGCCAGTATGTCAATCACGGTACGCTTATCGAATCTATACATGCTTTTGAATTCATTGTCCCTATAATATTCAATTGGGTTTTGCGCATCTCTTATTATGCGTCTAGGAACACGAATATCACCAGCATGGTGTTGGATTTCCTCCATATTCTCGGCAAAATCTAGTGCTGCTAGAATGTCAGCCATAATGCGAAGTCAAGGTAAGCACGAAAGTCAAGAAAATCGGCGACCTCGAAGGAAAGTCCCGATCGAGACTATCACTCTCGAAAGTTTCGTTCTTGAATAAGAAATTGCCAAGTCTATACTTTCAAATCTCTACTTTCATCGAAAGTCTCCTTCATGAATACAAGCCTTAGAGAGAGGTAACACATGGCATTTCAGTATGTTGCAGAAGAAAGTAATGTTTGCAATCAATACTTAGACATTAATTGTACTGTTTACAGGAGCAGCTAAAGGCTTGTATGTCTGAGAATTCAAGCCTTGTTCCCAGCAACATCAAGGCTATATTGGAAAAAGAGGAGAAACATTTTAGAGAGAGGTAACACAATAAACATTTTATACAGTATAAAATCAGAATTATTAATAGTGATGTTAATAAAGTGGATAAAATATCACTAGAAATCTACTTTGTAATAATTTATTGAAACAAACAGGTAAAAAGGTAATATATTTTCTACACAATCCCTTGATTTTAAAATATAGCTCAACCAATTTTTTATGAATTCATGTAAAAAACCATATTGCTCCTTATAATTTCAAAACATTCATAGATGGCAACAATATAGGCTTCAGTCCAACGTGCACATTAATATTTCCAGATGCCTAGGGCTATGATATAATTATTTGATACAAGCTGAATGCTTCATTAGCTCTGTATTTTTTTCCTCAATAAGTTTTACACTATACAGTTTGGTTTGCCAGATCCCAGTCACATCAAAGTTATTGAGAATGATGAGAACCTCAAATGCTAATTTGTAGAAAATTCAAGAATGCACACATTATATATTATGTCAATACTTCAAATATATTCATCTGGGGTGTCTTAATTACACAAAAATAATAAAAAAATGTTCACATGATGGGTAATTTTGTTTGAGAGAAGTGTATGGGTTGCTTAAAAGGTGTTTTTACTCAGGTATCGAATTTTGTATTTAGACTGCATATGGTCTTTGATTTATGTTTTTTACATGCACACAGACCCACACCTACCCACATACCCATTCACCCACCCTTAACCACCCACACACACCTTTTTCTAAAAATGCTTTTTTTTATTTAGGGCGTGTCAAACCATATATTTCTGGTGAAACCTCGACATCGAATTTTTGAGTGCATTACTTACATTACTTGCCTGAAAACATACCAGATCCTTGAACCTGAACAAGCTGAGCTGACAGATCAACTGCTCAACAAACCATGAGACTCACCCATGAAATCAAAGCAGCTTTCAATAGGCAAGAAAGTGTCCTTGCAGCATTTATAGACTACAAAGGGCCATTCTGGAGGTCAAAATTAATATAGAAACTCAAAAATTAATTGTAACAGGTAAAATGTTAAGCTGGACCAAAAGTCTTCATAGCACAGAGAATGAGTACAACAAGATATAAAGATGTAAATTCTAAATTCAGTCAAACAAAAGTAGGCCTCCCCCAAGGTTAAAAAATAAGCCCAACACTATGCAACATATACAGGTGTCCCAAATAACACTGATAGTGCTTAGATTAGATTAGATTAGATTGCGTTCTGTAGGTTCAATGATGGCCAGGCAGACCTTGAACATAGAACATGTCAAAAGCATTTACAATTAAATGGATAAAAAACATGCAAAACATGTACAGGTTTCAAATTTTGCTGTTAAAGTACGAGATGAAGATATACTTCTAGTGCATTGACATTTACATAGTTATTATACATGTACAAAATCATGTTACTTGGCTTTTACAGACTGTGTCATTGCTTCAATGTTTACATTTTTGCTTGTATGAAAAAGCAGTCCAAATTTATAGCTAAGTAATACATTCTAACATGTTACACATGTACATTTAGCTTATTAGTAAAAAATATTCTTACTCATGTGTTAAGTGTGTCAAATTTAAGATAAGCGACCTCAAAATATTAACTGTGGACATTAATCATAGCATACCTATTTTAATTCTTACATAGTATGTAATGTACAGAGTAGACAACATTTCAATTATGTTCATATATACAGAATATCTATTTACATCCTTACTTTTACATAAAGTGTGTCCAACATGATTGTTCAAATATACATTTTCAAAATATCAACAAACATATTAACACTGTTACATAATATTGGAACTTAAATTATAATCAATTAGTTGACTTTTTGTAGCCTGCACGTCATTATTGTATTTTCAGCTACCCTTGTTATACTTAATTCCCTAATTGGTACCTATCGAACAATACAACTGATCTGACATTAGGCTGATTATTGATTTATTTATTGATTATTGATAGTATGTTGTGTGAGATGGCAAACTGATTGGTTTTCAAATAGGAACCCCTGTCTGGAAATGCACAGTTTGGATGCTGTAGTGCATCCCAGTGTGAGATGGGTGTACGTTCACATTTCATCAACAAACCCAACATCGAGCTGTCTACGTTACAAACAGGCTTCGAACTGTGTACCTCCTACATCATTGCAGAGCCTATATTGGTGGTGGTGAGCCTCATACACCCAATACATGCGATTGTCTTTGAAGATTTTCAATCGCTCTATGGACTTGAGTCATAAGGACCTCCTCTGACATTACAGGAGTGCCATAAACCATACTCTTCACACAACTCCATCAATCTGGCTGGCTCAGCTGGTTAGACATTGGCCTACCGATCCCAAGGTCATGGGATCAAATCCGGCCCAGACTGATGGTTTTTTAACTGTGCTGTAAGTAAGTATAGGAAGTATTGTATTCCACCCAAAAATTCAATGTCGAAGATTTCAATGGAAATAAATGTTTGAGGTCCCCTGAATCCAAAAAACGTTTATAAAAGAGGCCCGTGTGTGTGTGTGTGCCAGCATAACTCAAAAACGAAAAGTCAGTTAAAAACCAAAGTTGATATGTAAGTTTAATGTCTTTCAAGGATGTGACAAGATGTATTTGAAGAAAATTCCTCCACCCTAAACTACCCTTTACATGGAAAATGTTTAAAACATTTTGATCTTCTTGAAAATGCCTCTAACGTCTTTGATTAAAATGCTACACGTCAAATATTTTTGTGGCAAATGAAATGAAATGTATATTTTGAATTTTCTGGCTATAGTCCATGCAGTCCTGTTTACTCTGGATGACTTTTGCATAACTGGTAAATGGTAAGAGATAGACCAGACCTTACTATACAAAAAACGTAGATGTAATTAATGTTTTTTCCACGCTAGCCATGTGTAGGATGTAATTGCAAAGGGTAGAGTGAGGCTGAAAAATTTAATACCATGACCGGGATTTGAACCACGGATCTACCGGTTACTGTTTGGTTGACAACTTACAGTGCTGTAAGTACTTATGTCCCAGGCTTCTAGTATAACCAAATATAAGGTCAATTAATGTAATTAATGTTTTTACCACATTAGCCATGTGTAGGACATAATTGGAAAGAGAAGAGTGAGACTGAAAAATTGAATGCCATGACAGGGATTTGAACCACGGATGTACCGGTTACCGTCCAGTTGCTCTAACCACTAAGCTATCATGGCCAACATGCTGATATGACATTAAGTTGCCATTGAGGTATGTTATCTCAAAGTAAATTGGGATCTTCTTGTGTGGTTTACCGGGAATAATGCGAGCGAGTTGGAGAATTTAATGTCATATCGGCACATTGGCCATGGTAGCTTAGTGGTTAGAGCAATTGGATGGTAACCGGTAGATCTGTAGTTCAAATCCCGGTCATGGCATTCAATTTTTCAGTCTCACTCTACCCTTTCCAAAAAATGTAGATCTTGCTAAAACATGCAGTTTATGTGCAAATACGTTTTTCTCCAGAGTGAACCATTTTGGAGATATTCCTCGTTATTTGTGTGAGTTTTGGAATGCTTAAACTTTTGTCAAATGGAAGATCGTTATTAATTTTTTATATCTTAACCACACAAAGAGAGCAGAATCTCAAAGCTTTAAAAAATTTTACTATCACTCAAAGCCTACTGTATTGGCATATTCCCCCTGCACCTACAAGGAATAAACAACAGTATAGTTTCTGCAAGAGTCTGTAAGAATGGTTAGTACAAGAACAGAGAAAGTCATGTGAGTGCCACGCATCAGATTTTTATTATCCGACACCCAGTTGCCTGTGGCATCATTCTTCCAAACACGTGCAATGGGGGAACTTTTCATGATGCAAAAGTTGTATTAAAAGCAGTAGCTATCATTTTCTCTTCAATTAGTTCTCTAATTTTATATATAAATGTATTTGCTTTGTTAATTGGTGATATATATTTTTAGAGCTGGTCACAGTCTTTATGAAAGTCTATATTGTTAATAAACTTGTTGAAACAATTTCTTTCAGCATTGATTATACATTTTTTAAACGATACTGTTTTCTTTTTCCAATCAAGCACATTTTAACTATCTTTTTTGATCTCAGCTTTTTGCCTGGACTGCTCTCGATCATTTTTCATGTTTTCTAATTCTTTATACCAAAAGGGTTTATACATTTTAACTTTGCTTCTCGATATGTATTTTTTTGCTGTTTGATGTACTAATTGACTGAGTTCATTATTAATTCTGTCTGAACAAATATTATAAACTTTGATTATATCAAATAACCTCTTATCTAACTCTTGTTCATATTTTTGCTAAATTCAATATAAGCTATTACTGCTTTAAGATTATAGCCCATACTTTCAGATACCTTTCTGGTTGTTCTTTCAGCTTTATCTGATGATTACACTGGTTGATAAAATTCACCTTTGTAAAATTTTGGAGCACAAAAATGGGTTATCTTTATGTATTTAAACCTGCTGAACAGGAATCTGGCATTGGTTTTTGTGATGCTTAAACAATATGATTTCATCTGTAAATGCTAATATATCTACACAAAGACCATAAAATGCTAATGAAATATGTCTTCATACATACCTAAATTTTTGGACACTTGCTGAGCCTCTTATGTGTGCCACTATTATTCTGCAGTAGTGTCCAACAGTAGTCAGCCATCATACTTGTTGTACATTGCCCTTGATAGCATTACTTC
Organism: Tenodera sinensis; assembly: GCA_030765045.1. Taxonomy (NCBI): domain Eukaryota; kingdom Metazoa; phylum Arthropoda; class Insecta; order Mantodea; family Mantidae; genus Tenodera; species Tenodera sinensis. Next base: position 361,405,836 of record CM060964.1, on the reverse strand, counting down.
AATGTAGATACGGTTTGATGAAATCTTTTCCTATGTTCATTGTAGACTTCTCCAAGAGCACCAGCAGGAAAAGAATCCAAGTGTGAGTGAAGAACATGCATTTTTCTGTTACAACCAAGATTATGGTGAGACTATAGTAGTTTGTTGACTAGCACATCTCTGTTGTCTGCTCTATTGTTTCCAAACAAATTAGAACACTTTTTGAAAGAATTCCAGCAGTCCAGTGCAAGAGGGCTCAAAGCTGTGTGCATTACAACAATGAACTACTTCATAAGTCCAAGTTCTATTTTAAGTGGTGGTAACAAAATGTCCTTCATTTTCGCCAATGGAACCTTTGCTATGTTCTTGCAACCAGGTTCCATTTATGTACAGGCAGGCCAAATTCTTCTGTTGTACTGACTCTTACGATCATGGTTATCCCAATCACAAAGGAAACATCAATGCTTTGTATATCCAAATTGTAATCCTATAAGTAACCCAATTACTTCTAAGTCAGCACAGATTTGCCACTTGTGGATGTTATATTGAATTTTACTCAACAAAGGTTCCATACTGCTGTATGTTTCCATCATTTTAGTGGCATAAGCTATGGGAACAGGAGGATATACATTGGTTTTGCAAAGGAGTACTGCTTTGAGGCTAGTTTAAGGGGCTACCAACAAGTAATCGCCATTCCACTGATAAATATTTCATTCCCATAGCATTAAATAGGCATTAGTGTCATTGCAGGAACAGAGGGAGCCTTTCATGACAAAGAATGGTGCAAAGGCAGCCCAACAATGTCAAAAGCAACAAACCTTAGTGACTGTGTAGTAGATTCTATTGTTTCAGTAGTGAACCCAAAAGTTCCATTTGTGCCTAAGAAGATTCAGTTCCTAACACGGTCAGCCAATCATTTTGTGTCTGGAGATGTGATATTTCTTCACAATCGAAATCAGAGCTTGCATTCTCTGTGTCTGTACTAGCTTCGACCCAGGTTTCATCTCTGAATGACTATGTGTCTGGAGGAATGGGTACAGGTAAAGAGGAACTGTGCATATGCATTAAACAGTTGACTTGATGCAGGGATAATTGATCTTTCTATCCTTGTGCTTCTTCCCTACTAGTATAACTATGAAGATATAGCATTCATCTACATGATTGGTCACTTCCCTCCATATCATCACAATAGCAAAAGACATTCTTCATCCAGCCATTAAGACAAGATGAACAGTTCATATAGACAATATGTGGTGTAAATTCTTGGTCCTGATTACCTAACTTTCACCTGAAATAAAGATCTTACTATTTCTTCAAATGTCATCTGCATGATTTAATAGTGTACTCCCCACAGATGTAGATGCAGATGTAGCAAAAATGTATTGGGTGATTCTTAAGAACTCTACGTAATTGCTTTTTATAACCATTCTTATATAATGAAATATTTTTAAAATTGAGGGTTCTACAAAAAACAAATAACATATTCATGCTTGGGGGCTCAAAATACATAAATGCCCATTTCCATTCTTGAAAATGTTTCATTGTAAACCAGTATTATAAAAGAATACCTGGATTATATGTGGAACCTGTGTGATGTAAATAGGCACCCTTCTGATCTTTGTTGAAAATTAGCTCTGTCGTTTGTGTTTATAAATTCTTCTACTAATCTACCTGCAGCATTTGAATTTTTATATCCCCAAGAACTTGAGTTACATTAAAATCCCGAATAATGATACATGTGTTATTTGGAACAAGCTTAGTTTTGGTATCTTTTTAGCTGGGTTATATCTAAAGCATACTGAAACGTGTTAATTACATTTCTAAAGATCTATATTACTATTTCAGCTTTATCATTGTCATTCGTTTCTTTGAGAACTATGAACCTTTATAGTAAATTATTCTTCACACCTATGAATATTCCACTAGCTATCTATGATTTTGTTGGTAGGAGATATGTTGAATAACCTCTTATATTGTAAAAGTTTTTTGATCATCAGCTATATTAGCTTCCATTAGGCAACTTGGTAATTTCTGTCGTTTTATTTTGGCTTAACGATGCTAAGTTCCAATGAACAACCTTAAGCATTCGTTCATGTTTTCTCAAAACAGTTGCAGTCCAGAGATCTGAATGAAGACTATTACTCAGGAATGGTTTGTTTTGGGAAACATTTTCATGAGCAGATTTCACCCGTTTCTTTCAGGACCCACTTTTTGAAAGTTGGCAGTTGAATCATCCTCATTCAACCCCAAGAGTGTCTGGAGGACTACACCTACAGTTGGTCAATGAGCTGGGAGATCAGTATACTGATCATCAACCTTTCCTCCTCTTGCCAATGGAGGATAACATTATGCCATTGCAGGTCAGCACATAGAGTAAAGAATTCCAAGATAAGTATATGAAATCAACCCTTAGGACTTGAGTGCTCTAATACCATTAGGGTCAAAGAAAACAAGAGTTCAGTCAAGGATAGGAAAGGAGAAAATCCAGTGTCCCAAAATCACCCAGTTTATAAATAGACTGCTGGGTGTTAACAGTATCAAAACATACTGTAATGACTAGGGCCCGGAATTTTAGGTTCTTAAAATTGACGTTTTAGTTATTTTTGTATCTTAAAAAAGTTTTTTTTAGTTCTTTAACCTCCTGAAATAGTTTTTATATTATTATTATTTATTAATTTTATTATTAATTGTCCTGTTTTTTATAGCAATGTTGCTGATATGTCCTATAGATCCTTTGTGCTGCTCAAAATGCGATTTTTTGCCAGAGGGCACCTGGAAAATACTTAAAATTATAGTTTATACGCTATGTACATAACAGGTGTTTAATCCTTACCTGCATTTCGGCATTCGAGAACAGGTCGTACAGGTTCTCCTGTATGGTGTGTTTATCTGCACAGCACCTAGCCGCTTAATGCGACTTTATCTGTGCAGTATACATAGAAGGTGTTCATGTTTGTTCAATCTTTTGTGTCTGTGGGCATGGTTTCTTTCGCTTTTGGCAGATTTGGCAAAATATTACTTTTTATATTTAACTGTGGTGAAGTTCGGATTGTTAGCTATCCATTGATGAATCAACCACCTTCGAGATGAGTTGACTTTAGGCATGACACTGGCTTCTTAAATTACCTGTCTAATCTAAGGAAAATTGACTTCCAACGATGTAGTAATTGTATGCATTAACAATACACGATAGTTGACTGAACACAACGGATACTGTTTTTAAACGGAATGGTTTGAGTTTATGGCGGGTTCTCCTAATGACCCCTCTCCCCTCGTCAACAATCCCCGCATTCCTTGCTTGCAACAATACAGAGTTTGGTCCCACACAGCTAAGTACTAGTCAGTTGCCTCTTGCATTGTTGTCTTTACTCCTCTAAGCATACATAAGTGAAAAGACGTAGCAAAGGTGTAACAGTCAAAGTCCATTCATAATTTCATAAACATTTCATTTTCCCATTTTAGAATACTTTTTTTTTTCATTTTAAAATAAATAGGACATTTAGCCTCTTTTAGTTTTTAAAGTCTCATTTAGCCATTTTTAGGTTTTATAAGATTCAAGCATTTGGCTTCGATGATCATGAAACAGATAATTAAATTAAACCACTGCAGTTAACTATCAAGGAATAAAATAGTTAAAAAACTAAGAATCCGGGCCCTAGTAATGACGAATGAATATGTTTCTGCCAAAGTTCATGTATTTTATGATTAAGCTATATCTCTTAAAGCAATTACACATCATTTAAAGCCAAACCACTTATTAAATTAAATATTTGTTGTGGTAAATGCTTATTATCAACTGTCGTAAGGATCAAAACACCTGTGGAGGAGTGTTACATCACATTGTTTGCAGAATCTCAAGTGGTGTGCAATCCTTGAAACTTGTTTTCATTTCTTCCCATTTAACATACATCTACAACAAAATGTGTAAATGAGTAATGAAGGTTTCTCTTTATTAACAATAAGTAGATAGGAGAATAAGCTTTCGTAAGAATAGTTTGTAGAAGAGTGAGTAGAGAAAGTTTTATGAGTGCATCATATCAGATTTTTCTAATTTGAGCATTGCATGTTAATTTTGTTTTACAGATTCTTGATTGACTAAATAATAATAAATTAATTAATAATAAGAATAATAATAACAATAAGTATAACAGTTTATTTACCTATAGACATACAATATGTTTCAAGCATTGTAACAATCTAAATTTGTTGTTAAATACAAGGAATAGTTATCCACAATTTTGTTAAATATTTTACAACTCATCTGTTCTATATATACATCTACTAAAAACCTTTTAGTTCAGTTTTAAAAGTCTAACCATGCAATAATTTTAAATATTTTGGCAATTTCTTATAGTATATAATTTCTTTTAATAGAGGATGTTTTTCAGTTGACCTCTAATTTCTATTTACATTATGTTCATTTTTATGTACAAGTAATGTCTATATATGTACAATGAGATAACAATTAAATTTGTTTTATTGTTGTGCCTTTCTTTGCAAGTGAGTCTGCAGCTTCGTTCCCCATGACTCCACAGTGTGCTGGAATCCATTGGAGATGAACAGTCTTATTAACTTTTTGGAGTTGTGTTAACATTTTGTGGCATTCTCTAATTTTTGTTGACTTCTTTGTAGTATCTGAACATATTCCCTGAATTGCAGCTTTAGAATCTGAAAGAATTACTGCCTTGTTAAATTTATTTAAGGGAAGATTTAATAATTGTCGGAGAGCAATGTATATAGCCTCTATTTCTCCATCATAATTTGTTGTGTCTCTGCCAACAGAATGATAAAAGGAAAAATGTGAACACGTAACTCCAGCCCCCCTCTTCAGCCTAGTTTTTGTGTTTTTGATTGGTTGTGTGGCGGATTTCTTTGGCGTATGTGTATATGTGTGTTGGTGTTGTGGGTTTTGTGTTTGATGAAGATAGTGTGTGTTGATCATCTCTAGCTTTGTGGCATGTCCCCTACCCAAGAAGAAATTGGCTTTGTCGCTGGATTTTTATTGGGTTTATATGTCTACTGCTACAGCTCATCGGTAACTTTTTTGTGTTTGTATGTGTGTGTTTATGTGTGTTTTTATTTTGTGTGTTTGTGTTTATTGTGTGTTTAAATGTTTTGAAAGTGTTGTAAGTGTGCTTGTAGTCTGTCTTGTTCTTGTTGCTGGTATTTGTCGTATACATCAATTAGTGTTATGAGAGGAGGGTTTTTGTCTTTTTGTGTTTGTGTTATTGTTTTCATTTTTTGTGCGGTGTTGAGTAGTGTTCTTCTGTGTGTCTGAAGTCAAATTACTGGGTATAATCTTAGATAATCAATTGTCATGGAATGCGCATATAGATGTTGTATGCAGCAAATTATCCCAAGTAGTATTTTTAATAGCGAATTTAAAAAAAGCTGTATCAAGGGGTTTCCTAAGGGCAGCTTATTTTTCTTTCTTTCAGAGTATATTCAGGTATGGGTTGATTTTATGGGGCAGCAATTCACGTATATTAGAAGTACTAAGGATTCAAAAAAAGGTAGTTCGAATTCTATGTGATGCTAAAGCAATGGATCATTGTAAAATACTCTTTGTAAAACAAAAGATTCCTACGATTATAAATTTATATATATATATATATATGATGTACTAATATATGTAAAAGAAAATATGCTTAATCACAGTGTACGGAAAGAAATACATAATTACAATACAAGAAACATAAACAAATTGGATATGCCATATCATAGACTAAGCAAGACGAGTAAATGTCATAAAATGATAGGTATAAAGCTTTTTAATGCACTGCCGAACAGAATATGTAACCTAAGTCTTCAAGCATTTAAGAATAGAGTTTATACATGGCTAGTAGAAAATCCTGTATATGATATGCATGAATTTGAAGAGCTGGACAAGAATAATATATGATTTGAAATTTTTAGCCGTAAGTGACGAAGTCTATTGTAAATTGTGTATTTACTTAATGACTTAATAAATAAATTGTAAATTGTAAAATTGCATTATGTATGTATTTTATCATGAGCTTTGCTATGTTTGTGTCTATGGGTGTTGTGTGCGTGTAGTTGTATAGTGTGTTTGTCTTGAATGAAGGTAAAAGTTTATGTGCAGTTCTGTCCTCATCCGTTCAGTCTTGCTAGGTAAGTCAGTGTGGAGTGAATGGGTCGTGTCTTGTTAAGTAGTCACGTGAAATGTGTCTTGATTTTCAGTCGGTTATGTATGTGAATACCCATGGTAAGGGATTCCATCGCATATTATACACTTTGTGACTTAGTGTTTCTGGTTAGGAATGACAGCTATTAGCATATACTAAATAGCCTCATTTACTGGAAGGGCTATCAGTTTGACAGCATGTTATACAATATGTGATGCATACAAGTCAGTCTTTGGTTACTAGAGCTGTGCGCGAACAACAATTATATACTGTCTGTTCACCAGCACATGGTCTTAGGGGACTGAAGAGAAGAGAGACATTCCATGTAGTGTAACCCAAGTTTTGTAACCTTCGTAAATAACATTGCTGCTGGTTAAGTTGCAAACTTACCTCCAGTTAAAAATTGGACAAGTCACTAGCGTTATCTCGGAAGTAAAAAAAAAAAAGAGGAGCATTGAAGTAGATAACTCCCCACCTAGGAGTGCTGTGAAATCTGCTATGATACTGTGGTTGCAGAACAAAGGGGCTCAGACTGACAGTTCCATGTGTAAAACAGATTTTTACAGGATGATTGAAACAAATAAATCTAAAGAGGTTTCTAAAGCAGATGCATTTTAGGTTCCATTGGGCCACACTGTCGTTTGCTTGTACCCATCCATATGTGATCTCAATCCCATAGAACTAGTTTGGGCCAAAGTAAAACCAATATTGAAATAAATGTAACAGGTGACTTTTCCTTATCGAAATTGCATGACACAATGCTCGAGCGTATATCACTTGAGACCAAAACAGACAGGGATTTTGAAAACATATAGGAAAGGTAGAAAACAATCAGTGGGAGAAAGACAGAGGAGTTGAAAATATAGTTTACATTTTATAAGCTAAATGTACTGCATGAACTAGAAATAACATTTCAGTTTCATTATTTTGAGTGATTTCTTTGCTTTGATATGGTGTGAATACACATTCCAAGGTTGGCAATATTATCGTAAGTGCCATTAAAGGCACAACTTTTGCTTCCTGATATCTCTTGTTTACCTGCAATAATTGTTTACTGACATACTGCATCACTGAATTCCTCCCAGAGACCATGAATTGGTGAACAAACTGTACATATCATCTCACCTGAACTCAAGCATTGGGGCCAGCTGATCTTCCAGCCAGACTACAGTTTCTCCAGCATGTATTGATGCAGACACTCATAGCCATGGTTGTTAGAGCGTATGTCTTTGGCGCTCTACTATGCAGAGGATTGCAGATTTGAGTCCCGCCTCAAGCATGGATGTTTGTGGTTGCATGTGCAAGTGTGTGTATGTGCCTGGAAATATGAGTGAGGAAGTAAATGTGTATGTGCATCTGTGTGAACTTATCAAAAATGGAATCAATCAACTGGATGGCTAAACAGTTCTTGGTGACTGAAGACCAATATGTGCGTTAAAAACAGAAGAAAGCATTGATTAAAAAACATTTTCTATAACACAAATTGTGGACATGTACGAGAAGGTTTTCACAAGAGAAGAGATGTTTAACACACGTAACAGTTATATTTGGGCACAGGAAAATCCTAGTTACAAATTATCAGTGCCGGTTTGCAGTGAACATCTGAGTTAGCATATATATTTATTTTCCTTTTTAGTAGTCATTTTATTTTATATTGAAATTTATCTCTGGCTCTTGCCATGATCCATTTTGTAAGGATGCTGATGACCAAGTAGTTGAGTAGGTACCCTGAAACCTAAATCATAAGATAACATGAACATCATTTCAACCATTTCAGTGAGCAAGACATCGTGGTAAAAGTATTAAATAAAAATGTGCTAGAGAGCACAAATGTCGATATCCACCACAATTGACAGAAATAATTTGCATGTGCATTTTTGTAGAACTGACATTATGAAATAACATGTCTAAATCTCAGCTTCATATGAGCCATTATTCCTTAATTAAAATGTCTGGTAAATAGCTTACGCTTTGTAAAATTGACGGGTACCACTGACAATTCGGCCTTTCTCCTATCCGGGTGGACTGTCCCTCCCTGGCCCATCAACAGCATGTGACAGCACTTGAAGGAGGCAGCTTGACCCAAGAGCCAAACTCTTACTCACTTGCCATTTAAGAAACCGGCTAGAATAATTACTGGTGAATGGATTTTTATAAGCTAAATGACTATAAAATATTTTAGTTTTTATGTAAGAAAAATATAGGAAATATACATTAAAAATGTAAAAATATTTTATTTCAATATTACAAAACTATTAATAATCGTATTTAATAATCTGATGTGTTGCACTCACATGACTTTCTCTACTCTTGTGCTAACCATTCTTACAAACTCTCATACCTATATCTTCTTCGTGTTAGTTGAAAAAAACATTTGTACAAATTATCTTATTGCTTATTTCCTTATAGGTGCAAGGGGAATATTAGAATACAGTAGGCTTTGAGCAATAGATCTTTTAAAGCTTTGAGATCTCATTCTCTTTGCATGCTTAACGTATAAAAAAAGGAACAACAATGTTCCATTTCACCAAAGTTTCAAGCTTTCTGAAACTGACACAAATAACAAGGAATATCTCCGAAATGGTTTACTCTACAAAAAAAAATTATTCAGACATAAGTTGTGTGTTTTAGCGAGATCTACATTTTTGTATGTTAAGATTTTGTCTATCCCTTATGGTTTGCAAGTTATTCAAAAGTCATCCAGAGTAAGGAGAACCACATAGGCTATAGCCACAAAATTCAAAATATACTTTTCATTTGTCATACAAATATCTTAAACATATGACATTTTTATCAAAATCATTAGAGCCATTTTCAAGAAAATCAAAATTGTCCATGTAAAGGGTAATTTGGGGTGGGACTATTTTCTTCAAAATCTTTGTCGCATCCTTGAAAGACATTAAATTTAAATACCAGCTTTGGTTTATAACCAACTTTTCGTTTTCGAGTTATACTGTCCACAGTCTGACACAAAGACTGACAGACACACACACACCTTTTTCTAAAAATGCTTTTTTTTAGGATTCAGGGGGTCTCAAAACATATATTTCTGGTGAAATCTCGACATCAAATTTTTGGGTGGAGTGCAATACTTCCTTCTACTTTCCAGTAGAGAAAGTAAAAATCATATGCTGAGGCAGTGGTGGATTGAAAACAACTCGCTGTTGCAGTGAATCATAGGTATTTCTCCAATTTTTCTATCAAAAATCAATGTTGCTTATCTTGAAGCAATACATGATACTGGGAGAAGATATTTCAACATGGGATGAAGATAGTCTTGCATATTTCATCAAAGGAATATAACTGGCACACACATTTTCAATCTTGGCAAAGTCTATCTCCCCTTCCAAAGCGTTGGCAATTTTACACAAGTACGAAATCCATCCTTTTTTTTTTTCAAACATACTTTTAAATTTCTGTTTAATAGCTTCCACTTTTGGAACCTTGAGTGAACTATTTTTATTCTTAATGTCATGCACTTCATCAGCTCTCTCAGTTAACAAGCCTGTTCATGTTTCTAACTTTTTGATAGAGTAAAACAAGAACTTCAATTTCGCAGATATGTAGGACAATTCATATTTTAGTGTACTGTCATTGAGTAAGTTCTGAAGAATTTAAATTGAAGTGTCATGCTTATTTAGTTCATCAATCACTGATTTAAATTTTCAGAAATGTTTGCATAATATACTGCTGCTTCCAACCATGTCCCTCAGCGAGTAACTATGACTCTAAGTGAAGGTGCAGGATCTGGCTCTGAACAAATCAATTCTTGTTGACACTTTCACAAACATCTTTTAGTTATTTGTGATCAATAGGGAGCAGATCTTAGGTAAATAAATATTTTCTCTGCAAACACATACATGGATACAAAAAGGAAAAACTCTGAATAAATGATCATGAACATAAATATGAAATCTTATTTCACATAAAAATATATATTTTCAGATAATCTCCCATAAATACATAAATTAGAATTACTCTTTAATTTTTTTATTATTTGTCCTGCCCAATTTTAAATTTGTGCTTTTATCATATATTTATGAATGACTTGTATTGCATCAGAAGTATCAAAGAATGTTCACCATATCATGGTGCCTAAGGCAAATAGAATAGATTAGGCAGTCCTAAACAAACTTGCTGGCAACCTGGTTATTCCTCATCTGCTATCTGTATATTACATTTCACATATGTTTATACTGGTAGATCCAGCGCTTATGATAAAGAGTGAGTGTGAAGGAAGCATACAAACCAGTAGCACATTCCTTCTTCAGGTCTTACAAATGTTTCATGTAACCTGTGCATCTTGAAAACATACTGAAAGTTAAATCAAGTATTGAGTCGTGTCTTCAGTAATTTGTAGACAAATATAAAAACATATTTACCACAGACAACAAAGTTTTATTTTGCCAACCACGTGGAAAAATAGTAAGTACAAATCAGCATTCATGGTCACTCAACATTTATCTGGAAATAAACATATTGCTGGTGCAACTCGTGTGAGTTCATGACAGTTATTGGTAGTTGAACCAACTTCTTCAAGTGTGAGACAATCAGTGTTCCCAGTACTATATTAAAATTCCAATAACTCATCTCTCAATAACTAGGCATTCTGTATAACTCGATGGCCTTTTTTTATTTTAATTTTTTATTTAAACTTGACTAATAATCTGTATAATCCACTATGTGGTATAAACAGTATAGGCAAATTTTAATTAGTGTATGTATACAACAATCTTATTCTTCCTCATGGTAACAAAAGGGCTGACCGTGTATTGGCCTTTGATATATAGTTGAAACATAAACAGCCAGCAGACCAAGCCACAAAATCAACAGCTTACCACTAATAATGTGGATACATAGCACAAACACTTGTTCAGAAGATTTGAAGGCTTATTGCTTTACCCAGTACGTATGTGGTAAGTTAAACTTTCAGGTGCATATTTCTGGCTACAGTACAGTTTCTCAGATTTTGGTTACCTACTGTAAATGTTATGTTTGTGCCAGTGAAAATTTTGAATGAGAAGAAAAGGCTACATGACAATGGGAATTAAATTGGATGCGTTAGACATACTATACAAAGGGGAACATATTAATACATTATAAAGCTTAGGATATGTTATACTTTTCTGTTTCCTATATTGTGCATTTATGTAATTTGCAGTATTATGCTATGAGTTGTGAGTAACAGACCTCCTATACCGTGAAACTATACTTTTCAGTAATTCGACACCCTCTCAGTCTACATCATGTTAAGTTTTCGGGATTCTACTGTATTTAGACTTATGCAGAGCATTTGTTGCAGCTGACATCCCACTCCAAAAAGTTAATAATGTTCAACTTACGAAGTATTTGGCTAAATATGTCAAGCTTGAGCTATAATTGAAGAATCAACATTAAGAAAGAACTACCAATTAAGTGCAATTATGAAACTTTGCAAAAAAATTAGGGCAGCATATGAAAATGAAAAACTAGTCAGCATCAATGAAATTCATTTTTATTGTTAATGTCCTCCAACATAGTGTCATATATGGTGAATGAATGAAATAGGTGAGATGATGCTCAAATGAGCCCGAGGTTCATAGAGCTTAAAGTTACCTGATATTCTTCTTCTCAGGATAAAGTAAATCCCCAGCAAACTCACTCTAAGTGAGATTCAAACACACGACCTCTTGGATGTGAGGCAGATATGCTACCACCATGCTACAGAGGCAGGCTATCCACAGGGTGCAGTCAATGAAACTCAGGATTCAAGTTTCAGCAAAATAGGAAATTTTGAGAGGTAGAGCTGGAACTTAAAAATTCAATGCCACAACTGGGCTTTGAACCACAGACCTTCCGCTTACCGGGCGGCTGCTCTAACCACTGAGCTATTGTTGTGGCATTGAATTTTTAAGTTCCAGTTCTACCTCTCAAACTTTGCCCACACACAGCTTGTGTGTTTAAAAACACCAACAGTAAATTTGTTGGCATAAATAAATAATAATTACCATCTGAAGGTTATTTAATCCTGGAATATAAAGTACTTACAATAGTAAGTCACCATTGGGGTAATTGTTTCTGATGTGAGACTGCCTTTGTGGTTTACCAGGAGAAATACGAACTGGTTTGAGAATTTAATGCCATTCTCGCAGTTTGTCACAATAGCTCAGTGGTAGAGCAGCCGCCCGGTAAGCAGAAGGTCTGCAGTTCAAATCCCAGTTGTGGCATTGAATTTTTAAGTTCCAGTTCTACCTCTCAAAAATAGGAAATGTTTAAAAATGACAAAATAGTAAGCAATCATTTTTAGTGGTGTGTAAAGAGCTACCTGCAGCAAATAATATATTGATTGTGAGATTATTCAATTAAACTATGCATAAGATATAGCCAAATGGTATAAAATACCACAACATATTCTTTCTCATAGATGCCGCACCATATGTGGTGAAAAGCTGGTGAAGTCCTTTCTTTGAGTTTTTCTAAACTGATTGACTTCACTTGTGTAGTTCATAGATTATGTGAATACATCAGACTCCTATATTCCAATGTGGATAGGCTTGTATCAAATGGGAAAAAATATTTCTTATATCACTATTGAGGATTGATCTCTTCAGAGAAAAAAACCCCAATCTTCCTCTTCCCCCTGCACCAGTGGTCACATTCTGAGGCACTTGGATAAGTGCAGTCTTGTACTGTGGCAAAAGTTTTGAATGTTTTGCATCTGTTGTAAATGAGATGGACAAAAATGATATGTCATCTATTGAAATAGTTCAGGCTTTATTGAAAGATGGTCAATTAAAAAGTGATTTGGTGCTCATATCTACAAATTTAATCCTTTTGTGTAACTCTATACAAAAACTAGAAACTTCAACAAATCTGTTGAGTAAAACACTTAAGGAGGTGCAGGCTATTTAAATGAAAATTAATTCATTACCAGGGCTAAAAGACAAATGAAGACCACATAGAAAGAACATTCTGAGTGGCATTTTCAATGAAAATGAGATATGCATGCCATCAAGTGGTACTGCAGCTGAACTACATTTTTAGTGAATAAAATACACAGAAAGTCCACATTAAGACAAATTATGTTGGGAGTATATGCTATGCTTAGTAAAATCATTCAATCTACAGTTTTACAGTGAAAGAAAATTTCAACTTCAGATTAACAGTTTAAAAACATTCTATGTTGCTATAGATAGTGTTGCTTATAAAGCAAGAGTATGTCATTAGAATGCTTATATTGGACATAAATAAAGGATTACTTTGAAACCAGACCTACCAAGCAGTTCACTTCTCATAGGTTCCAGTCTCAGGAACACTATAATGTTGCCCCTTGTTACTCCATGTGAACACAAGGTTACTTCATCACTTTTACCAGTAACTGCTGCCAAGTATGAAGGTTTATAGGTTCTCAAGAGATTTTGTGCACAGAAGCTCAAAGCTTCTTTTCAAACCTTTCCTGCAAGTGACACAAACTATAAAATGGATTATCTCATTTTTCTTATCAAAATAAGAAAAGAATGTTAGAAGAAAAAATGCATGATCTGTTATATTACAATTACATTTTGTTCCCATGCATATTTCCATTTGAAACTCATACTTTAAGCTTTGCTTTTAACTCTATAGATAGCTATTATATTAAATGTGTGAAATGTAACTTGCTTATAAACTTTGAAAAGGTAATATCTCAGAAATAACTTCTTGTGACTTAGAATCTTCTTTCTATGTAGTCTTAAATAAATTTAACAAGGCAGTAATTCTTTCAGATTCTAAAGCTGCAATTCAGGGAATATGTTCAGATACTACAAAGAAGTCAACAAAAATTAGAGAATGCTACAAAATGTTAACACAACTCCAAAAAGTTAATAAGACGTTCATCTCCAATGGATTCCAGCACACTGTGGAGTCATGGGGAACGAAGCTGCAGACTCACTTGCAAAGAAAGGCACAACAATAAAACAAAATTCTAAATTCAATTTCTCATATTCTTCAATAAAACGCTTGATCATTAAAAAATTTTCTCATTCATACCTACAAGAAATAGAAACAAATGCCAAAGATAAAAAATGGATTACACTACTTTCCAATCCAGATATAATCCCCCAGAGACCAAGGAAAACAGCGGTTGCAGCCTTCCGACTATTGACAAATCACGACTGCTTAGCAAGTCATCTCTACAGAATAGGTATCTCAGCCTCACCAATATGTGTCCTGTGTAACGATCCAGCAGAAATGAACGAAGACCACTTGAAGACCTGTGAAGCATTAAGATCAGAAGAAACTACAGTTCAAAAGTATTGGAAAGCACGAATGCTAATGGCTTCATTGCCAGATGCAAGGCACTAGAAAACAACATATAGTCTTCAAACTTAAAAGTTTGTTTGAGAAAAACAATGATTTTCAAAGTCTGTGCAGAGTGGCTCAAGATATGGAAGGTAAGCAAGTAGGTGATTTAGAGTGTGTTAGTGTGTTAGTGACACTCCTTTGTTTAAATATGCACGTCTGACATAACATTGAAGAGCAGCATACTACTGGTTGAGAAGAAACAATGCTGTCAGGGCCGCACAGCTAAGTGGTGCCCCAGTGAGTGATGAATTGGAAATCAAAGAACACCTTGTCTCTGAATGGCAACAGGAATGGGATGCAAGTACAACTGGATGAAGAGTGTATGACATTTTCCCAGAAGAACATCTCAAAATGAAGCACTTGCAACCTGCATGTGGACTGATCCACTACCTGGCAGGTCCTGGTCCATATGCTTTGTACCTCCATTGATTCCAACTCAATGACCAAGACTCCTGCAGATGCAGGGCTAAGGAAACACATGAGCACGTGGTACAGGAATGTTTGCTCACACAGACAACCAGAACCACAGTCTTTTCCTACCTACAGAATCAGAGGATCTACCAAATTATAAGTCACAGGAAACTGGGCATGGGTCAACAAGGCGACAGACGCCGGCTGTACCAGAGCCACTGTCTTCTACATGCAGAGAAGACACCGAACGTAAAGAAAGGTGGAAAAAAGGAAAAGGAAAACCATATTGTAAATTATATACTGTAAATAATTGTATTTAAATTGTATTATAAATAGCTATTCTCTCCAAAATACTAATTCAAATTTAAAATGAATCAATTGTGTGAAAAATATGATTTTCACCATATAAAGCACTCTTTAGAGACAATCGGCATGCATTTGTGATGGACAACTTGGAGAAGACTTTTGTTGTTCACTGCAATTTTAAGGGAACACGCTAGGAGCTGCTATCCATTTACGGGTGGTGAGTACCTCTAAAAATAATAAATTAATAGTTTTCTCTCACTTTGTGAATTTAAGTAAAATGTTTTAGAATGTTTACCATATATTTTGACATTTTAATGAAATATTTAAATATTTCTAGCGCATAAAAATAAATATTTTAACTTTTTTACCACATTAAAATCTGCTCCCTAGTGATCCACATATATCCACTTCAGGACACAATGTACACATCTGGTTGCATACTCTGTGTAGACCATGTACTACACAAGTTACATATATTGTGTGTGGAAAGCTTACAGAAAGGCCTTTGGCTGCCTTCTTCATATATGGAGCAGCATCCCTAAGTAAGAATAACATACTATAAATTTCACCCCACTCAGCCATAACAACTGCAGAGATTCATTGAATAAGGGAGCTATTGTTACATGATTTGATGCTGGTATTTTTCTACATGCTAATAGAAAACATCTCTTGGAAACTATTTCACCATTTTGTAGCACACCTACCATAAATTTTCCCCCTTTCTAGCCAATAAAGCAGGGCCTATCAAAGCTTAAAACACTGTAAATTCATGAATCATAAGCATCACTTTGCTTGCATACCTTGGTATGGTATTTTTCAGTGCTTGGTAGCGTGTGTTATACTGGCTGCATTTGCAAAATGTACAAGTGGCATCTGTAGGGAAATTCATAAATTACAAAACTGATGTTGGGCCTAATGCGAACCACATATTCAAATTTACTGTGTTTCTGGGCAGGTGGGCAGAAAGACGGATGCGCGCACACATGCATAAACACACACACACACACACACACAACCTTTTTTTGTAACAAGGCTTTTGCTTTTTTATATTTTCTTCCAGGGAGCTTCAAAATGTGTAACATATGTGAACAGCTTTATGTATCAGCTGGCTAAGCAACAGGTTTTGAAAAAATATTGTGATGCTATGAATTGAATGTGCTGATAATGTAGATATACACACAATATTCACATTGTTTCTTTAATAATAACCATAATAAGGCAAAACAACCACCACTGAATGAACGAAGCATTCTTGTTTTGCAACAAACAGCTATGGCATAATTTGTTGCAAATGATAATCTTCTTATGCATCAACCAGGTAAGTGATGTGTTTCTGATTTTACGCTTGTTGTGTGTAACTAAGTTTAAAAAATCACCATTTTTGTGGTATCTTGCAGCTAATACCTTATTGTGAATTAAAACTGCATGTTAATTATTATTTATTTATGCAAACAAACTTACTGCTTGTATTGATTTAGGAACTTTGTGGTGTTAACTTTAAGTGTTACGAGTGTTCTACATAATGACAAGTATAACCCAAAAAATGCTGAACATGTTTATTAAGCAACCTGTAACTTCCCATACATTACAGGGAAGTAATCCTAATATTATAATGGTTAAGGGAACACATTTCATTAAATCCTTGGGGCACATTCACTTATTCACAGATTACAAATAAAAATATTTCATTCATGATCACTTTGTCAGACTATGTCCAATGAAACAATAGTTCTAAATGCAAGTTGCAGAGCCTTTTAAAAATGGTATACTCAGGAAAGTGCATTAAAAAGTGTTGATATAAAAATGACACAATGAATGTGTCTTTTAGAGTTAGTTGGGTTCTTGTTTATTTTTTAATTCCTTGCTTTTAATTACAAGCCATCAGTATGGAATTTATAATGATCATTGAGCTTTGAGCCCTTATAATTTCTTAAAATAAATTATGGTATTTATGATGAATATGGTGGGAGTTGGCAGTTTTATTGCTTTCATAGTGCTCCTTGTATGTGACAAGGGGCCTAACAGAATTGTTGCCAACATTTCCATCTAAACCTTGTGCTAATAGTTTAGCCATTGTTACTTCTAGGGTAAAATAAAGTGATTTGAAGCTTTCTCTGTCAGCAGAATGACTCTCGAGATCTTCAAACAATTCTAGTTGAGATTGTGCATCTTCAAATTTATCCCTAATTCTAGGCAATTCTTTTACTCTTACATTTATTGAATAAATATCTGAGCCAGCTTGGAATTCATCAACAAATTTGGCAAGGTGAGTAAGATTTGCTTTCGCCATGGCTCGTTTTGTAACTAATTGCTTCTTATTCTGCTCTTCCATATTGTTAGTTGCAAAGCAATAGATATGATGCAGTTTGTATCACTAACGTGTTGTAATAATAAATATTATGTACTCAAGGACAGCAATGAAAATTGAGCAAAGGAATGGCATGGTACTAATTAGAGTGGATGTAAGGCAATGTGTCAATATTACAATAATATAGGAAGCCAGTCAAGGTAGGCTAATAGCTAGTAACCAGTTAATGGCTAACCTTTTATAGAATCACTCTTATACTATTGCCTGGTGCTGAGGCTGCATTCTTAATTACTCGGGCAGCTTCAATTTCCCTCATGGAGAAGACAAGATGGTTACCATTGTGTGTATTATAAATGCATATCGATACTTCAATTATTATTGAAGAGAGCAATAGCAGTAATAGTAACCGCTTTTTAGAGAGCACCATATTTTTATGTTTTGGCGGTCACATCACTCTCTCACAACCCCCAGAATGTCTGGAGGACCACACCTGTTGTTGGTTTACGGGTCTCACTGATATCATCAGTGAAAAATATTGGAGAGCAAGAGGATTAATGACTTCACTGTCAGAAATCCAGCATTGGCTAACAACACTTCAATTAGTATGTGGTTTGCTGGCAATCTATAGCTATATCCAGCCTGGAGGACCAAATGTTACCATCATGGTATAGGATATCTACCTAAAATGAACTATATCAGATATTTGATTATTGCCAGCAAGACACCATTTAACACAAGTTGTTTAATTTCGTTTTGGTTTCACTAAGTACAGCAGTCAAACAAAGCAATCAATCACCACCGTTATAATAATAATGCAGCACGTAAATGAATTGGATCTCACTATATAGAATTTATAGCCTGCTACACTAATCTGTCCATTTCTTGATTTCTTCTTCTTAGCAACATCCCCTTAACAACCGTCAGCCAGGCCAGACAACCCCTCAACCGCACAATGCAACCATCAGTCACTGAACAGACGTGTGTGTGTGTGTGTGTGTGTGTGTGTGTGCATGTGTGTGTGTGTGTGCATTCTAAACATGACTCATTGGTGTACATAAGTGAGAATACAAGGTCCTTCAGATATGTTAAATGCAGCTAGTGTATTCAAACATCTCAATGATATACTCAATTTAGTAAATGAGATGAGAAATAATGAAAAAAGTAGAAAACAAGAAGGGAAGAAAGAAAAAAGAAAAAACATTACGGACGAGTTAAAATAGAAATGCACTTAGGTACATATATTATTTAGTGGTCCAATGGTGCTCGGAAAATATTATAATCAAAGGCTTCATTTATCAACACAATCTCTGAAAATACAGACTTTCTCTACAAATGATATATTGATATATTATCATTATTTACTGTACCATTAATGTAGAATATGATTCTTCTATCCATGGTACGCTAGTCATGATTTATTTCAAATTAAGCAAGAAGTGCTTAGCTCAACATGCTGAAACAACATTCAAATTGTTAATATCAGTAAGAAAGTTTAGGGATGGAAAGGAAAGAAAATACAAGAATCACAAACTTTCTAGTCTGTCAGGTAAAATGCTTAGAAAGGTCTGAACTTAAATCCTGAAATGTTTCAAAAAGTTCTCACAATGCAAACCTTTGACACAACCTGCATATTTTAATGAGGTCTATACTTTTCCAGTAGCAAGCTTCTCTCTGTGTATTAAATTTCCCAATACACAAAATTATACCATTAGAGAGAACTACATATGCTTACAAAAAGTTCAAAATATATTTATTGTACATTTAATTCCTCATGTCAAAAGTTTGACTATGAAAGTTTAAGTAGAACCTTCTAGAGTGGTTTTCTAGACAAAAGTAACAAACATTTTATGCATATAAAGTGGAGTTTGGGGTCACATCCTTTGAAGATGCTGAACTTAAATACCAAGGTACGTATCAGACTTCTTGTTTTTCAGTTACACTATTCACACATCCATGCATACACACAAGAGACACAAACACACGCACACACACACACACACACACGCAGGCATGCACGCACGCACACACGCACACACACACATATACACACACACATACACAGACTCACCACCAGTTTGTCATTGGACGTCGAAGTGGGTACATGTGTAGTAGCACTGCTTTCGTGATATACTGGCCGTAGCATAAGAGGGCAGGAAGTAATCAGCTGATCACTCCAGTTGGTTACAAACCACAACAGTGTGGATCACAGTATCATATTTCTGTTGCATTTTTTATCAAATATCTTGTGTGCCTAGTTGTACATTCAGTTATTATAAAAATGAATGTGTACCAGTTTTCTCATTTCCTTCTCATGAAGAAAGGAGGAAATTGTGGTTAAAAATATCCTGAGAGAAAATTTGAATATCATAACACAGGAGTTTTCCTGGAGAAAAGATTATTTGTGAGATTAGAGGAACATAACCAGGTGGTAAATAATTATATTTATTTGTATGTTCTGCTTGTGGAGATCTTTGAACATTCAAAATAATGACATACAGTATTGATAAAATGTGGACAGCCCTAACGTCACTGCGAACAGCCTGTAATCATTCCTCTTATTGAAGAAAACACATTCATATACTCTTTCTCTGCTTGTCCCTGCTTTAGGCTCACATAATTATAAATTATATATATGTATATGAATGTTGTAATGAAGTATCTATACTAAATGTGGGTCATTCTTTTGGATTATGTCTTAGTGGTTCCTCATAATAAACTGGAATTGGAAGGCAATGCTTTTCCATCTATATTTCCCAAGTTAGAAACATGTTTTATCACAACTGCAGCTCCTCAATGTAGAGACCCAGAACAAAGATGAAGAGTTCATCTTGGACGTGAAACTCTTAATGACAAAATCAGAACTAACCTTCAAATTGTCACAAGAAGTGAGCTACATATCTCAACGCCTTGAATCATGGTGGTCTAAAATATCCTTATATTGCACTATAAATTGGAATTTGTGTGTACAAAATATTTCAAACCCTAATGTCACACAAGTATGAAGTTTGGCTATCAAACTGTAGCAACCCTAAAGCATTATTGAAAGCTTTAATGAAAGGCATGTTGGAAACTGTTGTCCATGTTTTTTATGTGTTAAGCGTGCAAAGAAAACGGGAGCTCAAAGCTTTAAAACATTTGACTATCATTCAAAGCCCACTGTATTCTAATATCCCCCTTGTACCTACAAGGAAATAAGCAATAAGATAATTTGTACAAATGTTTATCTCAACTAACACGAAGAAGATATAGGAATAAGAGTTTGTAGGAATGGTTACTACAAGAGTAGATAAAGTCATGTGAGTACAACACATCAGATTTTTAGCGAAGTGAACGTTTTGAGATGTTTCTTGTTATATACATACCTCAATTTTGTGACACCTGTTCCTTTCTCAAATAGAAACATGTTATTTCTGTTTGTATCTGGTCATGCAAGGAGAACAACATTTCATAGCCATAATATAGTGACCAGCTTCTGTTATATCCATGAAGACTGATTTTGCCTTTAAAATATAAATTGTTCTCATATTTTTTTATCAAACAACCTAACAATATATTTATTTCTTCTTTCCTAATGTTAGATACAAGGTTAACATGAAGAAGCTTTCAGTCCTGTTCAAAGATCAACCAGAATCACCTCTTGAGTGTGCCATATTTTGGGCAGAGTATGTGATTCGCCACGAAGGTGCAGCTCATATTCGCATTGCCAGCCTGGACATGCCCTGGCATCAATACTTTCTTCTGGATATCATTCTCCTAATTCTCAGTGCTATTGTTATAGCTTCTATGTTAATATTTATAGTTGTAACAACTTTCCTTAAAGCAGTGTTTAGTTATAAAACAGCAAAATTAAAATCAAAATAACCATAATAAACTTTGGAATTTGATTTCTAGTTAGTGCCAAGATAGTAATGTTAAAAAAAGAGTAAAATAACTGAGAATATTTTAAGAATTGCATATGGAATGGATGTTACCACTTTGAAATGTGACCTGTGCAGCCTCCTTAATTAGGAGGTATTTTTATAGCTAAATAATTGCACAATAGAGAAAATTATATGTGAAGGGCACTGCATTTGTGGGAATGATGGTTGTTGATGGTGTTTAACACCTACTTTTATTACTTACATGCAGCACTGCAGATACCAAGAGAGTCAAAAAATTCTAGACCGGCAGAGGGGTGTTTTGCCTGCCCACTATCTTGGCACCCATTGCCATCTCCTGCTATCATAGAAAGGTGCACATGAAATTGTACACTTTTAAAACTGGTTTTAAAGGCTTTACTTACAAACTTCATGAAAGGAGATCGTTACTGGAGCTCTGAGAAAACCTAATATTTTTCATGAAATACTCCTTCATAATGAAAAAGTTGGTGTATGATGTGCCATTAGTGGAGAAAGGGTTCTAAGGGCAATTTTTTGAGTCAACAATTGACACAGTACAATAGAATTAATACAATTCATCCCCATTTTTTTAGAGAACAGGACTTTTTTCAACAAGACTCTGCAACAGCTTATATGCCCCATCTTTTGATGAGAACAATTATTGAAAGTGTGTTTAAGCAGAGATTACAGGAGAGATTTGTGGACCCCTCATTCCTCCAACCTAACCCCCTGCAATTTCTATCTCTGGTGTAACTTAAAACATAAAGTGTGCAATACAAACTTGCATATCCTGGAAGAATTAAAACAAAAATCTGCCAGGAACTTTTCAGCCTATCTCAATGTGAACTATGGCGAGTGATGGATAGTTTCCTAAAGAGACGCCAAAAATATATGGATAACAACAGTGGCCAGTTTCAGCATCTCCTTTTATAAAGTTGGTAAGTAAAGCCTTTAAAAGTGGTTTTAAAAATGTATGGTTTCATCTGCACCTTTCTATGATAGCAGCAGGCAGCAATGAGTGCCAAGAGCGCAGACAGACAAAACACAGTGCAGCTGGTTCAGAACTTTTTGAATCTCTTGGTATGAAATGGCAGAGGAAACCTGACAACTTGAAGGAAACCCACCCCTGTGGGAATTAGAGTGCCAGACTAAGGGAGGAACTGAAATCAATTAGTTCTGTGTGATTTTATTATTTCAGCTATGTTTTGACTTTGCTTCAACTTTGGCTGCAGTTACTCCACTCCTCTGTTTATAAAAAATATCCCTTATGTATGCTTTGCAGCTTAGGGCCCTCAATATCTTGCCTATACTTTGTAGATTAGGCCTTCAAGCCCTGAGCTATCTGGGATGGCAGTGTTTGTTAGTCTGTCAGATAATACCGCAAAGTACACAGCGGACAGTGGAATTGACATCAAGTACAAACACCTAAACTTTATGTACATAAATTGAATGTTTAATTAATCCAGTGTGCTTCACTTTGCACCATATTCTGGAATACATTAACTTTATCATCAGCCTTAGGGTCAGTTTCACCAAAAAAGTTAAATTTTATCTCAATGTTAACCTGATTTAACATTGAAGTTATGGGAAGTCTGTTTCATTGAACAATGTTCCCATTAACATAAAGTTAAAATTGACCTTAACTCAACATTGCAATACCCCTGAGTTAAGGCATTTAACACATGACAGAAGTCAGAAACTACTGCAGCAGACCAAGTGGTTTATGCAAGTTTGCTGTATTTGACATTTAAGAATTTCATTCCTAGTCGAAGTATGGATGTACGAGATCATAATACATTTGAAAACATGCAAAAGGAGGATCTTTTAAAGCAAGACAAGTAGTTGTGAGAATAACTTTAGAGCAAACACCCATGGTTTTCATTTAAATACATGATTAAAATGTTGAACACCTGTGACAACATGCGACATAGAATATTAAAAGCACTTTATAAATGTTTTAAACTTAGACATATGGTCTAGCATAAATAGTTGCATGAAACTTGAGCATAATGGCAGGAACTGAGATACTTGTATGAATATTTTAAACTATCTCACTATTGGCCATTTTATAAAACATACTCGCATATTAATTGCTGCCATTATGCCCTCGTTGGATACTTGTATATACTCATAGACTCCTGTGAATTATTTTGGTCAAACATTTTTCTAAAATAGGCGCTATATTGTATAGTAAGTTACCATCTTCAATTAACAACACTGAAGACTCAAAATTTAAACCAGTGTTAAAATCATTCCTAATAAGTAAATGCTTGTGCACTGTCACTGAATTATAATGGACATGTGTATGTATGTAAATAATCACTTTTGTAAGTAACTGGTGTAGGTTTTTTAAGAGGTAGAACTGGAACTTAAAAATTCAATGCCACAACTGGGATTTGAACCACAGACCTTCCACCCACACACGGCTTGTGTGTTTAAAAACACCAACAGTAAGTTTGTTGGCATAAATAAATAATAACTGGTGTAGGTATTTGAATTGTAGATACGATTGACAGTGTCACATGCTCTTATAAGAGTCTATTCACTACAGTAAAGTTGTTGTTGTCATCATCATCATCATCACCACCACCATCAGCACCATCATCATCATCACCATCATCATCATCACCACCATCATCATCACCATCACCATCATTATCATCATCATCACCATCATTATCATTATTATTATATCAACACTGTTGTTATAATAATCACTATCACTATTATTATCATAGTAATAATAATAACCAGATTGTTATCCTGTAAGTATCCCAATTGCTTTGAAGTCAGCACCAATTTAGCATTAGTGAATGTTATATTAAATTTTGGTCAAGAACAGATTTACACTGCTGTATGTTTCCTTCACTTTAGTGGCATAAGCTATGAGAACATGATGACATACATTGCTATGTGAAGGAGTACCGCTTGAGGCTAGTTTCAGAGCCATTAACGAATAGTTTCCATGCCACTGGTAAATGTTTTATTCCCATAGCATGAAATAGACCATTCATGTCTTTTCAGTAACAGAATAAGTCTTCCATGACAAAGAATAACAATCATCTACATGATTGGTTGGTTCCCTCCATATCATTGTCATAATGAAAGCCTTTGCAACTTTACCTTTTCTCTTCACCCAACCATTAAGATGAGATGAACAGTTCACACAGGCAATTTGTGCTGATAACCTAACTTGCACCCAAAATAATCATACCATTTCTTCACTACGGGTGTCACATGATTTACTAGTGCTCCCCACAGATGTAGCAAAACTTTATTGGGTGGTTCTTAAGAAATCTATGTAATTGCTTTTTTATAACCATTCTTATATAATGGAGTATTTTTAAAACTGAGAGTGCTACAAACAAAAATAACATATTCATGCTTGGGGGATCAAAATACATAAGAAAGACCGATTTGCATTCTTGAATATGTTAATTCATTTTGGCCAGTGTAATTGCATTCCCCAAGTTTCTGTCCTTCCATTTCACTTCATCTTTCATCTGGCTGGTTGTTTCAAGGTTGTGTGGGCAGGAGACTTAGCACTGCATGGCAGGGAAAAAGTATACTCTATGTAATGTTCATCCTACAGATTGGTGGCAGTCTCCAAGTTCTGGTATCTCTAGTGGGATGTGTGAGCCTACAGAAAGGAAGGGGAGCTGACACAGGGGAGTACTGACCCTGCCCTATATTGTCGCATCTCCTAGGACTACCGACCCTCTCCTCTTACTTCACCCCTCCCTCCTTCGGAGTGTCCCATTAGATACAATACAAAGATACAGCCTTGGCTGCTAAATGCCCTGTCCAAAACTTGTACCCCAAACCTTGATGTCCTCATCATCCAGTACAGTGTAGTTGTTCTGTTCTACATTAATCGGGGAGTTGCTGTATCTGAGCATACAGGTGCAGAGGAATTAATAGCTGAATATTTAAATAACAACACAATCCATAGGGTTTTGCTCTGGAAAGATGTATTTTATGGAATTTCTCAGTTGTACAATCAATGAAATCCAAATCATGAAATATTGTGCTTTGAACAACCTCCTTTACAATTTCGCATAGCAAACAGCAGCAATGATACTGTGCATGAGTATTGACAGACATTTTTCCAGGGGGGCCACATGTTTGAAATTTGCAATCAGATAATATTAATTCATTATTTTATTGTCAAAATTTATAATATTTGTTGCATATAACCATATTAATTTGTGCTAAATAAAATTGATCTTTACATCAAAATTAAAATAGTAGTTTAATAGTCAGTAATTGATCGCACATTAAGTTGATCAACTTCCAGGGGGGCCTCGGCCCCCCTTGGCCCCCTTCGCGATGCCCATGGGAAAGTTCATGTTTCTTGCAATCATTTATGTACACAGTAAAGGTGCTGTGACGAGGCAAATATCTCCTTAGGTAAAGCTCAGCATAAAGATCTTGTGCCCTTTTCCCATTTCTACAAGCAACACTATAAACATAATGCATATCTGCTAGTTCTCTTAAGTAGAACATTTTTATAATAGCCTATACAGCTGAAACTCCTTCCAGTAAATGGAGCACTTTAGTTACACTAATAGCTGATATTGATAATCCAACCAAAAAGTCACAAATTACTGCATAATATGCAACAGAATCCCTTACCATTGAAGTAATAAACTGCAGGCTTTAGATTAATGGTGATACACTAAGCAACGATAATAATAGAATGTAAGTAATATTCCAAAATGCAAAGAAAACAAAATATAAGTGATATTCAATGCCAAAGGAGGAACAAGGATCTGCATGACAGAATTTCATCTAACCCGAAGTGGTGATTGAAAAATATTAATGTCCTCTAGCTCGATTACAAGATGTTTACAAACATACATTCCTGATAAGA
This sequence comes from Tenodera sinensis, assembly GCA_030765045.1. Lineage (NCBI taxonomy): Eukaryota > Metazoa > Arthropoda > Insecta > Mantodea > Mantidae > Tenodera > Tenodera sinensis. The sequence goes on along the minus strand of CM060964.1, from coordinate 361,379,613 downwards.
AAGTACTCAAATATAACACTTAAATCATTCCATAAAATTATTCTGTGTTGTTCTGACTTACTCTGTGTACATGCAATTTGAAATAGTTACTTACGTTATATATCCATGACATTTCAAATACTTATAATTTTGGACAGAGCTGTTTTTACCCTACATAAATGTAACATTTCTAATACACTGAATTATAAATAGAATAAACATATATAAACAACTACCTAATACAACAACAGTTTTTATGTAAAAATCTATGAGAGTTAATCACATATATAAAATCAAATTAACAAATCAGCAAGGTAAAATTATTGAATTTGGGACTGTTACATTCAATTGCTGCCAGAATAGGAACATTATCTAGAAGCCACAGGCAGTGAGTCTATGTTGATGATGGAGACAACACACTATGAAACTTGTTCCAGTAAATTTTGCATGCAAAGTAAAGCTTTACTTGTGTATGTAAACTTCACTGTTTTTCCAAAAGAGAGGAACTCAAACAACAAACACATCTTGTAAATAAGAAGTAAAGTATTAAGTAAGTGATATTCAAGTTGATGGAAGCAGAGTCCACATAACAAATAAGTGACAAAACTGCAGAAGGTGTAGCAGAAAGAAAGGAAAAGACAGAGAAAGCTACAACAGAAGGTGACAGTGAAGTAGGAGACAGAACAAGAGAAGAGGGGAAGGAGGGGAATGTGGGAGCCACAAGAAGATACGACAATACAATCAACCCTAAGAGTCAATGGGATTGAGGTTATGTGGTCAATGAGCAGCAAACTTATTGAAGCAATTCCCAAGAGAAGTATACTATGGAAGTGAAGAAGATGTAGTTTGTAACCTGTATAAATGGGTAGGTAATGGGAGAGAATGTGAGAGATATTCATTTATTTGATAAGGAGAAGGAAAGAACAGAATAGGGTATTGATGATATGGGAGGCTGGAAAAGGAGGATGGCTGGAGAACAGGGAGGTGATGTTAAGAAATAGAGGGATCCAAAATACAAAGAAATCAGAGATTACTTGCAATGTGACACAGAAATAGACATGAAAAATATATTTATGTTATGGAAGCACTTAGAATATTAGTAAAAATAAACAGCATTTTTGTAAAGCAATTTTTAAAAATTCAAGATTTTTACTGTTCCCTGTATATATACATACGTAAGTATAAAAACTATTGTATTAGATAAAGATGAGCAAAAAATGGCAATGTTCATAAATATTAATTTAAGAAATAATAATGAGTATTTTAGATCAACCACTGGAGGTTTAAACAATTTAGATGTAAAAAGTATGGAGCAACAACTATTCAATAAGTTAACTAGAGATACAAACAAATAAAAATAACAAATATACATTAAAATTGAGGAGCGTTTTCTTAAAACTCAATAGATGCACAAAATGCATTTCTGAGGAAAATGGTTTTTTCTATTTATTGGCAATACTAATTGGTTAGCACAGCAACTGTATTAATTATTCAATTCTTCTTCCTGGTTCTGTCTCATTGAATGTGAAAAGAAACAAATAACATAGTCTAACAGGTGCAAATTTGGGGTTTGAAAATGCAGAGTTTCTCAAAAACCAATAGATGCTGATAACTTTTCTGCATGAGCGAGAAGTTAAGACATGACATTTCGTTATTTTTGTCATTTATTGTTTTTGTTGCTTTTTATTAATGCATTTATTATTTGTTTATTTATTTTCACCTCTTTATAACACATAATGTACTATACAACCAACATATTAATGTTTATAAGGATTATTTTATTAGGTATAAACTTGGAAACTAAGTACTGCTACATTCACAATAACAATATATTTTGTTTTATTTATATAACAAACACTGAATACACACAAATAAATTTCAAACAATATGAATAAGTAAGCTTTCACCTTTATTAGTGCTTGTGCAATCCATACATGGTTCTTAGTTCGTTTCTCTTTTTCACATCTGACTCTGTCTTAATCTTCATCAGTCCCATTGAGCATGTGTCAGTGTGTGGTGTACGGAATGAAATATTGAAGAAGTTGTAAAATATGTTTGTATATTTTGACAATGAGCAGACTGGTAGATTTCTAATCTTCTTTCGTTGCAGAAGTTGGTCCACATTTTTCTGATATTAAGTTCTGGAGGTAAATATCTTCTTGATTTTGCTCTTCCATAGTGGCTTTCTCCACATCTGTACTTCTTCATGTCTTGCTTTATAGTAGCAGTAGTGCCCTTCTGTAATATTCCTGTTCTGTCACCTCCTCTGGTTTCCTTTGGCGCATTCCCAGATAAGTGAAATTTTCTAGCCAGTAGAGATAATCTAACTTTTGACACCCCTGTGATTCCTTGGAAGCTTTAGTTTTAGTATTTTGTGGAGTGCACTCAAGACCATGTGAACATTTAATTTCTGGAGTATGAGCTTTCCTTGACTTGCATTTTGATTTCCTTTCCTTGTTTTTGCAATTCCTACCTCCCGCGCATTCTACGACTGGTACAGTTTCACAATCTGAGCTCCTGTCCATTGTGCATAGTACAGTGCAGTGTCTCAACTAAGAATAAAAATGCCATATAAGTATAACAAAGCTTGTAGAAGCACCTGCCTGCTGTGCAAGAGGTCTCAAGTTCGATTCCTGGTAGGGGGGTAGGAAGTTTTCTCCAACCAAGATTATTCTTCATCCTGCCCTGAGTCTGGAAGTATGAATGAAAGTGTGAATGTGTGTGAATTCAACGTATAAAAACCCCAAAAGACCGAAAAACCCACTGTTAAATGAGTAACACCATTGTCAATAGGCAAGGCCGCCGATATGACCTCTGCACTTAAAGGTGGGACATAAATGGAAGAAAAAAATCTTGCAGAAATAAATGTGAAATCCAAGCGCACAACCTGGGTTTGCAGTTATTGCCAATGATGTAGCAGTGTAACCAGGCTTGCAGAAATGACTGAGAATTCCACGAATTGCAACAGTGAGATGGCAGTCAATTCCAACATGCATTCCATAGAACTTAGGTTGCTACACTCTGTATAATAAAATCATAAAATTGCATCTATCAACCTTTGCTTTAACTGAGCAAGTGTATCTATCGAGTTTTGAAAAAAACTGCTAATATTCCCCACCTTGTATACAGGACAAGAATCGAATTTTGCAAAATCTGATTTCACAGAACGATGCAGAAGGTGAAAATTAGGCTGATACTATATATAACTCAATTTCATAAAATTTTGCATCTATCGAGTTTTGAAGAAACGCTCCTCAATTGATAAAAGAATATTTCTAATGTTTTTTATAGTTTAGAAGTGTTCTTGCTGTTGGCTAATGCTGTATTTCTGACAATGAAGTCACTAATCCTCTTGCTCTCTGATGGATTGGAAGGGTGCTAGAAGTGGCTGGGCATATTTGAAGGTGGTCTCGGTCCATTTCCTCTTGCAGATCACATAGAGCACAGAGTGGTCAAGAATATATCCCAATTCTATTCAAATGTTTTGCCAGACAATCATGTCCTGTAATCAACCTGAAGTTTGCAACTGCTGTTTTTCGAGGATACTCATTAATTACTGTTTGAATGTTTGGTATTTCCCATCTTTTATTTTTCGGATTTTCATAACAATATTTTGCTACATTTTTTTAATTCAAATTTGACTAATCTTTTAGCTGTTACATAAAATGGTAGATTAGCTATAGATTTCTGTACACTGCTGGTACCCTTTTTTGAAAGAAAATCAGTTTTGTTCACAGTGAGCTGGTATCCATTGGAAGACTAGGTGTTTTTGAAGTGCTGTTTGAATGAATGAATGAATTTATTGAATACTAGAGCATATACCTGTTGGGCTGTCCATGAACTTGAGCTCCCTAGCTCTTCTGTCATTGGACAAACCTCTGAGGTTCTCTACCCTTGATGTAGAGCACAACCCATGCTATTTATTATTCAGCTACAATTTATTAGCCTTACTCAAACCTGTCATTTATCTTTTAATTCACATATTTTCACCAAATTCTCTTATACTTTCCTTTTCCTAAGCTCATTAGTATTTTAAATAACCCATTCCAACCTAATATTTAATTTCTCCTTTTTTTCTTATGTTTCATGATTGTTTACTAATACTTTCCTACACCTCACAGGTTTACTTTCCGCTTATCTCTTTCACTTCCACATTCTTTTCCTCACTTCAGTTTCACTTGTAATACCTACTTTGCTTTATCGTTAAACTTTTGTTTCCCTCCCTCCTTTCAACCCCGGACCATTTCACTTAATCACTCTCCTTCATATCACACGACACTGATCACCATCTTCCCCTTTCGTTTTTGGCTTTCTGTATATTAACACATATTCATATCTGAAATCCACTTATTTAAGTTAATATGTTTCCAAAATCATACTGACTTTTCCAGGTCACCCTTCTCCCATTCTAATGTAGCCACATACTATGTAAAACCTGTTTCCCTGTCCTCCCATTGAAGTGCTGTTAGATGGGTAAGGATTTTCCAACATTCTATAATTGTTTGATCTTTTGGTGACAACTTGGAAGTAATTGCTATAATTGCTGCCCTGGAATCTGAGAGAATAACTGCTTGATGAAAATGTGAGATTCTATACAAAAAGTTTAGAAGTGTATAAATTAATATACCTAATACAAATATGTATATGTAAATCTGATGTGTCCTTTAACTATGTACTGAAAGGATGTATAACATGAGTTACAAGACAAAGCAAGTGGGATAAGGTGGTAAAAGGGGTAAGAGAGGGACATAATGAGTGATAAACTATAGCAATAAAGTGAATAATGGTAAACTTTAATCACTAGTCAAGGTGGGAAAGAAAGTCAATAAAGTGGAGGTAAGGTTAAAATTTAAAGAGTTAGATATAGTTATTAACAAAAAAAATACAAAAATTAAATAAACAATTAGTAATGTAAAAGTAAGTCATAAATAATACTGGGAAATTAAGGCAATAAGAATATTGGAAACAAATAGTATGTACATTTGTGTGGAAGATAAACACATAAAGGACAGTTGATCTGGAGACAAGTCAAGCTGATAGTAAAAGTAAAAGTTGTATATTTAACGACTGCTGCACTTGTATAAGGATAGCGATCCAGTTAGGAGCCATACAAAATGTATTTGTTTTTTTTTGATAGGTCCTCAATAAATTTCAATTCCAACTAAGTGATATTTATGTTCTGCTCATTAGTCATTTAAGAAGTACATTTTATTCAAATAAATTTAATTTTTAAAACTACACAAGAACTGTGATTATCTGGACCAGGTGACACCAATTTCTAGGTTAATGAAAATACAGATAATGTGGAAACAAATCATTAAAGAAATACAAACTTTGATGTGTAAATGAAATTATTATCACTGCAAATGCAGAAGTGTAAAGAATTGAAAACCATGCAGATGAGATATCTATGATTACTATCAGAACTGTCATTAAAACTAACAACCCATAAAGTTTCGTTTTGTTCTGTGATACACAGAATTGTAATGGTATTCATTGCAAGCTTGAAAGGTATAATCGACCATGAGTGATCTCTACTAGGGATTGCCCCCTCCAAAAGGTTATGGAATTAACACTGTAATGTAATGTAAAAGCTGGTTCACACCCATCAGTAGCAATAACCACAACAAAAAAGCTGAAATACATTTATTCAAATGGGGATGTTCACAGCCGGCAGGAAACATTCATGGTCCCGGGAACAAGAAAGAAGCCTTGGCCAAGTTTTAAGTTCATGTTCCTGTTACCAGCTACAGCATGTTAGATTCATGTTGTGCATGTTACACTTTTCACTGTAGAAAGTATTCAAGGCCACCATACCATGAAGCAGCTGCTAGAGCTCTCTCTGGTTGCAAGCTAGAAAAAAGATTATTAGAAATAGGAATAAGAGATAGAGGGTTCAGCATGGAAGCCAAGCTTATTGTACTTATGGCCCTAAGGGAGGAAGGATGAGGTGAGGGGAGACAGATAGAGGGTTTGGCATGGAAGCCAAGCTTATTGTACTTATGGCTCTAAGGGAGGAAGGATGAGGTGAGGGGAAATAGAGAGATTGGCACGGAAGCCAGGCTTATAGTACCTATGGCCCTAAGGGAGGAAGGATGAGGTGAGGGGAGATAGAGAGATTGGCAAGGAAGCCAGGCTTATAGTATCTATAGCCCTAAGGGAGGAAGGATGAGGTGAGGGGAGACAGATAGAAGGTTTGACATGGAAGCCAGGCTTATAGTATCTATGGCCCTAAGGGAGGAAGGATGAGGTGAGGGGAGATAGAGGGTTTGGCATGGAAGCCAGGCTTATTGTACTTATGGCCCTAAGGGAGGAAGGATTAGGTGAGGGGAAACAGATAGATGGTTTGGCACGGAAGCCAGGCTTATGTATGTACCTATAGCCCTAAGGGAGGAAGGATGAGGTGAGGGGAGATAGAGAGATTGGCACGGAAGCCAGGCTTATAGTACCTATGGCCCTACGGGAGAAAGGATGAGGTGTGGGGAGATAGAGAGTTTGGCATGGAATGAGGGTGTTCTACGAGCGCGAGGGAACCTGGTCGAGCAATGAGCCATTGTGAGGTTCCCTAACGTGTGGTTGTCTTCATCTCGGTACCAGGGTTCGTCGTCTCCAGCCCTCCCCCCCCCCCCCCTTCCCCGCCCCTTAGGCCTGATTACTATAATGGCACCCTCCCGTTCAGAACTGCATAACAATTACGTTTCCATGGCGAATACGATATGTATTGAGTTCTTTTTCCGGATTGAATTTAACATGAAAACGCGGAAGTAGGAATGTACTCAATGCGTGTTAAATTCGCCATGGAAACGTAGTAAGTGCTCAAATGCGGCACTCGGCAGCACTAACTGCACCATCGCTAACACTTGTGCCCCTGAAACACTGCATTGTAATCCGGGGAATGTAGTTATGCTTCCCAGTATTCGCCTGGTTTCCCTGGAAAACCCATGTGTTAGGATGGTCGGCCGCAGGAGTCGAACCTACGACCTCCCGAAAGCGAGCATCACACGTTAGCATCTCGCTCAATTAGTTATTTATTGTATGCACATAATAGAAAAGTAAACACTAATAACAGGAGAAAAGTGCCAAGTATTTGAACATTGAAACCAATCTGAGGTACATGTTTGTTTTGTCTATCTGTTGTGCGTTACGATCACACAGAAGACTTCTCAGACTACAGTTCTACCACACAGGCGCGGTAGGGGGGGGGGCCCGGTTCCGGCCTACTACCACCTCAGATCGTTACTGTTACACGAACCCCCGTAGCTCGTTAAATACTCATCCAATCGAAATGTTGCTTATTACAAAACTTAACATTGTGTTTAAAAACATTTGCTAAGGAATACTTTTGCAAAGATGCAAGTTATTTTGATTTATTCAATTTGGGCCCCATTAGAAACCTTCCACCTCAATGGTGGGACCAACTATCAAAGTTAGTACATATACCAATTTTCATAGAAATCAGTTTGGCCATTTTTGCATGATGATGAGGTAACATACATATAGCATTTATAGCAATAAAGTAGGAAATGACAGGGGGGCTTGGTCCCCTGCCACCCCACCTGTATCTGCGCCTGGCTATCTGGGTAACACACATATAGCATTTATAGCAATAAAGTAGGATATCACAGGAGGCCTTGGTCCCCTGCCACCCCACCTGTATCTGCGCCTGGTTCAACATCTTGCAATATTAATAAGATAAGTGGAGCTTTTAGTTTCTAATTTGCTTTTAATTTAGATTATATATCTACATTTTAATTTTCACAAATATCTTAAAGTATGGCATTTTAATCAACATCGTTATAGCAATTTTTGAGAAAATAAAAATAACGAAACTGCTCCATGTAAACGTTATTTGTGTGTGTGTGTGTGGGGGGGGGGGGGGAGGTTGAGTATCTTTGTATGGCATCATTGGAACACGCTGGACCTAAATAGAAACCAATTTTGGTATTTAAACAAGATATTCACGTTATAGGTAACTCATGCAAAATCTTAGCACGTGCAACATGACGAACTTTGAGTATCGGGTCAGTTATTTATTCAACGTTTCGTTACATTAGGTACCACGAATATACGCGCAACTAGAATTACTTTTTTTGCATGAGGGAATCTCAAAATTCGTACTTCCTGTGAAATCCCAATCCTATTTTTTTTTTTTTTTTTTTTTTTTTTTTTTTTTTTTTTTTTTTTTTTTGGACAGCGGACAATACTTGCGGTAAATAAGTGATAGGGAAAGCAAAACTGGATTCAACATCATTTGCAATGGATAGAACCCTCTAAAATAACAAACTAGCTTTTAGAATATGGAAAAGAAGAGCTTATGTGCCATATGAGATTGAGAGACCGGCATTTTCCCGGGGGTTGCAGCATGAAATGGAACGTTACGAGGACTGAGGAAAGGTCCTGGCCACACGTCACTTTATTGAAATATGAGCAATTCACTCGTCCTAACTTTCACTTGACTTAGTTATAAAAGCATAAAACCATGTTGTATATGCCATTGTTAATATGTACGTAGGACAATAAATGTATCAGTTCGCTAATGATAGAAACCCAACTTTCTGATCGACAGCTTAGCTAGGAACATTCAGTTGACTTTCCTGTACGTTACAAACAAATAATAAAGCACTAATTACCTGATTCTGAAATCGATTTGACCAAAATTGTTGATTTCCAAACCTTCGTTGTTTACTAGTAACGTGGACTACTTTTTATTTCATTGAAGTTGGAAGGAGATATTCGTCATAAAAATCACACATTGCATCTCATTCGTGCAGTGAATATTACTGACGCTATGTGTACATTGTCAGTTACATTATAAATGCACAATGTTTTAGGTAGTTGAATTTTTACACATTAGCCCCTCCCCCCTCCACACGATTTATTCATTTTCGCTTGCCGTTATTCATTTGAAACTTATACTAAACAATAAGCCATCGTCATGGCAAATTTAAATATTATTTAATCAACAACCAGATCTGATTTTCAACTACGTGCAAAATTCTTCTCGTAAATACTATTTGGAATCAAAATTTTGAACATGGGCAAGCCTGAACTCAAAACAAATACACCAAAGGGAAGTGTTAAATCCAGAACTGTTCAGCAAAAAGAAGTTTTGCTAAGAGCGTTAACAAATTTGAGAGAAACTCTTGTTAACAATCCAAACAGGGACAACCTATTGATAAATATGTCCGGAGTGGAAAGGGAAACGATGATAAAGGCATTAAAAAATCTTAAAGTTGTAAATTCTGCCTGTCGGAGAAGAAGATGTTCTCGAAGGAGAAGTTGTTCAAGAAGAAGGAGAAGGAGAAGTTGTTCAAGAAGAAGGAGGAGGAGAAGTTGTTCAAGAAGGAGAAGGAGAAGTTATTCAAGAAGGAGAAGGAGAAGTTGTTCAAGAAGAAGGAGGAGGAGAAGTTGTTCAAGAAGAAGGAGGCGAAGTTCTTCGAGAAGGCGGCGTCGTAGGTCCAGGCGCCGCAGGCGAAGCGAAGATGGGGATCTATAAGTAATGTACAATTCCAAATCAAAACCAAGAACACTATGCATCAGTTCAATTTGATTCAACAAAATTAAATAATGTTTGCAAATGATCTAAATTATAAAAGTTAAGCTCACTCAATTCGGTAAATAAATAGTATATATACATAATATATTCAAGTGTTGAACTAGTAGAAGTAGATGGCTGTCTGATATCACATCATCCTGCTCGTATAGTACACATTTCTAAGTTCCATATGCAAATACCATCATGTTTCTTTCATTTAATGCTCAGTATTTAGCGGAACATGATATAAGTGCCCCCCCCCTCACTTTGCAGCAAAATTATAAATATGCACAAATTCACTTGTTAAATCCATTTCATAGAAGAAATACAGACCGAAAGTAGAAATGTGTACTAGGTCCACATAAAACAGGTAGATACCTATAACTGACAAACATACTACTACAACTGTAGGTTCCTACATTAAGATTGCGGACAATCTACTCACTTGACCTTCTCCAGGTGTCGTTTGCTCCCTCTCGCTGCCAGTATGACTAATAAAACCCGTTGTAGAGTGATAAGGCCCTAAGCCGCAAAGTGTTGCCGAGAGATTGAGAGCCCTAAACAGCAAAACGTGGCCGTAGAATCGGTGAAACTAAACCCCAATGATCCAGGATTAGGCGGAAAATTGGGTTAAATAACGGGTGATATATAAGAAATTTGATACAAATAAAGTGAACGGGTACAAGAACAAGAACTTATTTATTGGAAAAAGCCAAAGGTAAAAACTTCTCAGTCTAACGGATTTCAATCCCTCCATTAGCTTTGCACTCGCCTCCGCGGATGCGCTATAGTGGCAAGATGGTGTCATATTATTATAAAAGAAAGCGTTAGTAAAAAGGGTCATAGGCTCCAAAAGTTCTAATATCAACTCTAAACGCAACTCCTAAGGGCCAAAAGTAGTTTAGGCAAGATTATTTTGTCTGTAGTTAAGACCTGCAGCTTCGTATTAAAGTATTGATAAAAGTGAAATATAAAGTTGTAGCATAATTACCTCAGGAGCGTTGTTTGGAGTCGATATTGTCTCTTGCACAGCCTGGAACCATGGACGTCGCAGACTGCGGCCCCCCTCCCCCCCCCCCCCCATCCTAGCGAAGCCCATGCCTGGAACACGGCCGCCCTCCAGTTTTACACGTTTTCTATTTTTTCCCCATTACCTGATTGATTACCCTCCCCTTACACACCTTAGCACTTACAATTCAGTGTCTAGGCTGTCGGGGAGCAGACAGAGTGAACACCTGGAAGCAAGTGGTCAGCCAAGAACCAGGTATGATAATGAGGAAGAGGATGCTATGAAATGCAGGCGAAATCGATGATTGGAAAAGTGATAATGGAAACAATTGGTGGATTTCTTTCAGAGGAAAATAATGGCGCAAGGACAACAAACATGGAACGAGTATGCGTGATGGGGACTGTCAACCTAGATGAGAAGCGAATACTGCTAAGTTGGCGATGTTTTAAATTGTGTTTAGTCTTCTTGAGGGATTGAATTATAATCATACTAACAACTCACTCACTATATACCTAATCTAACCTCCTGTGAACCAGAAAGCTGGCAGTTGAAAAAGTGGTACGCATTTGGCCCGACATGATTTCCAAGTTAATTTGTAGATACCACTTGTGTATGTTGCAAATGCACAGCATAAGACTACACTGAAAAATGCTTATCCAAAGCACGCGAGCTGTGTATGTTGCAAATGCACAGCATAAGATTACACTGAAAAATGCTTATCCAAAGCACGCGAGCTGTGTATGTTGCAAATGCACAGCATAAGATTACACTGAAAAATGCTTATCCAAAGCACGCGAGCTGTGTATGTTGCAAATGCACAGCATAAGATTACACTGAAAAATGCTTATCCAAAGCACGCGAGCTGTGTATGTTGCAAATGCACAGCATAAGATTACACTTAAAAATGCTTATCCAGAGCACGCAAGCTGTGTATGTTGCAAATGCACAGCATAAGATTACACTGAAAAATGCTTATCCAGAGCACACGAGCTGTGTATGTTGCAAATGCACAGCATAAGATTACACTGAAAAATGCTTATCCAAAGCACGCGAGCTGTGTATGTTGCAAATGCACAGCATAAGATTACACTGAAAAATGCTTATCCAAAGCACGCGAGCTGTGTTCTTAATATGTTTATAATTCAGGTTCATATAAGCTTAGGTTTGTGCATGAGACACAGCGAGGAGACTTGGGCTGCACCACTGCAGTATTGGACCACATCTGTCTCCAGCGGACCAGACATAACTTCCAGGTATGTATAATACCTACTCTTACTTATTGGTAGGCACCCTTAAAGTTGGTTCCCCTACACATAACAGGCTGGGACAAGGACGTGGTAGGGACAGTAGAGAAAGTCATGTGAGTGCATAAATCAGATTTTCTTTAATTTCATTTAGTTACTTTCTTGCAGCAGCCACAGAGCCTCTGGGAACAGCACCTAGTAGAACAATTTGATTTTCCACTTAGTGTCACAGAGAAGCAATAAACAACTGTGGTTGAATTTGAAGGCGTATTATGCAGGGGACAATAAATATTGAATGCCTCTCACGTGCAAAGCAGAAGAAGAGTTTGTAATTCAGAATGAAGGGTTTTAGTGCATGAAACCCTTTCTGATTTTGTTTGACCTGAAAACATTCTGTAATGCTTTGTCTCTTTAAATTAACTGTTTGTCTTAAAATATTTTAGTGGGAACTGTGCCAATAGCAGTTATGAATTTGTCAAATGCACTTGGAGTAAAGTGCATTCCTAAATTGGCTGGACCGCCTCACAGCGACATCGAACTGGGTAAGGACCGGTGCACCCTCTGCCAGAGTTACACGTAATCAACTGCATCACAACAGATGTTGGAATTGATGATCTTCAATGTGAATATATTCCCTATATCTCTGAAAAATATTCTGGTTTACCGAAAATCCCCATATTATTCACAAAGCTCTTCACACCACCGCAAAAGTTGGAGTTTGATGAACAGTGAGTGTGCGTAGAATTATCGATCCCATATTTTACAACACAACAACACAATGTTCATTCACACGTTAATGTAAATTTTACTTTAAGTATCTTTTTTCCACACTAACAAGACATGAAATGTGACTGCTTTCAACAGGATTCAGCTATAGCACACACTGTTGCAAATCCTATGCATGAATTGGGAAGTGTATATGGGGACAGAACAATTAGCCCAAGGATTGAGAACAACTCATTCCCCTGACCTAGCTCTTTGTGATTTTTATTTATGGGGAATGTTAAAGAATAAAGTACAACCAGCAAATTCTCACATGTTAGGACAAAATCAGGAGAGAAATGCAGCAATCAGTAAATGTGAACTTTCACAAGTAGACCAGAATAGTTTTCAGAGATATAGGGAATATGTTCACATTGAAGGCCATCAATTTCAATATCTGTTATGACGCAGGTAAGCCTAATGTAAGTTAGTACAGTAGTTAGTGTTCCCAGCCCATGACTTGCCGGTTGTTTACATGTAACTCTGGCAGAAGGTGTGCCAGTCCTTGCCCTACCCGGTGCCACCACGGGGCAGTCCAGCCAGTCTACATACAAATGCACTGTATCTTAAGTCAACGAATGTGTTGGAATAAATGCTTCAGGAAGCAACAAACTGAAAACAGTTACACAACTTTTCATGATGTGCCAAACATCAGAACTTAACAACTTAACTTGGAAAACTATTCATATTTTTGAGGTGTGGGTTATAAAAGGTAAGGGAGAGGTTGTTAGCCTGATATTACATTTGTGCCAAGACCTTGCATTTACTTTTAATGCTTTTGTGGGTAATGTTGCCAAATACAGGCTTCTTGATGTGCAATGTCGCTAAATCGTGCCAAGTTGACATGAAGAAATACACTACTGAACAAAGAGGTTGGTAACTACAAATTAGAGACGAACACGGGTAATGGAACAGAAGCATAATCTAAAACTGAAACAATGGAATAGAGGTGCAAACTAAATAGTGGACTCAGGTAAATAAAGGAGATGTAACAAAAGCAGAAAGTGTTATGAAGTGAAGATTTCCAATTTCCTCATTAACCTTTAGCTGTTATTATTAATGGAAATCTGCATTTTAAATAACATTGAAATCCCCAGCAGTTTGCGACAATTATTTTCAGTAAAATCCAATGTTTAGAGCATTCCATTTGTCAATCATCTACCATATCAAACTCTTATAAAACTTTGTATTTGTTTCGTAATCATACATTATGATATATATTCATATAGTACAGTTATCTACCGTATCTCTTGCAGAATTGCATGAGATTATGATTTCACAGTTATTTCACATCATATGGTTTATACCTCCAAAATGCAGCTTTATATTTCTTTCACAAATGTATATTTAAGTTTAAGGTTAGCTACTTCTGTGCAACTGCTTGGACTTCTGATTTCATATTTCCACTCATATGTTTTATGCAACTAACACAATTTTGTATTTATTTTATGAATGTATATTTATGAATATATATTCCCATTTAAGGTTATCTGTCTTCTGCACAACCATATAAGCTTATGATTTCATATTTATTTTAGATTATGTGATTCATAAATTAATTTATTTGAGCGTAATATAAAGGGATCCTGTAATTGTGGTATGCCGTGTTGCATATGGGAGATCTTTTGGGTTGAATTAAGAAATATATTTGTAAGTAAAATAGAGTTCCCCATCTTCTAGTTACCGAAATTTGTCATTATGAATAAGAACAGAGTTTCTTGCTTTCTTTGTATCTACATCATCTATGTATATGTATTGCTGGAAGTTATCCATTCTCATCTTTATGCATTACCATCTACACAATTCCAACGTTATTAAAATGTTTTACTACTGATTGCTACTTTCATTTCTCATACATTGGCACCCTGTGTTACGGGGTCCCTAAGCCTGTATTCGGCAACATTACACTTTTGTGCACTTCTCACTTCTTTCCTGAACTTAAAACTTTGACTGGCTTATCTTTTTTTTTCCTCATAACAGTCGCCACAGTGCCAGGCAAAGAGCAATGATGGTGAGTAGTCTAAAGGTAAAACATCCTGCATAATGTAGGTTTTATTTTCTTAGAGCATGTCGTCACAGTGACAATTTTAACACACAAATAACAGATTAAAGTGAGGCACAAAATTTTAATTGCTACAGTTGCTTGCAGGCTGTTGCTATCAGAATTTTGTTTAGTTTTACTAGTTCGCATGGAATAAGCATGCATTAACAAATTTTTGTGCTAGAGTAGAAATATTTTCCTGCATGTATTGAAGAAAAAGGAATAGATGTATTTTGAATGACAATTTTGCAGCTAAATCGCTGGCTGGTGTAAAAGTGAAATCTTGTGATATAACATTTTGTTATGTTTTTTCTCCTTACTACCAGTTTATTTCTTCCAAGATTCTGATAACATTGTTAAGTGATTATGGATTTCTAAACTAAAAGCTATTGTATAATTATCCCAGGAAATATAACGGAAATTAGAACCAGAGCAGAAAGCTTAGTTATAAAACACCACTCATTTTCAAATGTAAGCATCCAGAATCAATGAGAAGTTTACCAGAGCCCAGAAACACCAACTGGGAAGTTGGTCCGGTTTTATGTTCCTCACATGTGATGATAGCATGGAAGCTGTGACTTGTGGCAGGCCAAGACCAAGATGACACCCAGCAGCTGCGTATAATGGCGTCTAAATGTGCAAAAGCAGTTTTGCATGTTATTACCTGTCTCTATTGGTCAAAATTATGTTTTCTCATGTCAGAACCACATTTCTCCTTCTCTCTTATGACCACTGATCTTTTCGTGTTACTTGGACCATTTGCTCTTTGCTCCCTGTCCCTTCACTTCCAGGTTTTCTTACCATTTACTGAGTCTCGTAACTTCTTCATTTTATCACATCACTTTACTTCCTCTAACTTCACCACTGTTCTGAGGCTCCTGCTCATCTGCTTGACATTTCCATCTCGTTGGTTTTCCCTCCCCACTGGCTTATATTTCCTCTCCTTCTGGGACTGCAGTTTGCCATTTTCCCTTCTGCTCCAACTCCTCCCCTACTTTGCCTTCTATGGTTCCCCTCTCCTCCTGTGTTGGGCATGGCTCAAAATCTGATTCCAACAATATTTTGGTCATGATCTCTGGTCTCTGTGTCCTTCCTTTTTGTCCATTGCAGGTTCAGCATTCTTTTCTGTCTTGCTTCATGTTGCCCTTGCGCTGGGTAATGAGTATGCCTTCCTTGAACATTTCTGATAACAACTCTCATGGTGACCTGGAATGTGAGAGGAATAGCAATCAAAGAATTAGAATTAGTAAAAGAACTCTTAAGAGCCAATATAGAAATGTTGGCTTGCTGTCAGAAATGAAGAAAAAATAACAATGTTCTGAAGAACTGAATCAGCATCTGCTATCACAAGATACAAGGGCAAGAGCAGGAACTGCCATATTATACGGCGTACGGTTGTAGAAGGCACATGAGCTGAACCAATGCGTGCACATGGTGGCTGCACTGCTGCCAAGTGATGGACTAGAGAGCAGAAGTTACAGGGAGGGAACGAGGAAAGAAACCTTTGTCCTGTCACAAATTGTCTGAACGTAAACTTACGCAGCAAAGGATACTGATAATAACATTATAAACTGTAACACTCAATATTAGCGTACTCATTTACACGCACTTCCTCAGATGCCCATTTCCTAAAAAAACATACACTTTAAAACTAATATTTCTGGCCTGGGAGCGGAGTATTTTACCCTTAGTACCTGTGCCACTGGCACCAGGCGTTGAAAGTGACATTGTTAACGTATCACTAACACAATGTTGTTGTTACCTAATGCTGGATTTCTGACAATGAAGTCATTAATCCTCTTGCTCTCCAGTATTTTTCACTGATGATATTGAAGAGAGCAATAGCAGTAATAGTACCCGCTTTTTAGAGAGCACCATATTTTTATGCTTTGGCAGTCACATCGCTCTCTCACAATCCCCAGAATCTCTGAAGGACCACACCTGTCATTGGTTTAAGGGTCTCACTGACCTGACCGGGAGAATTATCAAAATAAATTCACATGTGAATTTTCTGGTTATTGTCACAGTTACACAAAGCACAATTTGTGTTACGGATTGGTCTTGAACCAAACTAAAGAAATCGCGTGCGACTGCAGTGGTCTGTGGTCAGTTAATTAATGAACTAAATATACGCAGTTCCTAATGAGACTTCATAAGGTCTTACTCTGTAACTGCGTAATGAAAGGAATAACACACACAGGCAAGATTGGAAGCTTCATTCATAAGCATAAACATGGGAGTCACTTGTTTATTCTGAAGCAATAACTTGAGAACCATATGTCATAGAAAAATGGTTTCTGTAAAGGCTGCCTCAAAAATTCTTGCTGCATACACCAAGGCATATCCGAATGTTGAATTTCCAGTAATAATTTTGGGTGCATGAAAAAGAGAAATCTCTGTTGCTCACGCTTGTGCTGTGCATTCCGACTTAGGCAACGCTGCACGACTATGATAGGACAGTCACTCTAGGTGAGTCCTCTCGACCTCCGCCTCATGTGCCATATAATACATAAAAAATCTAATGTGTTGCACTCACATGACTTCCTGTACTCTGGTACTAACCATTCTTACAAACTCTTATTGCTGTATCTTCTTTATGTTAGTTGGGATAAACATTTGCAGAAGTTATCATATTGCTTATGTCCTTGTAGGTACAAGGGGAATATACTAGACTTTGAGTGATAGTCAAATCTTTTAAAGCTTTGAGATCCTGTTTTCTTTGCATGCTTAACATATATTAAAAAAAAAAATGAAGAACGATGTTCCATTTCACGAAACTTTTAAGTTTTCCAAAGCTGACACAAATAACAAGGAATATCTCCGAAATGGTTCACCCTACAAAGAAATTTATTTGGACATAGTGTGTCTTAGCGAGACCTACATTTTTTGTATAATAAGATTTTGTCTATCTCTTATGGTTTGTGAGTTATTCAAACGTCATCCAGAGTAAATAGGACTATATAGGCTATAGCCAGAAAATTCAAAATATACATTTCATTTGTCATCAAAATATCTCAAACATATGGCATTTTGATCACAATAGTTAGAGCCATTTTCAAGAAAATAAAGTTCAAAAAACTTTCCATGTAAAGGGCAGTTCAGGGTGGAGGAATTTTCTTCAAAATCTTTGTGTCGCATCCTTGAAAGACATTAAACTTTAATACCAACTTTGGTTTTTAACCAACTTTTCGTTTTTGAGTTATGCTGTCCACAGACTGACTGACAGACACACAGACAGACTGACACACACACACACACACACACACACACACACACACACATGCACACCCACATGCCCCCTTGCGCCCACACACACACAGACACATGTGCCTTTTTCTAGAAATGCTTTTTTTGGATTCAGGGGGCCTCAAAACATGTTTCTGGTGAAATCTTGACATCGAACTTTTGGATGGAATACAATACTTCCTCTACTTAGTAGTAGAGAAAGTAAAACATAAACCAAGAATCCACAGTTATACTTGTATTAATGAAAGATCAATGAATATCAGAATACAATAACTCATTTTTTTATACCTTAACCGTGCAAAGAGAATGGAATCTCAAAGCTTTGAAAGATTTGACTATTGCTCAAAGCCTACTGTATTCCCATATTCCCTTTGCACCTACAATAAGATAATTTCTGCAAATGTTTATCTCAACTAACATGAAAAAGATAAAGGAATAAGAGTTTGTAGGAATGCTTGGTACAAGAGTGGAGAAAGTCATGTGAGTGCAACACATCACATTTTTACTCTACAACCTCACCTAGTATGTACCAGTGTGTTTTCCAGTTTCCATCCTTGGTTCATTGTGAACTATTAAAGTCTCTTGTGCTTCAGATCCCCATCGCCAAGTTATTGTGGAATAACTTTGGAAAGTGAAATTGTGGTTAGGACTGCTGCTTTGATTGATTGTGTGTGGTATACATGCTCCTTTCTGTTTTGTTCTCATTTCTGTTGCAACTTTTGTGCAATTGCGCATCAGACTTAACACCATCTTAAGCTTAAGTGAAAATACTTACAAAAACTGGTGCATTCACTATATCATAAGGTGGAAATTAAGATATTACATTCTTTTGTGGAAAAAAAAAAGAAAAAAAAAACACAATTAAACTGTCGAAATTCTTTCATTAATTTGAATTGAGTGGCCATGTCATTAGCTGCCCCCCTTTGTAGTGTGGTGGCAGCATGTGTGCCTCACATCCAGAGGTCGTGAGTTCAAATCTCGCTTAGGGCGAGTTATCCGGATAAGGTTTTCTCCAAGGTTTTCCCTTATCCTGAGAAGACACATGTCGGGTAACTTAAAGCTCTATGTACCCTGGGTTCATTTGGGCATTATTTTACCCATTTCATTCATTCACCATCCAATATGACACTACATTGGAGGATGTAAAAAAAAGTTGTTAGCTTGAATGGGGTGTAGAAACAGGTTTATAAGTTAATTAAGGAAATTGAAGCTATTAACAGTGAAGCAACAAAATTCTATAGTAAGAACAAATTAGAAACTAAAAACTTCACTTATCTTAGTAATATTGCAAGTTATTGGTGCAAAGCTGACTAAAGTTTTGAGTTGACTCCATATCATTCTCAAACCTATAGTTTTGCAATAGAAGTTTTTAGTTTCTAATTTTTTCTTACTTTGGAAGGCTTATAAGTTCTTACAAATGTGGATTTAAGTCTAATTTCATAATAATTGCTCCTACCAATGTAGTTGTACAATACGCTTTATAACAAACTATAATTTGAATGAAAATAATAACTTGGAAACATTATAAGGGGTTTAAATTGAATATGAAATGTTCAGGGAACTATACACAGTGGAAGGTACTGCTGCGGCAGTATGTTAACCACAGAGTCTACATGATGATATGTCCAATACAATTATTGTCAATAAAGAGCTGTTTCAAAAAAAAAAAAGTGGAAAATGTTTGGAGCCATCTAGCTTCTTGACAAATGGATATAAATGGTTTATTATTTCACTGTCACAGGAACATTGTGTGAACAATGCTGTAATACATTTCTATCTAAATTCGAATGAATTTAGTCACACTTTTGTGTTAAAACGTCATGCAAAGTTCAATTTCTAAGAGAGATTTGCAGACGTCACACGTTAACATTAAATTGTGACTAAATTCATTTGAATTAAGGTAGAAATGCATTACAGCATTGTTTACACAATGTTTGTGTGACAGTTATTGAAACCATTTATATCCATTCACCAGGAAGCTAGATGGCTCCAAATGTTATAAATATTTGACACAATGTTTTTTTGGTGAAATTGCACCTCCCAAGGAAGAAGAACACAACTCACTTTGCATAACTTTTCAGGAGAGCAAAAACAAAGTTTGAAGATCAATGATGGATGGAGTTTAGGGGCCCGTCGACAACTAGGTCATTTGGGTGAAGAACAATGAAAAAACACTGTTTTTATATTTTGGTCTCAAGTTAAGGTATTAGTACTCATTATGTATCTGTTAATACAGTGTATTAATATTAACCTTATCAGAATTCAATTACTGAAGCTATTATATTTTTTCCGTTACAAGGTGTGAAGTTTTTTGAGTTACGATGTTTTTCCGCAGAAATTATTGAAAAAGTCAAGTTACAGTAGAGGCTTTTTATTAAAAATAAAATAAATTCTACTTGCAGTTCTACTTGCAGCAAAGAACAGCTTTAATTGTGTCAACTCTTAGTACATGTCAACACACTACAAACAAACATAAAAAGGACCCATCTCTAAAAGTACTGTCAAACTGAACATTAGATTTTACATCACACTCTACTTCTTCCTCTGCAGTTTGTCATCTGTAGATTCTGATTCAACTCCAGTATAGCTACACTTTAGAGAATAGTAGAAACAATGATAACATTCAGGAATGTGTCTACTTTTGCACAAGAAAATGAGATCTTTATATTTTGCAGTTGATATTGAAATAGTTCTGCTGTAGGTTCTTGGTAAATGTTTACATTCCATGGCAGATCTACCTTTTCTGCCTTTTTGCAAACGTAGAGTGCGATAATCTTCATCAAATGAATATCTGAACTTTGGTTCATGAAAAGTTGCCGACCAAATGGAAAATTCTCTGATTTTATTCCACATAACAGAGTTGCCTGGTGAATCAGTTGACCAGTTTTGGAAACCAACTAAAAATTTGAAAGAAAAAATCTGTTTGTGCCATTTCTTTGGCTTTATAGGAATTTCCCGTAACTTTTTCTGACCTCACTAGCATATACCATTGCTGTGGTGTGAAAATTTCTAATCCTTTCTTTCTCTTTTCTATTAAGGTATGTATGCTGTCTCCCTTATTCTGTGTATGTCCTTTTTCTAAAACTTTGTGTGAAATATCTATCTTATAATTCTGGGATGCAAAAACGTGATGGGCAAAAACAAACCTATTCCTATTTTGACCCCCGCGGTTGTCAGAGAAGGTTGTTTTGTTTTTCCCTTCTTCCTTTTTTTGCTTCACAAAATCAATTAAACAACTTGTGACCTCATTTGCTCCACGTTTAGCAATAGACTCATGCCACATGTAGCAGTAACCGTCTTTACTACCCAAATCATACACATTGATATTATATGTGCTTAACTTCCTCTTATAATAAAAAATGCCGACATCTGACATTGAAGTTTGAAGCACTTCCTGAAAATCAAATACCACACAAGCTAAGGAACAATCATTTATGGAATTTTGTTTATCAACTTCCTTCTGGTTTCTAGCTAATTCTTTGTTGTGTTTGTGTTTCTCATAATCTTCTTTCTGCAATAATTTTTGATCGGTAGTTAATTTCATGTAGCTAGAACAAAGTTCACGCTGATATTTTTTAAAAATACCAATGTTATATTCGTTGCCAACAATTTCTTGATACTGCCTGCAGGTACCTGATTTAAAAGCATATGTTTGTTGAGTGAACCATCCAGAGAAAAGTCTGTACAATTTTGAGAAATTTCGATCAGGTTCCAGAAAAGGTCTACTAGTATACCTACGCAAGTAATGGGACTCAACTTTTGGAATAAACTGAATGTGAACCCTCACTGTATCTTTAGCAGAATCAATTATTGCATGAGGTCTGTTACTATGGTAACCATGCTTATCAGGGGATATACAACTACCAACAACCGATTTTGAAAAAACAGTGCTGACATACATGTCTATTATTGATAATGTGTTCAGGAACATCACTTTACAAACTTTAATAGAAGAATCGTTTACACAAAAGCAATAACTAAATATGTTGCTCCTCCTTGAGTTTCTCCCTTTGCCTGTAGTAACTTGTTTCTTGTCCAATTTACTGACAAGTCTGGTTACAAAATCCCATCTGCGAGTATGGCTGACTATTTTCCAAAACCTTTCGAATATCATTTTTGGCATTTAAACCTACATCCAACTCCACAACCATTCCACATCTACTTTGATATTACCACATTTCCAACTCTGTTTGTGTATTCCAACCCCAAATTTCTTTTTGTTTTTCTTACATCTTTCCATGAACTTCCATCTCTCTTCCTTTTTTTACCTCCTCTTTTTTTCTAAAGAATCACGTTTCTTTGCTCACTACTCAACCATAAAGGAAATTTATGGTAGCGGCTGTGCTTATCAACAGGCAGTAAATTGAAATTGAGTGTTGTTTATGGACCCTCTGTAACTGTTATTCGCAGCGTCCCATTCTATATTGGCCGTGAAAGACTGCTTAATTTTGTTCAAAGGCTTCACTCTCAGGCTTGAGCTTCTTTTACCTACCTTAAATTTACGACAAGGGATCACCGGCTTTACTTCCCTTGCAAAGGAAGCCATACTAATGATTTTTACGCTCTCCGCCCTCCCCCGGGTTGGAACCTGCAACCATAGGAACCAGAGGTAGGCATGTTACCCCTATTCTATGGAGGATGACATTCAACAGATGACATTCAACAGGGACTTCAACAGACAGTTAATTTGAGCAAATGAAATACAAGGTGAGAAGAACGTATGAACCTATGAAGATCTCTATTATGTAATCTATGGATATCAATTTTTACTTTCTCTACTGGTAAGTAGGGGAAGTATTGTATTCCACCCAAAAATTAGATGTCGAGATTTCAGAGGAAATATATATTTTGAGACCACCTGAATCCAAAAAAAAGCATTTTTAGAAAAAGGTCTGTGTGTGTGTCTGTCAGTCTATCTGTGGACAGCATAACTCAAAAACAAAAAGTCAGTTAAAAACCAAAGTTGGTATTTAAGTTTAATGTCTTTCAAGGATGCGACAAGAAGATTTTGAAGAAAATAGCCCCACCATAAACTAACCTTTACATGGAAAATTTTTCAAACATTTTGATTTTCTTGAAAATGGCTCTAATGATTTTGATTAAAATCTTATATGTTTGAGATATTTTTATGGCAAATGAAATGTATATCTTGAATTTTCTGGCTATGGCACCTGTAGTTGTATTTACTCTGGACGACTTTTGCATAACTGGTAAACCGTTAGAGATAGGCCAAATCATACTATACAAAAAATGCCTTCTG
Organism: Tenodera sinensis; assembly: GCA_030765045.1. NCBI lineage: Eukaryota > Metazoa > Arthropoda > Insecta > Mantodea > Mantidae > Tenodera > Tenodera sinensis. Next base: position 361,356,537 of record CM060964.1, on the reverse strand, counting down.
TATTCTAACTTTCCCCTTGTACCTACAAGGAAATAAGCAATAAGATAATTTGTACAAATGTTTATCTCAACTAAGACTAGGAAGATATAGGAATAAGAATTTGTACAAACAGTTTGTACAGGAGTAGAGAAAGTCGTGTGAGTGCAGCACATCAGACTTTCTTTTCAAGGATCTATTTTCTACAATTTTATAGTCTTGATCTGACGCTCTTGAAAATTGTCACACGAACGGAGAGTGAATGCCAAAAACATTTACTCATCATTTGTTGCATAAATTATTATTACTGCACTAGTCTTCATCTTTTTGCTAATGCATAAAGCCAATATTTTCGAATTTCTATTCAAATTATGTTATAATAATACAAATAAATCTCAGTAAGAATCTTTTTAGGGCAAACATAGCACCGTAAACAGAGACAGAAATGCAGGGCATGAAACTTGAGACCTCCAAATTGCCCTATTATCCTTGAGTTAGCCACTATCTGTTACAGATCTTAAGAGCTGTCAAGTGTGTTACTACAGGGGTGAACAATTTGGAAGTTGCTGCAGATAGCGTGTCCTATATGTAGGAATTGTATTATCTTTTGAATTGGCATTGGAAGATGCTGAAACACCAAGGGGCGAATACCACTTGAAAAAGTTTGTAATTTGAAGACTAGACATAGTTAGGTGCTTTAGATTAATAATATTATATAATTTATATGAGAAGTAACAAAAACTAAAATTGCTTTAAAGGGTCAAAGTTTAGAATGATTATCTAATTTCAAATATTTAGGATGTGACATCATTCTTATGCAGAAGGTTTATTGATTTTAAAATAAATACATGCCAGACACTGCATGTAACTATACAAAAAACTTTCGAGAAGCCAAGTAAGTAAATAAACCAAAATAAAAATATATGTAGTTATGGCAATTCCCATAAAGTATGGTTTTGAAATGGATTCAACCAAAAAGCAGAAATACACAATATGGATGGTGTAGATGGGGTTCTTTACATAAGTGTTGTATCAAACTCAATGGCATCCGAAATGAGGAAATAAGAGATTGACTATAAGAAGAGTTATCTTATATACTTAAATGAGCAATGCTTATATATTATATTCCACACAACTTGGAAACAACTCTAACGATTTCGATCAAATTTTGTATTCAGATAGGGTTTTGCTTATTAAGTTTATCTACATAAATGCCATTCCTAAAGAAAATGTGATTTTACGCATAACAGTCACATACTCTAAACCTTATTTTGGCCATAATTTCTGTGTTATTGGGCCAATTTCAACAAACAAGCCAGGGTACTACTGCCAGGTCTCATCAAGAGCTTTTAACAAACTTAGAGAAAACTGACTTAGCTATCTTAATCTACACGTAACAGTCACAATTAGTCAAAACCTTATTTTGGCCATAATTTCTCTGTTAATGGGCCAATTTCAACAAACAAACCAGGATATTAAAGGTCTCATCATGGAAACAGCTCCAACAATTAGGATGAAAATTTATATTTAGTTAACAGTTTCCTTTTCAAGTTTATCTAAATAATTATCTTCTCCCAAAAATAAATATGCTTAAAAAATGAAAAGAAAAGAAAATCCGAGCAAAGCTTGGTTGCCCAGGTACTGTTTTGTTTAATCTGGGATATTTGTAATCCAGTTACACTACCTCAAACAATGTAAACATGTAAAACAAGTATGTTAGAATGTAAGGGTACTAACAAGAAGAGACTGTAATGGCTAACGTTAACGAGAAAGTACTACCATCTTACAAAAGAATTGCTAGTTGATATTCTTGTGCGATATAATATGTATTTTCTAGCACCTCATTAATGGAAAAATGGAAAATCTGAAAGATAATATAAAAATATTTTTAAATTATTCTACATGAAAAAATTCAGATATTCAAATATGTTGTTGTTAGCTAATGCTGGATTTCTGACAATGAAGTCATTAATCCTCTTGCTCTCCAATATTTTTCATTGATGGATGGGGTGCTAGAAGTGGCTGGGCATATTTGAAGGTGGTTTCGGTCCATTTCCTCTTGCAGGTCACATAGAGGACAGAGAGGTGAAGAATATATCCCAATTCTGTTTAAATGTTTTGCCAGACAATCATGTCCTGTAATCAACCTGAAAGTTGCAACTGCTGTTTTTCGAGGATACTCAGGAATTACTGTTTGAATGTTTGGTAGTTCCCATCTTTTATTTTTTGATTTTTCATAGTAATATTTTGCAATAATTTTTTTGAATTCAGAGTTGACTAATCTTTTAGCTGCATAAAATGGTAGATTAACTATAGATTTATGCACATTGCTGATGCCCTTTTTAACAAGAAAATCAGCTTTCTCATTATCACTCAGTCCACTGTGAGCTGGTATCCATTGGAAGACTAGGTGTTTTTGAAGTGCTGTTAGATGGGTAAGGATTTTCCAACATTCTCTAATATTTTGGTTTTTGCTCCTCATTGCAGCTTTTCTATCTGACCTTACCTTGGTCATCTCTTGTTCTCTTCCGACCCTGATGCTATTAGTGTTCCTGAGGGCTAGGGAGCCTTAATTTTTCCAACCTCTCCATTTTTCTAATTTCTCTATAAACTCTTAACCCCGAACATGCTGACCTGTCATGGCATGTAATACGTCCTCTGATTGGTAATCAGAGGATATGGTCTGTGAATGTATTTTGATAATTCTCCCGGTCAGGTTGGTGAGAACCATAAACCAATGATAGGTGTGGTCCTCCAGACATTCTGGGGGTTGTGAGAGAGTGATGTGACAGCCAAAACATAAAAATATGGTGCTCTCTAAAAAGCGGTTACTCTTACTGCTAAGTTACTAAGATATTTAACATAACTTATTTTTGTGGACTTAAAGAAGTATTTGTCAATATTGTGCTGTAATACCAAACTGTAGGGATATTATTGTGTTCTAGGAATGTAAAATTGATAATGATAATAATAACCAATATTCTGTAATACTTGGATAACAATGGGGGCATTAGAAGTAGCTTCTTGTTTAAGGTCTCTAAAATCATTATAACCAGTAAAACAGAGGTAACACAGACTGACTTCACTTGTTTTATCAACAACAAGAAAGTAAAATGGTCATTGATTTATAGTGTAATGATTAGTATATAATATGTTATATTAGTATATATTATAATTATAGTATATATATATATATATATATGTTGTGAAGTAAAACCGATCAAGATTAAAATATAATCCTTCAGTAAAACTGTTGTAAGTGGTGATAATTTAAATTAAAGTGCTTGTTATAAGTTTGGACAGTGATATAGGAAAAAGAAAGAAAAAGTGGATATACAGTGTGAAACATGAAAGAAAAAGTTAAACAAGTAAGAGGTAAGTGTAGGGCATTTGTACCTGGCCGTCTATGTGAAACAAATTCCTGGTGCATTTGCAATGACTAACGGTGTGGATGGCAATGACAGATGGCTTTGTATCTTCAGTTGGCAATAACCCCTCCATCGCTTCAACTAGCCGACCAGCAACAGACCTGCACATGCGCCAGTACTTTGTTGTTTCACATAGATGGCCAGGTACAAACGCCCTATATTTACCCAGGTTAAGATTTTAATAAACATTTTCTTCAAAGTTTGTACTGTTAAGAAATAAGAAAGCAGTAGGGAAAATGGAAAATCGAATAGTGAAGGAGTGAGGAACGATAGTGAGAAAGAAGTAAGTATAAGTATGGGAAATAACAATGACGAATGTATGTCAGACAAAGTTATACGGCAAATGGAACTAAATTTAAATACTTTGAGTAAGGATATACAAAAGTAATCTTTGGTAATAGGATGATTTTATGTTATTCAAAAAATCTTTTGAATTTGTTGAAAGCTATGGGGTGCAATGTGAAGTTTTGGAACATCTTATTTTCTTCTTTAATTCTGGAGAGTGTGTTGTTCTCTTTGATGACTATTAATTTTGGCTTTGTGCACTTTGAAACAGCTTCTTGCCAAAGCCCTTTCAACTCATTATAACCAGTAAAACATAGGTAACACAGGCTGACTTCACTTGTTTTATCAACAACAAGAAAATAAAATGGACAGTGATTTATGGTGCATATATTAGTGATATATATGTAAATGTAAACCCCGCGTGACAGCCCATGAAGGGCCAAGGCCTACCGCCCAGCCGCTGCATCCCCCACCTCTGCCCACTACAGGCGTCATTGGTGAGGTGCAGTACTGGAGGGTGGGACGTGGTCAGCGCCCCGAGCCCTCCCGGCCAGTTATGCGGTCTTCTCGACCTGGGGCCGCTACTTCTCCATCAAGTAGCTCCTCAATTGGTCCCCCCGGGACCTAACGAGGCTGAGTGCACCCCGTGCCAGACCTCCCAGAGGGGATAAAATCCCCATGCTGGTACCGGGGATCGAACCCGGGTCCTCCGCGCCACAGGCAAGCGCGCTGCTAGCTGCGCTACGGAGGCGGCCATTAGTGATATATATATATTTATATACTGTGAAGTAAAAAATATCAAAATTAAAATACAATCCTTCATTAAAATGTTTTAAGTGATGATAATTAAAATTAAAGTGCTGCTTATAAGTTTGGATAATGATATAAGAAGAAGAAAGAAAGTGGATGTGCCCAGTGAGAAACAAGAAGGAAGAAAGAGTTAGAACCAGTAAGATTTTAATAAACATTTTCTTTGAACTTCATTCTGTTAAGAAATAAAGTAGTAGATAAAATGCAAAATATTAGAAAGAATAGTGAAGGAGTGAGGAAAGATAGTGAGAAACTAGTTAGGATAAGTGTGGGAAATAAAACTGATGAATATATGTTGGAAAAAATTATGCAATGAATTGAATTAAATTTAAATATTTTGAGTCAAGATATACAAAAGAGTGGAAGCAACATAGAAAAGAATACAAGTAGTTTAAAACAGGAGACAGGAGAATTAAAACAAGAGTTAGGAAAAATTGAGTATAACATACGAGAATTAAAACAAGAGACAGGAAAAATTGAGAATAGTGTAGGACAATTAAGACAGGAGCTGGGAAAGAAGGAAAGTGATATAAGTATTTTGAAACAGGAGGTAGAGTTGGGAAAGAAAGAATGCAGGGAAAATATGGAACCATTAGCTAATAATCTGGTCCAGAAAATAGAACAAAATGAAAGCAGGATAGAAAATTTAGAAATAGAATCAAATTAGTGTATGTGTAAAATTCCTCTTGTTCCATGTATTGAACGGGAGTCTGATCAAGTTTTTGTGCTGAGTAAGAGCTGCTTTTTCTATTTCATATTCAATGGGGTATTGGTTGGTTAGTATTTCCATAGCTGGTATTGGTGTGGTTTTAATAGCACCTGTAATTAGTCCCAGACTTTGGTTTTGAAAGATTTGCATTTTTTTGTATTTGCTATTATAAGAACTTCACTGTAGTAAGTAAATAATGGCTTTATATATACATTGTATGTTCTGTTAAGAGTTGCTCTGGAACATCCTCACTTCATTCCTGGTAGACATTTTAACAGTGAAAGGCACCTTTCTGCTCTTTGTATTACATTTTCTATTTGTTTGGTCCATGTAAGTTTGGTATCAAATGTAGCTCCTAAATATTTTGCTTCCTTTGTCTCTGGTAATTGTTGACCCTCAAAATTTAGTTTTATTTTTAGTGATTTTTTTCTTAGTGAAAAGATTTGGTAGTTTGATTTTGTTGTATTAATAGTCATTACATTTTCTGTGGTCCACCTTTGTAGGTTGGTTAAGGATTGTTGCATGCATGGTTGTTTCTAGTTCTGTACTTTTGCTTCTTGGTTTTGAAGTCCACATTACTAAGTCATCAGTAAATAGTGTACACTTCACACCTGATTCTTGTATTTGTTGTGGCAGATCGTTAATAAATATATTAAAAAGTGTAGTGCTGGGCACTGCAGCTTATGGTAAGCCATGGTGTACTTGTTTGAATTTAGATGTATTTCTTCCATATCTGGTAGGAATAAAGCTTTGTGTTAGGAAGTGACATAGCCATGAAAACATTGGACCTTGTATCCCTTTATTTTACTTTCTTTAGCAGGTTTGTTCTGCATATAGAATCATATGCACTTTGGAAATTAATAAAAACTGATACATTATCTTCTTTTCTATTGAAGGAGTCTTTGATTTCTTGACTGTGAAGTAACACTTGTTCATTTGTAGAGTTGAGCTCTCTGAATCCAGCTTGACATGGGAAATTAAATTTTGTGATTCTAGAAACCAATTTAACCTGTTTGACACCATCCTTTCCATCACTTTTGCTATTATGCTAGTAAGAGCTATTGTCTAGAATATTTTATTTCTGATGCTGTTTTATCTTTCTTCAAGAGTGGGACAATTATTGCTTTTTACCATTCAGAAGGTACAGTGGCTTTCCAGGATAGATTGTGGAGCTTTAGTAGTTGTTGTTTTGCTGTTTTTCTAAGGTGTTTTATGAACTCTGGATGTATGTGATCTGGTCCAGGAGACTTTTTGATTTTTAGATTATTAATTGCAATGTTCAGTTCTTGCATATTAAAATTTTGAAAAAAGATATTGTACTGAGTGTTACAATCACATTCTCTTTCTTGTTTCAAATCTTTCTTAAATTTTTTACGCTCCTTTTTATTATTTCTTGTTGCTTTATGTGAATTAGCATAATATTTATTGAATGTTTCAGCTATGACTGCATCATTTTCTAACATTTTATTGTTGTGTATGATAGGTGTGCTGTTATTTTCTTTCCTGTCCTTGACATTTTTTATGAACTTACGAGCTTTGTTACCATCTGCCCTATAACCCATTTTTTCTAAGAAATTATTAAAGTGATTCCTTTTAGCAGTATTAATTTCTTTTTTTAGTGAGGCACATTTCTTTCGCCATATTTGTGTATCCAATATGTTTTTTGTTTGTTCAGCTGTATTTCTAGCCATATCCCTTTGCTTTTTCAGTTCTTCTAACTGGGGGTTCCAAAAGAGTTTGAAATTTTTAATTCTTCCCCGAGGAATATGTTTTTTTGTGGTTTCTAGGATGACTTTACAGAAATTTTTGTTTAAATGACCTGGTTGGCCATGTAGCTATGAGTTTGTTCTTTAAATTTATGTTCCAGTTCAGTTTTATATTTCTTCTGATGCACTTTTTTGAAGTTCCAATATGGATTCGTTTGATGTTAAGTGTTATTTGTATGATCTAGTTTTATATCAGCAATTACTGCTCTGTGACCAGAACTTGGGTCTTCTATAACTTGTTTTTGAATTTTTGAAACAATATATCTGTTGTAGCTAACAAGAGATCTGGGTTACTGCCAGCTCCAGAGTAATGTATGAAAGTTGTGGGATCTTCTTTGCTTTAAATCAGTTCAAAAGTTGTGGTATTCAAAAATTCTTCCACTATCTTTCCTGTAGAATCTACTTTTTCATAACCCCATCTTTTTTTTGGAATGGGTATTGAAATCCCCAATTACAATTGTTTTATTTAATTGGTCAATAAGTGAGAGATATGGTTCATTCCTGGGAGGATTGTTAATACTGTAGACATGTAGATGTGTTTTGTTATCCCAAAAATTTAGCTTTATTAATTCACTTTTATCTGTGTTATCCATTTCTTTAACAATTTCAAAAGGGGATTTAATATCCTTTTTGACTCCAACTATTATTCCACTATTCATCTGTCTATTTTTAGGCAATAGGTGTAGCAGAAAACTAGTAAAATTGAAGTATTTAAGTTGATCATTTGTTAGATTTGCTTCTTGTATGAAAAATATACATATGTTATAGTCAAATACAATTTTATTGAGTTCTACTCTTTTTGTTTGGGTGAGACCACCTGTGTTCCATTGTAGAACTCTGATGTTAGATCTTCTATTAATATAATGTTTTAGTTCTCGAGAAGTAATCCCCGCCTGGAAATCCGAATGGGGGACTATTTTAACTCCAGAACATTTTACCCCTCGAGTCATATTTCATAATTTGATATTGAAGAGAGCAATAGCAGTAACAGTAGCCGCTTTTTAGAGAGCACAATATTTTTATGTTTTCACGGTCACATCGCTCTCTCACAACCCCCAGAATGTCTGGAGGACCCACCTGTTGTTGGTTTACGGGTCTCACCGACCTGACCGGGAGAGTTATCAAAATAAATTCATTGACCATATCCTCTGATTACCAATCAGAGGATATATTACATGCCATGACAGGTCAGCATGTTAGGGGTTAAGAATTTATAGAGAAATGGAAAGGCTGGAAAAATAAAGACCACCTAGTCCTCTGGAACCCTAATAGCATCGGAGTAGGAAGAGAACAAGGGATGACCAAGGTAAGGTCAGATAGAAAAATTACAGTGAGGAGCAAAACACCAGTAATTGGAAGTAATATTCTGCTCAGCTTGGGTACCTTGTGGTCGCTATTCACATATCCCCTAGATGGAGACCCCTGAAGCCGATTCTATTGTGAGACTATTATATTAACATGCTCACAGCTGAAAAATCGCCCAATCACGACCAAAAAACGTATATATTGTAGTAATATTGTATTACAGCCATATAAACACATAGTTTTCAAATTATTATGGTTCTATCATGGTATCAGGAAAAAAATGGTTGATATGTTGTAGAAGTCATATTGTATTACAGGCAAATAATATAAATAAACAATTGTCAAAATAATTATGATGTTTACATGCAATTGGGCGTCACCATTGACCCCAATCATTGTGGTTTTGTTTATCTCAAAGGCTAGGGTAGCTGGGACAGGTATAATGGTGGGGGAAGTCTAGGTGGGACTATTTCCCCTTCAACGGCATCCCTGATTTAAAGGTAATTTATAAAATAGTGGCTTGGCAGATGTTTAAAGAAAAATAGGAACAAATATTAAAGGATTTCCATGTATAAGGTCAATTAATGATAACACTGGTCTACAAAAACAAAAAATTTTTTTCAGTCACAAAAACAAAACATGCTGTTTTTGGAAGATAATTTGTCTCTGAATCCAGATTGAATCTTAGAATTTGTGTATTGACCTCAGTTTCCACATGATAATGGTTTCTGTAAATGCTTAAATAAGCCTATGTATTGTATGTATCTGGCAAGAGGAGAACAAAACAGTCTGTGTTAGTGCAAAAATTAATAAATTAAATTAAATGAGTCATTAATTCCATAACGTTCGGCCTTATAAATATTCCCTCATTAATTTTTTGTTCACTGATCTGTGGGAAATTAATCACACAGTGATATTTTGTCCATGAATATTCACAAAATTTTTTGTATATAGGTCTTAAAACTGATGGTAAATTAGGATATTGCACAGTTTTCTTTGTTTTAGAGGTGATTCCCACTATTTTTACTGTAGAGAAATAACAGTCTGTTGTGTGATCCGTTTGTTCCCTTCAAATCATGGTGACACCAAAGAACAAGTGACGTGATCCTTTTAACCAGCCTGTCAGGAGTCTAACATATGTCAAACAGCATATATTAGGGGGCCTATTTATTGTCTTGGTCACCAACCTTGCACCCAAAATAAAGTTAATAGCACTAAAGTGTTGTTTAGTGTTATTAATTGACTCACCTTTTAAATTAAATTCATAGCATTTTTTTACAAGAGGATTACGTTTTTGTTTTTGCAATTTCACAGTTAACTCACCACAGATATAACAAAAAGAATTAGGGTTATTTATACAGTACATTTCTTCTGAATTCACACAAAGCATTTACCTTAAAGAACCTAAAAGAGTAACTCACTTCACAAGGTCAAACCTCACTCAATACTGCAACAGCAATGTGTTACAGCATGTTGAACATGACTCATCTACCTCCTTCACATCCTGGCAGTGAATTTCATAGAGATAGAGGGTACTGTATCGTGAAAACTGAGACTCATAGCTAAAAATGCATTTCATTTTTTTAATTCAGCACCCACAGCTTAGTTAAGAACGTCATTCACATTCTTTGTTACAAAAATGCTGTTGACCAGTGTAATTGATTGTTCTAACATGCACAAACCATGTGAAGGCAAACTTTGAAACATAAAATCAGAACTGCTGCTGCGTGTAGAGCTGTTTGTGGGTTTAAGGTTGCTCAACTTCAAGGTCAACAGCGCCCTTAAAAAATTCATGGCAATAGCCAGATATAAATTTGAATCAAAAATAAAATTACTAGCAACAAAGAAAATATGCACATAAACATAAAAAACAGTGGCAATAGCCAGATATAAAACAAGGTGATAAATATGTCAAGCAGCATAAAAAGAAATATGTAAAATTTTAAATCCTGAAATTGATATTACCCTCCTCTAAAAATTTAAAAGCTCTTTCAATTGCTATTTTGTCATCTGCTAAGACCTCTGAAAGTCTGGCAGGCAGCTGAAGAGAATCTCAAAGGTATGGTAGAGAGGAACACTCTAGCAGCACATGACGGACTGACAAAAGGTTGTCACACAGCGGACATAGAGGGGCAAGGTCCCTTTTAAATCGATAACCATACAAAAAATTGCAGTGCCTATGCATGTAGAGCTGAAGGTCCATTGATCAAAAACCCAGCCATGGCATTAAATTTAACAGTTCTAATTCTACCTTTCAAGGTGGAAGAGGTGGGGGGAATGGAAATTGTTGCCTTCCTGGATAGATATTTATTCAATGAGTGCAGTGCAGATAAAATTGTTTGACAACCTAAATGAGAAGCGAGTGCTCTGTATAAGAACAAAGTCTAGCTTGCATTAACGTTTGATATTAGGATACTGTAACATTTTTCATAATATTTGCATGCTTACTGCCAATTTTGACATATGCTTTCCTCTTCAGAAAAGTTAAGTCAAAATGGAATCTGTGGATTAAAATTTGTTCTTTGTATACTATACTTATCAGATGTACAGTCGCCGCAATTGAAATCTTTACATTGTTAGTGCAAGGAAAATCTTTACGTAGACAATGTGCTCAGTTTGTTCTTCTCCCGCCACTATACAAAGGAGCGGGCAGAGCTGCAAATCACGTGATTCTTAAGTGCACAGTAGCAGCTTGCTTGTATTAGCAGGCCAGGTCTCAGTCAGTCTCTGGTATTTGTACAGAGTGTTCTGTTTCCAGTTTGTCGTCGTTATTAAATTTTTAACCTGAGTGCTATTTTTAAAGTTGTGTTTTCTCATTATAATACAAATAATGGGACGCAAGAAGCTCACTTCTGAGGAGAAGACTCGTGCTTTAACTCTATTGGAAGTAGGTACCTCTGTGATTCGTGTAGCTGCCGATCTAAAGGTTTCAAGACAAGCTATTTATGACCTAAAAATAGCAGCAGCATCTTTTCCACCTGGCAACACACCAAGATGAAAAATCGGCTCAGGTGGTAAAAGAAAGACTTCAACAAGAACTGATGACCTGCTAAAATGTGAAGTGATGGCTGATCAATGGATTACAGCGGCAGGGTTAAAGAAGAAACACCCAGATCTTCTCAACAATGTTGCAATAAAGACCATTCAACATCGACTTCAAAAAGACTTAGGTTTACCAAGTCAGTGTGCAGCCAAGAAGCCTCTTCTGACTGGAGCTATGAAGAAGAAAAGGATAAATTTTTGCAAGACATATCAGCATTGGACATGAGAGGACTGGCGCAAAGTAATGTTTTCTGATGAGCACTTTCAAATTGGTCAGAGGAAAGTCCAAAGTGGTGAGGAGGCCAAAAAATGTAACACGATATGATCCAAAGTTTACTGTCAAAACTGTTAAACATCCAGAAAGTGTGATGGTATGGGGTGCTTTTAGTGGCAATTATGGTAGAGGTGGCTTGTACTTTCTCCCAAAGAATATCACAATGAAGGGAAGTAACTATTTAGAAGTGTTACAACAGCATTTGTTCACATTTTGGCCGATTCACCAGGGTCAGTACTTCATGCATGATGGTGCCCTGCACATAGGACAAAGCTGGTTCAGAAGTTCCTGAAAGATAATAATATACCTGTACTTGAATGGTCTGGTAACTCTCCTGACCTAAATCCGATAGAAAATGCTTGGAATCAAATGAAAAATAAAATAGAAGAGCTGCAACCATCAAGTATTAAGGAGCTACAGGAAGTGTTGAAGAAGTTGTGGGTGGAAATGGACAAAAAATATTTTGAATATCTAGCAGACTCAATGCCTAAGAGACTCCTGAAAGTGATAAAAGTTAAGTGAAATATGACCAAGTGCTAATTGTATGCAGAAGTTAAAAATAAAACCATGTAAATTCGGTATTTGTTGTTTTTGTTACCATGTAAAGATTTCCATTGCGGCGACTGTATATGTAGATATAGGTTCACTTTCATTCAAAAATTACTGTACTTGGTTAAAATAATTTCACTGTTAAATATTGATGTCTGAATGAGCTGTAATGGAAATATATACAACATCCATGTCCTCTTACAAGTATCATAAGTATTGATCCTCCAATCCATTGCAGCAAGAGTGGCCCTCAGCAATGCGGGACACTTGTATCCACTTTGCCTGAGGACCGAAACCACTGGTTTGTGTGGAGCTGCCACCCATGTAGACCTGGAAGCTGCTTTGGCGTTGTCTTCCCTTGTGTTGAGGCCAGCAGGATGACCAACTAGCTCCATCCTGCCAATGCTGTAAGAGGAAATCTGCACAGTGGTGCCAAAGTGCCACTGTTTTGTTGCTTCCAGCCACACCTCGCCACGACCAACACTGATGCTTCTGCACCACATGTGGAGGGTCCAGCCACTTCACCAGCCAGGGACTCTGCCCCCTACATGCTCACAGGAAGGCATCGCCTGCACCACCACTGGATCCACAATATGTGCCTCCACTAACTATTAAAAGTAAATAAATGTTTCATTTTTGTTTTGAGTTATAGCTCATACTTCCAGGGTTTTAGGTTATATTTTGGTAATAATATGCATTCATATTTTAAAAGCTTTTAGGTTATAAAAATCTGAGCACTAGTGATACTATATCCTTGGGCTTTTCAGCTCACTCATGTTACTCTACAGCTAAACCACAGTCTAACGGGAGGCTGTGGATTACCCTTAACGGTAACATGGAAAATTTGTCACACAACCAGTGACATGAAGTCTGAGAGACATGTAGGAGTTGCTCCTTTGTTAATAATGTTTCATATTGTTTTATAGTTTAAACCTTTTTATTTAATTATACCCTCCTTGAGCAACTGTTTGATATGTGAGAATTTTCTTAGCTATAGCGCAAAAACATTTTAAAAATAAAAAATGTTAATCATGCAAAAAGTTTGTAAAGGAATGTATTCTTTCTTTTTTCATTTCCACAGGGACTATGTATACCAGTTTTTATAAACACTTATTTTCTAATTGAGCACTAAACAGAGATTACAAAAAGTATGGGTTATTCACAGTTAAGTCACTGCTGCACATACAGTATTAGCTAGTTGTTCTCTCAGCAGACTTTAAAATTCTGAACTGCTACTGCAGATATTAAACTAAAAGTGACCTGTATACTTTCATAATTACAGTATCTTTTACTGGCTGAAATAATGTGTTTAATAACACATTTGAAATTGGTTTGCAGTAAATAAGATAAGTTTTATTTCATCTGTTTATAACTGAAAACTTCAACCTGGTTGAAGGGAAACATGTGCACCCTTTTGTAACACAAAGAAGGGGAAGAAAACCCTGAATGCAAATTAAGTGGTCCTCCATGTTGGGATCATCATAAAAAAGAGGATTTACAAACTAAAGAAGAGAGGCAAACTTAGAAGTAGTTCCACGTCTGTGTGGGAGGCAGATCAAAAATTAGGTCAGTGATTTTCAGAGTATGACTCTGATTATTTCTTTTGTGAATCCCACCCGCATGCCCGCCTGCATGCCCGCCCACCCGGGTGTGGGCGTGTGGAAGTAAGCTGCCAATTGTTGAGAAAGATGGAGGAGAAAGAGCCCATGTTAAGATGCCCCTACAACCCTTCGCATTCAATCTTGAAATTTCGCATGCAAGGACATATAGTAAAATGCAAAGTGAATTATCCCACTGCAGATAAAAGGGTTTGTCCCTTTAATGCAATACATCACGCATACAGATGCGAATATGATAATCATTGTCGCACCTGTCTAGGCCGACAGATGGTGGAGACCCACTTGTATCAAGCGGACGATGCTACCGGTGATCTGGGTATAACTCCTTTTCATAACCCGGAGTTGCAAGAAACAGAGGAGAACTGGGATGATGTGCAAACTGCAAGCACCTACGACCCCAGGAGACGAAAAAGGATCTGGAAAAATGGAGCTACTGTACACTGAACCGTTGGTTATAACAAAACAGCTGGGCAAACATACATATGAGCTACAAAAATAAATGGCAAGTTGACAGGAAGATACCATAAAAATAAATTAAAACCATTTAAAGAAAGGACCAACTAGTCTTTACCAGCAAATATGTGAGGCAGGTACAGTAGAAATGAGGGGTGTAAGGGGTAGTGATGCGCCTCCTATAGCCTCTCCTACCCAATTCCCATCCTCATCCTGCCCGTGGTGCACCCTGCTTTTAACAGATGAGGCTCTGGGGACCGAATCACAGCGGTATAACTGTTTCATCTAAAATGGAGGAAATGTCATTTACATATGTGCTGGCCTATCACAGCACAACAGCGTCCTTCAGAGGCACATGAGAGGAAGGTCGGTGGATCTAAATACCACCGATTTAGTCCTCCTGGCTAGGTCCAATGGACCCGTTGACCAACGATAGGTGTGGTCCCCCTTGCAAAATGGGGGTTTAAGTCGAGTGATGTAACTGCCACATTGTAAAACTGGTGCCCGTTAAGAAAACAGTTATATGAAAGCCACATACATGAGTATGAGTCCTAAAGATAAACATTCCGGAGTTAAAGCTGTCCCCCAATCGGATCTCCAGGTGGGGACATCTTTAGGCAAATTTCATCACAACAATTCCAATACTTTAAGAATTCTACAGTGGAATGCAGGAGGCATGTCCCAGCCTAAAAAACAAGAGCTAATGAAAATATTAAAAGACCAAGATATAGATGTCTTCACAGTACAAGAAGCCAATATATCACAAGAACAGGAAATATACTTTGAAATGGATCAGTACACTACACATACCCTCGTCAAATAGCAAGTGGTATTCTTACAGGAATTAAACGAAATATGAAAGCTACTATTCAAATCCAAAAAACAATGGAAGAACAAGATAAATCAGAAATAGTTCAAATTGAAGTATGGAAAAGTAACTACACTATAGAATTTGCAGTATCTACAATCCTCCAGACAATACACTAGATCTAAATTCCATTCCCATAGAACCCAAAAGTATTTTAATAGGTGATTTTAATGCACACTCCCCTAGGTGGGGCTACAGAGATATAAATTCAGCAGGAAGAGTCATAGAAGACCTATTAAACACATCAACAATGGAATTAATATTTAATCCAAATGATCCACCCACTTACCTTCATTATAATGGTTCGGGTACAAATCCTGATCTTCTGATGGTGTCATCTGACATAATTGACAATACAAAAAGAGAAATAATAGAAGACCCAGGTTCAGGCCACAGAATCACCATAAACTCCATAAGAGGTCTAATAAATAAAAGTAACAAACCAAAAATTAAAACTTCTTGGAATATTAAAAAAGCAGATTGGTCCAGTTTCCAAAATGAGATAGAAGGGAAGTGTAATATACTGTTAGAATCAGAGTTCAAGTCAACAGATGAAATAAATAAAAAAATTTGTGAAATATTATTGACAGCAGCCAAAACACATATCCCCAAAGAAAAGTTAAAGAAATATAGCTACTTTTGGTCTCCATCTTTATCTAAGTTAAAACACAAAAGAAATATAGCAAGAGTCAAAGCCAAAAGAACCAAGTGTCCAGAAGATGTACAAAACTGGAGAAGAAAAGCAGCCATTTTTAAGAAAGAATTAATTACAGCAAAGAGGGCCAGTTTCACAAATTTTGTAGAACATATGGACTATAGGAAAGATGGAAATAAAATATACAAATTCCTTAATAAAACAAAATTATCAAAAAATACAACTGAACCATTAAAACATAATAACAAAAGCTTAACTACAGATAGGGAAATAGCAGAATCTCTTAACAAGTTTTATGCTCAGTCACAAAGAATACCCCAAGCGTATAAAACCAAGATGAAGCTATCCAAAAAACTCCCAGGGAAACTAATAAGCCAAAAGATATACGAAATGATATTTTTATTCAGGATTTTAACGAAACAGAACTAGATTTAGCAATAGAACAATTACAGAACAAAAAATCTCCAGGACCTGACAAGATCCACTCAGAGTTTATTAAACACCTTGGCAGGAAGGAAATGAAATCCTACTTAAACTGTATAAAACGTGTTGGAGAATGACTGTGCCTTCCGATTGGAAAAAAGCTATTATCATCCCAATTTTAAAGAAAAACAAACCCTCAAACAATATTAATAGTTTCAGGCCAATATCTTTGACCAGTGTTATCGCAAAAGTGATGGAAAGAATGGTGGCATCTAGACTTAACTGGTTCCTAGAACATTACAACTTAATTAATAGTTCACAGACCGGCTTCAGGCAGAATCATAGTACAAGTGAAAATGTACTCCTACTAAGCCAAGACATCAAGGAAGCTTTCAATAGAAAGGAGGATACCTTAGCAGTATTCATTGATTTTAAATCAGCATATGACTCAGTCTGGAGAATCAAATTAATTGAGAAGTTGCAATCAATAGGTGTGAAAAGTAACATGCTTAAATGGATAACTCAGTTTATTTCATAAAGATTTTGTGCCACAAAATATAATACATACATTTCCAAATATAAACAAACACACTGAGGACTTCCACAAGGTGCTGTTCTGAGCCCAACACTCTTTAACATATATATAAATGACCTTCCATCAATAATAAAAACTTTAGAAACCAAAATTGCTTTATTTACTGACGATGTAGTCATTTGGACTTCAGGCTCTCCAAAAAAACCTGAATTAATTAAAGACAATAGAAACAGCCCTAAACAAAGTACATGAATGGAGCTCCAAAAACCTCATGACTATGAATGTGGAAAAAACAAATTATGAATTATTTACACTAAAATGCCAAATACTTAGGCATCACTTTCGACAGAAAGCTACGTTGGGAAAAACATATAACAAACATCTCAGAAAAGGTTGAAAAGAAACTGCAAATCTTGAAAAGGTTAGCTGGTGCTAAATGGGGCTGCTCAAGGAGAGTCCTTAACACAACATACAAAATGTATGTTAAACCAAACCTCTTGTACTGTTCTGAAGCTCTAATAACAGCAGCAAATGCTAACATCAATAAACTTGAACAAACACAAAATCAGGCTCTTCGTCTAATCACTGGAGCAGTTAAATCCACACCAATTGATGCCATGCTTGCCTTAACATGGACCCCATCAATAACAACAAAAATAGAAGAACAAGCATTGCTCCAACATGAGAAAATGTTACGACTGCCAAACGCTAAATGGACAGAAGAGAACCTCCCCCCTTCAATCCTTAAAACTCATAGTAGTTTCCTAGAAAAGGTAACACAGATTAAATCCAAACTGAACATTCCTAACACCAGAGAAAATCTACTTATAAGAGAAAATCCATTGGAATTATTGCAACCTACCTTCAGTTTGGAATTAATAGAGGAAATAAGTAAATCAGACACACCAAAAGAAATACAAAAACTTCTAGCTCTGGAAACAATCAATACTAGATATCCCACAGAAGAATGGCTGCACATATATACTGATGGATTCTCCACGGAAAACCTTACTGGAGCTGGATCTATGTGTTCACATTTTTCCTTTTATCATTCTGTTGGCAGAGACACAACAAATTATGATGGAGAAATAGAGGCTATACACATGGCTCTCTGACAATTATTAAAACTTCCCTTAAATAAACTTAACAAGGCAGTAATTCTTCCAGATTCTAAAGCTGCAATTCAGGGAATATGTTCAAATACTACAAAGAAGTCAACAAAAATTAGAGAATGCTACAAAATGTTAACACAACTCCAAAAAGTTCATAAGCCTGTTCATCTCCAATGGATTCCAGCACACTGTGGAGTCATGGGGAATGAAGCTGCAGACTCACTAGCAAAGAAAGGCACAATAATAAAACAAATGTCTAAACTCAATTTCTCATATTCCTCAATAAAACGCTTGATCATTAAAAAATTTTCTCATTCATACCTACAAGAAATAGAAACAGATGCCAAAGATATGGTTGGCTGCACACTGTATATTATGAGTCAGGGTAGAAACAGCCACATCTTCACAGGGTTGCTTAAGCGGCACACTCATAACAGTGAGGTCAGCAAGCAAAGTGGTGAGCTCTTCAAAGGCCAATCAAAAGGATACCGTACCAGGGACTGAAAGAAGTTTTTGTATTTCACGCCATCAGAGAGAGTAAGCAGGACTGGTAAATGATCAGAGCTCAGATTGTGAAAAATGGATAGACGGGAACAATGACGGGAAATATTACGTCCGATGAAGAAATCCAGCACGTCCGGAGTCCCACCATTGTGTGGGTACAACGTGAGTTCAGCAGGACAGATTACATCTAGGTGTAACTGATGAATTGCAGTGTGTAAAAGTTTACCTCTAGGATTTGAGAGGTTCGAACCCCAGAGAGGATGTTTGGAATTAAAATCGCCTTTGATAAGAAAGGGGGCCATAAAAGCATGAGTAATACCCCAGAAATCGGCGAGACTAACATGATTCTGAGGAGCAGAATAGAAAGATCCAACTTAAATGTTTACGGAAGTAGTGGACAGTTGAATCCAAGCAACCTGGAAGGAGTCTTCCGAAATGGGTGGAAGGGCATGGTGAGCCAAACAAGTTTTGATAAATAAGGCAGAACCACCCGTTCTAGTCAAGTTAGGGTGATCTGCCCGATATATATTATAGCCAGGAATGTGGAAATGTATGTGGGGAGCCAGTTTGGTTTCTGTGGCGAGCAGGATGTCTACTTCATAAACCGTTCAACAATTGGCAGCTTACTCCCACATCCGGGCAGGTGGCCTGTCGAGAGGGCCGATGGGCATGCGTGGAGGCAGGCGGGTGGGCTGATGGGTGCACATCAATTAGTTGTCTTTTATTTAGGTGAATTAATAAATTGAATTTTTTAAGAAAATCAGCTCCTAAAATGCCCTTACTAGTTTTTGCTACTATAAAAGGACACTGGAATTGTCTGCGGAGTACTATATCAATATTCATGGTTTTAAATCCCTAAGATGGAATCTCAGTATCATTTGCTGCATATAGTTTAAAATTTGAATGTGAATTTTTGTTATTGGCATTTGCCGGAATTATGGAGACATCAGCCCCACTGTCCACAAGGAATCGTAAACCCGTTTTTTTGTCATGCACAAATAAGAGGGATTTGCAGCAATTATTAATAGTTTCAGTAGCAGAGTTCGCTGCCCACTCGACTACTTTTTCAAGTTTTCCGGATCATTCCATGAGCATGAAGGTTGACATTTTTCAGGAAAGCATTTGTTTCCGAACTTAAAATGATAATAAAAATACAAAGATAAACAGAATTCCCCTCTGTCTTTGTTGACAATGCTCACTTTTGGTGGTTATTATTGCCATTAACTATGTAGATTTTCTTTGCTGTTGTAGCTTCCAATCTGCATACATATTTTCTGTAAGAAACCGATTTAATTATTATTTATTTATGCCAACAAACTTACTGTTGGTGTTTTTAAACACACAAGCCATGTGTGGGAAAAGTTTGAAAGGTAGAACTGGAACTTAAAAATGCAATGCCACAACTTTAAGTTCCAGTTCTACCTTTCAAACCGATTTAATTTTATTTTTCATTTCTACTGTTCTTTCCTCACATATTTCCTGGCAATGACTACCTTGTCCTTTGTTTAAATGGTTTTAATTTGTTTTTTTGGTATCTTCCTGTCAACTTGCCATTTATATTCTGTAGCTCATATGTATGTTCGCCCAGCTGTTTTGTTATAACCAATGGTTCAGTGTACAGTAGCTCCATTTTTCCAGACCATTTTACCTCTCCTGGGTTCGTAAGTGCTTGCAGTTTGCACCTCATCCCAGTTCTCCTCTGTTTCTTGCAACTCCAGGTTATAAAAAGGAGTTATACCCAGATCACATTTGCTTTGTTGCTCCAGTTTTCCCCCAAGTTTACTTTCTAAATTTCTACTATTTTCGTCTAATAAGCGACCAACTCTTTCCAGTAGAGAGTTAAAATCAAAGGTTTCCGCTGGGGGAGGTGGTCTGCCCGCTGTGAACAGATTCCTAGCAACCCCCGAACAATTGATTGGCTGGCTAATGGGCGACCCTTCAGGAGAAAGGTTATGGCCCTCACCACTGTGACAGCTGTTATTTTGTGCCCTTTCCATGGCGTAGTTATCTTGGTCTTGCATGCTTGCGAGATTAGGCAGAGATTTTCCACTCCACAGGGGCTTGGCGATGTTGGAGAAACCTTTATGAAGCGACGGTAATATCTGCACGACCCCAGGAAATTGCTGCGCTATATATTGCTGCTGTTCCAGCAACACGGGCATGGCTTTTCTTCTTTAGCTGTCGGTGAATTCTTCCCACTGGAAACCGTATTCCGGCTCTTTCAGATCGTGATATAGCTTTCGCCTTGGGCTTTCCCGTGTTTTTCATTGCTTTGCCGTCAGACATTGCAAATCACAATTTTTTATTTGCTCATAACACAAGTACACATGTAATCTCAAACTTCACGTACAGCCACACTACTAGTTTAACCTTCCCAAACTCTTCCCAATAAAACTGTCTCCATGGCAACCTCCTTGAAAATCAAGGAGTCTTAATGACTTGGAGAAGCCATGTCACACTGCTCCCTTCTCAATACTGATCATCCCGAACAGCACCATCATAATGGGCCAGATGATCCAGGTGTACCAGTAACATCTTTCTTTGGGGCATCTTCTGGATGCGGTAGACCACATCATTAATTCTCTTTAGCACCTGGTATGTTCCTTGCCATGTTTGTTGGGACATGGCATCTGCATTGGCATGAATCTTCCCTCTACGATGTTCGGAGGTGAAGTCGTACTCCTGCAGCCTCAGGACCCAATGGGCTGTCTGGCCCTCCAGGTTTTTAAAGTTAAGTAACCAGGTTAGAGCGGAGTGGTCTGTCCTCAGGTGCAATGACTTACCGTACAGGTACTTGTGGAAGTGCTCCAAGGTTTTCACTACCGCCAGTAGCTCTCGCCGGGTGACACAGTAGTTCTTCTCTGCCTTGGACAACGTCTTGCTGTAGTAGGCTATCACCCGCTCATTTCTGTCCTGGACTTGGGATAGTATGCCTCCAATGCAATGGTCGCTGGCGTCGGTGTCCACAATGAAGGCGTTGTCTGGTTGTGGGAATCCCAAAATAGGAGCGCTGCAAAGAGTACTCTTCAGCTGCTGGCGATGTTGGAGAAACCTTTATGAAGCAACGGTAATAGCTGCATGACCCCAGGAAATTCCTGTGCTATATATTGCTGCTGTTCCAGCAACACGGACATGGCTTTTCTTCTTTAGCTGTCGGTGAATTCTTCCCACTGGAAACCATATTCTGGCTCTTTCAGATCGTGATATAGCTTTTGCCTTGAGCTTTCCCGAGTTTATCATTGCTTTGCCGTCAGAAATTGCAAATCAGACATTGCATTGAAAATCAAGGAGTCTTAATGACATGGAGAAGCCATGTCACACTGCTCCCTTCTCAATGCTGATCATTCCGAACAGTACCATCATAACGGGCCAGATGATCCAGGTGTAACACTAACATCTTTCTTCGGGGCATCTTCTGGATGCGGTAGACCACATCATTAATTCTCTTTACCACCTGGTATGGCCCTTCCCATGGTGGTTGAAGTTTTGGGGAGCGTCCCTTGGTCCGGGTAGGACGGTACAACCAGGCTAGGTCACCTGTGTCTGTTTCGTAAAGTAATAAACAAGAAGTATCGGCAATGTAGTAATAATGTAGAGAGGCCATACGAATATCAAAAATTAGCCTTACACTAATATAATATTCCAAGCAGATATTTGTGAATGAGTGGCACGACACCTCCTCCTGAAATTGTTGCTTTGACTAAACTCTCCAGTTCCTCATCCCCTCTGATTGCCAATTGGATGTGTCTCCGATTGATGTGCTTCAAATGTAAACTCTCGGAAACTTTGCCGGCTAGCTCGAGGACTTTAGCGACCAAATACTCCAGAATTGGTGCATTATATATTGCTGCTGTTCCAGCAACACGGACATGGCTTTTCTTGTTTAGCTGTCAGTGAATTCTTCCCACTGGAAACCGTATTCCGGCTCTTTCAGATCGTGATATACCTTTTGCCTTGAACTTTCCCGAGTTTTTCATTGCTTTGCCGTCAGACATTGCAAATCTCAATTTTTTATTTGCTTCATAACACAAGTACACATGTAATCTCAAACTTCACGTACAGCCACACTACTAGTTTAACCTTCCCAAACTCTTCCCAATAAAACTGTCTCCATGGCAACCTACTTGAAAATCAAGGAGTCTTAATGACTTGGAGAAGCCATGTCATACTGCTCCCTTCTCAATGCTGACCATCCCGAACAGCACCATCATAACTGGCCAGATGATCCAGGTGTACCACTAACTTCTTTCTTCGGGGCATCTTCTGGATGCGGTAGACCACATCATTAATTGTCTTTACCACCTGGTACGGATCTTCCCATGGTGGTTGAAGTTTTGGGGAGCGTCTCTTGGTCCGGGTAGGACGGTATAACCAGGCTAGGTCACCTGTGTCTGTTTCGTAAAGTTGTTGTTGTTGTTTTCTAGTGCCTTGCATGTGGCAATGAAGCCATTAGCATTCGTGCTTTCCAATACTTTTGAACTGTAGTTCCTTCTGATCTTAATGCTTCACAGGTCTTCAAGTGGTCTGTTTCTTAGAGTAATAAACAAGAAGTATCGCCAATGTAGTAATAATGTATAGAGGCCATACGAATATCAAAAATTAGCCTTACACTAATATAATGTTCCAAGCAGATATTTGTGAATGAGTGGCACGACACCTCCTCCTGAAATTGTTGCTTTGACTGAACTATCCAGTTCCTCATCCCCTCTGATTGCCAATTGGATGTGTCTCCGATTGATGCGCTTCAATTTTAAACTTTCGGAAACTTTGCCGGCTAGCTCGAGGACTTCAGCGACCAAATACTCCAGAATTGGTGCATTATATATTGCTGCTGTTCCAGCAACACAGACATGGCTTTTCTTGTTTAGCTGTCGGTGAATTCTTCCCACTGGAAACCGTATTCCGGCTCTTTCAGATCGTGATATAGCTTTTGTCTTGAGCTTTCCCGAGTTTTTCATTGCTTTGCCGTCAGACATTGCAAATCTCAATTTTTTATTTGCTCATAACACAAGTACACATGTAATCTCAAACTTCAAGTACAGCCACACTACTAGTTTAACCTTCCCAAACTCTTCCCAATAAAACTGTCTCCATGGCAACCTCCTTGAAAATCAAGGAGTCTTAATGACTTCGAGAAGCCATGTCACACTGCTCCCTTCGCAATGCTGGTCATCCCGAACAGCACCATCATAACGGGCCAGATGATCCAGGTGTACCACTAACTTCTTTCTTCGGGGCATCTTCTGAATGCGGTAGACCACATCATTAATTGTCTTTACCACCTGGTACGGATCTGCCCATGGTGGTTGAAGTTTTGGGGAGCGTCTCTTGGTCCGGGTACGACGGTATAACCAGGCTAGGTCACCTGTGTCTGTTACGTAAAGTTGTTGTTGTTGTTTTCTAGTGCCTTGCATGTGGCAATGAAGCCATTAGCATTCGTGCTTTCCAATACTTTTGAACTGTAGTTCCTTCTGATCTTAATGCTTCACAGGTCTTCAAGTGGCCTGTTTCGTAAAGTAATAAACAAGAAGTATCGCCAATGTAGTAATGTATAGAGGCCATACGAATATCAAAAATTAGCCTTACACTAATATAATATTCCAAGCAGATATTTGTGAATGAGTGGCACTACACCTCCTCCTGAAATTGTTGATTTGACTAAACTCTCCAGTTCCTCATCCCCTCTGATTGCCAATTGGATGTGTCTCCGATTGATGCGCTTCAATTTTAAACTCTCGGAAACTTTGCCGGCTAGCTCGAGGACTTTAGCGACCAAATACTCCAGAATTGGTGCATTATATATTGCTGCTGTTCCAGCAACACAGACATGGCTTTTCTTGTTTAGCTGTCGGTGAATTCTTCCCACTGGAAACCGTATTCCGGCTCTTTCAGATCGTGATATAGCTTTTACCTTGAGCTTTCCCGAGTTTTTCATTGCTTTGCCGTCAGACATTGCAAATCTCAATTTTTTATTTGCTCATAACACAAGTACACATGTAATCTCAAACTTCAAGTACAGCCACACTACTAGTTTAACCTTCCCAAACTCTTCCCAATAAAACTGTCTCCATGGCAACCTCCTTGAAAATCAAGGAGTCTTAATGACTTGGAGAAGCCATGTCACACTGCTCCCTTCTCAATGCTGATCATCCCGAACAGCACCATCATAACGAGCCAGATGATCCAGGTGTAACACTAACATCTTTCTTCGGGGCATCTTCTGGATGTGGTAGACCACATCATTAATTCTCTTTACCACCTGGTATGGCCCTTCCCATGGTTGTTGAAGTTTTGGGGAGCGTCCCTTGGTCCGGGTAGGACGGTACAACCAGGCTAGGTCACCTGTGTCTGTTTCGTAAAGTAATAAACAAGAAGTATCGGCAATGTAGTAATAATGTAGAGAGGCCATACGAATATAAAAAATTAGCCTTACACTAATATAATATTCCAAGCAGATATTTATGAATGAGTGGCACTACACCTCCTCCTGAAATTGTTGCTTTGACTAAACTCTCCAGTTCCTCATCCCCTCTGATTGCCAATTGGATGTGTCTCCGATTGATGCGCTTCAATTTTAAACTCTCGGAAACTTTGCCGGCTAGCTCAAGGACTTTAGCGACCAAATACTCCAGAATTGGTGCATTATATATTGCTGCTGTTCCAGCAACACGGACATGGCTTTTCTTGTTTAGCTGTCGGTGAATTCTTCCCACTGGAAACCGTATTCCGGCTCTTTCAGATCGTGATATAGCTTTTACCTTGAGCTTTCCCGAGTTTTTCATTGCTTTGCCGTCAGACATTGCAAATCTCAATTTTTTATTTGCTCATAACACAAGTACACATGTAATCTCAAACTTCACGTACAGCCACACTACTAGTTTAATCTTCCCAAACTCTTCCCAATAAAACTGTCTCCATGGCAACCTCCTTGAAAATCAAGGAGTCTTAATGACATGGAGAAGCCATGTCACACTGCTCCCTTCTCAATGCTGGTCATCCCGAACAGCACCATCATAACGGGCCAGATGATCCAGGTGTACCACTAACTTCTTTCTTCGGGGCATCTTCTGGATGCGGTAGACCACATCATTAATTGTCTTTACCACCTGGTATGGATCTGCCCATGGTGGTTGAAGTTTTGGGGAGCGTCTCTTGGTCTGGGTACGACGGTATAACCAGGCTAGGTCACCTGTGTCTGTTTCGTAAAGTTGTTGTTGTTGTTTTCTAGTGCCTTGCATGTGGCAATGAAGCCATTAGCATTCGTGCTTTCCAATACTTTTGAACTGTAGTTCCTTCTGATCTTAATGCTTCACAGGTCTTCAAGTGGCCTGTTTCGTAAAGTAATAAACAAGAAGTATCGCCAATGTAGTAATAATGTATAGAGGCCATACGAATATAAAAAATTAGCCTTACACTAATATAATATTCCAAGCAGATATTTGTGAACGAGTGGCACGACACCTCCTCCTGAAATTGTTGCTTTGACTGAACTATCCAGTTCCTCATCCCCTCTGATTGCCAATTGGATGTGTCTCCGATTGATGCGCTTCAATTTTAAACTCTCGGAAACTTTGCCGGCTAGCTCGAGGACTTCAGCGACCAAATACTCCAGAATTGGTGCATTATATATTGCTGCTGTTCCAGCAACACAGACATGGCTTTTCTTGTTTAGCTGTCGGTGAATTCTTCCCACTGGAAACCGTATTCCGGCTCTTTCAGATCGTGATATAGCTTTTGCCTTGAGCTTTCCCGAGTTTTTCATTGCTTTGTCATCAGACATTGCAAATCTCAATTTTTTATTTGCTCATAACACAAGTACACATGTAATCTCAAACTTCAAGTACAGCCACACTAGTAGTTTAACCTTCCCAAACTCTTCCCAATAAAACTGTCTCCATGGCAACCTCCTTGAAAATCAAGGAGTCTTAATGACATGGAGAAGCCATATCACACTGCTCCCTTCTCAATGCTGGTCATCCCGAACAGCACCATCATAACGGGCCAGATGATCCAGGTGTACCACTAACTTCTTTCTTCGGGGCATCTTCTGGATGCGGTAGACCACATCATTAATTGTCTTTACCACCTGGTACGGATCTTCCCATGGTGGTTGAAGTTTTGGGGAGCGTCTCTTGGTCCGGGTAGGACGATATAACCAGGCTAGGTCACCTGTGTCTGTTTCGTAAAGTAATAAACAAGAAGTATCGGCAATGTAGTAATAATATAGAGAGGCCATACCAATATAAAAAATTAGCCTTACACTAATATAATATTCCAAGCAGATATTTGTGAATGAGTGGCATGACACCACCTCCTGAAATTGTTGCTTTGACTGAACTATCCAGTTCCTCATCCCCTCTGATTGCCAATTGGATGTGTCTCCGATTGATGCGCTTCAATTTCAAACTCTCGGAAACTTTGCCGGCTAGCTCGAGGACTTCAGCGACCAAATACTCCAGAATTGGTGCATTATATATTGCTGCTGTTCCAGCAACACGGACATGGCTTTTCTTCTTTAGCTGTCGGTGAATTCTTCCCACTGGAAACTGTATTCCGGCTCTTTCAGATTGTGATATAGCTTTTGCCTTGAGCTTTCCCGAGTTTTTCATTGCTTTGCCGTCAGACATTGCAAATCTCAATTTTTTCATTTGCTCATAACACAAGTACACATGTAATCTCGAACTTCAAGTACAGCCACACTACTAGTTTCTGTCTCTTAACCTTCCCAAACTCTTCCCAATAAAACTGTCTCCATGGCAACCTCCTTGAAAATCAAGGAGTCTTAATGACATGGAGAAGCCATGTCACACTGCTCCCTTCTCAATGCTCATCATCCCGAAAAGCACCATCATAACGGGCCAGATGATCCAGGTGTACTACTTACATCTTTCTTCGGGGCATCTTCTGGATGCGGTAGACCACATCATTAATTCTCTTTAACACCTGGTATGGCCCTTCCCGTTGTTGTTGAAGTTTTGGGCAGCATCCCTTGGTCCGTTTTCTTTTTATATATATATCAAAAGACGCCACTCTTGTGACAAGTTGGGTTTGACCAACTAAAAACCCCTATCTATCCTGCTCACATTACGGACCGCCTTTCAGCATTACATCGTAAATGTGGCATCAGTGTTCAACCCCTTGTGTCGTCCTTTTTGTTTTCTTTGAGGATGCTTATTATCATATCCACAATCAGGTTCCATTTTTTGTCACTTTCTAACATTTGTGGTATAATGTTTCTCACAGTGAGATTTAGCCTAGTTTGTTGAACATATTTTTGCCTATGGTAGTCCCAGTTTTTGCAAGAAAGAATCGTATGTTCTGGTGTGTCCTTTTTTCCGCAGTACACACATTCTGAGCTGAGTACCAGGTTCATTTTGAACAAGTAAGCTTTAAATTTTCCATGTCCAGTCATTAATTGGGTAAGATAATATCTAATTTGGCCATGGGTCCTGTTCAGCCAGGGTTCTATTTCTGGTATGAGTTGTTTAGTCCATTGGGCTGTCTCTGTTTCATGAGTCCACTCATCTTGCCATATCTGTAGCGTATGTTCTTTTATATTAACACATTGCATGTTTACTGATATGCTATTCTTATGCACTCTCTCCTGTGCTAGTAGGTGTATAGGTATAGTTCTAGCTATTACCTGTATAGCCTTTGTTGATACTGTCCTATAAGCGCTGGCGATACGGATAGCGATCTTCCTTTGGACCTCCTCCATGACTCTACGGAACGTTATTTTTGTAACCCAAGCAATCCAAGCCGGGGCACAGTATAGCATGATAGAGTTTGCCACACTACCAAGTAGTCTCCTTTTCGCTGTATTTGGACCTCTTAAATTTGGCATTATGTGGCTCAATGCAGCCATACTTTTTTCTGCCTTACTGGCTACGAACTTAATATGCGGCGACATATTTAGATTTTGTCCTAGCTTGATTCCTAGGTATTTTATTTGTTTGCTAGACTTTATTTCCTGGTTGCCAAAAATAATCGTTATTTCCTTTAAGGTTCTTCTACCTTCCAGTATAACCATTTCTGTTTTCTCTGGTGCCAGTAGTAACCCCTTTTCAATCATCCAGATTTCGATTTTGTTCAGGGACCATTCTATTTTTTCTTTTACTTCTGCTTCTGTTCTACCGCATACTATCAATGCTAGATCGTCAGCATATGCTATGGTTTTGGCTCCAGTTGGAAGTTCATAATATATAATATATATTCCATAGTGTAGGGCCCAAGACCGATCCCTGCGGCACTCCACAGCTCATGTCCAGTTTTGTATTTTTGCCTATTAGTATTTGTCTATCTTCTAAATAGCTGCAGAGTAGCTTTGTTAAATATGGATCCATGTCTGTTCTTTTAGGTTCACTAACTATGCCTCTCCAGGGCGCTGAGTTAAAAGCGTTTTTAACATCTAGTGCAATCATAACTGCAAGTTCATTTCTTTTTGCTCTGCTTCCGTCTCTACAATTTGTTTCACTGATTCTATTGCATCCAATGTTGATAAGCCCTCCCTGAATCCAAATTGTGTCTCTGCAAAGCCTTCTTTTTTATTGATCTCCTAGTCTTTTATTTATGATTTGTTAGAAAAATTTTCCTATTGCATTCAATAAGCATAGTGGTCTGTACGATACACTTCCACTAGCCTTTTTTGGTTTCTTAATGAGGATTAATCTTGCTAATTTCCATTGTCTAGGAAATCTTCCATCGACTAGCAGTCTGTTTATGGCTTTTTCAAAGATTTCAGGATATTCTGTCGAAATGTCCTTGATTACTTCAGGAGGGATTCCATCGGGGCCCGCTGCTTTTCCTGGTTTTATTCGTTTCCCAGCATCTTTTACTTCCTCTTTCGTGCACAAAGGAATTTCTTCTTTGTTAACTCTGATCTCTGGCCATGGTTTAATTTTATATGTCGGAAATAATGTTTTTGCGATATCCATTTGTTCTTCTTCCCTGAGATGTATTGGTGTTCTGCTACCTATCTTACCGATCACTATTTTATAGCCTTTACCCCATGTCCACATCCCTGCATAATTGGTTCCACGCGTCCTTTTTTGCTAACTTGAGGGCCTTTTTTAGGGCATTACGGCGTTCCCCATATTGGTTATATATGTATATCCTTTCTGGTTCTCCGATGTTATTTTTCCTGTTTATTCTAGTAACCTTTCTTCGTGCTTCGGTACTCTGCTTCCTTAGACATGCAGTCTCTTCATTCCACCAATATGCCGCCTTGTGCTTTCCTGAGCCTGATTTTCTTTTTAGCACTTGATTATATTCTGTTTCTAGGATTTTGTCTAATTGTGTTGCCTGGTTTTGGTACTCTATGTGTCCAACTTCTTGTTCTATCTTTTCGAGCAATGGTATTTTATTTTCTTCTTTATATAGCCATCCTTTTTTATATTTATTTCTTGGTGATAACGCCGGTAAGGTTTGCTTGTGCAGTTTTATGTGTATATTTTTATGGTAGCTAAGATTCTCTTCGTCATCCACGTACCACTTATTTACTAACTTGCCTACTACTTGCGAGCATATTGTGATATCTATGAAAGAACATCCGTCGTTTCTTTCAAAAGTTGGCGTTTTTCCATCGTTTAATATGTAATAATCTCTTTCGTGTATCCACTCCGCCAGTATGCTTCCTTTTTTATCTTCGATGGATGATCCCCAGCAATACGCTTTTGCGTTGAAGTCGCCCCCGATCAGTATCCTTTTGCACCTTTCTCGCCGGTCTGGGTGGCTCAGTTGGTTAGACGCTGGCCTACTGATCCCAAGGTCGCGGGTTCAAACCCGGCCCAGGCCGATGGTTTTTAAGTGTGCTTAAAAACGACAGCTCCATGTCAGTAGATTTACTGGCATGTAAAAGAACTCCTGCGGGACGAAATTCCGGCACACCGGCGACGCTGATGTGATCCTGGCAATTGACAGCGTCGTTAAACAACAAAATAATTTTTAATTTTTTTTGCACCTTTCTCCATGTTGTTCAATGCTATTTCATATAGGAATTCCTGGAATTCTTCGTTTTTAGCTTTTGGAGAGATATAACAAGAGTAGATAACCATTTAATTTATTTCTGCCCATACATATCCATTTCCACCTCCAGTTTTCCGTATTTTTGGGCTATATGCAGATACGTAGATTGCAGCATCTATTTTCCTGTCCTTTAGCCATTTTGGATTTGTTTCTACCATGTTTTATTTGGTTCTGCTACTAGTGCTAGCATTATGCTAAGTCTGGTACATTTATGCATGAGGAGATCCATGGCTCGTCTGCTGCTGTCTACATTGACCTCTAGTAATTTCATGGTCGATTATCGTACTCCTCCCTTTTCTCCCTTTCCTGGACTTAAACCAGTCTCCTATATTCTGAGCAGTGCATTGTTTCTGCTTTGTGTTCGCCTGAGTGACATTTTGTGCTATTTTGACATTCTTTAATTTTGTTACCTACTTCTCCGTAATTATGACACGTTTTATCTCTTTTTGTATTTTGACGTTCTTTAGCATTATACCCCACTCTATAACATTTGTAGCATCTTTTAAGCAGGTTTGTTGCCCTTACCCTCCATCTGTCCCATCCATCTCCTATTTTTTTCTTCGCTGTGAGGTAGTTTGCCTTCTCAGAGCTTAATGTCACGAACGCATACTTAACGCCTTGTGCATTTGCTTTTTTTGCCATTTTTACTAGTAAGGTATCTTCAGTATTATTTATTTCTTGTTTTATTACGTTTTTAACATCCTCTTCTTGAACTGTCTCATCTATGTCCAGTATCATCACTGTTTGTTCTCTTGTTTTAATTTGAACTTCAGCTAACTTATGTAATTTGGTAGTAAGTAACTGCGTAAAATTTCTTGTTTTCCAGACTCTTTACTTTTATTTTGATCTGTATACTTCCATCCTTATTTTTACTTTTCTGGTTTATAACAATGCCTTCCGATTTTACATTTTGTTTGACGTTTTTGATAATGTCTGCATATGTTTTACCTCCAACGGGTTTTATAACCATTGTATCTTCACTTTTCGTTTTATTTTTCTTCGCTATCTCCATTTCATTTTCTTCAGGGATATTTTGGTTATATCTCCTATTTACATACATAGGTATTTGCACTAAATTTTTTCTACCAAAATACTCCATAACTTTCCTGACGCTTATTTCATCCGTTTGCTTTGTAGCTATACAGGAAATATTGTTTCTTCCGTTTGCCTTAGTTATGTTTTGGATCTTTGCTAGGTTATCCATTAGATTACACTTATCTTCCATTGTTCTTCCTCCGTCCTTTGTGGCGATAATATAGATGTACCTCTTATTTTCTTTAATGCTGAAGTCATCAGTCATTGTTTCATTTGAAGTTACACTACATATCATTTTTCCATCGCTTAGTTTACCTCCTTCTAATACCCTTTGTATTTGGGGATTTACAAGCAAAATCTTATCCATTTTTTTTCCTTCCCACTCTTCTTGCTCATTTGTGATTATAATTAAATCTTCATTCTCCATTTTGAGCACTTCACCATGCTTGAGTATGCTATTGAGATAAACTTCTTCCGGCCATTTTTTATTAACTATATCTTGCAATTCTTGCTTGCTTAGGGTCTTTTTCAGCTCCTCTTCGATTTCGAGTATATCTTTTTCTTTTTCTTGCTGATGCTTAGTCATTGTCTGGGTGCTGACTTCCTTTGTTTCTTTTAGATTACATGTGCTTTCTCTCTCAGTCAGCTCCTTCATAATTTCAGTTATATACTTTGTGACACTAGGGATTCTTGTTAAATAGTCATCTAGCTTTCCATTGCATTTTTTATTTCCTTTTTTGTGCATGGTATGTTCTTTTTCAATTTTTTTGCTGGAAGATCTTTCGTTCTTCTTTATCTTTTAAAATTCTTTCAGGTGTCTCCACTTTCTTTCTTTTACTTTCTCTTCCATTCATCTGATCTTTATTTTCTTCTAGGCTGATTTTCTTTCCCTTACTTATATCAAGAGTAGTGCTAAGGGCAATTTCCACGTTTAAACTACCTGTGGACCCTCTTCTCACTTGCGTTGGTGAACGCTCAATCAGGGGTCGTTTCTTAAAAGGATCAAAGACCACTTCCATTTCTCCTTTCAAGTCCTCTGTGTTCCTTGTTTCAAGTTTCGTTCTAGTAGTGTTTTCCAGCAGCGCAGCCTGGTTGCCTACCGCAGATGCTTGGCAGTCGCTTGATGACGATCGGCTTGGGCCTGCCTTCTCACCTTGGTCCGGGTAGGACGGTACAACCAGGCTAGGTCATGAGGCTGTTGGCAGGCGCCGATTTAGGATGCTGCCCGTTGTTTCTGAGTCACCCCCTCAGCACCTCACAATTTACGTAGAATAGAAGGGTGAAGCCGAGGTTTTCCTTGGGCCGCTCTTGCATGTAGACTCTTATCTATATCGGGGTGGGAACGTCCTGGATATGTTTATTTTAGGAAAACACACGACTGCGTATTTGAATATCTTTATTCTCAAAACTATCTTAAGTTCACTCGCTACCGGGTTTATGTGTATAAGAGAAGATGTTTGCAGTAGCCCGCCGAAAAATGTTGTTTGTTCTGCCCAGTCTTCACACACCCGTCTTCAGCGACATCCAAGTGAGTTGTGTGTCCCCTTTCTACTGTTCTATCCGCT
Source organism: Tenodera sinensis (assembly GCA_030765045.1). Lineage (NCBI taxonomy): Eukaryota > Metazoa > Arthropoda > Insecta > Mantodea > Mantidae > Tenodera > Tenodera sinensis. The sequence continues at coordinate 361,323,600 of CM060964.1, read as the reverse complement.
TACCTGGAAATTTACCCTTTTGTTTAAAAGTCATTCACCTAAACGGTACCATTTACTCAGCTTGTGCTAATGGCGTAGGGTGAAAGAATCCTACCCTCACTTTGTATGGGCAGTTTCATATATCCTCACGAGAATTTTGTCATGGGATTTTTGAGAGACGATGTCAAAATTCTCGTGATATCCCATCATGGTATCTGGCATGTTACTATAATATATGCCTAATTAGTGAATTTTCCTTGCTCATTAGAATGCGTGTTTTTCTTTTTCTCCTAGCGTGACTATATGTGACTGTGGTGAGCGAGTGAACCTTATTACTGAATCAGTACATAAAAATACAATACAGTACATAAAAATATTTCACAAAATGAACCATAACATATGGACACAGTTGATAACATTTGAATACACAGTAATTTTAAACACTAATGCAATACATAATTCTCACTACTGCCAACTATGTCATATGGGCAAATTCTATTTACACTTGAATACACCATAATTTGCGTAATTGAATACATATAAATGACTTCACTACTGCATACTATGACAGGTGGACAAGTTCAGTTACTATTAATATACAACAATTTTATACAAGCACATTCACTTCAGAATTTCTCCCCTCTGATATTCTTTTCTGGATAGTTTTCTGTCTATCTTACCAATTGTATATCACTGAACTTAACCTGAGGATTCACGTTTGTTCTGACCATGTTTATGTCCAGGTCCACTGTTTTACACATATTAACATAAATTTAGCTGTTATACTCTGCACACAATAATTTTATATTTGGAACATACATATTATTTGGTTACAACAAAATTATTATCCAATATATGTATTTTCTTTAATGTACACATCTACATGCACGAACATAAAACATAACTGCAATTATTTTTACAAATCGTATTCCATCAATATCATCATATGTTAAGCTATTTTACACATGTATGTTCCTACATACTCTGGCGTAGCTACTTTCTGCGTCAGTGCTCCTTGCGTCAATTTTCTCGGTCGTAATAATTACATTTTTTTAAAGCTGCTTTAATCTTCATATTATTCATTCATTCACTCTTTTACCTTTAGTGATTGCATTTTAATGATGGAATTAGATTTTTTTTACATCATTCGTGCCTGACCGCGTAACACCTCCCATCAAATTAGATCTCAAACAATTCTAGGTTTATTCCTAGTATTACTGCAATGCATAACAGTTAATAATGCTTAATTTAATTTTCTGATGCTACTTTAAACGGGCGTATATTATATTATACTTATATTTTCTTAAACATCTCCCAGTCTTAACGTCCTTCAGGGTGTACATCCCATATTTATGTCTGAACTTCGACCTGTCGGCTATTTCAAACAAATCTTGGTTGAGTTGCATAAGCCTGTTTAATCTGCGAAAACGCCTCTATGTGTCACTATGATCTCAAACATCCTTGTTTCTTGCTCAATCTGACTACCTGAGTGATACATTCCTTAACGCATTCGTTGAACGACCTTTCTGCATTCTTAAGTTCTTTGTATTTGTCGAATACTCTGTGTATACCTTCTAAACCAGTTTCAAGGCTCGCGACCGTATTCACGCTAACGAAAATTCTAATTGTTTCCCCCTTTTGGGTCGCTATGCTTGCCTGTGCACTATACCTATTGCACCATTATTTTACTAACTCTCGTGCGAAATTTTCAATACTTATTACTTCGACAAAGAATTCCTCTTAATGCAAAATGCGTTATTCTCCGTTTATGTTTATATATCGTCTGTAGCACTGACCGAGGTAAAAAGTACGGTGGTTGTTTTTTCAGATATCTTAGATGTTACACATGACTTCTCATAATCGATTACAGGGCATTTAGCCATTTAATAACTCGCTCTCGATAATTATCTAAGTTACAAGGCCTATTGTTTCGGAACAGTCATTCTAGGAGGTCCCCAGCGGGATATCAGACCTTATGTCTTCATTTCGGATGACCTGTGGAGACGTCATGCACCTCAACTTTAGTTTTCCGTCATTTGTGGAGATTGCAACCTCCGGTTTTCAATTGTTATCGGGTGTTCGTTGCTCAGTGAAGGTGAGTGTGTCTGTTCCTGTGTATGTGGAGTTGGGCTGTTATTATTACTTAATCGGCATGACCGATCACCATAGTATCTATGGTTGTTTCGGTTTCTATTCCCTGCATCAGACCTATCCCACTCGTTTCGGTAGTTCCTCTGCTGGCTTCCTCTACCTGAATTTCTACTTCTAGAGAATGGCATGAAATGCACCAGATAATTTTGGTATGACCTCGGGTTATATCGGTCATTTCTGTGATCGTAAGTCACTTCGGCATTTCTGTCATACGGCCTGTTATTTCTCGGCCTCCCTGACTGACCCACGTTATTATGTCTGTTTGGAGGTCCCTGTGCCCTCATCCCATCATTTCGATGTGGCGGTTGGTTGTGACGGTTTGCCCTCTCCCAGGAGCTTTGTCCGGCAAACTGTGGTCCGTGACCCTGCAAAGCTGCTAGTAATTCTATCGCTTCACTAAGAGTTCGCGGTCTCGCTACTACCAGGTGGTGACGGGTGACGTCAGGATAGTGCCTTACCATTAACAATATAAATTCCGATTCGGGCATTGGTGGCTCTAACAATTTACTTAACTGACCTAATCGCAGAAAGTAATCGGTCATTGATTCTCGACTTCCCTGATGGTATTTTCCATTGTTTATTGGGCTTCTTACATTATGCTGTGCAGCCCCGCTCCAATACTTCTGTAAGAATGCGGTCCTAAAATGCTCATATTGGGCGAATTCCCCGATTGTTAACCTGAACCAACTCAGAGTGAACCTGTCAGGCTTCTCTGTATAATAATCATCCAATAATTATCGGGAATTCCCCTCAAACCGAAATATGCCTTAATATCGTTTATGAACTGTTTTGCATTGTCGCGTTCACTGTCAAATTTTGGCAGTGGGAGTTTGTTTAAAAACGGCATTGTCACTGTTATTGGTTGTTGTGGCTCGGGTACACTGGGCATATTGTAGCTCGCATTCGGGGATGACGAGTGAGCACATAGCCGGTCTCTTGTCCTACCCTCAACACTTAATCTACTACCTGAGGCTACGGGAAGCGGAGAAGCGTGGTCCTGTACATTACTTATATTACAATTTTTCATCACCTCCACCTGTTGGACTGTGATTTCCCTTATCCTAATGTGCATTCTGGACGGCAACTGCTTGTGTTATCTCGCCTCGCAATTGTTAATTTCGCTCATTTGTGAATCTTGAGCGTCACTTACTATTTTTTTTATGCTTTCCATTTCGGCAGTTAACCCGGTTTCCAATGACTTTTGCTTGTCCTGTAGTGCAACACAAGCAGTTTTCATCTCAGTTTGCACTTTCTTTAAATCACTAATTACATTTTCATTTATAGTATTTCTGATGCTGCCAATCTCTTCGCCACACTCTAACCTGATTTGCATTACCTCCCCCTGAGTGGAGTGCAATTCATTTCTCACCAGGCTGATTTCTCCTCAGAGAACTTTGCACTAATTTCACCTCATTCATCACATTATTAATTTGTTTTTCCAACTTGTTTAGTTCTCCCTGTTTCTCTGCAAGCTTACGCTCCTGATTGTCAAGCTGTTGACTTAATCTTTCCTCCTGTAAGGTTAATCTATTATCCAACTGTGTTTGTGTGTGATGTGATTTACTGTTTTAATTGTGTTACTTGGGAAGACATTTTGGTTTCCAGGTTTATCATTTTCCCCAAAAGTTGCTGCATGAGACACTCTATATTTCTCGATTCTAAATTTTGCGAAGGGGTAGACTGCTCAGCCATTTTGTCTATTACGTTTACTATTTTTTTTCTCAGCAACATTCACTTATTCCCCTCTAACTAAATACTATTTTAATCCCTATATTGGCAGCACCTGTGTACATCTACAATCCTCTTAAAACTACAACAAAAAACATATAAACATTGACATATTAACAAAGACATTCACACTTACTCTTTCTTGTAGTACATTTCTACGTCGCATTGTACCTGCTTGATGAGGAGCACTATTTTGATGTGGCTCACTGGAGGTCCTGTTGAGTTGCTGTTGCTCCTCTCGACATCGGCTTCCTGCTGCTGTTGGTCTTGCGATGGCCCATACGTAGTTTCGTCGTCCTCCGTCTATGCTGTGAATCCAGGACTTCCGTGAAGAAAAGCCGCATGTTGTTGCGCCGATTTATGAGGCTGTTGGCGGGCGCCGATTTAGGATGCTGCCCGTTGTTACTGAATCTCCCTCTCAGCACCTCACAATTTACGTAGAATAGAAGGGTGAAGCCGAGGTTTTCCTTGGGCCGCTCTTGCATGTAGACTTATCTATATCAGGGGGTGGGAACGTCCTGGATATATTTATTTTAGGAAAACACACGACTGCATATTTGAATATCTTTATTCTCAAAACTATCTTAAGTTCATTCGCTACCTGGTTTATGTGTATACGAAAAGATGTTTGCAGTAGCCCACTGAAAAATGTTGTTTGTTCTGCCCAGTCTTCACACACCCGTCTTCAGCGACATCCAAGTGAGTTGTGTGTCCCCTTTCTACTGTTCTATCCGCTTACCTGGAAATTTACCCTTTTGTTTAAAAGTCATTCACCTAAACGGTACCGTTAACTCAGCTTGTGCTAATGGCGTGGGGTGAAAGAATCCTACCCTCACTTTGGACAGTTTCAGTCACCTGTGTCTGTTTCATAAAGTAATAAACAAGAAGTATTGGCAATGTAGTAATAATGTAGAGAGGCCATACGAATATCAAAAATTGGCCTTACACTAATATAATATTCCAAGCAGATATTTGTGAATGAGTGGCACGACACCTCCTCCTGAAATTGTTGCTTTGACTAAACTATCCAGTTCCTCATCCCCTCTGATTGCCAATTGGATGTGTCTGGGATTGATGCACTTCAATTTCAAACCCTCAGAAACTTTGCCGGCTAGCTTGAGGACTTCATCGGCCAAATACTCCAGAATTTGTGTATTATATATTGCTGCTGTTCCAGCAACACGGACATGGCTTTTCTTCTTTAGATGTCGGTGAATTCTTCCCACTGGAAACCGTATTCCGGCTTTTGCAGATCGTGATATAGCTTTCGCCTTGGGCTTTCCCGAGTTTTTCATTGCTTTGCCGTCAGACATTGGAAATCTCAATTTTTTATTTGCTCATAACACAAGTACACATGTAATCTCAACCTTCAAGTACAGCCACACTACTAGTTTCTGTCTCTTAACCTTCCCAATAAAACTGTCTCCATGGCAACCTCCTTGAAAATCAAGGAGTCTTAATGACATGGAGAAGCCATGTCACACTGCTCCCTTCTCAATGCTGATCATACCGAACAGCACCATCATAACGGGCCAGATGACCCAGGTGTACCACTAACATCTTTCTTCGGGGCATCTTCTGGATGCGGTAGACCACATCATTAATTCTCTTTACCACCTGGTACGTTCCTTGCCATGGTTGTCGGGACATGGCATCCGCATTGGCGTGAATCTTCCCTCTACGATGTTTGGACGTGAAGTCGTACTCCTGCAGCCTCTGGACCCAATGGGCTGTCCGGCCCTCCAGATTTCTGTCGGTCTGGGTGGCTTAATTGGTTAGACGCTCGTCTACTGATCCCAAGGTCACGGGTTCAAACCTGGCCCAGGCCGATGGTTTTTAAGTGTGCTTAAAAACTACAGCTCCATGTCAGTAGATTTACTGGCATGTAAAAGAACTCCTGCGGGACAAAATTCCGGCACACCGGCGACACTGATGTGATCCTGGCAATTGACAGCGTCGTTAAACAACAAAATATTTTTTTTCCTCCAGTGTTCTAAAGTTAAGTAACCAGGTTAGGGTGGAGTCGTCTGTCCTCAGGTGGAATGACTGACCGTACAGGTACTTGTGGAAGTGCTCCAAGGTTTTCACTACCGCCAGTAGCTCTCGCCGGGTGACGCAGTAGTTCTTCTCTGCCTTGGACAACGTCTTGCTGTAGTAGGCTATCACCCGCTCATGGCTGTCCTGAACTTGGGATAGTATGCCTCCAATGCAATGGTCACTGGTGTTGGTGTCCACAATGAAGGCGTTGCCTGCTTGTGGGAATCCCAAAATAGGAGCACTGCAAAGAGTCCTCTTCAGCTGCTGGAGAGCGCCTTCGGCGTCCTCCGTCCACTCATAAGGCCGGTGTCCTTCCGTCAGGTGAGGGAGGGGCTTGGCGATGTTGGAGAAACCTTTATGAAGCGACAGTAATAGCTGCACGACCCCAGGAAATTGCTGTGCTATATATTGCTGCTGTTCCAGCAACACAGGCATGGCTTTTCTTCTTTAGCTGTCAGTGAATTCTTCCCACTGGAAACCGCATTCCGGCTCTTTCAGATTGTGATATAGCTTTCGCTTTGGGCTTTCCCGAGTTTTTCATTGCTTTGCCGTCAGACATTGCAAATCTCAATTTTTTATTTGCTCATAACAGAACTACACATGTAATCTTAACCTTCAAGTACAGCCACACTACTAGTTTCTGTCTCTTAACCTTCCCAAACTCTTCCCAATAAAACTGTCTCCATGGCAACCTCCTTGAAAATCAAGGAGTCTTAATGACATGGAGAAGCCATTCACAATATTAAGATCCACATTGTAAGAGCAGTATATTTGTACCAAAGTATCACGTTTCTGTTTAATTTAGAACAGTGTTGTGTTTCTCTAGTCTTTTCTCCCTTCTCCCCACCTTATATTTATTATCACTTTACAAAAAATGAAAGGTTTAAATAGAGTACAATGCTAAAATAAAACCAGTGACATTTTGGTGCAATTTTAACATATTTGCTTCTATTTCTCACCTGACCAGTTAGTTGGTCATTTTTGTAGTTTATAAACTATTCTTAATGAACGTAATATCAATAAGGTGTGCATAATCAATGCACATGTCTTGTTTCATGTTCTGACTATGGTTGCCACTATAAAAATATTTTGGAAATACTGAATGACCCATAGACAACACATAAATTTGTGGTTAAAGTTTAAACCTTCTGACCATGAAGATTCTAGGGCAGTGTCCTCCCTGTAAATAAAAGAAAGAAAAATCAACATTTAATTATAAATCTCTTCGTTGCTTATATGCTAAATGGAGCTATTGCAGTTGTGTCATTGAGGGAAAACAGGGCGGTTACCTTTTCCCCCTTACTAGTTACACTTCGCTGGTGACGTAATACATATGAGGGCAAGGAAGAATGCTGGGAGAATTCCGGTTGGAATGTGTAATGGGATATGTTGACACCCAACACTGACATTCTTATTTTGTGTAACTCGGAGTGCAAACGTACTCCATTTGCCAATGTTAGTCACCTTTACCCTCCATGGCCATGTCAGTAAGCCAAAGCGAGCACCTTTGAGCTAATGTTTTAATTACAGAGTGAATTTCATACTTCATGTCCATGCAGAAATCTGTGTCTGTAAGTAGTATTAGGGGGAGAGATGAACAGAGTTAAATTTATTTAATTTAAAAGGTGAGTCAATTAACAACACTTACATTTATAATTTTCCGGAACACATTTCGGAGGTTAATTTTCCTCCATTATCAACCGGACAATAACTGGGTTTCCATGCTGTGGATGGCGATGCTTCTGATCTTTCTTCTTGTAACGGTTCAAGGAACTTGCTGAAAATATCTTTCTGGGGAATGTCGAAATTAAATACTCAGTTTCTATTTTTTAAAATGAAGATTTATTCCTATGTGGACAGCTCTTGTTTAGTGTTATTAATTGACTCACCTTCTAAATTACATTGATTATAACAACACTGTTTTCAAACTTCTAAGAAAGGAAGAGAGTTAAATTACTTTAAATGTATGTAAGGAACAGGGATATAAGGAAGAGTTTGATATAATGTGAGGCATTTTGCTATTAGTTCCCCTCTCCAGTCTTTCCAATATGAAGTAATTCAACTTAACTGCTGCAAACCATGCATGCAGAAAAAACTAGTCCAATCCAAAATATGATTTACAATATAAGAATAGATTTTAAATTAAGTTCAGATGTGTAATTATGGCATGCTTGAAAATATAGACTTGCATTTTAGTTAAATCATTCTAGAACAGATAATATTGATTACTGTTGCTTGGTCACTTTCACGTGTATGTTACCAATAATCATGTGATTCCACACTTACATCAATTTCAAACACAGGCTTCAAATACAAGTTAGTTGAAGTTGTAAGAAATACTCAGATGATTCAAAACTGCTTTTTTGTCGAAATCACATTGGTGGCTGGCTGAAGTTTTGGACCAGTGTGATATTTAGAGCCATTTTTTAACATTTAAGTTTTGAGCAAGAATGCTGTTACATAATCGGATTTGGCTCTGTAAATCTTATGTCATCAAAATTGCAACAAATCCACAAGGAAGAGAAAAAAATCCTTATGAAATATGCAATTAATTTTCTGGCTAAGAGCCTAGAAAACCTGCAAAAACTGATCTTACAGTTAAACAGAATGTTTCAAAATTATAAAATCCAGGGGTATCATTTAGGAGGACCCCCTTCTCCTCAAGTTATCAGAAATAATTAGGCAACTGGTTATTATTGCTCTACCAAAATAAAAATTATGACTTACAACTGTATTTTTAATGCAAGTATTTCACATTCAAGAAATCAAATAATTTGTTTAGGCTAAACGTGTCATTAGGAAAACTGCTTCAGGCAATCTTGCATCCCCCCCAATCAGAAATTGAATTGACACTCTTGATAAAAGCCATGTTGAAAGCAAGAAATGACAAATTGAGGAGCGTTTTTTCAAAACTCGATAGATGCACAAAATGCATTTCTTAGAAAAACGGTTTTTTTCTATTTGTTGGCAATACTAACTGGTTAGTACAGCAACTATATTAATCATTCAATTCTCCTTCCTGATATGTCTCATTGAATGTTATTTATTTTAACCTTTTTATAATACATAATGTACTATACAACCAGCATATTAATGTTAATAAGTATTATTTTGTTAGGTATAAACTTAAAAACTAAGTACTGCTACATTCACAATAACAATATATTTTGTTTTATTTATATAACATATTGAATACACACAAAGAAATTTCAAACAATATGAATAAGTAAGCTTTAACCTTTATTAGTGCTTGTGCAGTCTGTAAATGGTTGTTAGTTCGTTTCTCTTTTCCACATCTGCCTCTGTCTTAATCTTCATCAGTCCCATTTTGCAGGTTGAGCATGTGTCAGTGTGTGGTGTACGGAATGGAAGATTTAAGAAGTTGTAAAATATGTTTATATATTTTGACAAGGAGCAGACTGGTAGATTTCTGAATCATCTTTCGTTGCAAAAGTTGGTCCACATTTTTCTGATATTAATTTCTGGAGGTAAATATTGTGACATGGCTTCTCCATGTCATTAAGACTCTTTGATTTTCAAGAGGTTGCCATAGAGACAGTTTGAGTTGTTGAGGATTAAAAGACAGAAACTAGTAGTGTGTGAGAGTTTGGAAAGATTAAGAGACAGAAACGAGTAGTATGGCTGTACTTGAAGCTTGAGAAAATAAAAAAAGATTTGCTAAATTTGTTACATTTGGTGTCAGGAAGTGGGATTCGTCGAGTTGCTTCTAGTTTCATTACATCGTCGTTAGAAGTTGCAACGTTAGAACCAAGATGGAGGGAGATTCGGAAACCAGGATGATGGCAATGATGAAAGAATTATTTGCCAAAATGGAAACGAGAAACGACAACCTCGCTGCCGAGCTGAAAGAGATGAAGACGGAGCTATCGGCGAAAATTGACGAGCAACTGGCTGGCGTGACGGAAGGCGTGGAAGAACTCGGCGAAAAGGTGGAAGACCTCTGCCAGCACGTGGACGTCGTGGAGGACGACGGGGAACGTCTTGGCGCCCTGGTAGTAAGAGTTGACGAGAGCGTCAAAGTACTGGATGCCAGGGGCAGACGGAATAGCGCGGAGCCGGGGAGGGAGCACCTAGTGGCCGAGGCGACAGTTGCGCCCGTTTCGGATGATATGAGGGAAGACGTGGAACAACTCGGCGAACGGATTGGCGTGACGGAAGACGTAGAACAACTCGGCGAACGGATTGGCGTGACGGAAGACGTGGAACAACTCGGCGAAAAGGTGGAAGACCTCTGCCAGCACGTGGACGTCGTGGAGGACGACGGGGAACGTCTTGGCGCCCTGGTAGTAAGAGTTGACGAGAGCGTCAAAGTACTGGATGCCAGGGGCAGACGGAATAGCGCGGAGCCGGGGAGGGAGCACCTAGTGGCCGAGGCGACAGTTGCGCCCGTTTCGGACGATCAGCAGGGAAGCGCACAAGCAAACGAGCAACACGCGAGAACCGACTTGGCGTGTGACATGGGGGGACCGTCGGGGCCATCCAATCACCTGACGCATAGTGCCGTGAACGGAAGAATGGTGGACATCATCGTGGACGGCAGGATACAGGAGAGGCCGTGCCGAGCACGAGTGAACACGAGTGCAGCGGTGGACGCGACTCGCGCGGATGTGGTGGGGTTTGTTGCCGGACCCATCGGAAGCAAGGTGGCTGCGAAGGTGCGCCAGAGAGGTCGGCGGACATGGTACCCAGTGAGCCGTTTCAAAGTGCGCAGGATGGCCCGTCAACACACCAGGAAGAAGGGCAACTGGACGAGGGACCGTCAAGACCGGCGGTACTGTTGCAGAATTTCGAAGCAGGATGGCATACATCGTCCTACCTGGACCAAGGGACACTATCCAACAGCGATACCTAGGATCGTGCCCCCTGGAGAGCGAGGTCCTACTGGCCCTCAAGGTTTACAAGGATTCCCTGGCCCTCAGGGTCTGGTAGGCTTGCCTGGAATGAAGGGTGAACGTGGATTCCCAGGAATGAAAGGTGAACAGGGCAATCCAGGACCTCCAGGACAAGCTGGTGCACCAGGACCTGAAGGACCTAAGGGTGACTCAGGCTCTCAAGGACAACATGGAGCTCCAGGACAACCTGGTCCACAGGGCCCTCCAGGAGACAGAGGACTTCCAGGATTACCCGGCCCAACAGGACCTGCTGGCCTCAGAGGTCAGAGAGGTGCACAAGGTGAGACAGGTCTTCCAGGGCCACCTGGTCCAAATGGACCTCCAGGACCAGCAGGAGAACGGGGTCTTCGAGGAGAAACTGGACCACAGGGTGTAGAAGGGCCACAGGGAGCTAGAGGAAAGCCAGGACCTCCAGGGCCAGAGGGAGGTAAGGGTGATAGAGGAGAAGAAGGTCCAAAGGGTGCAAAAGGACACCGTGGTCTCATTGGTCTACAAGGGTTACCTGGACCTCAGGGACCTCCAGGAGACAAAGGCATGACTGGACCTCCAGGATTGTCGGGAAAAGATGGTGAACCTGGAACTAAAGGTATGCCTGGAAGAGATGGAAACCCAGGACCTCAAGGTATACCAGGACCACCAGGCCCTCGTGGACCACCAGGAGAAGAGGTTCGATGGGTTAATCCACCGGGGCGCAAGGGAGATGCCGCAGTGATAGTGCTGGTTGGGACGACCAGCTCTGAGGAGGGAGCAGTGTGACATGGCTTCTCCATGTCATTAAGACTCTTTGATTTTCAAGAGGTTGCCATAGAGACAGTTTGAGTTGTTGAGGATTAAAAGACAGAAACTAGTAGTGTGTGAGAGTTTGGAAAGATTAAGAGACAGAAACGAGTAGTATGGCTGTACTTGAAGCTTGAGAAAATAAAAAAAGAGTTGTTAAATTTGTTACAATATCCTCTCCTTGATTTTGCTCTTCCATAATGGCTTTCTCTACATCTGTACTTCTTAATGTCTTGCTTTATAGCAGCAGTAATGCCCTTCTGTAATATTCCTGTTCTGTCACCTCCTCTGGTTTCCTTTGACGCATTTGCAGATAAGTGAAAGTTTATATCCAGGAGAGATAATTTATCTTTTGTCACCCCTGTGATTCCTTGGAAGCTTGCAGCACATACTGACAATACTCGGCCACCATTAGTTCTCACACTGTATATAATGCTAACAGTCTGCTTTCTATTTGCAGCTTCTTTCTTCACCACTCTGCAATTGGGAGATGTAATACTCATATGTTTCATAAGGAATTTATCTTGATCTATTTTGTTGAGCATGGAAAGATGTTGGTGAAATCCACTTATATCATTATAAGTCAAATCAGCTGCATCACAGTGCTTATGCCCTTTACTTTTAGGATTTTGTGGAGTGCACTTGAGACCATATGAACATGTAATTGCTGGAGTATGAGCTTTCTTTGACTTCCATTTTGATTTCCTTTCCTTGTTTTTGCAATTCCTACCTCCAGCGCATTCTACGACTGGTACAGTTTCACAATCTGAGCTCCTGTCCATTGTGCATAGTACAGTGCAGTGTCTCAACTAAGAATAAAAATGTCATGTAAGTATAACAAAGCTTGTAGAAGCACCTGCCTGCTGTGCAAGGGGTTTGATTCCCGGCAGGGGGGTAGGAATTTTTCTCCAGCCAAGATTATTCTTCATCCTTCTCTGAGTCTGGAAGTGTGAATGTGTGTGTGAATTCAACGTATAAAAACTCCCAAAGACCGAAAAACCCACTGTTAAATGAGTAACACCATTGCCATTAGGCAAGGCCACCGATATGACCTCTGCAGTTAAAGGCGGGATATAAATGGTACAAAAAAAAAGCTTGCAGAAATGAATGTGAAATCCAAACGCACAACCTGAGTTCGCAGTTATTACCAACAATGCAGCAGTGTACAAAGCTTGCAGAAAGGTTTGAGAATTCCAAGAATCGCAATAGTGAGACTGCAGTCAATGCCAACATGAATTTCATAGAATTCAAGTTGCTACACTTTGGATAATAAAATCATAAAATTGCATCTATCGACCTTTGCTTTAACTGAGCAAGTGCATCTATCAAGTTTTGAGAAAACTGTTAATATTCCACACCTTCTACACAGGACAAGAATCGAATGTTATAAAATCTGATTTCACAGAACGATGCAGAAGGTGAAAATTATGCCAATACTGTACATAACTCAATTTCGTAAAATTTTGCATCTATCAAGTTTTCGAAAAAACGCTCCTCAATTCTTCTACTTGACTATGGAATTGTTTCTCAATTACCACAAAAATCTGCAGTAGCAATATGTTGATTAGTCGCGGGCCATGATCGGCGGTTCATCTATATGGGAATGGAATATTTAACTCTTCTAGTAGATTTGCAGAATTTTACAGGAAGAAGAATGTATTTCTTAGAAATGTTTAAGTGTTACAGGAATAATTACTTCATTGCCAAATGTCTAGGCGTTTGAACAACCACAAAGACAGCAGTACCACCAATACACTAGTATCCATGTGCTCTATGTTGTTATTCTGAATCTGATAAGTACTCCAATAGATATATTAGGAAGTATATTTTCATAAAATTCAGATTTATCTTATAAAGATATGTCAGATGAAACAGAAAATTAATTTGTTGTTAAAACGAGGCCAACTGGAATTATACAGAACATTCAGTGTGCAAGGGAGCATAATGAATGTGAAGTTTATATGCTCCCTTTCCTCTGTAATTTTTGTATCCAATACGAGGAGCTAATGCATCACAATGTGTATGGTTTTATGTTTTATTATATTCATATAAATACTGTCAAAGATATTTATAATGAAAAATGCAATGTTGTAATTGTTGAAAAGAAAATCCATGACAAACACACCTTAGTTTTAGGTACAAATTATTATAATTAGTAACAGGAGTTGAGGTAAAGCTTTATTTATATATACAGGCTTTAGTGGAGCAAGTATTATTTGCAAATAGAATAAATATTTTTACATGAATAGTTTTGTAAATTGGACCACCAGTGAAACAATGCTTTAGTTGTATGTTTAAGTAGCATAAAACGTTTTACTGTAAAATATATTTTATATGTTTGTTTGGGTAGAAAGTCAGCAGTATGTTAGAACTGTTCTATGGCACATTATTAAACTTGTCTCCATCCTTTGTATAACTGTCAAAAACATTGTTTTATTAAAGGTTTAATAAATTAGAACTAATCCTAATTTTCTTCATATAATTTTACACAGAGTTAATCCATATATAAACAGCTGATTCGGATTGGTGCAAAGAGATGTTTTACCAAACAGAAAACTGTAATTTTGGTTTTTCTACCTTCATTCGAAACATTTCTTTTCATCAAAATGTACAGAATGGCTGAGTGAACATAACAGTACCATAAATTGTATTGTGAACGTCACATTTGAAACTTTGTTCGTTGTTAATTATTGTTTTCATTCATTACAATGGTACAACATTTTTTTTTTTCCTTTTCTTTGTTATTTTCTCCCCACATTCTGGAACATTTTCAAATTGAACCTAGATTACTAACCCTTCATCTTACAGCTAATGCAAGTAATCAAAATGGCATGGTTCTCAAATTCCCGAGCATTTCAGTATCTCCTTATCTAACAATAAAATTATTGTTGCCTTGCACATTATCACTCAGATGATTTGTCCAGCAGCACTACCTCTTACTCTCCTCCAGAGATTCAGTATCAAAGTAAGATTACAGTGCTCTTTTTGAAGTGATAGGTAAAATTCTAAATATGGGCACTTTTGCTTCAATAAAAATTTCAGTAAATTCAATATCACATGTGTGCACATTGTTCATTTAATATACCTAGGTACAGCATAAGATCAGGTCATCAACACTCTGGAGTAGTATGTAAGGAACATCAGAAAAAAAGTATACAATGATTTTGCTGAGAAGCAGGAGTGTAGGTGTATATATAATTTTTGTTTTAATGGGAGATGTGTGTAATCAGAAAGAGTGATCAGGTTTAAGCACAAGTTAATTTGACATTCCAACATAAAAGCCAATGTTGCAACACTACAGTAAACGGGTGAACATCATTGGCAGTGAGCAATTGTTCCAAAGGCAAAAGCCACCAATGTTGAAAGTTGCTCATAAAGGGGAGGGAGGAGAAAGAAATTGTGGGAAGCTATGTTTCTGGCTAAACCAAGCTATATATCCCCCAGTAATTTATTTTTGTTTTTTTAATGGTATTTAATATCTGTTACTGCATAGAGAAGCACAGATATTTGGACACTAATATAATTTCATTCTCATGCAATGAAATTATAATTTGGGAAGGGTATGTTCCAGATCTAAATTTACGGTATCTTCCCTGCATTTGCTGGCTAAAAGAACTGAGGAGAATCTTCAACAAACCTCAGCCAGGGAGGACGGACCTGGGAGGATTAATCTGTGGATCTTGTTCATGGGCCTGTGCCTTAATGACCTCACCACCTGTGTTGATTGTCATTTGATTGTATCCATCCTGTGCTATGTTCAAGGCAACAGTGTACTTTGGTTCAGAATTTACACATTGACCTGTCAGGCCATAACTCTCAAAATTAGCACTAAAATGTATCTTAGCCTGCTATAGAGCAATTCCACGAATATGTCATACCGAGTGTTAAAATTTGAAATTGATGTTTTATATTTTTAACTGAGGAAAGATGATGCCAGATACTCCAAAGTATCCTATGAAGTGAAAAATGTTTTTAACGTGAATATAGGTTCAAATTTTGCTAACAATATATTTCCAAAACACTAAAAATAAGCATGAATAACATGATTTTCATATCAATATTTCAGGAGCTATGTACAACTGTTTTAATTTTTCTTTTCTGTACATCACACAATGACTCTTCATCTTCAAAATGTGTATATGGCTAATAATTTTCAACATTTATAAAATATCCATAGAACCTGTTTAATTATTACTGAGTGTCAATGTCAGTTAGTCATGGTAAATAAGGATAAAGTCCTCTGGAGGGAAAAGTCATGACTGAAAAAATACCCTTTTTGATTCTGCATCATTACAATATGACAAATAAAAAAGTATCAGAAAGTTTTCTTCTATAGTCATTCGTTTTCCCACAAAACACATGACTAACGGACAATTAGTGCTTTTGCCCTGTGGTCATATGCGTACAGTGCTTATGAGACTTCACTCAGGATAGACGTATCAGTCCGTTTCTGACTCCATGGCTAAAACACCAGCCCAAAGACAACATCAACACAAACAACGTTTGAAGGAGCAAGGCAGTTATGCACAATGGAAGGAAAAAATAGAAGTGATTATTGAAGGAAGAGCAATACTGAAACAAACAAAACAAGGAAGAGAACACCTCAAAGCTGAATATAGGAGACATAAGCAAGCACAGCGGGCAAGACAAAAGATAAGAGACCAAGGAGGGATTGATAAGGATACTCCATCAACATGAACCGCTTTCAAAAGCAGACAGCATTTTGGAAAGTGCAGAAAACGTGTTGAGGAAGCATTGTCACAATCTCCATGCAAAAGAAAAGAAATTCGTAAGTTAGCAGTTGAAGAGGGATTACATGTTGTAAAACCAAAGCATTCTGTCCCGGTATCAGGAAAACAACTATCAGAGGAACTTAAAGGTGCAATCATCAAGTTCTATCAGGATGATTCAATATCTTACCAAGCTGCTGGAAGAGATGATGAATTCCGTGTTTAAGGAGAAACAAAAGAAGTTTGCATTAGGTATCTAGTGGTATCATTAAAAGAAGCACATGCGCTCTTTCTACAAGACCGAGAAGAAATGTCCATGGGGTTGACAAAATTTGCGGAATTATGCCCTGCTCACATGTGTCTTCAAAGTCAGATCCCACATCAAAGTTTCTTCTCAAGGCATTGTGTAAAAATCACGTACTCACTGAGACTGAATTTCGTAAGTTCATAGCACAAGTGATTTGTGATCAGAAATCGAGTGAATGTATGCAGGGAGGATTCTCCAAGTGCTGGGGATTGAGTGAAGCAGACATTTCAGATGAATTCGCCAATTCTCCATGCGAATGGAACCTGTGGAGTTCACATAATGAAAGAATGGAAATTGAAGTAAAAACGGGATCTGTAAAAGACTGCATTGAAGAACTGCCCCATTGCCCCATTATGTTTCCTAAATCGCAAGACAGCAATCCAAGGCCTTTAAGAAGGCTCGGGAAAATGTTGCAATTAGTAAAGCTTTGATACAGATCGACTTCTCTGAGAACTACACATGCAAGGAGCAAAATTAAATTCAAGCTGCCCACTGGAACAATACACAGATCTTAATATTTACTGCTGTTGCCTGGTATAGAAAAGAAGGTATTGGTGAAATTCAGAAGCAATCTTTTGCTTTGGTGTCTGATTATGTATCACATGACAAATATGCGGTTGATATTTGCTTAGGAATATATTTTCGGAAATGTTGGATATTGTTCCAAATCTTGAACTTGTGAAAGTGTTTCCTGATGGAGCTGCTAGTCATTTTAAGCAGAAATAAACATTGAGTCATGTGACATATCTTTCTGAAGTATTTGGAATGTAAATTGAATGGCACTTCTAATCCTATCATGGAAAGGGAGCAGTAGATGCGATTGGAGGACAAGTGAAGAGGATGGCATGGAAAGCTGCGAAAGCGGGAAGCAGGATTCAGAGTGCTGAAGAATTTGTCAACACTGTTAGAAAGAAAACCAAAATACATGTTCTTGAGGTTTCTCTGCCTGAAATTGAAGAAGCAAAAGAATTTCTCAACAAAAGATTTGAACATATTTCACCTATGCTGTCCACTCAGTGGATTCATTATGTGAAAGTATTAGGTTTAAATGTTGTAGAATATGCTTTTCTTTCATGTGCGGAAAGTGTCAGAATGATGCACAACTTTCGGAAATAAAAACAGTGTAGTGATATTCACATACATTACGAGGCTACTGCATTTAGCATTCCTGCACTATGAGGAGTCCAATCCAGTATCTTATGTTACATGTATGTGCTGTGTGCTCTCATGTGTCGTCTTTGTTATGGTTTTGAGTCAGCTTTTTATACTTGCAATGACATAACTGTGGTAAGAAATGAGAGCTGTCAACATCTGTTTATTCTGTTCATATTGTTATTAGTACTTCTCCAAAGGATATGATTTTTCTCAAAACGATAAATGCAGTTACACATCTGTGTGTATTACATGTATGTAATGTATAATACGTATCACTTTGATTTACCACATGTTAGACCATGTAAAACAAAGACAAGGTATTACAATTTTTGCAAATGTCAGTCATGTCAGTTACGCTGACCTTTTGAATAAATATCTCCAGATGAGAATAACATGCCAAACCTTTTTTCAGGTCATTTGAAAGCTTAGAAGTTCCTCTCAAGTGATTTTTCAGAACAAATCAAATAAGAAAACTCAGAGAAAACAGAGGACAAACGTTTGAAATTGGGGCGGCAGTTGACAAAAATGTCAGTGAGTCACGAAAAGTTTGGCGCTCATTATGAAATAATTATTTCACTTTAAGGTTTTTATATTTCCTATCACAACCGCCAATGTATTCACTGTCATTGTATGTTGTTGAAATAACATATTTACACCTATCTTGTCCTTTAGACAGACCTTTTAAGAAGAAAATGTAGTGTAAATGTCAGTCAGTCACACGTGAAATTGCTCTATAATGGTGCCAACTTCAGAAAGCTATTACATGAACTCAAGCTTTACTAAGTACAAATTTAGAACATTCAGACACAGTGCATTGTTGCATATAGTTTACTATGCCTAATGCATTCACTGATAAGTAATCCCATCACTCCTCCCCAATCTCTGTCTTGCTACACTCCTTCTGAATAAGTTTAAAGTAGGACATATAAAAGGGAAGAAAATAAATATGCACAGCCATTCTGTTTTATCAAAATATTGTCATTATTAATTATATACTAATTATAGTCTCTCAGACTACTGATTTTACAACAATGTATTTTGTGTAATAGCCTATTTTATTGAACTAGGGTTAAGGCACTAAAAGTTTTAATCATAATTTTAAATACAAGGGCTGTAAATAAAGTAGTGACAACATTGATAGAACACAATATGCATTCAACTCACAAGTACAATTGCATTACATTCCTTAAGTGTAGTCACCCACAAAGTCCTTGACCTTTTATCAAATGTAGGGCAGCTGTTGGGGACCATTGGCAAGGTGATCTCTGTTGATGACTGTGACAGAGCGCCCTACTGCGGGGACTACAGATGCCACGTCAGGAAATTGGTCTCAGAGGTGTTCCTCCAACTTTGGAAACAAGTCAAAGTCACAAGAACTCATGTCTGGTGAGTACAGTGGGTGTTCCAAGACCTCCCAATGCCACTGTTGCAATAACAGCTGGACATTGTTTGCGACTGCCCACGACTCATCAATGGCACAAATGCGTCTCCTTCATTGTGGTATTTGTCCAGGTGGATGCCAGCCAGTGCATACCGGTGCCATTTCTGTACCTTGGTGAGTCAATGTGGAACCCAACGGGATGCAGTTTTCCTCAGGTGAAGACCTTTCATCAGGATGTGCCACACCTTTTGATGACTGAGACCAACCTCTACAGATAACTTTCGGACAGTCCATCGATGGTCCATGGCAACAAGACCACTCATGATGTCATTCTGATCTTGAGGAATGGACGGCTGACCTGTGCTGTGCAAATCCACAGTCTCAGTCTGACCCGCACCAAATGCCTTGGCAATCGTTCAGCCATCATGTACGGTAATGCATTCTTGCCACAGGCTTCACGTAATCCTCGATGACATTCTGATGCATTTTTGCCATGGGCAACCTCGATTTTAAGCCACAAACACTGATTGCCTTTGGTAAACATGCTTTAGAGCAGCGCACTTGACAGATTCACTTCAATGCTACACAGCAACAGCACACTCCCAACTGGCAGCCTGACCAATGCACACCACATGTCGACACTAGTCACCTGGTCGCTCCCATATCCTATTGGCTTATACCCGCTCTCCTGCGACTGTGGGGACTATGTTGCCACTACTTTCTTTACAGCCCTCGTTAAACCACAGATGGCACAAAATGAAATGTGTTTTTAAAATATCACCAAACTGCATTTAATAATGTAATAATTACTAAACAAATATTATATTTCCCCCTAATGGAAAGATAGGATCAGACTGAAAAATTCAATGCCAATGCCAGGACTTGAACCATGATCTTTTGGTCTCCAGCTGGTTGCTCTAACCACTAAGCTACCCATAGCAAAATGCTGGTGCAACACAAAATTCTCCCACTAACTGACTCAAATTAATTGCTATTGGTTGACCGTATAGATGGTTAAAACTATGAAATCTGGTACTTAAGTACTTACAGCATTGTAAGTCACCATTAGGTTATGATAACTCTTATGAATTGATATCTCCTTATGATTTACCATGAAAATGATAATGATCATTTAGTGCTGTGCTAGCATGTTGCCATGGCAGCTCAGTGGTTAGAGTAGGCATGTCCAAACCCGAGCCAGTCTTTGATGCTTCCTGCATGACATGTATTTGGAACAAGGGAGAGGAGTAAATCGACCTTTGCACTGTCAAGTGGTGTTACCTTAAGTTATGACTAAACATTGTCCATAAGAAAGGCCTGCTGTGCATTCACAAACCAAAGAAATTTGAGACATGTACTTTTTTCCTTTACCTGATTACCCTCTCCATATGTAGGACTTACACCCCCAAGCCAGTGCCTAGGGTCAGATGCCTGTCGGGGAGCACAGGAACCTATGGACTCAATAGAGTGAAGACCTGGAAGCGGGTGGTCAGCCAATCACAAGGTATGATAGTGAGGAACAGGATGATATGAAATGCAAGCAAAATCGATGATTGGAAAGGTGATAATGGAGCAGTTGGTGGAATAAGTGGCGGGGGAAACCAGAGAACCTGGCCATGTTGCCGCCTGACATGTATAATAAACAATAATCTTCAATAAACAGTAAATTGAACTTCCAAATTTAGCATATTATCTGTTATAGATTGTTTAACTGTGCCGAGAGATGGGAATCTGAGATTCTAGTTCTATTTTTACATTTTAATTGTTTCATTCGAGAAAAAAGTTGCTTGCAAATGTATATGGAGGCAAACATTGGCAATATACAAGCACTAAATGCCTAAAGACAATATTCATTTTTCGGAGTAGTTTTAAATACCTCAATTCATAAACATTCCTTACAAATAGCTTTAACAATACTTGCAGGGAGGGTGAGCCTGTGTTTGGACATGGTTGGGTTAGGACAACCAGACAGAGACCAGGAGATTTGTGGTTCAAATCCTGACTATGGCATTGAAGTTTTCAGTCTGACTACCTTTCCAATCTTTGTCTTACACACAGCTAATGTAAAAGAACAATTAATTTCCCCCGAATGTTTTGCCTTCCGGGGTTAAATAAAAGACAGGTTGTAAGTGAATGAATGTAGATTCCTCCATTATGGAGACGGGTGAAAATGAAGTATAGAGGGAATTTATTTTATAAAAAAATAAATACGTTTATTTTGTTATTATCTTATGACTGTTATTGTACCAGTTTGCAGCATGAGAACAATAAAAAGGCTTTGTAATATAAAATGCATTATTTATTAATATCACCACTGCATGCCGTCTGTTTCCTTGTTATAAGTTATGTTTTTCTTAGTGAGAGGGCATTCTAGTGTCAATACTGCCTATTTTACAGAATGCCATAGCAACTCATTAAATTTCACCTTTAATTTTTGGATTAGGACATTTGTCACTCTGAATTTACCTACCGTGCTGGAGCGGTATGTGAAAGTTGACATACAAACCTATTATACATGTATACAACCAACCATATGTTCTCAATGTGTTTGTTACTGCAATACGGTGAGTAAAATTTCTATCCTGTAAAATAATAGATATAACTTAACGAGCCGGTGTCCCACGGTCCAACTTTTTGATCCAAAGCGTTGTGTACAACAAAAGTGCATCGTGAGACAGTGTTCTGTGGTGGGACATCGGCGGTTGGATACAATTTTGTTGTATACAATTTCGGTCCTATTTTTTGTATCCAATATGTTTGTATCCAACGCGATTGAATTGCTTCTAATTTTTGCATCCTACGACATGAAATCAGCCAATCAGCGTCAGTAACGTCACAATATGGCGGACTGCGCATGCAACGTGTAGTCAGCTCGTGTTGCCTGTGTACATCGTTGCTTCTGTTTGCTACTACGCTATTTGCGGTGCGGTTCATGTATAAATCGTTTGCTTCTTTTGACCCAAAACCAGTAATGCTCTATAATTATCAAATATCACTATCCCTTTCAACCCGTAATTACAGACTTTTCTATTCTATTGTGATTTAAATTATAATTTGGGTATAGAATAAGGTTAGTTTACCTGTTCTCGCCACCTTATTTCTTTTGCTTTAATATATTCTGAGAGTTCTAAAACTACTTAAAAATTATTATAGTGATTGCAAACTAAGTAGGTATTTGTATATAAATAGGATTGCTTTTGCTTGCAGTGGAAGAGCCGATGTGGATAATCTTTAGAAACGTTCCCGCGATGAGTTGGTCAGAATTTCGGCAGTCCCATTCGGCAGTGTGTACGAATGGTCACGAAAGTTGCCGAAGTTGCTGTGTTAATGCAACGCAGCCAACAGCAAAATGTCCCTAGGACTTTGTTGCCAACAGTAAGTTTGAATGTTTTTGCGGGAGTCGTCATTATGCTATTGTGCTTGGTACAAGGAAGAAGCAATGGCTCGTTTCGTAAGCATTTTAGATTTGGCGCCTGTGTTGTCAGACGAAGAGACATGCATGCAGTTTTTGTATGATGAAGGACTGTTGCGGACACGCATGCTATGCAGGGAATGCGATGCCGTGCTACACCCCGTGAATAAAAGTGGAGGAAAATTCCAATATTTTTCCTGCAGGAGGGGTCACCCAGAACAATTTTGCGAGTCCGTAGCAAAAGGTACGTGGTTCGCAAATACTAAAATACCACCAGCCCAGGTACTGCTGCTGACGTACAGTTTTGCGAATGGGTTATCGAATAAAGAACGAGCCAATAATAAAGAACGAGCCAGTAATAATGTATGGAGTTGCGCTACGCGATAGCGGCGTATGTCATTGTTATGTTACTGCTAGATTGCAGGTGGTTGCATCACGTGTTAAATAAATATCGGTGTTTAATGTGTTGGCAATGAAAACTAGTGTAGTGTAAAAAGCAATGTTGGCAATGTGAAATAGCGTGTGCTGAAATCTAGTGGGCGATTGTGAAACTACTGGGCAGATGTGAAATAGCGTGTGCTGCAATCTAGTGGGCAATTGTGAAACTACTGCCGGTACTGCCAGCGCATGCGCAGAAGGTAGGGAAACTACTGCCGGCGCATGCGCAGAAGGTAGGTTCGGACACTTGGAATCTGGCTGGCAAAAAGGGAACGTTTCTAAAGATGAGCCATGAATTCCATTGCTGTATCCCTTTTCTGAAGCCGTTATCGACAACCAAATATCACACTTAACTTACACAAGCGTAAAATGCTAAGTCACATCTTTAAAAACCGGAAATGTCACGCCCAAGAGTGAAAAATACGACACTTTTAGAACAGTTTTTCGAGAGCACAGATTCACACTGCCATATTGAGAGCACGAACCTGCATGTTCGTCAGTGTTGCCGATAGAGGATCAAGCAAAATAACCAGACAAAAATAAGAAATCCACTAAATGTCTGTGTTGTCAATGTTAAAAACATATCTGCCCCACCAAATGCAGTTTATCAAACAACTAAATCCCTATACTAGCAATGTTAAATTTATAAATTTTGACAACTAAAGATCTTCCCAGAAAGACCAGATTTAGTTTAAAAACAACTAAATTGGCATCACTAATATTCGTGGATGGCACGAAAACACTACCGTGGTGAGCGTTAAACCCACAGGTTAAACCTGTATAAACTGTGGGTTAAACCTTTCATATGAAACAGAAAGTAAATAAAATGTCTGATTGCTGAAGTGAAATCACATTCGGCATTTAAATGCAAACGTCAGCAAGTAGTGTGTTGTGATCATTTTCACTTTATAATTTGTTATATCGATAATATTGTCCACGGAGCAGAATATAGTCTTATTTCTTGAGAAGCATTATCAAAAAAGAAATAATAATATATTGTGGTCTTATTTTGGACCTTTATTGTAGTTAACATCAGCAATAGCTTAGAAAAAGTAATTTCCAAACTGCCATTGATATATTTCGTTATTGGCACAAATTCAATGTTTTTACCTAATACAGGACGCACGATAGAGGAAAGATGCAAAGAACATCAACGGAGCATCAGACTTCTCCAGCCCGAAAAATCAGCAGTAGCCCAACACTGCATAGAACAGGTCCACAAAATCAATTTCCAAGACACAAAAATACTAGACCACGCAGAAAATTACTGGGACAGACTCATCAAGGAGGCCATCCACATCAAATTACACCCCCACAATTTCAACAGAGAGGGCGGACTCAAACTAAGTTCCGCGTGGACTATAGCCATCAGAAACACAGCACAAATTTCGTACCCGCGGGAAAACACTGCAGCCGAGCCTACAGCAGGCCCAATCAGAAACCATCACCCACGCATTGGTTCGGACAACACAACCTAACCATAGTATATATTTGGGAACTGAGGAGAATTTTCCATTAACAGCGGAAATGCTCCAGCACCTTCCCTTTAGAGCCGTGATGCACTTGACTCGGATCTACAACGCGTGCCTAAGCATGCGTCATTTTCCAGAAGACTGGAAGAAGGCGCGTGTGGTATGCGTGTTGAAGCCGGGCAAGAATCCGATCTTTCCTTCCAGCTACCGCTCCATCAGCCTCCTACCAGTTATCTCGAAAGTTTTCGAGAAACTGTTCCTGACCCGCCTTCGACCTCTTTTAGAGGAAAAAGGCCTCCTACCGGAACATCAGTTTGGTTTTCGTTCTGACCATTCCACAACCGAGCAACTACTGCGTGTAGCCGAAAAGGCCTCCCTGGCTTACCAGGAAAGGGCCAAAACGGTGGCAGTGTTGCTTGACGTGGAAAAGGCGTTCTCTACCACCTGGCACGAAGGGCTTATCTACAAGCTCATACAGCACGAAATCCCCCCTCCATATATTTACTTGGTGGCTAGTTTCCTACAGGAACGTAGCTTCCGGGTGAAAGTGGAGGGTTCATTTTCCCGAGAAAGGCCCATTGGCGCAGGAGTCCCCGAGGGCAGTGTACTGTCACCGGCACTCTTTAATGCTTACATGGCCGATCTCCCCACGCACCCCAACACTCACATCTGTCAGTATGCGGACGATCTCATGATCTTCGCAGCTAACAAGAACCCGCGCTACAGCTACCGTCAAGTACAAGCCCACCTCTGTGCCATCAGTAGATGGTGCGAGAACTGGCGCATGTCTATCAACCCGGAGAAAAGCTCTGCGATTCTCCTGGCCAACACGCTGGCAAACCGGCTCCCGCATGACCTCGTGCTTCGGCGCCGTCGGATCCCTTGGGTCACTACGGCGAAGTATCTCGGGGTCACGTTGGACCGGCGGCTAACGTATAGGCATCACGTCAGGGGCAAAGTACTACAAGGTCATGCAGCCCTACGGCAGTTGTATCCCATCCTCAGCTCCAAAACCATGCCCATTCGCCTGAAACTCCAACTGTATCGTGCGATCATCCCGCCTCTGGTCCTGTACGGATGCGAGATCTGGGGAGTGGTGGCAAAGTCCACCTTCATCAGACTCCAGACGTTGCAGAACCGGGCATTAAGGATGATCTACGACACTGGTTGGAGATTTCCTGCCCACATCCTTCACGAACATTCCGGTATCCCGTACATTGTCGACGTGATTAAAACCCGCGCTCGAACAATGTACAACAAACTCCAGAACCACCCTAACCCACTGGTGAATACTCTGGGACAATATGACCAGAGAGAGCCTCGCCGACTACCATCTAAAAAATTGCCGAAGGACATCTTAAGTCCAACGGTCTAAATTTCGCAGATGGGAAAGGCAAAACGAATATCTGTACTAAAACAGAGTAAATCGCCTAACTCAGATCACCTCTCAGTGTGTGACTGACGGCCAGAACCAGGAGGAGATTAGCGCGTCACCTGATTGACTAACCAGCCAATCAGCATGTATGGGCAGTGCCCGTTCATGGACCTATCCCTACCATCATTCATCTTGTCCCTAAGATACCCCTGATCCCAAACATTCCCAGTTTTAAATCCCTGTAGACCAAAACACCATACTATCGCGCAGGTAAAGCCGTATAACGGCTAGGTACTGCGGTAAAGACACTTCGGGTGGGGGAATAAGCTTCCCCACTCGACTCGAACTGCCTCTGGAGCCTCTGGAATTTTCCATCATTTTAGTCCTGAAGATGGCCATGGAGAGTATAATGGCCGAAAGCTCGACCTTTTTAAGTTTAACACGGCTGATCACCCGTGAAGCTGTTATCACTAACGTTCGCCGTGAAAGCTTCAAATCCTACATTAAGCACCTCTACGGGGAGGATACCTACAAGAAACTACGACGATATGAACGTCTACAGACCAAGAGAGCTAGTGCTCTATGCACTTTAGCCTTCCTGAAACGCTGCCGAGACCACACAGTTGTTCCACACTTCGCCGAGGTACATCACCACATCACCACAAGCCGGGCACAACGAATCCTACGACGCGCTAGTCTCGCATTGGTAAGAGAAAGGATTCACTACACCTATTGCCTTTTGGACCGTATCTCCAAGGAACTTTTAACACTTCATCTCGACATATTTTCTTCGCTACGGAGTCTAGACAAAGAATGGATTGACGCATCCATAGCCGCACAGTACTGGCGCCACCAAAAGAAAACCACAGATAGGCACGTGAAGAAGTTCAACAATATCCACTACACACAACAGGACCACACTCCTCTGGACCAGTCCAAGCTGGTAATTAATCTCACCGAACGCACACTAGATCAACCAACCATCTCAGTGCTTTCAAGAGGACTCAACTTCGCGCCGGCACCGAAGTCTATACCAACTCGTGATTTCATCAGTGGCACAGAGCAAGCATTAAGCCGCCTTCCGGCGGACGTAGCCGAGGAAATACGAACAGAAGTCAGTCTCACATTGATGAAAGCTAAGAAACCAAGATCAAACATTTCTTCTGCAGAATCCAGAGCACTAAAAACACTACGACAAGACGCGTCCCTAACAGTACTTCCAGCAGATAAGGGCAATGCCACGGTGATTATGGAAACCACAGATTACGACCGGAAAATTAAACTTCTACTCGAAGACTCTTCCTTCAAGAAACTTGACAAGGACCCGACGGCCAGGATCACCAAGATCACCACCGAGCACATCAAACACTCCAGCCTAACCACCGAAGCCCAAAAAACCATCATCCCGCACTCAGCCACTCCACCCAGACTCTACGGACTTCCGAAAATCCACAAACCTACAATACCACTCCGACCCATTGTAAGTGCTATTAACTCACCCACATACCAGCTGGCCAAACACCTCACCACTCTATTGAATCCACTAGTGGGCGCCTGTCACCATCACATCAATAACTCCAGCCACTTCGTACAAAAGATTTCAACCATGAGATTGGACCCGGGGGATATCTTGGTGAGTTTCGACGTTGAATCCCTCTTCACCAGAGTGCCTCTAGAAGACTCACTACTTCTCATAGCGGAACAATTTCCGGAGGACATCACACAACTCTTCAGACACACACTCACGTCCACCTACTTCTGCTACAACGACCAGTTTTACGAACAAACTGACGGAGTGGCCATGGGCTCACCATTATCACCGGCCATTGCCAATTTCTTCATGGAAAACTTTGAACACACCGCACTGGACACCGCTACACACAAACCAAAAGCTTTCTACAGATACGTTGACGACACTTTCGTCATCTGGCCACACGGGACAGAAAAACTTGGCTTTTTTCTCGACCATCTCAATAGCCTGCATACTAATATTAAATTCACCATGGAAGTGGAGAACGACAACTCCCTTCCCTTCCTGGATGTTCTAGTGTACAAAAAACCGGATGGCAGCTTGGGACACACGGTCTACAGGAAGCCCACACACACCAACAGATACTTGGATGCCTCCAGCCACCATCATCCCTCTCAGAAGAAAACAATAATTTCCACTCTGTTCCACCGAGCGTTTGACATAGCAGACAAGGACCACATACACCTAGAACTTCAATACTTACAGGATACCCTACGCAAGAATGGGTATAGCAATCAGGACATCAATGAGACCCGTAGGAAAGTAGAACGCAGCAGGAAGAACCCGCCACTGCTCACACAAGGGAAGGATAGCCCTCAAGAGAAGGCCTACATACCTTTCTACGGCTCTGTCTCCAACAAGGTTTCCCGTATACTCGCGAGACATAATATCAAAACCTTCTTCACGCCCCCTAAGAAGATCCGACAACTCCTCAGGCCGGTGAAAGACCCACTTGGGCTTAAGGTCCCGGGAATATACAGGATTCCGTGTGAGTGTGGTAAGGTGTATGTGGGTCAAACAGGACGCACGATAGAGGAAAGATGCAAAGAACATCAACGGAGCATCAGACTTCTCCAGCCCGAAAAATCAGCAGTAGCCCAACACTGCATAGAACAGGTCCACAAAATCAATTTCCAAGACACAAAAATACTAGACCACGCAGAAAATTACTGGGACAGACTCATCAAGGAGGCCATCCACATCAAATTACACCCCCACAATTTCAACAGAGAGGGCGGACTCAAACTAAGTTCCGCGTGGACTATAGCCATCAGAAACACTGCACAAATTTCGTACCCGCGGGAAAACACTGCAGCCGAGCCTACAGCAGGCCCAATCAGAAACCATCACCCACGCATTGGTTCGGACAACACAACCTAACCATAGTATATATTTGGGAACTGAGGAGAATGGAGAGTATAATGGCCGAAAGCTCGACCTTTTTAAGTTTAACACGGCTGATCACCCGTGAAGCTGTTATCACTAACGTTCGCCGTGAAAGCTTCAAATCCTACACTAATACAACTTGTTCACATAGTTCTCCTTCTTGCCACGTGATTCGCTTTAGGCTTACTTTTTTTTTTTTTTTTTTTTTTTTTTTTTTTTTTTTTTTACTTTCCCTACTGGTAAGTAGGGGAAGTATTGTATTCCACCCAAAAATTCGAAGTCGAGATTTCACCAGAAATACATGTTTTGAGGCCCCCTGAATCCAAAAAAAAGCATTTTTAGAAAAAGGTCCGTGTGTGTGTCTGTCAGTCTGTCTGTCAGGCTGTGGACAGCATAGCTCAAAAACGAAAAGTCGGTTAAAAACCAAAGTTGGTATTTAAGTTTAATGTCGTTCAAGGATGTGACACGAAGATTTTGAAGAAAATAGCCCCACCCTAAACTACCCTTTACATGGAAAATTTTTCGAAAATTTTTATTTTCTTGAAAATGGCTCTAACGATTTTGATTAAAATGTCATATGTTTGAGATATTTTTATGACAAATGAAATGTATATCTTGAATTTTCTGGCTATAGCCCCTGTAGTCGTATTTACTCTGGACAACTTTTGCATAACTGGTAAACCGTTAGAGATAGACCAAATTATACTATACAAAAATGTAGATCTTGCTAAAATACACAATTTATGTCTCAATAAATTTTCTTGTAGGGTGAACCATTTCGGAGATATACCTTGTTATGTCTGTGAGTTTCCGAAAACTTGGAACTTTCATGAAATGGGTCATCGTTGTTCGTTTTTTAATATGTTACGTGTACAAAGAGAACGGAATCTCAAAGCTTTAAAAGATTTGACTGTCGCACAAAGCCTACTGTATTCCAATATTCCCCTTGCACCTACAAGGAAATAAGCAATAATATAATTTGTACAAATGTTTATTTTAACTAACACGAAGAAGATATAGGAATAAGAGTTTGTAAGAATGGTTAGTACAAGAGTAGAGAAAGTCATGTGAGTGCAACACATCAGATTTTTTCACCTGCTTCCAGTTCAGCTAACATGCCAAATGTCATTGCCTTATTGATAGTACACATTAAAGTTAGCTGTTCTTTATTATTTGTCAATTACCAGTTTTAGCATTTGTTTTTTGAGGCAGTAGCATTAAGAATGGAAAATAAACAAATTACAGATTACACTTTTGCTAGCAGAAGCAATGCCAAATGGATTTGAGGGAGTCAGGAAGCACATTTAAAACAGATTCCAGTTTCATTTTCTAGGCTTGTGACAGAGCTGTAGCAGCTGTTTCATATAATGGCGGCATTGAGTAATTGTTACAGTGAATAACCACAATATGGATCTGATGTGCCATTCCCAGGAATATCAAAATTCAATCATCTCCTTTCCGGAGACCCAGAAAAGTCTCCTACCGTCTATTACCAGTGAAATTCGTGTGGTGTTACTAATATACACCCTGTACAATCATGCCTGATTGGGTAAATATGCAAGCATTTTTATAATATGAGTGCCACAGTAAAATAAAAGGCGAGGCTTTACCAAATTGGACAAGTTATTTTAATTTGGTCTACTGTGAGTTATACGAAGCCTTCGTTTCGATGCACAGGTGTGCTGCAGGAACTGCTTGCCCTGCAATGTGTTGTTCCCTCTTCACGTGTCAGCTAATCAGCTGATATGAAACGAGTGCTGTTTATACTTGGTGCCAAATAAGAAGGGGATTGACAGTTGCTACCCACATGGTGGAAGGCTCTAAATGAACAGGAGGGGACGAGTGCGCCATAGCGATCGTCATGGCAACGAAAAGAGCAACAAATTAGAGCTAAGATGTTTCCATAGCAACGCTAAACCAAAGTTGTCAATATTTTACACGTGATTAGCATGTGCCTGACCTGCAATCTAGCAGTAACAAACTGTGCATCTTATCTTGTTTACCCTACAATATATACGTCTCCCTCCAGCACCAGCTTGCAATGTTTGTATCAAGAGATTGTATGTGTGCTGACCAGTTCATTTGCATCATTCTATTTATTGTGGTTATTTGCCTCGTATTTACGCGTGTCTGAACCTGTGTATCCGTACGTATGTTGTAAGCATTTACAACTATCTCACTCTTTTAATGAATAATTATGTCCAAAAATATTGACAAAGACAGCATAGCCAAACAAAAAACTTTACGTACTCGGGAAGTGAATGAAATTGTGTTTGGTAAGGTACATATCCCAATTAAAGGATTATGCAGTTGATGGTATTGAGGAACATGGTCGCAAAATTGTTTGATATCGCCCTTGCCTAGTGTACTCTGATTTAATTAATTTGGGCAGAAGTAAAGGGTTACACTGTGTAAAACAAAGATTTAACTGTGTCATCAGTAATAAAAAGCTGAACACTGTGAACAAGTGGTTAACGAGTGGTTTGCCATTTCCGCAGGTAATTCCTGCAACAATAGCAATAATGCAAGTGATTTGGATATCAGCTGCATTTCCCATTACAATATTCCACAGGTATGTTTCTTTTGTTAACATTAATCTTTACATTGATATAATACTTCCATATTCCATCCTTTGCATGTAGATGAACTATTTTACTATTGTTTTCAAATACGAATATCAATTATACGTGCACTACATTCCAAAAGCAATCCATCTTCTTATACACAATGCTAATACGCTCTCTCTTTCACTGCCAACTGTCAATACCTTTCTTGTTTGGCACCAATAATAGTTTGATACATTGTCAGACCACTAAAGTGTGGTAGTGATGTTATAATGCCAAAAGATTTGCATACTTTTAGCACAACACTTGTGGAGAAATCATGGCAATTGGTAGATAGATTCCCTGCCGCTATTGTCTCTTGTAGAGAAATGGTCCCCAATCTTGTGAATAGATTGAACTGAAAGTAAATGGATGTGTTCTCAAAGGGAAATACCTGGTTAACATTGGGCAACAGAACAAAGTTCTATGTGATGATGTGACTCGAGTTAATTTCTGCAACTGAGTGTTAGAAGAAGTTAATGGTAATCCTATTGACCCACACTTAATCCCCTGAAAGGACAAGCAAGGTTTTCTTTAATGAAGAATCAATGAGTTATACAAAAAGGCGCGAGATGTGTGGCAGCACAAGGACATCACATCTTGTAATGATGAAAGTATGTGATTGTTAAAGTTATAATTTGCACGAGAAATCTATGTGCTTGAATAAAGGGCTATGAATAATCTGACACTACTGGCAAACAGTGTGGTAAGAAAACTGTTAAGAGTGGCCAAACACCCAAATGAATGCTCTATGACAGTACACAACCCTTTCACTGCGTTGGCTGTCACATAGACAGCAGTGCGTTGGCCACTATATAGGTGGCAGAAGCTATTCACTAGAATCAAGCCTTATTATACACTGAAGGGAATCTCTGTACGCACTGAGGTGAAAGAACATGTTCTGCCATCTGTTGGGATTATGAAGAAGCAGTTTCAAAGAGCTCTCTGAGTTATCTACTGCTTAAAACACAAAGGCTTGCGTATGCATTATTTATTTATACCAACAAACTTACTGTTGGGTGTGTAGGCAATTTTTGAGAGGTAGAATAATTGGAACTGAAAAATTCAATGTCACAGCAGGGGTTCGAACCACAGTCCCTCCGCTTACCAGGCAGGTCTCTGGCAGGTTGTCACAGTAGCTTAATGGCTAGAGGGTCTGGTTCAAATCCCAGCAGTGGCATTGGATTTTTCAGTTCCAGTTCTACCCCTCAAACATTGCACACAGACAGCTTGTGTGTTTAAAAACACTAACAGTAAGTTTGTTGGCATAAATAAATAATGATTATACTGTTGCTTATTTCCTTGTAGGTGCAGGGGGAATATTAGAATACAGTAGGCTTTGAGCAATAGTCAGATCTTTTAAAGCTTTGAGATCCTGCTCTCTTTGCACGCTTAACATAAATAATCTGATCTCTGCTCTTGTACTAACCATTCTTACACACTCTTATTCCTATATCTTCTTCGTGTTAGTTAAGATAAACATTCGTACAAGTTATCTTATTGCTTATTTCCTTGTAGGTGCAAGGGGAATGTTAGAATACAGTAGGCTTTGTGCGGTAGTCTAATGTTTGAGATTCTGTTGTCTTTGCACACTTAACATATAACAAAATGAACAACGATGATCCATTTCAAGAAAGTTCTAAGTTTTCCGAAACTCACACACACAACAAGGAATATCTCCGAAATGGTTCACCCTACATGAAAATTTATTGCGACATAAATTGTTTATTTTAGCAAGATCTACATTTTTTGTGTAGTATGATTTGGTCTATCTCTAACGGTTTACCAGTTATGCTAAAGTCGTCCAGAGCAAATACGACTACAGGGGCTATAGTCAGAAAATTCAAGATACAAATTTCATTTTTAATAAAAATATCTCAACCATATGACATTTTAATCAAAATCCTTGAGCCATTTTCAAGAAAATCAAAATTTTCCATGTAAAGGGTAGTTTAGGGTGGGGCTATCTTCTTCAAAATCTTCGTGTCGCATCCTTGAAAGACATTAAACTTAAATACCAACTTTGGTTTTTAACCAACTTTTCGTTTTTGAGCTATGCTGTCCACAGACTGACACACAGACACACACACGGACCTTTGTCTAAAAATGCTTTTTTTTTGGATTCAGGGAGTCTCAAAACATATATTTCCGGTGAAATCTCGACATCAAATTTTTGGGTGGAATACAATACTTCCCCTACTTACCAATAGAGAAAGTAAAAAAAATGAATGATGTTCTATTTCACAAAAAGTTTAAGCTTTCCGAAACTGACACAAATAACAATGAATATCTCCGAAATGGTTCACTCTACAAAAAATTTATTTAGACATAAATTTCTGTTTTAGCGAGATCTACATTTTTTGTATAGTAAGATTTGGTATATCTCTCATGGTTTACGAGTTATTTAAGTCATCCAGAGTAAACAAGACTACATCGGCTATAGCCAGAAAATTCAAAATATACATTTTATTAATGATACAAACGTCTTAAACATGGAACGTTTATACGGGCCACTTTCTTCTTCAAAGATATGCGAAAGTGGGGAAGTTGACGGGAACAAATAAGATCAGAAGAATTTACCGGTGAATGAAGCGATGAGACTCTTGAAGCTTTTCATCGAAGTTCTCGATGTACCTCAGGGCGTGGTACGGGTCTACGTCTTACAAGGATGATTAAATTTCCTTTTTATATTTTTAGTATACTTATTTATTGTTCCTTCACATCACAAACAATAATACAAATATTCTGGATTGGCGTCCTTTATCACAAGCCCTCCGGGCTTCACACAACCCGAACACGGACTACGTAATTTTGCGAGTTCGTAATCTTCTTCTATTTCGTTAATGCAGCCTTACTAATTATATATGAGTTCTCTGCATTGCTACTCCTGTTAACTTTTAAAACACAATGTTCTTCCACTAAACACTGTATGTCGATAACTTCTCAAATTATTCGCGGACTTTGCGATCTCCACATGACGCCAATCCATGCAATATGCAGGCATGAAGTTTCCCTACTGACATTTTTCCCAGTAAACAGAAGATCTCAAATTCACTTTGAGATGATATACCCTGAAGCTGAAACCCATGCCTGTTAATTATACAGATGCACGTAATAGCTATATAGTATTGAAAATATAATGTAGGCAGACATATGAAAGTTGGATTTTGGCAGAAAGAGGAAAGGTGGAACCAGGGTGCACGAATGCTCCCAGGCAAGTATGGGGCAACAGGAAGTGCATCTACCTCTTAAAGAAAATTAATAAAAGGGCTGAAAAACCCAAGACAGCAATGCTTAGGCATATGTGCTTAATCATAAGCTAAATTTGGCCAAGTGGAAAAACCGAAGTTATCAACGAAGCTTTTGAGAGGCGGAGGAAAACACTTGCTTTTCCACGGGGGACAAAGACTTGAGTTCCAAGATTGAAATCATGTGAGGTGCGCAAGTAACACAGGCTGGCAGTAGGGCGTAACTATCGCACAAAACAGTAGCCAGGCAGATTTCCACTCATGTGTCGAAAGGGGGCATAGATAAATGTAACGTCAAGTGAAGCTAACCATATTCATTAAAAAGAAACAAACTAACACAGATTCAGTTCTTTTCCTGAATTCTCCTCAGCTGGACAACCCTGAGATAAAGATCTCTTACCCACTGCAACTCACATCCTTCAACGCATTTGTAAGGAGAACGACCTGTGTGAAAAGCTGGAGCAACCAAAGCACCCACACTTTGATGATTAAGAGTTCTCTTAGCAAGCCATGTGTAGGATAAGATGGAAAGGCAGAAAATTGAAAGCCATAGCCAAGCCCCTGCTTTGAAGTCCTGGATAAGCCCAGGAATTCAAAGTACTTACAACATTGTAAGTTGTCACTGGGCTATGTACTTGTGGGTTTACTGGAAAAATTGAGCCAACTGGCAAATTTAATGTGTTGGCATGGTGGTTCAGTTGGTTTGAGAAACTGCATGGGGAGCGAAAGATCAATTATTCAAATCCTGCTATGGCAATTTTTCAGGATTTTACCTTTCCATTAACAAAAGCTTTTAAGATACGGCAGTTATTTGTTATTTGACATTGTAGGCAAGGATCATTAAAATGTATAAGGTAATTAATTACAAGTAGCATCAGGACATACTGATTCAGAATTCACCCGAATTATGCCATGGGAGCTGAAAATGCAAAACGCAGCTGTCTTAAAATTCTGTGGATTTACTTTTAAAACACCAGGAGAGGAATCTAATTAACTTACCCTTTGCCTTCATGTAGAGTTGATGGTGCAGATGACGATCGATTTTCTTTGCCTCTCGTATTTCTTGAGTAGCCTCCTCAATACTCTCATGCAATTTATCCATAGTACCTATAATATCCTCATGGTACTTAGTATCATGTGTTAAGAGCACAGCACTATTTATCAAAATTTTACACAGCCTTACCTTCTGAGGCATTCGAGCATTTGCTGTACCTTTCCTCTTGCCAAAGCCGCAATGTCTTCCTTTCCTTCTCGCCTCAGTATTCTTACGAACACGTGCTCTGGAGTGCACAGCAACAGGCTTCTTAATTATAAGACCATTCTTGATTAACTTATGGATGTTTTGTCCTTTTGGAGAAACAAAAGCACAATGAGTAAGCATAGATTTCCATGGCCAGAGTTGATAATTCTAGAAGATACTTCTGGGCTGATTTGCCGTGGTCTGTAGGAGTAACTGGGTCCAGACGTTTCGTCCACAACTGAACCTTCACTGAGAAGACCTCACCCGTGCCACCAATGACGTCCACCGCAGTTGTGGACAAAAAATCTGAGCCCAGTTACTCCAGCAGAGCATGGCAAATCAGCCCAGAAGTTTCTTCTAGAATTATCAAAACCACAATAATAAAATTGTATTCATTCCAGCATATTTTATTAAATAGCACCCACAGGCACATATGTTTATCTGTTTGCATCATTCTACTCCTGTAAACCTTCCATATAAAGTGCCTGATTTTTAAACTTTTGCTAACTTACAAACTGTGTTGTACAAATCACTTCTACATTATTTTAACCTAATGGACTATATCACGGCAACTAATGAAAGTTTACAGCACCTGCTATACAATGAGCAAAGACTTGTTTTACTTTTTAAGCTATGCTGCTGGTACAGCATCCTCAATGGTTCAATTATGTATTCCACTGTATTGAACTGAATGAATAAATAAAATTGTGATGGAGTGAGATATAAATTCCTGTTGCAATATTGGGATCAAACCAGCTAACAGCAGGGGCTTATGGGTACAGATATGGTAGACAGCAGGGAAGGCAGAGGAGAGAATTGCTCACAGTAAAACACAACCTATCAACTAACGTGGGTACAAGTGTTGCCAAGTTACCATCTTTACTATATCTACCACATACCTACTATAATGAGCAAGTATTGTATTCCAGCCAAAAATTGTATAATAAGTTTTCAAAAAAATACACATTTTGGGGCACTCCGAGTCCAAAAAAATATCTTTTTTTCCTTGTGAGAGGTCTGAACAAGACATTGCTGCAAGAAATGTGAAATGTACTATTGTTTAGAGCATGCCGAACCGTTTGCAAGAAGTGTGCTCAGAATTTGCAGTGAAAACTCATAAGTATATTAGACACACGCACATACAATTTAAGAGGTAGAACTGGAACTTAAAAATCCAATGCCAAATAAATAATAATTACATACAATTTAGTTTAAATGACTGATTAATTGTAATTTCATAAAAGCTGATGATGTTTATTGTTAATTTTATGTTCAAATATAAGAATAATTACCTTTTCATATTTTATACATTCTCAGTATTAGTTTATTTACATAACTTACGTTTTTGAAATGTAGTATGATGTAATACTTTGAAAATAAAATTTGGTATATAAAAATAACATAATTAAAACACAATAAAATACAAATATTTAACATTTAGGAGGAATTTCAGACAGCACAAAGGCAGATGTATACGTGGTATCTCTCAAGACATTTTGCGCCCGAACACGCAACAATAGGCATTGCGCCTAAGGGAGTGTTAAAAGCATTTTACACCTAATTGCTACGTATTTCACCAACATTAATAGTAAATATCAATGTTACACACACATATACTGAGTAGAAATTATGCAAATGTATAATTGCCTCTGTCAAAGATCGTTTTGCAATGAAAAACTTACCAACATGCAACATCTCTGTCTCTTACGCTTCCAGAACGCCAAACATTCCGATTTTCATTACACAACTTCAATACTCTTTATCTTTTTTATTAATTATAATAGTAATTACTCATTTAAAAGGATTACTTTGATAAACACAAACCCATATTCTGTATTTGTTACTTCCCCAGAGGCACGGTACAGAGTACCAGGATGCACGGTCCAAGTTTCTTAACGTCGAATTCAGATTCAGATTCAGATTTGTTTATTAACTAAATTTTGTCTGGTGCTGGTATACAGTGGGTTTTCTAGGAAACCCATACAGTGGCCGTCTTTGGGCCACCGAGAACAGTCCCCTCTTGAAATGTCTTTGGTTTTCGCTTATAGTGTTTTTGTTATTGTTTTTGTTTATATACATATATACAACACTTTATTTACACGCATGCACTCCCGCATTCACTCTGGCATATCGTGAGATATGCCCTCACTCACACACACATACGCACATTAAAAACACTATTTACACACGCTATTTACATATTTCCGCGGCTTTTCTGGGCGGGCAGGTTGCAGCTACTGACTGGTTCCCTGGGGTGCAGGCCTCTGAGGTAGCATGTGTGCGGCCTAGGGCCTCTCTTTGCGTGGACGCACATCAGTCGGTGAGCCGAACGACGTCTAAAACATCTTAATTCTGGCATGCTTCCGATGCTTCGGCTCACCTTTGCCAATATTGGCAATGACGTAATTGTCATGGTTTCTGATGCGCGCTCATGCGACAGTGGCTCTTTTCGCTATTGCCTCGGGAATGGATGGGATCTGGGTTTCCTGATGAAGGGTTTGGTTGGTGGTTAGGATGGGAGCAGAGAGGATTTTCCGGAGGGAGAGGTTTTGGAGGGTTTGGATGGTCTTCAGGGCGGTTTTGAGGCGTTTGTCCAGGCCGCACACGCGTACAGAACCACTGACAAGATGAAAGCTTTATACAGGACGAGTTTGGACTTCAATTGCAGCTGTTTGCTGCGAAAGATGGGGGCGTATAACTTTAGCCGCTGTCTGCCTTTGTTGGCGCTATTTTTTATGTGGGTGAACCAGCACATTGTGCGGTCCAAGGTCACGCCTAAATATTTAACTTGCCGACGACAGTGCAATACCTGACCACCGACCGTTAGGTCCATTGTCAAAGTGTGATGCCACTTAGAAAAATGTATCAGCTGGCATTTGTCGGGGTTAATTTTGATTTTCCAGTCATGTTGCCATGAGGGGAAGTTGTTGACATAACGTTGCATTTCTGCAAGGCCGAAACGTGGATTTCTATGGTGGTTGTATATTGCAGTGTCGTCAGCATACATGGCGACCTTACATCTGGCGTCCACTGGGAAATCATTAGTGAATAATATATACAGAAAAGGTGACATGATTACCCCTTATGGGACGCCAGCCCGCTTCACTCGCTCCCGTGAGGAGGAGCGGCCCACTTGAACGTAGAACTTCCGTTTTTCTAGGAAATTGTGCAGCAAGTATAGATAATTTTGAAGAGCCGGAAAATTGTGGTGCAGTTTGTAAATAAGGCCATTGTGCCAGCACCGGTCGAATGCGGCTTCTACGTCCAGAAATAGCGCCAACGTTGAAGCCCCATTGTTAACTTGCTCTGTTACGTCATCTGTTAGTCTGAGAAGCTGTAACTCAGTAGAATGTCCTTTTCGAAAGCCAAACTGTGAATTTGAGAGTTCATGGGGTTCCGAAACATGCTTTTGAAGTCGAGAATGTATAAGTTTTCGTGCAATTTACCAATAGTAGACAAGAGACTAATGGGGCGGTAGTTTTGCGGTTGTCTGGTGCTCTTCCCTTGCTTTGGGAGCATAATTACCTTGGCTCGTTTCCAAGTAGAGGGGAAATAGCCTTGCTGCAAACAGGCGTTAAATATTTTGGTCAGTTGCACCAGGGCTTTTCTCGGGAGATACTTAAGTTCCTCATTAGCCACTTTGTCTGGGCTGGCAGCTTTCCCATTAGGTAATTTCCTAATGAGCTTGTAAACTTCCTGCGGTGTTATTAGGGGTAGCTGTTGCTCTTGCTTCTGCGCCACCCAGGTTTGTACCCATGTCTGTACCTCCCGTTCTATATCGCGGTTGGTAACTGGGTTTTCGCTGAATCTATCTTCAAGACAGTCTGCGAAGACCTCGGCTTTCTCCTCTTCGGAGAAGTGCAGGCCGCCATGAGTGTGCAGCGCCTCAGTTGCGGAGTTGACGCTCGTGGAGACCTTAAATGCCTTTAATAATTTCCACAAGGAAGAGTCCGAATGGGTGGTACTCAGCATTTTGTTTTCTCACTGTTCAGTTTTGTTGACTTTAATTTGATGCCGAATGATGTTGCGTAGCCATTTTGCTAGGACTTCATATTCAGGCTGGCGGGTATACCGCCACAGTCTTGTCAAGCGTCGTCACCGCGCAATGAGTTGCTCTACCTCGGGGTACGTGCAAAAACCGGGTGGTCTTGTGGTGTGAGTGGTAGCGCTTCTCTTGGCCGTGTGTAGCGAGGCAGTCAAGTTTTCAATGGCGACATCTATGTCTGCCTCACTATAGTATGACAGCCTGGGTTGCGCCATCCTGAGCATTTCCATGGTGAACTTATTCCAGTCGGTCTCAGCCCTCCTTCGAGGGCCAGAGGCACCGGCTGAAAAGCTACACTGTATATCGAAATGCACGGGAAGGTGGTCGGAGTCCAAGCTGTGATACACTGTAAAGTTAAAGGTGTCGCATTTTTTGTTAGTACGAAGTCCAAAATTTCGGGGTCAAAGTGCCCCGATCTGTGCCAAAATGTGGGATCTGGGGGAAGCTGTACCTCTAGGTCGTCATTTTCAGTTATAAGTTCAACCAGGAGATTTGCAGCCGCGTTTGCCCGGCGTGAAAACCACCAGGGGTGCCGGGCGTTGAAATCTCCTGCAATTATAACATGCTCCTCTAAAGCGAGGATTTGTTCGAGGTCACGTATGAAACCTGCCGAGTTGGGGGGCCGATAAAGCGCTACCAGCATCACCGTTTGACTATTTACACGTGTTTTAAGTCCTGTGCACTCTAACGCTGCCATTGCAGGCAGCGTAACAGAAGCATGAGCAATGGTATTTTTGAGCAAAATAGCAGTCCCTCCCCCCCTTTGTGCCAATTCTGTCGTTCCAAAAGATTTGATACCCCTGGAGCTTAAAAGTGTGCTCCTGCTGTAATTTTGTTTTGCAAATGAATGCGACATCAATTTTGTTGCGTCGCAGGTAGTTTTCAAGTTCGTGTTGCTTCCTGTGGATGCCATCTGCATTCCACAGGAGTGCGCGAGTTAAAGTTATGCCTCCCTTGAAGTTGCCATTTACTCGAAGAGCGTGGTTACCAAACATATGATGGCTTCCAGCTTCTCCACGGTACTGTTGCAGCTTTTGAATCTTGTGATTATGGGCCGTAACTTTGTTAATAGTACTGGGAGGTTTAAGTCCTTGAAGAGGCTGAAAATTTCTTTCAAAGTTCCCAGGTCGCTGGTGGGTGCCTCTGAGGGCTGGGGTTGCGGAGGGGGACCATTCGGTGGTTGCTTAGGTGCATTTATCCCTCCGGCGGCTCCTGCAAAAGAGGTGCCTTTTTGGACCAGGGCCGGTTAGAGGATAACGTCGAATGTGTGATTTCCTTGGAGTATCATAGACACATTCATAGTTCTTTGTTCGTAGAAGAAAAACAATTGTATCAATTCCAATATCGTATACCGTAGATGCGCTGTACTGTAATATAAATAATATAATGTTATTTTCAAGCGGGGGGGGGGGCCTCTTCCCGCTTCCCGCGCAATCGCTCTGCCTAGAGCTGTCTGCTGATGACGTCACACGGGAGTCACGTAGTACCGATATTCACACGTGCAGTTTACATTTTACGGTATAATTCAAATCCCATGGTAGTATCTAAGTGTCTCTACTCTACTTTTCTTGTTTTCTGACATGAAATGTCAACGCAGGCGTTTTAATTAAACAAAAACAAAGCTCTCATTGTGTAATATTTCGTAAAACAGAAATGAAAATTATCTGTAGGAGGAAGGAACAACAGTGTGCCACATAATCGTGTAATTATTACTTTGTTAAGAGCTTTCAACACACCTTTTTCACTTTCTTTAGGATTTAGGTTATAATTGCAACGTAGCCCTAATTAAAAGGCCTTATAATAATGTAATAAACGAAAACAGAATGTGATACTGACATTCTTTCCCTATTAAGACAGTATTTTATTGACTGAGCTGTTCTTCTACGAATAGCTGTGTGGCCACTCTTTTACAACAATATGAAAATGCAGCGCAGAGGAAAATGAAATAAATAACACAATTACGACAGCTATCATTTTTGAAAATAGCAATATATTTGACACGAAGAGAGAGAGAGAGAGAAAGAGAGAAGGCCGGGGGAGAAGGTTTGTCTATCGCTTTCACCTATGAATCCTTTATAATGTGTAACGAAAGTTTATCTCTGTTAATATGAATATATAGAAGGATAAGCCTTGGTAAGAATACTTTGCGCAAGAGTGAGCAAAGAAAATCATTTGTATATAGCACATCAGATTTTTATCATTGAAATATTTGCTGTGCATA
This sequence comes from Tenodera sinensis, assembly GCA_030765045.1. Lineage (NCBI taxonomy): Eukaryota > Metazoa > Arthropoda > Insecta > Mantodea > Mantidae > Tenodera > Tenodera sinensis. The sequence continues at coordinate 361,281,471 of CM060964.1, read as the reverse complement.
TTTTAATACATTACACAACTATAAATAATTTTAGTTATACATATTGCGCGCTTTCATAGATGACCTCAATGATCAAAACTAGAGAAAATCTGATTTGAGGTTGTAAAATAATGTGATTAATTTCAAATTACGTTTATTTGTGAAATATCATCAAAGTATTGTATAATTGCAAAGTAATTCCAGCAAGAACGTCGGCAGACTGTTTTCCAGGGGAGGGCCGAATGTTGGAATTTTGCAATCAAGATAATATTAATTCATTATTTCGTTGGCAAAAGTTATAGTATTTGTTGCGTATAACCGTATTAATTTGTGCTCATTAAAATTGTTCTTTACATTAAAATTAAAATAATAGTTTAAGAGTCAGCCCATGAAGTTCACTAATTCCCAAGGCGGGGCCGCGGTCCCCCTTTCCCCCCCTTTGCGACGCCCATGTCTTCAAGGTGAATAATGAGAACCATAATGATAATAGTAATAACAGTAACGATGATATAATAATAATAATAATAATAATAATAATAATAATAATAATAATAATAATAATAATAATAATAATAATAATAATAATAATAATAATAATAATAATAATAATAATAATAATAATAATAATAATAATAATAATAATAATAATAATAATAATAATAATAATAATAATAATAATAATAATAATAATAATAATAATAATAATAATAATAATAATAATAATAATAATAATAATAATAATAATAATAATAATAATAATAATAATAATAATAATAACAAGAAGAAGAAGAACAGTAATAGTAATAATGATGATAATAATAATAAATAACAACTAGACTAACTACCTTAATTCTGGAGCCTATGATTCTCACGACATCTTGCTGCTATAGCGCATGCGCGGACGCGAGTATAAACCTAATGGAGAGATTGAAATCCGCTAGATTGGCAAGGTTTTAAACCAAGTGTTAGATTTTTTCAATAAATAGGTTCCTGTTCTTACACTCAACACATGCCTGACTTTCGATCTGTATTTCTTTTATGAATTGGATTTAACAAGTGAATATATGCATCTTTGTATTTTTCCTGTCAAAAAATTGGGTAGTATGTATATTTGAACAGCCAAATATTGGACATTAATCAAAGGAAATACAATAGTTTGCCACACGATCTTGTTCTTGCACACAGAGTTGAGAATGTGTACCTACCTATATGAAACGGCCCCGTGCTGTCCACGTGTAGCCCATATTAGGTAAGCACACCTAGGTTAGTGTGAGTATATGAACAGGATGACAGGGACCTGTGTTAGAGACATCTACTCCTACTATCAATAACCAGGTATATGTAAACAATGTCTCAACGCTTTCTCCACTTCTACAAATTGATACAGGTATTGGTCAAAATATATTTACTGAAGTTATACATTACTTGTATAATTTAGAAGCCGAAATACAGTAGTATCGCAAGGATTATTTTTATACACTAATAAATTTTTCAATGATACCGGCTTTGATTTGTAACTGTTAAGTTCCATCACATATATCTGTCTCCACCTCGTCTTCGGCCACTCGACCTACGTCGTCTTCTTCTTGAGCAACTTCTCCTTCTCCTCCTTCTCGAACAACTTCTCCTTCTCCTCCTTCTCGAACAACTTCTCCTTCTCCTTCTTCTTGAATAACTTCTCCTCCTCCTCCTTCTTCTTGAACAACTTCTCCTTCTCCTTCTTCTTGAACCACTTCTCCTTCTCCTTCTTCTTGAACTACTTCTCTTCCGGCATGACGATCTTCTTCTCCGACAAACGGAACCGACAGCTTTTATAGAGCCCCGATCTTTTAATGCCTTTAGAAATGTTTTCCGTTGGTTTTCATCTATAGTAAACAGAAACAGTTTCTCTTCGTTCGTGTCAGTTGGACAGCTCATAAGAGTTCTCGACACATCGTCGAACGCTCTTAACATACACTGCTTTTTATGGATATTTCTTTTCTTAATGCTTTTTCTGATTTCGGGTGCCGGTGGCTTCCCCATTTTCGTATAGAATTTAGATTTTCGTGTAGAATTAGATTACTTGAAGAATTTTGCTTTCGCTTGGAAACCACACCAAATGTTGAAATGCTATGGCAACGTGTATTTCAGTTGAACAAAAGCGAGTGAAACATACCGAAAACAAAAGTCCCACCGTGCCAATGTACAAAAGCTAAAGTACCTACTATATTTATATTCCTATATAGTTAAATAAGTAATTCTTACGATTTCGATCAAATTTTGTATTCAGACAGGGTTTTGCTTATTAAGTTTATCTATATAGGCGTCATTCCTGAAAAAAACAACAACAACAACATCGCAATTTTACGAGTAACAGTCACAATTACTCTAAACCTTATTTTGGCCATAATTTCTCTTTTAATGGGCCAGTTTCAACAAACAAGCCAGGATATTAAAGGTCAGTTAATTTTGCTAAGAACAAATACGTTTTTCCATGTCTTTATTCATAAATACTAGTTCTGAGTAGAAAGAAACATTACCTCAGCGCCATCTCTTATGAACAGAGAGGACAAGGTGGTAAAACCAGTGTTGCCAACTTAGCCTTTTTAAGGCTAGATCTGGCTTTTTGAGAACCTATCTAGCTATAAATTTTCCAAAAAGCTACAAGTAGCTTTCCTGGCCTTTTTTCTAAGCTTCATTAGCCTTTTCTAGCCTTTTTCATTTTTTACTTATCTACCAGTACCTTTAAAATAATACATCATTTAATCTCGCTACTGCAGCTACTCCACATAATGATAATAATGATATAATCCTTTTGGCGAAATCATGAATCTTTTTAATCTGGGGGTATGGATTCCACCAAGTTGTTAGATTCTTTGGCACTTTTTAGAAAAAGGTCTGTGTGTGTATCTCGAGCCTGTGGATAACATAACTCAAACGAAAAGTTGGTTAAAAACCAAAGTTGGTATTGAAGTTTAATGTCTTTCATGATGCTGAAATCTAATGGGCGATTGTGAAACTACTGCCGGCGCATGCGTAGAAGGTAGGTTCGGACACTTAGAATCTGGCTGGCAAAAAGAGAACGTTTCTAAACATGAGCCTAACTACCCTTTACATGGAAAGTTTATAATGCATTCTATTCTAGTTGCCTTGCCACAAAACATCTATCGTCCCCAGCACTAATGGTATGGCCACTATGGCTGTCAATTTTGAAGTTGTGAAATAAAAGAAAGAGACAGTTGTGAGAATGTAAACACGCAGCATAATGGCGGCACATGTAATGTGTTTAACTACTTCTGGTGGTTTGCCAGTATTTGTTAGAAAACGGGGTGAAGGAGAGACGGTCAGTGTACTTAATAAACTATTTATAGGCTAAAGAGTTATAGATTGAAAGCAGGTCCTTTCTCATAGCTAACACTTTTATATTTATATTTATGTATAAAGTTCAATACAGTGGAACACACAATTGAAGCTTATGGAATTAATGTTACAGTTGCCGTTCTCAGTGGTGGCCTCATTAAATGGAGTTCATATGTTTGGGAAATCACAATCTGTAGTATTACAGAGCACTTCAACCCAAGAGATGACAGTTTGTTGGAGAGATTTTGAGGATAGGTGAGTCCCTCCCGTATACATTTTAAAGTAAAACTGATAATAGTGGAATTGTATGGTCCCCAAGTACTGCACCTCATTCCATATTCATTGAACGCTTACCCTCCAAGCAATTTCAGAAAGTAGGTTCTGCCACAGCAACTCTGCACAATGTGATGTAACTGCCCCCAGGGTGAGCAAGGTGTCCCTGCTACCTATGTGCTGTAATACAAAGTGATGGAAGGAGCAGTCACGTGGATGACAAGGGAATTTACTGTCAACAATGAGTATTAATTTATTGTTATTCTGCATAATAGCGGCTTGGCCTGAGCTCCTATTATCCCATATAATCTGGCACTTCATAAGGACCAGCTGAGAAGCAGTTTCTTAGAGATTTTATGATTTTAGTTATTTCTTCGCACATCACTGGTTTAAAGAAGATGCTAATTTCATTTCTGATCAATTTAGGATGGTGGATATTATGATCATTATTAGTGCCAGTTTGTGACAATAGTACTCGATCTATAAGTGTGTTGAAGTGATTGAGGATGTTGTGGAGCTGGATTTTTTACCTCTATATTATTTACTGTTAGGTATATATTGTTTCCAATGGCAGGTCTAGAGCTGTGAATTTTACTTTTTATCATATTCTATATTGTTTTATTCTTCTGTAAAGAGTTAACAATCTGTGCATCAAAGCAATGTTTTCATTCTTTTTGCAGGCAGCTATTGTATAGGATAATAGAAGGAGCTTAGGTTGCAATTATACAGGATAACCTTAATTGATTTCTTATTTATATTTTGGGGTAATATTGCGTATTTGTTAAAATTTAATTTTTTTCACAAATACTTAGGTTAGCGAATGTTGGATACCTGCATATATAACCCGAGTACATTAATATTGTTTGAAGAACACGGTATTGCCTCATTCAACTCTTAGAACCACCCAAAGAATCTTTTTTCAGACCTGATTAAATAGCAGATGTAACAGCTATGTTCACACGGAATACACAGAGTAGGGACAAAAGCAAGGTGGGAGAAGGCAGGGAAAGTGGCATTGCCAACGTATGAAAAGCAGGCAACTATGTCATTTAGCGCACCATTGTGCACATGGTCACTTGCCATTCAAGAAACCAGCTAGAGCAAATAGCTTAGTTGGGGACAGTAAATGGAGCATTCAAAAAGTGATGTTTTTTCTGCCTGTAGTGGTTATTGTTCCCGTATCCATGCTAGTGCACTATTGCATAGGACTTTAAATGTGGTAGTAATACAATTGTGAATTGATCATTGTTTATTATTTATTTATGCCAACAAACTTACTGTTGGTGTTTTTAAACACACAAGCCGTGTGTGGGCAAAGTTTAAGAGGTAGAACTGGAACTTAAAAATTCAATGCCACAACTGGGATTTGAACCACAGACCTTCCGCTTGCCGGGCGGACGCTCTAACCACTGAGCTATTGTGACAAACTGCCAGAATGGCATTAAATTCTCAAGCCAGTTCGTATTTCTCCTGGTAAACCACAAAGGCAGTCTCACATCAGAGACAATTACCCCAATGGTGACTTACTATTGCAAGTACTTTATATCCCAGGATTAAATAACCTTCACATGGTAATTATTATTTATTTATGCCAACAAACTTACTGTTGGTGTTTTTAAACACACAAGCCGTGTGTGGGCAAAGTTTAAGAGGTAGAACTGGAACTTAAAAATTCAATGCCACAACTGGGATTTGAACCACAGACCTTCCGCTTGCCGGGCGGACGCTCTAACCACTGAGCTATTGTGACAAACTGCCAGAATAGCATTAAATTCTCAAGCCAGTTCATATTTCTCCTGGTAAACCATAAAGGCAGTCTCACATCAGAGACAATTACCCCAATGGTGACTTACTATTGCAAGTACTTTATATCCCAGGATTAAATAACCTTCACATGGTAATTATTATTTATTTATGCCAACAAACATACTGTTGGTGTTTTTAAACACACAAGCCGTGTGTGGGCAAAGTTTAAGAGGTAGAACTGGAACTTAAATTGGTTATTGTCTCTGATGTGAGACTGCCTTTGTGGTTTACCAGGAGAAATACGAACTGGCTTGAGAATTTAATGCCATTCTGGCAGTTTGTCACAATAGCTCAGTGGTTAGAGCGTCCGCCCGGCAAGCGGAAGGTCTGTGGTTCAAATCCCAGTTGTGGCATTGAATTTTTAAGTTCCAGTTCTACCTCTTAAACTTTGCCCACACACGGCTTGTGTGTTTAAAAACACCAACAGTAAGTTTGTTGGCATAAATAAATAATAATTACCATGTGAAGGTTATTTAATCCTGGGATATAAAGTACTTGCAATAGTAAGTCACCAGTGGGGTAATTGTCTCTGATGTGAGACTGCCTTTGTGGTTTACCAGGAGAAATACGAACTGGCTTGAGAATTTAATGCCATTCTGGCAGTTTGTCACAATAGCTCAGTGGTTAGAGCGTCCGCCCGGCAAGCGGAAGGTCTGTGGTTCAAATCCCAGTTGTGGCATTGAATTTTTAAGTTCCAGTTCTACCTCTTAAACTTGATCATTGTTTATTCACGAAGTATGTATGAACTAGATGGTTCACAATCATAGGCGAATTGGTGGCAGAAATAAAATTGTGGAAATTGACAAATCCAAGTTTGGGCTCAGTACAACAGGGGACGCCTTGTGGAAGGACAATGGGTATTTGGTGGTGTGGAGGTAAATTGCACTTCTTTCTAGTACAGTAGAATCCTGATAACTCAACTCAATGTGGACTGAGAGGCAGTTGAGTTACCAAAATGCCGAGTTTTATGGAATAAGGGGTCTGTTACTCATAACCCATAACATATCACTGCAAATTACACATATAAATTTCCTAGCACAATATAGGAAACAATGGTATAACATGTTCTAAATTTTATTATATATTAATATGTTCTCGTTCGTTCGGTCTCTTTAACACATCCAATTTAATTTCCATTGTCATGTTAACTTGTCTTTTCTTAAAGTGCTTTTCTTCTCATTCTATATTTTCCCTGGTACAAACACAACTCAATACAACACTACAGCAGTAAGCTTGAAATCTTGGAAGCTGCACTGTAACCAGAAATATGTAGAATAGAATATTTGTCATCTTTCTTCATACTAACACACATACATTCATTAATACATTACCATTAACAACATTCCTAACACATAAACTTTCTTGTTCACGCCCAATGTACCCTTCCTACGTGTGTGCCTGCTCACCTTAAATTTTGGCCTCAATACACACAACCCCTGGTTTTCTGTGTATTCATGACCCTCTGCTCTCTTATATCCCTTGCTCCAGTTTCTCCAACCTTAATTGTTGGTTATGCTTAATCATTCTAAACCATTTTTCCCTGACTTTCCACCAAAGTGGCTTGGGTTCGATCCCAGGCAACCACATGTGGGATTTGTGGTGAATGAAGCAGCGCTTTGGCGCATTTCCTCTGGTTTCTCCGGTTTCCCCTGTCATCTTATTCCACCAATGCTCCATTTTCATTTCATGTATCATCAGTGTCACCGCCTGCGGTGCCATATGTAGTAAAAGCGGGTGTTAAACACTACACACACACACACACACACACATCTCTGACTTTCCCCAAATAATCACCTATACTTATATTACTTTCTCCTTTTACAGACATTTTCCTAATTAGTAATACCTCTGCCCCCTCCCTAAAACTGTTCCACTTTTGTTACCAAATTTCTCCTCTCCATACCTCTGTTTGCAGTATAGTATTATACCATACCAGTCTGTATCATCTTTTCCACACATTTGGCATTTCCCTTTATCCTTATCATGTCTAATACCTTTCAAATTTCTAACTCCTGTCCTTGCCCAAGCGAATCCTCCTTGTCCTAGCTTATTACACACATCTATGTACTTTTCTCTCCTCCACACTGTTTTTATTTCCCTATATATCTTCAACAAGCTTTTCTCCCTTGTACTAGCAAAATTAACTTGACTATCAATATCTTCTAATTTTGATTCTACTTCTTTCCAAAAGCCTCTGTAACGATACTTCCCATTCCTCCAAATATGTCCCATACCTATCCAGAAATATGTAACTGAAAGTTTAGTTTACCTCGTACATAGGTATCATTTGCTAGGATCTGCGCGAGTGACATCATGCAAATTGATGATGTGGGTAATGTCTCTGTTTACTTCCTTGAGATAAACAAGACACTGCCGATAATGCAGGCAGGCACTGTACTTAATCAGTAATCACACACGTTCTGCAGAAGTCAGAAGCATAATCTGACATGCCTATGGTCTTATAAATACAAAAATGGACTCAATCATAAACCACTGCACAATTGTCAGTCTAAAAAATACCTTTTTGCTGGGTAAAGCAATAAACCTTCCGAACAAGTGTCTGTTATTTATCCATATTATTAGCAGCAAGCTTTTGGTTTTGTGATAGTGGTCTGCCAGCTGCATATGTTCCAACTATTCTACTATTCATACCATATAGTAGATAATAGAAATTATTACTGTCAAGTTCAACGATAATAAAAATTAAAATAAAACAGGTTGTAGAGTTACATGGAAAGTCGAGTTATTGAGATTCGACTGCACCTGTTGAACAAAGGAATTGGGAAGCTCCTCGACTAATAAAGGACTGGATATTGCTGGGAACAACTGTCAATGACTGCTGGATCATGGAGGCCTTGTTCATCTCTTATTTAACCATTTATTTGAGTGCTGATGTAGGCAACAGCTCAACAGATATGGTAAGGGACAAGAGAGAAACACTCATGTAAAGCCTCGGGTAAACTGCATTCCCACAATTAGCTTCATTTCGTGAACATTCTGCACCTTGCATCAATTAAGTGGATATAACAGATACATATGTGTAAATACCATATTATGAGTGTCAGCTATTGTTCCTAAAGTTGTATTCTTAATATGTGTGCAATAAATCAGTGCATTATAGTGTTAAATGTGTGCAAAAAGTGATGATAAGTGCTCTAGTGAATGCACGATATTAACTATATTTTGTTATAATTTACATGTGAAGGGACTTAGTGTCCATAGATTTTTTATTTATTTTAAAGTTTGGGGACAGAGAACAGATACAACAGTAGCAATCAGGTCATAATTGAAAGCAATTTTATTCATCGACAAGCACAAGAAGGTGTAATATATAGCATTGACCAAAATTCAATTTTCATCACAAATACACAGAGATCCAAGTACACGTGAACCGCTATTCTGTTTTTTCCACTGCAGATGCTGAAATATGATAACAGCAGCCAATATGCACAAGGTCACGAGCATCACTTGTTTTTCTCTGCTCCGCTCACATCAGTATTGAGTTGACGCGATATCGTGTGGCTGTATTATTACCAGTGTGCTTTATTATTTAGTCCTATACTTAGTCACAAAGTGTATTATGGCTCAGCATTTGTTTTCTACTGCACAGTGTGTATTTATTATGATTTCTTTCAAGTTAACAGTTGTCGTCCGTACATACGTGAATACAATTTTGCACCCTTTTATTAGAGAATTAACTGACAGGGAGTATTATTTTTCCTTTTTTCAACAAGACTCTGCAACAGCTCATACAGCCAATCTTTTGATGAGAACAATTGAAAGTGTGTTTCAGGACAGAATTATTATTAGAAATTTGTGGTCCCCTTGGTCCCCTGACCTAACCCCTGCGATTTCTATCTCTGGGGTAACTTAAAGCGTAAAGTGTACAAGACAAACCCACACACCCTGGAAGAATTAAAACAAAATATCCGTCAGGAAGTTGCCATCATTTCTTAACGTGAACTATGGCGAGTGATGGATAATTTCGGAAAGAGGTGCCAAAAATGTATGGATGACAGTGGCCAGTTTCAGCATCTGCTATAATTATATTGGTATGTAAAGCCTTTAAAAGCAGTTTTAAAAATGCTTTATGTTTTATCCGTGCTGTTCTATGACAGTGGCAGCCGGTTCACGGTCTTTCGGATCACGTGGTACTTACGTTAGAGAATGTTGGGTGCCTTGATAAATAACATCAGTACATCATTATTGTTTTAAGATCATTATATTGCCTTCTAAAACTCATAAAAACATGCAAATAACCTTTTTTCAAACCTTGTTAGAAAGCAGACGACCTATAGCGATGGCGTGTAGAAGGAATATAAGCCAAGTAGGGAAGGTGGGGAAAGTGGTTTTGCCAACATATGAAATACAGGAACTGTCAGCAACGTATGCAGGAAATGGCATTCATGCTTCTGTGTCAAGTGCTGATGTTGGCAACATCTGGACAGGAGTAGGAAGGGTTGCGGGGTAGAGGAAAGCTCTCATGTGAAGATAATTTCATCAGTTTCTGCACCTTGCCTCAACAAAGTGCAGTTTACCCATATTTACATAAATAAATTATATATTATATGTGTCAATTATTATTCCTGAAGGTTTATTCGTAATACTTGTGCAATAAAACAGTGTAATATAGTGTAAAAGGTGTGGGAAAATGTACTTGAAGTGTTTTAGTCAATACTATACATTATCTGCAAGAATTATATATAATTTCATAGAATTTTGCAACTGAAAAGACCAAAATGCCTGCCTCTGATGTGTGGGGGTAGCAGTCTGCATCATATTCAGGAGGTTGAATCTCGGTTAGGGTGGGTTATCCCGATAAGTTTTATGGTTTTTTAAGGTTTTCTTCAATCATGAGAAGACAAATGTGGGGTAACTTTAAGCTCTATTGACTTTGGCTCATTTGAGCATCATTTCACCTTCATTCATTATCTGATATGATCTACCAGGTTAAAGGGCATTAAACTTTGAAAATAATAATTAAAAATAGAAAAGAATTGCTGATGGTAACTAGAAAAAAGATAGATTATAGAATCTATCGTTGATTTGTTTAGGGTAGATAGCGACAATGACAGTGAGATATCTTTTGTTTACAGGCCATTGCTATGAAATGGTTAATGTTACGCCTTTGCTACTTAAGTAAATCATCTTTTTAGAAATTTTTCCAGGTAAACAGATTGATCACCTTTCAGAAAATGTTAATACCATACACTTTCTATAATTACAGAAGTTATTTCATAAGAAAAGTGTAGTGAGTAATTTAGTTTATTTTCTTTCTTTTTCCTGTCATGAAAATTGTAGAAGGTAAATAATGTTCAGCCTTAGTGTAATTTCTTGAAAAACATTACAGTAAATAATTACGTAGGTTTACAGGTGTCCTAAACAAACATCGACAGCGCTTAGTAGGTTGTGTGAGATGGCAAATTGATTGGTTTTCAAATAATAACCTCTGTCCGGAAATGCACAGTTTGGATGCTGTAGCGCATCAAAGTGTATATGGGTGTGCGTCCTTATTTTGTCAATAATCCCAACATTGAGCTGTCTACATTACAAATGGTCTTCAACCTGTGTACCTCCTACATCATTGTAGAGTCTGTATCAGCGGTGGTGAGCGTCATGCACAGGACCCAATATGTGTGGTTGTCTTTGAAGATTTTAAATTGCTCTGTGAACTCGAGCCACAAGGTCCTCCGTTGACGTTACAAGAGTGCCGTACACAATACTCTTCATACAACTCCACAGAAAATAATCGAGATGTGTCAGATCTGGCGACCATACTGGCCACGGAACTGGTCCACCTCTACCAATTGATTGATTTGAATATGTGATGTTGAGGTGATTCGCACATTTATATCAGTGTTCTGGAGGTCGTCGGCCATGTCGCACTGCTGTTAAAAAAACTTACTTGTACTGGAAACTACACAAGTAACACAGTGAGATGCGCACCAAGTACTTTATGGAGGAATTAAGTGCATGTTCAGGAATGTTATGCTCAGGTCATTCATCCATAGTAGACTGATGGCTAAAGGGTTGCATACCTTCCGTATTAAGATACCAAAAAAGGGTTAACTAATTGCCACTACCATTTGTTCTCAGATTTTAATGCTCTCTTGTGCCCAAACCATGCATTTCTGGAGAGGGGTTCCTATTTGAAAACCAACATGTTTTCCATCCCGTACAACATACTAAGCATTGTCAGTGGTTTTTTTTTTTTTTTTTTTTTTTTTTTTTTTTTTTTTTTTGGGACACCCAGTATATGTAATACATCTGGCATCATTTAGATTGTTACTTTCTCTTCTATGTATAGTAAATTGAGGAAGCATTGTATTCCACCCAAAAATTCAATACCGAGATTTCACCAGAATTACATGTTTTGAGATTCTATGAATCCAAAAGTCTGTGTGTGTCTTTAAGTCATTAATCCATGGTGAAGTGGGGCACTCACATGGTGCCATATGGTCTCCTTTCAAGTAAAGTAGCGTCACGTGGTGTGATTACAAATAATGTAGGGGGAAGTAAGCTTGCCGGAGGGGTGGTGCACTGGCACACACATTGGGGTCCAGGGACCATGCAATTTCATGATTACTGTGATAATTTGAGGTTAATGTTGACACTGACACATTCTGTTTGGCCACAGTGTTACCCTTATTGCCGCGGCTTGCGCTGCCAGTGAGATTCTCCTAGACCAGTTCTTAACATCAGTGTTTCATGCTATGGTTCTTGCAGTTGGCATTGAGGAAATAAGATCTCCACGCAATGTTGAAAGGCTGAAAAGAGATTTAAGGGTAAGTCTGGTATAGTCAATATGATTGAGCAGGTTAGAGTTCATTCTTGGCACTTGCGAACAATCCGGGTCTGTACACACTTAACATCCCCTCCGATGAAGAATGTCCCCCACAACTCCCAACAGTGTGATGTAACTGTCCTCACTATCTGTGCATCCAGGTGTTGCATGTTGGGAAGAGGAACTGATGGAAGCAGCATCCACATGGGAGAGAAGTAGTAGAGGTGGGGGGAAAATATGCACACAGTAAATGTAGAAACCAGTAGAAATTCACGACAATGCACATGAAGAATGTGATGAATGTGTCGTTAATTGACCATTGTCACTTTTAGTATCCTTTGATTTTTTGTTATTGAGTTTATTTTTAAGGGATTGGGACAGAGAAGGGATTATTTGCACATTAAACAAATACATGTTAATTTATTTTTATTTTAAAAGGAACAAATTCAGAACAATGCGCATCAATGTGATAAATTTGTCATAATTTGATTTCCTCACATTCCCATAGTAACCACAGCTTTATTATTTATTTATTTTTAAGGATGGGGCAAAGAAACAATAATTTGCACATGCAACAAATACGTGTTATTAGCTGACACAGCGAACAGGTGTATTGGAAAATATGCCCATGCACAACAGAAATTATGTTCACGTCATTCATACATCCAGGAAGAGCTTATCAGGTGAAGTACATCATTGCAGATGCAATAGTTGCAGTCAGCTAATAATGAAGGCAGTTTTATTCAACAAACGTGAGAAACATTATACAGTACGTTTACTATAAAACTTGGCTGGTAGGTGCACGGCCCATATGACCTTCATTACATTTCTCTGTGCACGCATTCTAGTCATCACACGCTCGTCAGTCTTACTTTTGTTACTAGTATTCTTTGCTGTTCTAGTCCAGTTCACACCTGAATAACATTAGGAGTCTTTAGAAGTGTTAAGTTTTGCTTGAAGTGTGTTCAAAATGAATTGATTGCAGTATACAGTACAACAAGGAGTGTTTATGTACAATACGTATGTGTTTACATCATCTTATAGGGAAGATGTAAGGCAATTTGAAACTAAATTTCCTGGCGTGCATGTTCTGAGTAGAAAGACTTTGTTTGCTTCAGCATGCAAAAGCAACAAAACTTTTAAAACTTAAACCATACAAGGTTACTGTTGTTCAGGAATTGCTGCCATGTGATCGCCAGAGTTGGGTAAATTTCTGTAGCTGGATTTTGAGGAATGTTAATGCAATCAATCCACAATTAGTGCTGTTCAGTGACAAAGCATGGTTTCAATTATACGGTCATATAGCATCACAACACAGACAATTTCGTTCATGAAATTCCCTTGCATGACCAAAAAATTGGGGTATGGTGCGCAATAAATGAATACAGAATAATAGGGCCTATTGTTTATGAGTGTACCATAAATGCATAAAGATACAGAAATAATACACTGGCACCATGTTTCGAACAGCTGATGGACATTGAATGTCAGTCTGGATATTTCCAGTAGGACTCTGCCACCGTGCATATGACTGAGTTATTACAGTTTATTAAGGACAATTTTAAGGATGGAATCATTAGGATTCAGCCCCCTGATCTTACAGCATGCAAATTTTATTTATGGGGCAACTTGAAGAAAGGTATACAAAACTAATCCCCACACATCAGTAGATTAAAGCAACCTATCAGGAGAGAAATTAAAGCTATTTCGGAAGCTGAACTAATTTGTGTGAATGAAAATTTCCTCAAAAGATGTAGATGTATTGGTGCAAATGGACAGCATTTCCAATATCTGTTAATTGTTAATGTTGTTTAAGATTTGATTTGACGTCCATACATGTGTGACTGGGAGACAGGCTATGCAACCGCCAGCCAAGTCATGTAGTCCATGACCAACAGATGGGCCGGGTGCCTGCCGGCCAAGTTTTGTAGCATACATACTGTATAATGTCATGGAGTTTCTTAACTGAAAAGACTAAAGGAATTGCTGATGATAATGGGAAGAAGATAGGTATCTAAATGTAGGTGGGGCACTCCTGTGATGTATTGAGATGGTCTGCTTTCAAGCTTTATAGGGGAGTCATGTTGTGTGCATGGAAGTATTGGAGGGATGATGGGCAGTCATACAGGACCCGGATTGTTCGTTACTGTATCATTCTCTGTTGAATATATTACCATTTATAAATATTCAAGTTTCAGTAGTGGAAGAAAGTGTTCCAGTTGTGTATGCTGGGAAAACAGTGCTTCATGAGAAACACTCACGTTAGTCATTCCTTGGTAGGTGCAAAGTTATCCTGAGATAATAAATAGAGGTGTATTTGTACATGTGTAACATGAACTTGCATCGTTGAAGTCACTGGGCCCACTCAGCCTCTCTATTAAGTGACCTTACTTATATGGCAGAAATTAACATTTTGAGAGGGAAGGAAATAGCAAAAGGGTGCTAAAGGAAATAGCAAAAGGGTGCTAAATGAGTGATCGAGTGAAATTTGCTAGTTTGGCAATCACAGGTTTTTAATTACACTAATGTTTTGGTTACACACTGTTGTCACCTTCAGCCACAACTGCTTCACTCCTCTTCTTATAAAAGCATCCCTTGCTATGCTTTGCAGTGTAGGGCCCTCAATATTTCAGCTACGCTTCACGGCTTAGGAAATTTAAATTGTGTTTTTATTTATGTATGTTTTTTAACTGCCATGGTTCTTAGTGTCCCATTCTGTTTTGGGCATGAAAGACAGCTTAATTTTGCTCAGAGACCTCCATATCGGGCTTGTTCTTTTATGTGCCATAAATCTACCACACAGGACCATCAGATTTACCTCCCTTCTGAAGGAAGCCATGCTATGGATTTTTACACCCGAAAAGGTCTATCACCCTTCACTGGTTTTGAACCTATGACCTCGGGATGTCCTGGATGTGTGTCAAGGCAGTCTTGTGCAGTTATTGCTTTATTTCATACATATACACAAGGTGTTACGGGTATGAGTGTGGAGAAATTAATGGTGACTTCTTGATGTTGAAGTGAAACAGAAGTTCCTCTACCATTTTGCTTTATAGTGCATGGTTGCATAAATAAAAAATAGAATTGATCGCATGTTTGATTGCCAAATATCACCACTCCTTTATCTGTTACTTCTGTGATTAGCATGGAGAGGCAGAGCTACAAAAGATCAGTTATTCATGTCTTTTCCATTTGTTGCTAAAATGAGTTGGATTCCAGTATGTCTATTGGAATAAATTTGTGGACATATGCTTGGCAACAAATGCATAACAATGACGTGTGTGTCAGGAATGTTGATAGTCAAAACTTCATGCTTGGAAAGCTTGAATGAAAATTACCCCTTCCCTTATTGCATGCAGTACTTGATAACAAATACATAGGCACGTGGTGAAGCCAGTTTTTGAGCCATACTTTGGAATTTCTCTCGTCATAGTTGTGAACCTCTGCATAGTAGTGAAAGCTGATTAGTAAACAAAACATTGACTGTGCAAATAATATATTCAGTAATGTTCAGTTATCTCGTTTACCATTCATGATAGTTGAATTTGCTATTGGACTTTGTCATATTTGAATCTACCATCACAAAATCTGCGCAGTCATACCTCTAACAGCATGCATATTGTGTACGTGTGTGTTTTAGTTATCCTATATAATAGCAATGAGCCTTCTGCTAGAAGTGGCGAGGATGTGGCCAAGGTGGCTGTTGCTAACTGGGCAGCTGTATAATCTGCAGTCTCAGCAATTTATTGCCAACCACAATAACCACAGGGAAGTCATTACATTCCTTGTAATATGTGCTTCACAGAAGCAGTCTAATGGCATTTTATTTTTAGATCAGCCGATTTTGAAAAAGTAAATAGTTTTTGATCCCACTTGGATGTGTAATTCCACAAGAATGTACAAAGATAACAGTTTGTTACTTGTAAGATGCGTAGAGTAACTTATTTCTGACATAGCTTCAGTAGTAATTATGGGACATCACACTGGGTTACGAAATAATTAATCACTT
The DNA here is from genome assembly GCA_030765045.1 of Tenodera sinensis. NCBI lineage: Eukaryota > Metazoa > Arthropoda > Insecta > Mantodea > Mantidae > Tenodera > Tenodera sinensis. The sequence goes on along the minus strand of CM060964.1, from coordinate 361,265,281 downwards.
AAAAGACGTGAAGGAATACTGGGAACTGCTCTCTCAGACGTTAGGTAAGTCGACAACGTTGCATTAAGGTTGGTCAGGGAATTGACCTAGTTTGTGAATGTAAACAGGTCGTGCACTTTCTCTTTCATTGGGAGCTAATGCTTGTGATTGGCCTACACTACACAGTAAACACAGAAGGACAAGGCAGGGTATGTGTTTGTTCTTAAGATGCACCATTATGCTGTTTGTTTATGTACTGAGCTAGGAAAAGTGACCACCCAGATAATCTGCAGTGTTGCCAAGTTGTTTTCGACAAAACTAAAATATCTCTGTAGGAAATGGTCAGGGACAAAAACGTAAGACACAAAATGTATTCCAAATACCGAGATCTACCACTAACTAAATTCCTAGTGCAATAGCCCATGAAGGGCCAAGGCTTGCCACCCAGCCGCTGCATCCCCTACCTCTGCCCACTACAGGCATCATTGGTAGGGAAATGATAAGCTCATGAAGTTGCGCAACACATAGATAAGCTAAAATGAGATATTTCTTAAATACACGTTTGTAAAGAAATATAATGTTGCGTTTTAGAGGCATAAACCGTATAACCCAAAATAACTATGAAATCATTTGTGCAGTATGTAGATAACCTTAAATGGGAATATATTTCGTAAATGTTCGTTTATTAAAAGAAATACAAAGTTGCTTTTAGAGGTATAAACCGTATATGCTGAAATAACTATGAAATCATAAGCTCGTGCATTTGTGCAATACGTAAATAAGCTTAAATGGGAATATATTTCATTATGTATGTTTATGAAACAAATGCAAAGTTTTATAAGTCACATGAGGCAGGTAATTAACAATTGGAATTCTTTAGACATCAGATTTTACTGGAAGTAATTGTCACCAATTACTGGTGATTTCAGCGTTATTTTAAACTTATTTGCATTAATGATAACACCCAAAAGGAATGAGGAAAAAGGAATTCACTTCGTAAAACTATCTGCTAGTGCTACGTCTCCTTTGTTTACATTATTCCACTATTTAGTTCGTGCTTATATTCCATTGTTTCATAGATTGCGCTTCCGTTCCATTACCTGTGTTCCTCTCTGATCCAGTAGTGTATTTCATGTCAAGTTGGCATAGTTTTGCGATATTGCACATCAAGAAGCCCATATTCGGCAACATTACCCTGTTCTGCACCAACAAATACATTCTCAGAGCCTTCGACGCCATACAGCGACCCCTTCACCTCGTCCAACAGTGATGCTGGCACTGGCGAATGTCCATTAATGTGGACAAGAGCACGCCATCCTCTTAACGAGGCGCCACACCCCGCAGAGTGCCCCACATTTCAATTTCGAGGCCGAAGGATTGAATGGATGAACCTACTTGAGAGTTAAGCTGGACAACGGTCTAACTTTCTGCGAGCACATCAAAGACTTCTCTGCAAGGATATAGGGGGCTATTGCCTACTGTACCGTTCGCCTAAAGCCACACCTTTTCCGAGTTCTTGAATTCTTGTTAGTATGGCTGCAGGCATCTGGATCCCATGGCTCCAAAGGGCGCAGAACAGAGAACTTTGGTCCATCTTTTCTGCTCCCGTCTCTTTTCCCGTGAGGTTACTTCAAGAAGCATCGTCTCTTTTATACGTGGAGGATAAAATTAGGCGCTGGGTAGTAAAATTTTACGCCAATTTGCTAACACACCAAAGCACCCTGATTAGGTCTCTTAGGGGCTGTGATTTGAGAACACATCGCTTTAGGTCGCATCAGGTTCCCTGCATGACTTGTAAGTTTTCCACTTTTTATCATTTTGACTTGGGGCCCTAATGACCTAGCTGTCGATGGGCCCTTAAGCCCTACTCACTCACTCACTCACTCACTCACTCTACAGTCAGCAAAAGAGGTTAATTCTTTAGACCCTAGTGATGCTGCATCCATTCTTAAGCCCAAAATGTAATGTCTAATAGTGAATTGGATGCTAATCTTGTTTTTTGTCTGCTTGCTTTCCAGGCTAACTAAAGCTATTACCTCCTTAGAAACAGTAGGCCTAGACGTTGCGTGGTTGTTATGAACTACAGTCACTTATTTTTAACAGTGAATCAGAAGCTTCTACTTCTCAACAATAAAACTAAGTTCAATTTTATGTCCCTTTTTATAGTGAAGAATATATTACAGACATGAAGTATACTTTAAGGCATATTTATTGGTATATTTTCCAGTTCTTCAGAACATATTTGCATAAACTGTAGTTTAAGTGCATATTTATTGGCATATTTTCAAGTTTTTCGAGCATATTTGCATGCATATTTCATAGCTTTTTAGGGCATAAACTTCCAGGTCTTACACATAACCCAGGAGCAAATCCACCAGCAGCTAAAGCTGAGCTTCTAATATAGTCCCACTCAAGTGCTCTCAAAATTTTTCCCAAACAAAATTCAAAATTAGAAATTTTTCATAAAATCTTTTTCTCTTACCAGGGTGCAGATCTTGCTGTATCCTGAAAGACAATCGTCAAGGGACAATAGGCTTCCTTCTGTGACCCAACCATCCAAAATTTAAACACTCGCCACTCTTAAAAACCTTTCCCATAAAAATTCCTATCTGCGGTTAAATCCTATGTAGGTATGCAGCAAAATCATTCAGGCTAATGGTCATGGACATGGTCATCTGGCAGAATAAATGGATATTCTTTAGAAAGAGTCCCGTGAGAGTTTCGTGAGAATTTCGTCTAAGTCCCACTCGGCAGTGTGAGCGAATTCTTACGAAAGTTGCCGAAGTTGCAGTGTTAATTCAGCGCTGCCAACAGCACTATTTCTCCATTAATTTGTTGCCAATCTTAAATTTGAATGTTTTAGCGGGACCCAGCAGTATGGTAGTGAACTTGTTAGAAGCAAGTTGTGAGGGTGCAATGAATCGCTTCATTAGCATAGTAGATTTAACACCTGTTTGTTATAATGAGGAAGAATGTATACAATTCCTCTATGACGAGGACCTGTTGAGAACCTGAATGCTATGCAGGGAATGTGATGCCGTGCTACACCCCATAACAAAAATTAATTAGTATTAATTCAGCGCTTCCGGTGGAGTTTTTTTAGTGGGTAGTGCCCTAGGGCAAAGCCCACAGTCCCCCATCGGTGCCATCCCAGCGCATGGGGCTCCATAAATGTATGTTTTCTCCACTCAAAAATAAAAAAAATAAAAATAAAATAAATAAAAAATAAAACGAGCCAGCATTTCTGGACCCAGACATAAGGCAATAACGGTGTTATACAATAATGCACACAGCAATAGTATGGAGTCGCGCTAGCGATATATCTGTATGGGCAATAATGATAATGTACACAATAATTGTATGGAGTTGCGCTGGCGGTGTAGATTAGCCGACGCGCGCGAGTGTTTAGTGTGTTGGCAACAAAAACTAGTGTGGTTGAAAAAAATGGCAAATATGAAAATCGTCTGCTAGTGACACGGCGCAACCTAGTGGCGATTCTGCTAACGACTGTCGGCGCATGTGCAGTAAGTAGTAGAGCATCGCTGCTTGCACATGTGCAAAATTAGTTTGCGCAGTGTACTCAGGAAAGACTGCCATTTTTAATTATGGTCATGTGAAGTTCAGAGCATTGTGCATTTGCCATATAGGTGTATTTAAAAAATAACAAGTCTCCTATCACAGTACGACACACTCATCGGTCCACATTTGAGGACCTTCATGGTAATGCAGTAATGGTTAATAATCGCTATGTGTGAATGCTAAATGACTTCCGCCTTCCAGGCTGGAGAGTGAGATATGGTTCCAACAGGACAGGGCGACAGTTCATATGGCCCACTGGGCCACAAATGTCTTGCGGCATCATTTTTTTGGTCAATTGTTTCCAGATTTGGAGACATTCATTGACCAGCTCAGTTGCCCGATTTGACTGCCCTTGACTTCTTCTTAGTACACACTATACGTCCTCGTACCATGGCTGCATTCAAGAGGAGGATAATATGGTGAATCAGTGATGGCAGCTTTTTTTTCGCTGCCTGGAGAAATGCATTGAACGTGATGTCGACCATCTACCTGGTGTCATATTCAGAACCAAGTAATGCTGTATTTTGTGATAAAATGGCATATATCCTTCTGTATTTTCAAGGTGTGTTCCAATAAATTTGTCAATTTGTTTTGAAGTTCTGTTCTGTTTATTTTCTACTATCCATTCTGTCAGACCCTGTATAATGTATGGATTAGCACATGGTCATAGAAATTGCATCCTGTGAAAGACGCTATGCGGACAGGAGGATGTTTCAAACAATTGAGCATTTTCAAGCCTGTTACTTGTGATTGGGTTGGGGTTTCATTCTAAAAGTTGACACAGTAAAACCTGTCTTCAACAGACCCTATGTTAAGCAGGAGTCTGCCTTAAATGGAAATATTTAATGTTCCCATGAATTTGGGGTTGAAAAACATGCTAAATTACATAAGGAAAAATTGAAGCTATTAACAGTGAAGCAACAAGATTCTGAAGTAAGAACAAATTAGAAACTAAAAATTTCACTTATCTTAGTAATGTTGTTATTCTTTTGCTTTATTCTTTTGCTGACCCTGGGTTTCAAGTTGTCTCCAACTCATTCTCAAAGCCATATAAACAAATTTGTTGCCAAAGCTACAATCTTTTATTTTTTCTGAAAAACAAATACTGATATTCAATTTTTATTTACCAATCTCTAAAAACAAAAATTTATAAATACAATCTATAGATGGTAATTCAAAGTTCATGACACGGTTCCTGTTTTTTAAAATAAAAATGTTTTCCCAAACCATTAAATCTATAGGACTACTTAATTGTTTTAATAATTTAACTTCTGGATTAATTTCATGATTAAATGACCAAAAATGATCTGCTACAGCTGATTTATCAGTTTGTTTATATTTAATATTTCTAAAATGTTCTTTTATTCTGGTTTCTAAATGACGTTTAGTTTTACCAATATAAACCTTATCACAATCTAAACAGCTAAATTGATAAATGCCAGATTTTTTGGTATTTTATCTTTTTTTAGAAAAATTAAGTAAATTTTGTATATTAAATTTATTTTGAGGGACCAAATTTATTCCATATTCTTTAAAAATCTTTGTAAATTTTTTATTGGCCCATGGATGGTAAGTAAACTTTTTAAAAATACAATTATCTTTTATTTTTTTAAGGGTTGAAACTTCTTTAACAGCTTTCTGATACTTAAATTTTTTTTATCTTCTTATGTATAAAATCTGTATGAAAGCCATTAATTACTGCAGTGTTAATAATGTGTTTATATTCTATGTCAAATTCATCTTTATTAAGGGGTATATTTATTAACCTATAAATTAAACTATTAAAAACAGTAATTTTATGTGCAAAAGGATTAAAACTTTTATATTATCATTACTAAGATAAGTGAAGTTTTTAGTTTCTAATTTGTTCTTACTTTAGAATGCTAAATTACCTTTATTAAATGGAATCTGTCTGATGCAGACAATGTAAATCAAAGTATGCCTTTTAGCAGAAGATTTCCAGTTCTGGAATGCAGAGTTTAGAAAATTTTCAGGCACAAAACTACATCAGTGAAGGTGCTTTCAGTTGCAATGCCATGGAATATGTCAACATACACAGTGATGTACAAATTGAAACATAGTTGATATAGATGCCTTAATTGAGAATATGTTAAGCCAGAGAGAAGAAAAGAAGGCGGAGGAAGATAAAGAGGAATATGTCCCTGAATTGGAAGAAGAGTGTAGGCTAAAGACTTATTGGGATGCTGTCAAAAGTTTAAAGAAAGTGCAACAATTTGCCCCAATGTGAAATTACTTGGATATGTTTGATGTGATTTCTCAGGCCAAAGTGTTTGTGGAAAGTCGAGCAGCTAAGCAGCAATGTGTCCAAAAACTCCTTGACTACTGGAAAAAATAAACAAATAGTGTATACAGCTAATTTTTGTTCATTATATGTTTTGGTGTGTATTACATATATATTGCAACAGAAATATCTAAATACACACTATTGAATGAAGTACATACATTTTTTTATCTCATTCTGTCCATTTATGTGTGTTCATGGTTTAATATTTTTAATAGCCTAGGCATACCTTCGTTAAACGGAAATTGTTTTTAGTGGAAATGTTCGAGAGTCTTGTTCGATTCTACTGAAGACAGTTTTACTGTACTTCGATTTGTGGTAAGACAGAAGGTCATGTGTTTTCCTGATTTGTAGTTCATAAATGCACTGGACATTCTTTTTCAGTATATTTTCCATGATAAATGTAAACAGAGAGGTATAGAAAATGAGAGCACTCACATAGAAATAAAACTTCTCTACATCCATGTCCACATTCCACATTTCTTCCTAAGACCTTTTAGATTTGCAAAGTACTTAATTGGGCGTTAATGTTTACAGGTGTGCTATCCTCTACTGGATCGACTTATGGAGTGTATAGACATGGCTGGAAGTGATCGTCTTACATCACACAGTGACTTGCTTGGACTCGTTGAAGTGGTCCTATGTCAGGAAAATAATTTACTGCAGGTTGGTTGATATGTAATATGGCTGCCTACTTGTTTTATTTAAGTATTTATTTGTTTATGTGTTTGTTTATATTAAGCACCAATACAAAGTATATGGATATACATCAGCCCAGGCTGTAATCTTGCCATATTCCCAACCAAATTTTCCTTAATATCCAAAAAATTTATTTTAATCATACTGATACAGTAGTAGTGGCAGGGTGGTGGTGGCGGTGACGGTGGTGGCGTTGGCTGTGGCGGTGCCCCTGCCTTTAAACTTATCTTTCCTCTACTTCTCCTTTTGCTTACCATATCCTTATTGTTTTGACTTTAGTCAAATACTCGCCTACCTTTTTGACATCCTTACTGAAGAGTTTAATTAAGGCTATCTTTCTGTTTAAGAGGTAGAACTGGAACTTAAAAAATTCAATGCCACAACTGGGATTTGAACCACAGACCTTCCGCTTGCCGGGCGGACGCTCTACCACTGAGCTATTGTGACAAACTGCCAGAATGGCATTAAATTCTCAAGTCAGTTCGTATTTTTTCCTGGTAAACCACAAAGGCAGTCTCCAGTTCTACCTCTTAAACTTTGCCCACACACGGCTTGTGTGTTTAAAAACACCAACAGTAAGTTTGTTGGCATAAATAAATAATAACTATCTTTCTGTTTTCAACCATTTCCCATTTATACACTGTTTCCTCCAAAGCTCTGCCCCTTAATATTCAAAACCTGTATGTTGCATGTCTTACGTTCCTCCACACGTTGGACATTGGTTCTGTTGGGCGTCTTTTCTCATACCCTTTAGTCTGCACACACCTGCTCATACTTTTTGTTCTTTATTTAATTTATCCACATACATTTCTCTTTCCTATTTATTTTTTATTTGTATATATGTTTCTAATTATCTTTTTCCCTATATATTGCTGAACAATTTTTGTATTCCTATATCTTCAAATCTCCTCCCAGCTGTTTTCCAGGAACCATTTACATTGTTTTCCCTGCTTTTCCAAATTTCCCCCAATACACTATTTTCTAAGTTTGTATTAGTAACTCCACCCACTTTTCCTCAAACTGTTCACTTGAAACTCTAAGCATTGCCTTAACAAATTGCTTTCATCTGGATTTAATATTCTATACCAATATTTAAGAGTAACCATAATCACACCTTACCTTCCCATTTTAATTTAATTCCTTTACTGTTGCATTTGCCAGTGCACTGTATCCACAACTTCCCAGCCACCATGTGTGAAACATATAAAAAGTTTTACTGTAAATGTTACCATTTAGGAAGAATTTGAGGTTATTAGTAATCTTTGTATATCACATTAATAACTAAGCACATCTTTTGAAAATCAATTGTCTCCATTTTTAATCAATACTCGACTGCTGATTCATTGTTGATGCTAATATACATGAGTTGTAGCCCTCTGCTGGTGATTATAGAAACTCACTGAAAAAATCTTTCATTAGAATTTCAAAATAGGAAACTATTTGTGTTTTTCCAAATGTAAATTTGCTCCCAAGTATCAGCAGTGGATGCATATTTTGCAACTAAAAATCATGATATAAATCCCACTCCAATACTCTTGAAACAATTGACAAAGCACTGAACAGCGAAACTGACCACTGTGAACCAATCTACATCTGGAAAAACAAAGACACAATTTTCAATTTTGAAATTATACTGAAAGAAATTTTGAGCAAGTTCCTGATATAACAAGAGGGCTGCAACTCACCTACATCAACAACAAATATAGCAGTTAAGGTAGGTTGAAAATGGACACAATTATTCTTCAAAACTTGTTCCTAGTTATTAGTATAAGTCAGGGGTCGGCAAATGTGTATTGACTGATTATATGATATATCAATGTTAGGGGCAAGCAACATTTTGCCCTGTTACAACCCTCCGTCCTTCACTCAACAGGGGTTCAAATGAAAACAAGCAGTGATGGACACCACATTGATAGACACGGCTCTTTTGAAATCACAAAAACTCAGAGAAACTTTTCTATTCCAAGAGGAGAGGGAAGAACAATATTTTGCTGTGCTATGGGTGAAAATGTGAAATGTCTGTTGTGTTTGAAGATTTTGATTGGTGTTTACAAGTCAAACATTGTAACAAACACTACAACCAATTCACAAGTGCAAAATCTTGAGGTATTTTAAAATAATATTAAACCAATCTTTGTGTGTAAATGTAACAAAGTTTAAATATTCAATGAAGCTTCATAGTCTTGTGAAGAAGTGGATTACAACATACCTACACTAAGTTTATAAAACCTTAAAGGTGGTTGTGTGAAACCACATTTACAAATTGAAATTGCAAATTTACAAACACAATTTTAAAATCACAATTACAAAACAAGGCTGGTTTACTTTTATATAGAGAACTTGATGTGACAACATTTCTGGCTCTCCGCACATTTGCCGCACGTATTAGTGCTATGTGTGAGCAATTTTGTTCTAAACTGAAGATTGTAAACTCTAAAAGCAGATTGCAATTGACAGATGAAAACCTGCATGCTCTGTTGTATATCAGTACTTAAGAATTAAATTAGATTTATGCGAAACCATAATGCAGCCGATGAAGTAAAGAATACATTAATGAAAAATGAGTTTTAAAGCCCTCTCATTCTGCATATATGTATTAAGCATGTATAAAATCAAATGTGTGTTAGAGATGTTCCTTTACACTGTCACTGCAGCTTTCAAACACCCTCCTTTAAACCCTGCATCATGTGCATGCCAGGTAGTGTTCCCTGACGTCACAATTCGTGCAATTGCAATGACCAATTTGCCGACTCCTGGTATAAGTGATGGTCTCTAATTGACCCAAATGATTAAATTATACCATTGTTTTTAATCTCCTAAAATGTAGAAATTTTGTCATGTTTTCCACAGAATTTGGTGGAAGCCTGGGCAGAGTGTGTGGACTCCCTGTATGGCTGCTTGCTCATACAGGGCCGAGTTGCAGTTGCTACTTCCAGTTGGTGGGCACTGCATCCTGAAGAGAAGAAGTTGCTGTCACTGCTCGTATCTGCCGAGAGTTCCTGTGCTGCATGTGACATTCCTGTCTTCCTGCCTTTAAAAAGTCCAGCAGTAAGTGTCATGTTTTATAACACATAGAGCCAACATTGTTAAGGGAAGGGAAAAACATGAGTTTGTAATATGTTAACAATGAAGCTATTAGCAGTGAAGGAACTACACAAATATACGAGGTTGAATAGAAAATCTAAAGCTTCTCTTATTACGATCAGACCTGGTACACATGCGTGTGGACTCTCCCATCATCAATTGACATTGGTCCTACAACCCCATGTGACCCAGCAGTGCGATAAAGGAGTTTCCAATATGGCAGCCCCTCTGTTGGAGTGCACCAAAGAAGAGCAGTGCAGAGTGCTCCATTTCCTACACAGTGGAGGCACAAAACCAATAGGAATCCAACTACATTTGCTGGCTGAGTATGGGGCTGCATATTTATTACAGATTCAGGTGTACGAATGGTGTATGAAATTTAGCAGCAGTACAGTAAGTTTGGCGGAGACGCTGAGGCCAGGCCAGGCACATCGTGTTATGATGGCTGAAACGATTGCAGTATCAGAGGAGATGATTCTGCAGGATAGATGGATCACCATCTATGACATTGTAGTGCAATTACAGGTCAGTCATGGCTCTGCTCACCATATTGTCCATGATGAGCTGAAAGTAGCCGCAAGATGGGTACCTTGTTCGGCTGACTCCTGAAATGGAGAGGTGAGTCAGTGCCTGCCAGGAGCTGCTGTGCTGCTATGAACTTGAAGGTAACACATTTTTGAAGGGGATTGTGACTAGAGACGAGCTCTGGATCCATCACTACCAACCAGAGACCAGCGCTTATGTATGGAATGGTGGCACCCGTCATCGCCAAAGCCAAAAAAGTTTTGCAGCCAGCCATCAGCACAAAAGGTTATGCTGATCCTGTTCTGGGACCACAAGGGTTCCATAGTGGAGCATTACATGCAAAAGGGCAAGACTGTGACCAGTGTCACATATAGTGAATTGATGTGTGACATTCTGAAACCTGCCATATGCACCAAGTGCCGTGGACTCCTCTCAACAGGCGTTCTCATCCAGCATGACAACACGCAACCTCATACAGCTCATGCGACCTTGGGGACTATCAAGCACTTGTGTCTGGAGTGCCTTCCCATCCTCCTTACTCCCCCCTCACAACCTCCGACTTCCACATCTTTAGCCCACTAAAGGACTCCTTAGGTGGCAACAAATTTGCGACCGACACGGAGGTGAAACAGGCTACATGCACAGCCAACAGATTTTTTTCCCCAAGGTAGCCATGCCCTCCCAACTCGGTGGTGGAACTTTATCGAAAAGCAGGGGACTACATTGAAAAATAATGTACTTGTTTCAACTCTATCTGAATAAAGGAGCTGTAAAAAAATATTTCCGGTTTTCTTTTGACTCACCCTCATGTTATAAATTTTATTACTTTGTCGGAAGTTTTATATAGAATAATGCGTAAACATTTGGAAAAGCCAGATAAACATCAAACTTGTTTATGTAAGTCAGCCTCTTCCAAGCATGCAACACAAAGATGCTCAATCATTTTCCCACCCCAAACTAGCCTTTACATGGAAAATCTTTTTAAAATTTTGATTTTCTGAAACTGACTCTTAACAATTTTGATTAAAATACCATGTCTTAAGAATTTTCATGACAAATGAAATTTATATCTTGAATTTTTTGGGAATAGTCTCTTGAAGTTCTCTTCATTTTGAACATCTTTTGTATAACTGGTAAACTGTAAGAGGTAGACAGAATCTTACTGCACAAAAATGGTAGGTTTTGTTAAAGCACACAATTTAAGTCAAATAATTTTTTTGTGGAGTTAACCATTTCCAAGATATTCCTTATTATTGGTTTGAGTTTTCCAGTACTTATACTTTTCTGAAATGGGAAATTATTATTTGTTTTGTTTCTCCTGGTCATGCAAGGAGAATGGAATTTCAAAGCTATCACATGGGGACCAGCTCTGAAAATGTTTCATATTACTTAAGTCTATTCTATTACCCTACTCTCATTGTATGTATAAGGAAGTATGCAATAAAACCAATTGTACAAATTTATATTGTGATTAAAATGAAGTAGATAGAAGAATAAGTTTTTTAAAGAAAAGTTTATTGAAAAATGGACAGAGAAAATCATATGCATTGAAGGTTATTTATTGATGTATATATGGCCTGGTGCTGGTACGTGGACCCAGTGTACAGGTACAAATTTACATGTTTTTATACATTATTGGGTTTAGTTGTTAATTGTCTTTCTGGGTTCTCCCAAATACTTAAAGGAACCCACTTTTGGTTGCTTGATGGATTTGCTAAAGACAAATTCAAATTAAATTTGAAGAATAATCCAGATGTGAAAACTTTTGCAACTTTGACTGAACTCACTTTAAGAGTGCTGACAAGATATGCTCCATTGGTTTCTGTAGATGTCAAGCAAAGTTTCTCTGTATATAAGAATCTACTGAGCTCAAAGCGTCAGCTACTTACTGTCAAAAACATTGAAACGTTTTGTGTAATCCAATATAATAAGTTGATCAATTCTTAGAACCCAGTAAACAGGATAAGAAAATTCATGCACCTGGTTTAAACCTAAATAAAGTCAATGCATTTTTCACACCATTTTGTGTGTGTTTTCATAACTATTTTCTCCCCATTTTTGATGATAATTTATACCTTAAAATCCTTTCACTAGTTTAAAGAGTACAATATTTCTTAGAATGGCGTTGAGGATTAACTGCATACAATAAGTACCTGTGTTGAAATTTAGTTGGAGCAAAAGAGCATTGCCAGTTGTTGCAGCAAGATTGCCAGCACAAATTTGACTATCTTATATATTTTCCTTCATTCGTTTTTTTTCTTTTAGCTCATTTAATTAAACAGGGTTTTACTGCAATTTGATGTGTATTGAAAGTAATCTCTTTTTATTGGGCAATATCTGTACAAGTATTCCTATAACATTAAGATGTAATAATTATGCATGAAAATACACTATTAGCATGAAGTCAATGAAATTGGGTGAAATTTGACAAAAAAATTTATTTTTACTTTTTGGATTTTTTTTATGCTTATACTTTGTACTTTACCAACACACGTTTGTTTTACCAATGTCAGTCATTTTTAAAGCTCTAGGAGAGCGTTTAAATGTCCCAGTGCGGGTGGGTGTTCCTCGCTAAACTTCATCGCTACAGCTTTCAAATGCAATTTTGTTTTCACTGGTTTTGATTTTAGTCTCTTGCAGGGAATTTTGGTTCAGAGAGATTGTGAGTTGGCTGTGCTAAAATGAATTCAATATATTGAGCTGAAATGCCGCGAATCTGACACGTGTTTTGTTTATAAACAGTGAAGTGCCATCAGTGTTCTGAAATTCTGCAACCTTGCCAGGTTATTTCAGTGTTCCAGTTGTATATTAGGCATTGTTTAGGTATTTAATAGGTTTTAAGTTATTCACTGGTTTATAGTAAAGCAGTAATGAACAGATATTTTATGATTTTGGTGTGAAAATTAGTGAAAGTGCATAGTGTAGAGGTTAGCTAAGAGCAGTGCAATTCCAAAGTTTGTGAACAATGTGAAGGTGAAATGAAAGTTTTCATATTAAGAAACAACCAAGCAAACTTAAAAAATTCTCAAAAACTGTTACGGAGGCCAAGAAGAAAGCAGCAGAGGGTCCTACATAGGGAGGGCATTTTTCACTATTCAAAGTGCTCCGTGGACCCTAGTTTATAACTTATTAGCTTGGAGTTTTCCAGAGAGCTTCAGAGATTAAGGTATTAAATTTGTCACACACTAGTTTAAAAATATTAAATAATAGAGCTGAAATTAAATATATTGCACAACTTATACTGATAAAATTGAAAATTTCAATACATTATATACAAAACATTATTTTTCTCTTATACTAATTAAGTCTAAGTAATGACCGTATGACAATTTCTTTACTTCTGTGTACTGACTTCAAATTAAACATTTAAGTGGCATGCAATAAACTGTAGGGTCCAAGGGTCCTTTCATATTAGCATATTAAAAAATGATTTATTATTAATAAATATATTAATAATTTAAAAACAGTTTGACATAGGACACTGAAATTTTGTGCATCCTAAATATGTTATGCTCCGAGTTAGTGGAAAAAAATTCAAAGCAATCAAAAGAAAACTGGATTTTTTAATTTTCATAGATACATTGCCTTAATGGGAAAAAGAAAATAGATTGTTTTAAACCTGCATATTTTCTGTAATGGGGGAAAGTGTTACTATGCATCAGTTTCTGTGAAAGGCTGTGAAGGTAGGAAACACTTTGCAAATGATAGATGAAAATAGTTTCATAAGTGTTAAAAGTTATGACCAAGTTTGCACAGTACTTCTTTGTGATAACCAATTGTTGATCATTGAATTTGTGTAATGTTACAGGTGCCATTTCGACTGGTTGTGTGTGGACTGATGAATGGTATCCAGATTTGTGGTCTATGTGGACCTTCACCAATGCTCACTGAGGTGGAGCACATGTCCGTACAGTGTTGGAAAAGTGCACTGGATGTTCTGCGTTCAGCAGAGCAGTGCTGTCCTCGCAATTTCCCTCCTACTATACAGCTGGACACTGGAGTCATGGGGTACGTTGTGTCGTCAGGTTCAATAAAGGTGCTTATAGTGCTTTTCAAATGGGAAGGGTTCTGATTTGCAGCCAATGAGCTACGTTTACATGCACCGCGTTGCAAGCTCATTACCCCTACTCTTCATATTTCTTGGCACGCATCAAGCCCTACTTAAGGGGAAAGCAATATGACAACACAGCAGGACTCTGATTGGTTCCCGGCCTGGAGACGCTCAAGGACAAACTCCTTCCCATTTGAAAAGCACAGTACTGCTTTAGCAATTTGACTCGGCTGTATTTGATTTCTTTCAGACTGCTGTTAGTGGACAGAGAAAATGGCAAGTTTTTGCTCTCCCGTAACCAGCGAGCTGATGGTGGTAAGAAAGAGACACGCTCACTCAGTGGAGCTCATCGACTGGACGTTCTGCGAACTTTCTACCACCAGGTGGCAGGAACTTTCATGATACATAAATCAGGTTAGTTATATCACTCATGTTTTTCTTTTCAAAGTATTTTGCTAGAACTAATGACAACAATGGTGCTCCTTGGCAGAACTCCAACACATGGGTAAATACAGTTGAGCCTGATTTATGGGTATACAGGGGAAACAGGGAAGATTACTTGTAACTCAGAATTACTTACAAATGGGACTTAGATAATGCATGCAATACAGTGGGCCTACGTGTGTAGAAGTTTACAAATAACAAAGATACATATAATAAATTGAAAAATATGTCAATATTTATAAACACATTTTGCTCCAACTTGTAATAATATTAATCACTGGACTAGTTTCAGAGAGGGTCCTCTCCATCATTCAGCTGTTGATCGACTGGTTCAACATATGGTAACTGCCACCCACTTCTCTCATTGCCTGTTCCCCTGTTATTCCTATTGGCTATTTGTAAGACATCATCTATGATTGATATGTCAAAATTCATCAGCTGATCTCGATCCTTAGTGGTGTAAATATTTTCTCACACTGTTAACTCCTAATAATTTTTTGCTGGTTTTAAAAGTTGGATATTTAGGTTGATATTATGATTGCAAGACCAAAAGTGGTGAGGCATGGCTGATTTATCTGGTTTTGTTTTTTTTTATATTTGATATTTATGACGTGTACCTTCGTTTTGGTCCCTACCAGAATTTTGTCCTTTGTGTTAGTCCATTATTGTATTTCATGTGCTATAAGATGCTACACAATATAAGACATTTCAGTTTTTAAGCAATTTTTCTGAGGAACAACATTTTTTAACATTTATCATCAGATTGCAAAGCCAGACTAAGAAGTAATTTTTTATTATTTTATAAAATAGAACTGAGCTTTAAAGCTTCAGAAAATCATCTGAACATTTCTTCTTCTGCTCCTCGTCCTCCTCCTCATGTCATCGTCTTCCTTTTCATATCTAAGATGATCTTTACTGCCATTAAGAGCATTACTTATGCTGCATTTCTTGAAAGCTTTAACAACAACGTTATGACCCTAGACCAGAGTTCCGCAAAACTGGAACTATGATGTCATTAGGAATACTGTGTGGCTAACAAAAAGACAGACTGCGGCACGAATCATAATTACGTAGTAATGGTAGTCTGATACATGGCTAACATTGTATACCATCATGACAAAACTGTATCTTTTGTGCCAATTCAACAAGGAATTTGTTTTTGTTGTTTAGAATATGGATGTATTAGGCGATTGTGGTTTTACTTCATTTGGCCATGACCAAACTAGAAGAATTACATCAACACAGTAGCCTGTCTTTTTCGTTAGCCACGAATACTGTCTTGCACTACAGTATGTGGGTTCAGAGAGTAGGGGAAGTAGGTGGAGCAGCTTTGAAATGTTGTTGTTGTTGTTAGCTAATGCTGGATTTCTGACAATGAAGTCATTAATCCTCTTGCTCTCTAATATTTTTCACTGATGGATGGGGCACTAGAAGTGGCCGGGCATATTTGAAGGTGGTCTCGATCCATTTCCTCTTGCAGATCACCTAGAGGACAGAGTGGTGAAGAATATATCCCAATTCTGTTTAAATGTTTTGCCAAACAATCATGTCCTGTAATCAACCTGAAGGTTGCAACTGCTGATTTTCGAGGATACTCAGGAAGTACTGTTTGAATGTTTGGTAGTTCCCATCTTTTATTCTTTGATTTTTCAAAGTAATATTTTGCAATAATTTTTTTTAATTCAGAGTTGACTAATCTTTTAGCTGCATAAAATGGTAGATTAACTATAGATTTTTGTACACCGCTGGTACCCTTTTTTGCAAGAAAATCAGCTTTCTCATTACCACTCAGTCCACAGTGAGCTGGTATCTATTGGAAGACTAGGTGAGCTTTGAAATGTAGTACAGCACTGTTTATTTCACTAAACTAGCAAGATCTACAGAAATGTAACACTTAGCTATTTTTAATTGCGAAGAAAAGCATTTATCAGAAATGTGAGACCTTTTATTTGATTTCACTGTTTTTAGTTTAGAAAAACTGTTCACGTGTATATGTTGAACCAAACATGGCTTCAATATTGATAGCAAATAATCTGAGGCATGCATAACCTGAAATTGGTCGATTTTTAAAACTGTCTACATATGTTAATTAGACCTTGACACATGCTTTTCAGAAGTGAGTTAGTTTGTACATCTGCAACTTCCTGTTGCATTTCTGGCCTAACTTTCATTATGTCTGCTGTGAAAATATTTGTAAACAGGCAGAAGTAATTTTCCATTGTTTGGCAATCAGTAAGTCTTTTTTCTTGAAATTCCCTTTTAAGTTTTTCCAATATATTTATGTATTTATTTGTTCTTCAGGAATGTGTATTCAAGCTTGCAGACATACAGAATGATAGAATTATCTATCCTTTAAGTCTGATTTCCACACTTCCATCATGACAAGAAATGATCTGACCTTGCCATACATATTAACAATGTTTTGATAATGTCCTTGCATACTGATGTGTAGTTTATTTAAGTGCTCTGACAAATCAGTGGGCTATGCTAAATTGTTCACCTAATGCTCATCTACCAGTTCCATAATCATTGTGCCCTCTACAAATAAATATATAGGGTGTCCCAAAATTAGACCGACAAACTTTGGGAGCTGATAAAGAACATTATTTTAAATACTTTTGTTAAAGAAAGTTTTTTTGCTGCGGTGCTTTGTTTAAGTGCTAGGCTAGTTAATGTGATTACCTACTGCCTCCCACCCAGTTTAAGTTTTTACAGCAAAATCAACAATGCAAATTAGTATTACATTTATCTCAGTAAGGCACACAATCTTAATCCAAGAAGCAAACACAGAACACACAAACAAAATACAAACATCTCATTGTATACAGTTAATCACAGCTTTACTATTCAAAGCAAATGTTGGAATACACGCCCATTGCGGTTAACACAAAATGTACATCGGTGTGCCCTATTCTGCAGTACTCTCACAAAGACACCACTATTTCTCTGGTTTAAAAGTTTGTTGGTCTAATTTTGATTAGTAAAGCAGTGATCAACAGTAAACAATGACATGTTTGTGCTTTGTTTGTGTTCTGTGTTTGTTTTATTGGATTAAGATTGTGTGCCTTACTAAGATAAATGCAATACTAATATTCATTGTTGATTTTGGTGCATGAGCGATGGCATATTGGCATGGTGAACAATGAAAAATGCATACAAATTTGCCAAACAGTAAAAAGTTGTGACAAACACAATTCCCTGATGTAGATGTCGGAAAAGAATCTACTGCAAATAGTTATCTAGATCTAACTGCATTTAAACTGTGCTATACTTAAGTAGTTTGTCCTGATACCACTAGATCCCTCTGCATCTACTGGAAGCAGATGAGAAGCGTTCATAGGGAAACTTTTATATGACTAGAGCAATTCTAATACTGAATGGTCACTACTGTTTACATATACAGAACAGATGATTAAAGTCTGATACTGTGTTCCATTCATTTGGCTGAATGGTTGTTGTGCATAGTAGTGCTAAACATGGCTAAATCATTACCAATGAATAGACGGTACAGTGAGTGAGTGTAAATAAGATTCAGCTTTACGCACATTAAGATAAACAATTATCATTTGCCTCAATGTTCTGAGTAATGATGCACTGAGATCAGGACGTTTAGAATGCCATTTGATTACCAGTCACACTGGTTTCAAAGACATACCATGCAAGTTTTTTGATGGAAAGAAAAATTCACTTGAATGAATGAAACTTAATTTGATTGGAAGTTTTCAAGTGGAAAACAAGAAGGCCATTGAGGCGTCTTACAAGCTGTTTGATGCCAGTATGTGCACTTTGCTACCGAACACTGCAATGGTCATGCTAATCCTGTCTGTACAGCTACGGCACAGTGAGGCTAGTACACTGACCTTCAGGGGGCGCTAGCACCTGCACATGTAGTTTCACAGATGAATGACTTTGATAGATATTTAAACATGTACAGCATTATATTTTAAATGCAATTCCAATCAGTTTTAGCTGTTCGGGCTGGGGTATTTCCTTTGTCAGTAAAATGTAGAATTGATGAACTGGCAAAAGATTTAAAAAAAAAAAAAAAAAAAAAGCAAAAAGAGCAGATAATAGCAAAGTTAAATAAATCTCCATTCTTTTCTCTGCAATATGATATAATAATAATAATAATAATAATAATAATAATAATAATAATAATAATAATAATAATAATAATCTTTATTAGCTTATAGACTTTGTTACAAGTTTCAAGCCTCGTCAGAGATAAACAAGCAAGATTTACAATCTATATACAAGCAGTTTTATACAATCTAGTATTTCATTTACAAATTATTTACAGTTCATCTATTCTATACAAGCATTTTTTAATTAAGTATGTTTTAAGCTCTTTTTGAAATACATTACCACTTAGCACTTTTAATTCATTTGGTAGTTTATTGTACAAGATTTTACCCATTATTAAGGGATCCTTCTCTGTGGCTTTTTTATTTACATTTCCTCTGTAATAATTGTGTTGTATTCTAGTACCATACTTATGGCTGTCTTTTATTTGTAGAGGATTCTTATTTGCTACAAACATTATTACCTTATAGACATACAGTGACACTACAGTTCGTATTCTGGCTTTTACAAAACTATCTTTACACGATTCTCTATTCTGTAGATTGAATATACATCTTATACATCTCTTCTGCAATTTCAATACTCTATTTACATTTGTGATACTTGAGTTACCCCAGACCTCGATTCCATATTGCAAATGTGGATGAATTAGACCATAATAAACTGATTTTAAGTAGTCTGGATTTAGATATTTTGATAGATTTCTTAGTATATATAAATAGGAACTAATTTTATTGCAGATACAATCTATGTGCATTTTGAACGTCATATTTTCGTCCAAGATTATTCCCAAAAATTTGGTGCTTTCTATTTGTTGAATGCAACAACTTACGTAATATTTATTGTCAATAGATTTGCTTACAAATTTCTGACAATGTCCAAGTTAGAGTTTTAAATTTACAGAATGAATACATTGAACAATTATGTATAATTCATCTAGATTGTATAAACATCTATTGATAATGTACATATTTAGTTTTGTTTTAAATTTGGATCATGTTAGTTTTTTAATGACATTTGGGAGTTAATTGTACAAAATTAAGCCTTGAGTATTTACATTTTTGTCTGATATTTTCTCACTAAAACCTCTTCTAAAATAATCAGTATTATGTCTAGCATAATGATGGTAGATATCATTGTTTTCTTCACTTCCTTTTTCTACTGCAAGTATAATTGCTTTACACACAGGCAGTGCAGATAGTGTCAATAGGTTGTTCTTGATGAATGCCTGTTTATATGTATCAGTGGGTACATTATCCTTACACTTTTTTTTTTTTTGCATTAAGACTCGTTTTATGTGGGTTTTGCAGGAAATACCCCATATTTCGATTCCCTAAGTTAGATTACTCCATAATAAATTTTTGTTAGTAAGCTCAAGTTATTTAAAGTAACGTAATTGATATATTCACTAATTTTATTATACACCTCTATATGATCTACCCATGTTAAACTACTATTTACAATTATATGCAGAACATTTTGTGAATTTACATTTTTTATATTATAAGTATGAATTTCTGTTTTCCATGAAAGACTAATATTCGTCACAGCATTTTTTTTTATATTATATCTATTTTAAGTTAAGTGATCCAAGGAAATTTTTAATACATTATTGTAGTACCTGATGACACCAATCTGTTTATATAAAGTATGTGGCAGAAATTGTGTGTTGAAATGCATCAGAGAAAAGATTAATGGCAATATTGAGTATGCAATCCCCACACCAGTACTGAGGATCAAACCTGGGTCCCCTGAGCCAGATGCAGGCCTGCTGCCATATTTACATAACAAATAAAATGTATATCTTGAATTTTCTGGCAACAGCCTGTGAGGCCCTGTTCATTTGGAAGGAATTTTGTACAATCCCGTATAGCCGGTACACATTAGGCAATTGATGAAAATGTACCACATGCAAAATGTAGATTGTTTAAGACACAATTTATTTCAAATAACATCTTATGTAGCTATTTTGGAGATATCCATTATTAATGGCTTGAATTGTTCAGTACTTTGGTTATTTGTTTAAAGTGTTAGTTTCTCACAATTGCATGGAAAGGGTATGAAATTTTGAGGTTAGCATATACTTTCCAGTTTGTAAACATTTGACTATCGATATTCCCTTTGAATCTATAATGAAATATGTGATGTGGGTATTTCTGCAAATATTTATCTTGATTGAAATGAAGTAGATAGAAAAATAAGCTTTCATAGGAATATCTTCTTTCTTGGAAGTTTGAAAACAGTGTTGTAACAATCAATTTAAACCAAAAAAGTGAGTCGATTAATAACACTGCACAACACGTGCTTATAATTTACTGGAACATGTTTCAGAGGTTGAATTTCCTCCATTATCAACCAGACATCAACTGATTCTCCCTGGTGTGGATGGTGATGTTTCCTCTGAGGTCTCCTCTGGTGGTGGTTCAAGGAATTTGCTGAAGATATCCTTCTCGGGATGTCGAAATTGAATACTCTGTTTCTATTTTTCAAAATGAAGATTTGTTCCTACCTGGACAGCTCTTGTTTTCCTGTTACGTGTTTGAGGGGTTTCGGTTCTGGCTTTATGTTGTGATTTTTTGTTCAAAAGTGAGTGGCAACTGCTGATTTTTCCAACTGTTTGTTTTTTATGTTTCAAAAGTGTTCCTTGGACCTTATTTCTAAAATACCAAAAGAAATTTAGAAATAAGGTCTAAGGAACACTTTCAAAACGTAAAAAACAAACAGTTGGAAAACTCAGCAGTTGCCACTCACTTTTGAACAAAAAACCACAACATAAAGCCAAATCCGAAACTCCTCAAACACGTAACAGGAAAACAAGAGCTGTCCACATGGGAACAAATCTTCATTTTGAAAAATAGAAACAGAGTATTCAATGAGTAGGCGTAGGCTTTCACGGCCGGTGTTCGAAATTCTAAAAGAGTCTTCCGGGCTGATTTGCCGTGGTCTGCTGGAGTAACTTGGTATCCAATGTCGACGTCCCGAGAAGGATATTTTCAGCAAGTTCCTTGAACCACCACCAGAGGAGACCTCAGAGGAAACATCACTATCCACGCCAGGGAGAACCAGTTGATGTCCGGTTGATAATGGAGGAATGTCAGCCTCCAAAACATGTTCTGGTAAATTATAAGAGTTGTGCAATGTTATTAATCGACTCGCCTTTTTGGTTTAAATTTCGTAGGAATAGTTTTTATATGCACTAATAATAAAATACTATCATGTTACAGATGGTGGCGGCGGTGCAGCTAAAGTACCTTCAGAAAGTACAACTAACCCAGCACTGGAGACTTACTGGTGTTCCGAGTACCACAAATGTCATGCTCTGCGACAGGGTGTGCTGCTTTTGTGTGTGTTGTATGCTTCTGCTGTACCTGTACATACAATGAGGTGGGTCTCTCTCATCCAAAATGTGCCAGTGCTTGTTTTGGATTCATACAGGCATACATGTTCTTATAGTAGGGGAACCCACAATGCTAAATGGGGATTTACTTGGGCATCGTGGGGATCTATAGGATTTTGAAGATTAGATGGTAGAAAGAAAAAAAGCTTATATGATGTATACCCTTTCACTGATAGGGCGAGCGTCTACTGACTTACTAAAATGTAAAGAAACAGTCACATGGAAATACTCTAGCGTGTCAGACATTGATAGTGTATATGCCCCACATGTCTCTGATAACACAGGTATAGGTCGTGAGGCAAGACAAGAACAATTCCCCTAACTGTGCAGTGGCAACTCTTCACCTGAAAGGCTGATGGTGGGGGAAGTTGCGCAATCATGTATGTTTAGAAGTCTTAATGTTTCCGTCCACAGTGTAAAGTTCACTAACATAGCTTTAGTGCACATTGCTAATGACATTATATATATACAAATTAGCATTATAAGAAACAAAGTGATTTGGCTATAACTATGGCTATGTGCCGACAATTACTTTCATGTGAACTGCAATTGTTTCAGCTGCATGCTGTTATGGTAATGTTTACTCATTTGTGGCAAGCTCGCCCACATTTCCCCCTCTCAGCCGTTGCAGAGAGGGAGGGAAGGAAAGCAGCTTCCCCTATGCGCAAGATTTGTTCATGTCTCACCTCACAACCTATGTGTTAATCTGCTGGTTTGCATTGTGGGGGTGGCTATACTGAAGGGTAAAAATTATTATTAAGTGAGAAATTTCCTCAGTACAGAGGTTTGCCTCCAACAGAACAGTATTACAATACAAATATAAATTTAATTATGTTGTTGTTAGCTAATGCTGGATTTCTGACAATGAAGTCATTAATCCTCTTGCTTTCCAATATATTGAAGAGACTTAGCAGTAAATGTAACCGCTTTTTAGAGAGCACCATATTTTTATGTTTTGGCGGTCACATCGCTCTCTCACAACCCCCAGAATGTCTGGAGGACCACACCTGTCATTGGTTTACGGGTCTCACCGACCTGACCGGGAGAGTTATCAAAATAAATTCACCGACCATATCCTCTAATTACCAATCAGAGGACGTATTACATGCCATGACAGGTCAGCATGTTAGGGGTTAGGGTTTTATAGAGAAATTAGAGAAATGAAGAGGTTGGAAAAATAAAGACTCCCTAGCCCTCGGGAACCCTAATAGCATCGGGGTCGGAAGAGAACAAGAGATGACCAAGGTAAGGTCAGATAGAAAAGCTACAGTGAGGAGCAAAACACCAGTAAGTGGAAGTAATGTTCTGCTCAGCTTGGGTACCTTGTGGTTGCCATTCACATATCCCCTAGACGGAGACCCCTGAGTAATAAATTTAATTATATAACCGTACAACAAAAATAAATTTGTAGATTAAATACTACATATACAGAACAGAACACTGTTTTTGTATAAGACAATGCCATTTATTTCTAATATGTATGTCTTCTTCAGTTGCACCATTGACATGTGCACATTTTGTATCCAGGTAATAGCAGATCGTCCTGTTCCTCTTAATTTCACATTCTTGCATGAGTTTGGGTATTGTTCCTACTTCCATTCTGTGTACATGACAGTACCACTGGCGTATTCTCCTTTCAATTGTAACACAACTATCTTCTTCCACTTTCATTAGTCGTCGTATTTCTGTGTTCCTTATTGTGTCTTCCTAGAGATTCTGGCTCACTTTCTCCAGAAGTCCATCTCCAGTGCATTCCAATTCTTGATGTGTTTTTGATGTAAAGACCATGTTTCCACTCGATATAAAACTATGCTCTGTAGCATTGTTTTGAAGATCATCCTTTTTGTATTGTTAATGAGGTTTCTACTCCATAAAGCTGAATTTAATATTCCAATGACTTTCTTCCCATTGCTAACTTTTAAGTTTATATCCATGTTTGATGTTCCTTCTTTTTCTAAAATTGAGCCTAAATAACAAAGGGTAAAAAATGGGGGAGAAAAAACTTATTTGAGCTTGCCTGATTTTCAGAGGCGATGTGAACCTGAGAAAAGCTCCCATTCAAAAGACTGACAATTTGGACATGACGCAAGCTCATGGCAGCCTTTTGAAAATGCAACAAAAAATAGCTTTTTTGAAATACTCGAGTGCATTAGACTATTATACAGACAGTTCAGCTTGATGCCCTAGCCATGCTGACCCCTAATCAGACGATTATTTGTAGGAATTTTCTTAATATGACGGTTAGAAATACTCGGCAGCCTGAGCTGTCTCGGATGTAACAGGAACATATGATTTGGAACTCTCCCCAGAAACTTCTGGTGCATTATCGCACATGGTTACCAGATCTACTTATTTGCAGGAGATCTGCTTTTTTTTGCAAATCCACTGATCTACTGCTAAAAACTGAACGCACTTTAAAATCTCCTGCTTTTTACATATTTTTCATTTTTAAACATGTTTTCCTTGACATCATATATTCACCCTTCTGAGAAAGATTTTCAGGCAAGTCATTCCCTTGTGTATAAAGACGAAAGATTAATATAATCACCTGTTTACATAAACAGTATACCACATCTGAATTGCCTCAGTCACAGAGCTTGCTTTTGAAAACTGGGCTGTGCTGATAAGAAAGTGGAGGAAATATGTACTCAAAGCCTACTGTATTCTACTATTCCCCGTACACCTGCAAGGAAATAAACAATAAGATAATTTGTGCAAATGTTTATCTCATCTAACACAAAGAAGATATAGGAATAAGAGTTTGTGAGAATGGGTAGTACAAGAATAGAGAAAGTCATGTGAGTGCAACACATCAGATTTTTTTTTTTTTAGAATGGAGTGGATCTTCAGCACAAGGTCAGATTTTCATGCACTCCAATATCAATTGTTTTGTGAAGCAACATGACTATTAATGTTGAACCAAACTGCATCTGAAAATATGATAAATTCTGGATTTACTTTCCCATGAACAGTATTATCCAGCATAAGTAATTTAGTAGTATTTTGTGAAGGTTTGAATTGCCTATTTTTGGAGTAAGCTGCCAAAGCGATTATTTTGGATTGTGTTCTAGTCATTCACTAATAACTTGTCTTCCATAAGAACATGACCTCTAGTTACATGTTCCTTATTAAGCGATCCTTTTTGTCATAACTTAATGGCCTTGATGCAGTAAACAAGTGAGCTCTATAAGCACATGTGTGCTGGAATACATTCTCTGCCCTTCCCACTGTCACTTTGGTCTCCCATGTATGGTCATTCTATGGAATGCGATCCAAATTACCTTCTTGTACATACATGCTCTAGGGTGAGTAGAGAATTAAGCCATTATCATTTTTACATGTGATTGCTATCAGCTAAGATGTTGAAATAGTTCAAAACTTTGCTATAAATATCATGTTATCATTAGGGCTCAGATTTTTTGATAAATACACGTTTTATTTGTGTTTTACACCAAACTTGAAACTGAGTTTAATGTTCTAGATGTTCTGCCTGGAGTAATTATTTTAAGTTGGTAATTATTACTTATTTATGCCAACAAACTTACTGTTGGTGTTTTTAAACACACAAGCTGTGTGTGGGCAAAGTTTGAGAGGTAGAACTGGAGCTTGGAAGTTCAGTGCTGCAGCTGGGATTTGAGCCGTGGACCTTCCGCTTGCCGGGCGGCTTCTCTGACCATTGAGCTACTGTGACAATCTGCCAGAATGGCATTGAATTCTCAAACCAGTTAGTATTTCTTGTGGTAAACCACAAAGGCAGTGTCACACCAGAGACAAATTACCCCAATGGTGACTTACTATTGCAAGTACTTTATGTCCCAGGAT
This sequence comes from Tenodera sinensis, assembly GCA_030765045.1. Lineage (NCBI taxonomy): Eukaryota > Metazoa > Arthropoda > Insecta > Mantodea > Mantidae > Tenodera > Tenodera sinensis. The sequence goes on along the minus strand of CM060964.1, from coordinate 361,239,316 downwards.
TGTCACAGTGGCTCAATGGTTGGAGCGGCCGCCTGTGGTTCGGGTCCCAGCTGTGGCGTTGGGTTTTTGGGTTCCAGTTATACCTCTCAATATTATTTTTAAGTTTTATGCACATAAGAACACACATTTTCTGAGTTTTTTTTTATGTAAGTAAATATTTTTGGAGATTCACATAAATTGCACAAAAGTCGTATAAAGAAAACCTCTTTTTAAAATAATTTTCACATAACAGTCACATAAAGCCAGCAGCAGAATTATTTTTAGCAAGTCACCATCCAACTTCTTTAATGGTCAGTTACATAGCCCAGATGTCGAAACTTTATTCATTATTGGAAGAACTTACATCAGCTAGTGTCCCTTCAGTTGGAAGAATATATTCACATCCTGCTTTCTGAAGCTACACAAGCCACTAGGTAAGAATGGGGAATTGCTTCACAGCGAACAAATCTGTGCTTTCTTGTGATTCCTTAAAGGAACTGGAATCAGTAGGAATGTCTTTGAGAGAAACAGTTCAAGTAGTTCAAAATGTGGAAAAAAAGTGTCCTTTCTGATCCTGCAGTACATAACTTAAAAAGAAAAATGCAAGGAAATGTTCGAAAATAATAGTGGATTTAACATGTGTACTCAGGGGTCTCCGTCTAGGGGATATGTGAATGGCAACCACAAGGTACCCAAGCTGAGCAGAACATTACTTCCACTTACTGGTGTTTTGCTCCTCACTGTAACTTTTCTATCTGACCTTACCTTGGTCATCTCTTGTTCTCTTCCGACTCCGATGCTATTAGGGTTCCTGAGGGCTAGGGAGTCTTTATTTTTCCAACCTGTCTATTTCTCTATAAAATCTTAACCCCTAACATGCTGACCTATCATGGCATGTAATACGTCCTCTGATTGGTAACCAGAGGATATGGTCGGTGAATTTATTTTGATAACTCTCCCGTTCAGGTCAGTAAGACCCGTAAACCAACGACAGGTGTGGTCCTCCAGACATTCTGGGGGTTGTGAGAGAGCGATGTGACCACCAAAACATAAAACTAAGGTGCTCTCTAAAAAGCGGTTACATTTACTGCTAAGTCTCTTCAATATCTGTGAAAAATATTGGAGAGCAAGAGGATTAATGACTTCATTGTCAGAAATCCAGCATTAGCTAACAACAACATATGTACTCTCTTTTAAACCATACACTTGAGATAACAAAGAAACAATAACATCTTATTCAACCTACATTGGAGAGAGATATATTCATTGCCCTTCCCAGCAGTTTAGTTAGGCTATTGGTATTTGCTATTTATCAGTTGGGTTTACGCTTCTCACTTCTGTTTACACTGGCATTAAATCTTGGGTGTTTATGTGCATATACGGCATATTTAGATTGTACATCTTTATCCTAGGTCGTAGGATTTGTTCCTATGGCAGTATTGTACAAAACCTATCTCATCTAGAGTTAGCAACAATTTCTACTTTGTCTTAATTGCATTTGTCCTTATCCCATAATCCTTTTCATTGGAATTTAGTTCTATTATGGAACTTAGTATCCCTTCCTCCTAACCTAGCAGTGCTATGTTATCAGAAAATCTTAAAAGTATAAAGCCTTCATTCGTACACTTGGCCGACTAACAGGAATTTTCTTGGCACTGGAAAGCAAGCTACTAGCCGGCCGACGCAGATATTCATAGCCCCTAAAATTCAAGCGCAAATATTTCTCATGCAAGTTATAACTGCAATAAACACGTACCTTCGTCATAGATGTTGAAGTGTAGTCTTGTGCCACTACATATCTCTCACGCCTTTCAAGAAAATTTGCTTCAACACTTTAATTCTTCATGACCATGGATAAACAAAACTATGCTTCGTCCGTTAAAAAAATTAAACACTGGTCAGTAGAGAAATCACTAACATTATCCAATAACCAAATGCAGCAATACACTCTATTCACATTATTGCATGGTTGCAATTTCGGAACTACAGTGTCTTGTAAGGTTATAACTACCTTGGATTTTTCATGGGTTCCCTGGTCAGTAGGCAAATATTAGGGTGCAGTGGCGTAGCGTGGTGTGTGGACTTGAGTATGCACTTTGAGCTCTTGTTAAGGGTACGCATAGGTGAAATTTCTAAATTCTACAATTATTAGCGGATTTTGTTCAAACTCATGTCAGACATAACACATATAAGGAGTAATATAAATTCAAATTTTCATTGCAAATCATTCATTCCTCTAAATGTTGTAGCTTTTGTAGCTATTCTTTCAGAATCTAAAAGCGGATATTGTTTCTGGATTGTGAACTATCCTTGACTGCTACATTAAATCTGAACATTTAAAATTCACTGAAATAGATAAAATTGAATATAGTGATCCAAAAGTATTTCTTCCTGTTGAAAACATGTACTTTGGTGCCAAAGTTCAAATATCTCTGACAAAATCATCCCTGCCAAAGAAACATGTACAAGTTTTCAAATTACCATGTGTTGACTTTTACATTGAATCAGTTTGCCAGATACTAAGTCAATTTTCTTTAAGTGATCCTGTTCTTGCAATGTTGGGAGTGTTAGAACCAGTTAAAATCCAAACAATTCAGTGAATTGCACCACTTGTTTCTTGTTTTCCTAATTTGGTGAAATCAGAAGAAATCCAACAAATAGATACAGAATGGAGACTATTGTGCAATACTGACATTGCATGTGGCAGTATCTCAACAGCGCAAGAATTTTGGAGCGTTGTAAAGAAAAACAAATATGCAGATTCAAAACAAGTTTTCCCTCTTTTATACAAATTTATCTGGTGTCTTCCACATTCTAGTGCTACAGCGGAACAAGTGTTTCTGACTGTAAATCTGATAAAAACAAAAGTAAGGAATCGGTTGTCAACCCAAACAATGTGCGGATTGTTACATGCAAAAGGACTTGTCAGATTCGAGTATCATTCCTCTGTAATTTCAAGTTCAGTTAAAGAAAGTGAAGAGTGATGTGTATGATAGTGATTGACAATAATATGTGCATAATAGGATCTACATTACTATCTGTCTGCACTCGAATGGTCTATAGAAATGGTGAGTTCTGTTCCAATTGTAATTTATTATTTTATGGAATGTTTAATACTAAATGTAGGTTTTCATAGATTATCAGCAGTAGTGGAAGTAGCAGAGTAATAGTAGTAGTAGTAGTAATAATAATAATAATAATAATAATAATAATAATAATAATAATGATAATGATACTGATACTGATGATGATGATGAATAATAATAATGATAATAAGAATGATAATAATAATGATAATAATGATGATAATAATAATGATAATGATGATGATGATAATGATGACAATGATGATAATCATGATGATCATCATGATGATCATAATAATGATGATCATAATAATGATAATAATCATAATAGTAATAGTAATAATAGTAATAATAGTAATAATAATAGTAGTAGTAATAATAATAATAATAATAATAATAATAATAATAATAATAATAATAATAATAATAATAATAATAATAATAATAATAATAATAATAATAGCAGTAATAGTAGTAATAGTGATGATGATTTTTGGTTTTCAAGTTTGTGACCCTCCCACTTTCTTATGTCACAGTCAAATCATCAGATTATTGAAATACATGCTTTTCAGCATGTAATTAACACCATACCTTAATCCGGTGTGCTCAGGTTTCCCCTACTATGAGTGTGCTCTAGTTCTAGTTTATCAATGATTAAAGGTTTTCTTTCATATTTATAAACTATGACCTGTGCTAGTTTGAGATTTAAATGCTGAAGTGCAGGTTTAAATTTACCCCTGCTTGAGAGGATAGCTTATCCCCCTCCTCCTCCTCCTCCTCCTCCTCCTCCTCCTCCTCCTCCTCCTCCTCCTCCTCCTTCTTCTTCTTCTTCTTCTTCTTCTTCTTCTTCTTCTTCTTCTTCTTCTTCTTCTTCTTCTTCTTCTCCTCCTCCTCCTTCTCTTTCTCCTCCTCCTCCTCCTCCTCCTTCTTCTTCTTCTTCTTCTTCTTCTTCTTCTTCTTCTTCTTCTCCTCCTCCTCCTCCTCCTTCTCCTTCTCCTGCTCCTCCTCCCTCTCCTTCTTCTTCTTCTTCTTCTTCTTCTTCTTCTTCTCTTCCTCCTTCTCCTTCTCCTGCTCCTCCTCCCTCTCCTTCTTCTTCTTCTTCTGCTCCTTCTCCTCCTCCTTGTTCTTCAGAGCTACAGCCCGATGTGCCTTGGCCTCCAGTATTAAAGCTCTCCACTTATCCCTATCCAATAATATTCTCCTCCAATTCCTCACTCTTAATATCTCATTCACATCTTTATCCACTCCGTCAATCCATCTATTCTAGGATCTCCCAACAATCTCTCCCCACCAACTTTGTTATACAAAATTTTAAGTGGGATCCGTTCCTTCGCCATTCGGTGAACGTGTCCAGCCCATTGCAATCTTTTGAGTTTAATTAATAATGATACGTTGGTTTCTTTAAACAATGCATACAATTCATTACATCTGAGTCTCCAAATTCCATTTTCGTTAACTGCTCCCCATATTCAATAGCTTAACTTTCTTTTGCATGAATTGTTTTGTTACATATGCTGCTCTTCCTCTAATTCCTAACTGTTTTTATATACGTTACAGGCACCTTAATACCTGTGGAAACAAAATAGTTTTAGAAGTAAATGAGTTGACCTATAGACACTTATAGTTTCACTTACACTTATTTTTGTCCGGACACGTTTCAAAGTCCAGCGTCTTCATTCTCAACGCATCTGGACAAAAATAAGTGTAAGTGAAACTATAAGTGTCTATAGGTCAACTCATTTACTTCTATAACATTGGAAAAGTTTCACTGTGTGTGCTCTCTAAAAAGCGGTTACTATTATTGCTATTGCTCTCTTCAATATCATCAGTGAAAAATATTGGAGAGCAAGAGGATTAATGACTTCATTGTCAGAAATCCAGCATTAGCTAACAACAACATTAAGTGGAATTACCAAAATAGTTATTATCATTAAGGAGAGATGAAATAGACTGGTCATTAATTCAAAGCAGAACAGCACAAGATTGAATTCCATTGATTGCAGTCAAATGTGACGGTAAAGGATGGGGAGAGCCCATGTAAAATACAGTAGAATCCTGAAATAATGCGATTGTTATGGACATGCTTTAGCCCCGCGGTATATTGAAATGTGAGTTTAGAGGTGGCAAAAATTGATCCCACAGACGTGGTGGGAAACATTCGTGCAATAATAAATTAGAGTACATTGTAAAGTATGTAGCATATAGTAAATTACACCACTTTTATATGCAATTACACACCAGTTATGCTAGGAGTGTATTCCAGTCCTGCAACTGATGTTAGGTTATACAGTACATACAAATACACTGTTTCCATTTTACACTAACCAATTTTGTATTGTCTTAAGGAATCCGTAAGTTTTGTTTGGTGGCATTATTCACGTTTTTTCTCTGCATATTGTTTGATTCCAGCAAGATGGAGAGGAATATTGTTTAATTCGTTTTGCTCCTCCATACACAGAATCATCTTGTTTATGGTACTTATCACTTCACTAATATACAGAATATCTTCTTCCATGTGCATGTCTCCTTACTTCGGGAAATTCTTAGCAATGCAGTGGCCTAAGTTAACACTAGGAACTCAGCGGCCACAGTGCCCAAAGTCCACACTAGGGGTAGCAAGAAATATATTCCAGTACCACTCTTTGAAGAAAATGTTAACCTTTGTCCTCTATGTGATCTGCAAACTTTTGCCTTAAAGTGCAGTCTACGCCAGAAGCCATGGACAAAGATAATCTTAATATTGGCCACAAAATCTTACGTAAACAAACAATTTACATACTTATCACCATACTCTCAGGTATCTCTCTTTATCTCTATGTGGGTGCAGTCCAAAATGCCAATCACCTTGGGAACTTGAAATTTATTCAATCATTTTCTTATTGTGTTCATTTCCTCTAAGTATTTGAGAAAAGTATCAATTCCTTTGCTTTCTGCACAATTCTTTCAGAAACACTCAATACTGCTTTACAAATTCAAGTGTGATCAATCCCAAAATCTTTGGACAATCCAAAGGAAGTGTAATAATACTTTCACTTTTTTCTGCATGTTTCTCTATGCTGGGCAAGAACATAATGCAACACAATGCATAAAAATCAAGCATACCCATGCAGAAGTCTGCACACATCTTAATATGAACAAAAAATTACAAATGGCGATACATGCCAAGAGATAAAACTTACCAAGAACCCAGCACAAACTAAGTTTGCCAAGCGGGTAACATGTCCAGTTAAGCTTAATCTGAACGCAGTGTCACTCTGCTGTGCCAAGGTAACAAACCAACAGCTATATCAGTCCTGGATGCCCGGACCGAGTTGGCAGGACAGTTCAGTATTGGGCTCGGATTCATACGTATTTTTATTCTTTTCTTATAAATGCAAATTCCTATAGCAGTACTTCAATACCGTTTCCACTACTATTCCCTTCTTCCTGATGTGCCTAATTCTGCTAGTACTACATCCTTTGACGATGCTTTTGGTAAATTAGTTAAGAAAAAGAGCCATTGCTTTTTTACTTTCTCTACTGGTAAGTAGAAGGAAGTATTGTATTCCACCAAAAAATTTGATGTCGAGATTTCACCGGAAATATATGTTTTGAGACCCCCTGAATCAAAAAAAAGAGCATTTTTAGAAAAAAGGTCTGTTTGTCAGTCAGTGTGCCTGTCAGACTGTGGACAGCATAACTCAAAAACGAAAAGTCGGTTAAAAACCAAAGTTGGTATTTAAGTTGAATGTCTTTCAAGGATGCGACACAAAGATTTTGAAGAAAATAGCCTCACCCTAAACTACCCTTTACAGTTGCGACGATACTTCTGTGCCGGTGACCTACTTTCTTCACGCATTGAAGAGAGTCTATGCTCAAGCGAAATATCTTCTGCTAGCTGCTGAAAGCAAGATGGCTAGAACCACTCTTGGCTGGAAGATAACAGACGGGAAGCAGCTGGGATGCATTTAATATACACAGTTGTTTGGCGCTGATGCTCCGTCGTATGTAGGACCGCGTGTTCGACTCCCGCCCGAGGGTTGTGTTCGTATAAGTTTGATGTATGTAAGCGGTATACAAAATAGAGAACAAAAATAATGTTTCAAAATAAATAAATAAATAAAATATGGGACTCACCGTAATGTTCATGATGGTTGCTACTGACAGGCGATATCGCTGCTCACAGGAGAACGTATTGTATTGCACTTATCACGGAACAGCAGCTTAATGTAAACAATTTTAAATCTCTCTCTCTCTCTCTCTCTCTCTCTCTCTCTCTCACACACACACACACACACACACACACACACACACACACACACACACACACACACACACACACACACACACACACACACACACACACACACACACACACACACACACACACACACACACACACACACACACACACACACACACACACACACACACACACACACACACACACACACACACACACACACACACACACACACACACACACACACACACACACACACACACACACACACACACACACACACACACACACACACACACACACACACACACACACACACACACACACACACACACACACACACACACACACACACACACACACACACACACACACACACACACACACACACACACACACACACACACACACACACACACACACACACACACACACACACACACACACACACACACACACACACACACACACACACACACACACACACACACACACACACACACACACACACACACACACACACACACACACACACACACACACACACACACACACACACACACACACACACACACACACACACACACACACACACACACACACACACACACACACACACACACACACACACACACACACACACACACACACACACACACACACACACACACACACACACACACACACACACACACACACACACACACACACACACACACACACACACACACACACACACACACACACACACACACACACACACACACACACACACACACACACACACACACACACACACACACACACACACACACACACACACACACACACACACACACACACACACACACACACACACACACACACACACACACACACACACACACACACACACACACACACACACACACACACACACACACACACACACACACACACACACACACACACACACACACACACACACACACACACACACACACACACACACACACACACACACACACACACACACACACACACACACACACACACACACACACACACACACACACACACACACACACACACACACACACACACACACACACACACACACACACACACACACACACACACACACACACACACACACACACACACACACACACACACACACACACACACACACACACACACACACACACACACACACACACACACACACACACACACACACACACACACACACACACACACACACACACACACACACACACACACACACACACACACACACACACACACACACACACACACACACACACACACACACACACACACACACACACACACACACACACACACACACACACACACACACACACACACACACACACACACACACACACACACACACACACACACACACACACACACACACACACACACACACACACACACACACACACACACACACACACACACACACACACACACACACACACACACACACACACACACACACACACACACACACACACACACACACACACACACACACACACACACACACACACACACACACACACACACACACACACACACACACACACACACACACACACACACACACACACACACACACACACACACACACACACACACACACACACACACACACACACACACACACACACACACACACACACACACACACACACACACACACACACACACACACACACACACACACACACACACACACACACACACACACACACACACACACACACACACACACACACACACACACACACACACACACACACACACACACACACACACACACACACACACACACACACACACACACACACACACACACACACACACACACACACACACACACACACACACACACACACACACACACACACACACACACACACACACACACACACACACACACACACACACACACACACACACACACACACACACACACACACACACACACACACACACACACACACACACACACACACACACACACACACACACACACACACACACACACACACACACACACACACACACACACACACACACACACACACACACACACACACACACACACACACACACACACACACACACACACACACACACACACACACACACACACACACACACACACACACACACACACACACACACACACACACACACACACACACACACACACACACACACACACACACACACACACACACACACACACACACACACACACACACACACACACACACACACACACACACACACACACACACACACACACACACACACACACACACACACACACACACACACACACACACACACACACACACACACACACACACACACACACACACACACACACACACACACACACACACACACACACACACACACACACACACACACACACACACACACACACACACACACACACACACACACACACACACACACACACACACACACACACACACACACACACACACACACACACACACACACACACACACACACACACACACACACACACACACACACACACACACACACACACACACACACACACACACACACACACACACACACACACACACACACACACACACACACACACACACACACACACACACACACACACACACACACACACACACACACACACACACACACACACACACTCTCTCACTCACATTGTGGACTATTAAAGTGATCAAGCAAAGGACAAAACAATTGAGTGAAATTAATGCATGTAATATTACTTTGTAATGGGGCATGCTGCCTAATTTCAATAAAGAGTGTTATTGAAAAAAAAAAAACACACACACACACACACACACACCCCCCACACACACACACACCCCCCCACACACACACACACACACACACACACACACACCCCGCACACACACACCACACACACCCAGTTTTGTCAACAAGGCATTCTAATCATCTGGCAAACATTCAATTCCTGACAGATCACTATCGCCATCGTGTTGTTCTTCATTTTCTTCCTCTGTTTCCTCTCCTTCGCAAGAACTTTCACAGTCTCCTGATACTTGTACTATAATGCTTTCTATTACATTTTCGAAGATTCCTTCTTTTTCAATATAGTCATTTTCAATCTTTTCAACATGCAGACATACATTTTTCCACTTTTCTTGACTAATATCTGCAACACGTTGTTCACACAAGTGCATTACGTCCAATTTAAAAGTTGTGTTATGACCTGCTACCCATTGTTTTATGTCGGCCCAAAAAGTTCTATGGGGTTTAGGTCAGGAGAATAGGGTGGTAACCTGAGCACTGAATGTCCGTGCATAGCTAAGAGGTCGTCGACCACGTAGGTTTTATGGGATGGCTTATGCACCTTGATGAGGCTGTAGAGCTCTACTTTCAGCATATGTTCTTGAAAGGGCACGTTTCTTGATGTAAGCCATTCCTGCATAGCACTTTTTGTGGAACTGCTTGTAGGTGCCTTATCCAACTGCACATTGTGATATGGAGCATTGTCTATCACTAAAACTGACCTAGGAGGCAAGTTAGGAATTAGTTTTTCAGACAGCCACTTTTTGTAGTTCCTGCCATTCATCTCATCGTGATAGTCTCCGGTTTTTTTATTTGACTGGAACATCAAAAATGTACCAGGAACAAATCCCAATTGGCCTCCTGCATGGACTATAATGACTCTTGGTCCCTTTGCAACAGGTGCTAATAAACCAGAGGAACTGTCATCGCACCAGTTATATGGTCTTGTGTGGCTGCTATGAAGGTATGTTTCGTCTTCATAGAAAATGGGCCTTCCTTCGTCTCTAAACGCTTTTATGGCACGCAAATATGACACACGCCAATCTCTAATATCATGCCTTTCCTGTAGCAAAATCTTATTGTTTCTTGTTTTCTTCCACTTGAAACCCATGTCATGTAATATAGTCTTTAAACTCGTACTTCCCCCTTTAAAGTTAATGGATTCTTTAAGTTTCAGGAGCAGATTTCTGACAGTAGGCACAGTTTTCTCCTGAATATAAAAATTGTAAATTGTTTGGCGAATTACACACCTATCAAAGTCATCAATATCAGTGATCCTTTTTGGCACACGATGTGTCTTTCCAGGTGTTCCGAAGGAAGTCCCTTGCTCCTCACATTTTTCCCCTTCTTTAATTATTTTTCGCATTGTCCTCACAGGCACCTTTGTTGCTGCACTCACCGTCTCTTGCACTTTCTTCAGTGGTATTAGCACATCGCCAGAAGCAGCTTCTTTTTTCATGAAGGAATGAACATTATTAATAACCTCACGTGTTTGGCTATGCAGCGTTTTCCCACCAAGTTTGCTTTGAATGGGAGGCATTTTAGTCTAATAAACAAAAACTTAAACGCGCAAACTTACACGCGCACACACAGACACAGACTCAAGACACTAATCACCAATTCGATTAATCAGAGTTTCCACTGTTAAAAGCTTAACGTGCTGCACCGAACAATAGAAGACGGACAGATGTTATTCAGTCCAGGCTCTCAAGCATACTGACCATTTAAATACAATGCGCATGCACGGGAGTGCAGGCTCGGCAACTGGAATTTTACCACCACGCACACAGTCTTCACCGGCACAAAACCATCGTCCCAACTGTACATGGAAAATTTTTAAAAAATTTTTATTTTCTTGAAAATGGCTCTTAATGATTTTGATTAAAATGCCATATGTTTAAGGTATATGTATGACAAATGAAATATATATTTTGAATTTTCTGGCTAAAGCTTAAGTAGTCTTGAAAGGTAGAACTGGAACTTAAAAATTCAATGCCACAACTGGGATTTGAACCACAGACCTTCCGCTTACCGGGCGGATGCTCTACCACTGAGCTATTGTGACAAACTGCCAGAATGGCATTAAATTCTCAAACCAGTTCATATTTCTCCTAGTAAACCACAAAGGCAGTCTCACATCAGAGACAAATTACCCCAATGGTTCTACCTTTCAAACTTTGCCCACACACGGCTTGTGTGTTTAAAAACACCAACAGTAAGTTTGTTGGCATAAATAAATAATAATTAACTAGTCTTGTTTACTCTGGATGACTTTTGAATAACTCATAAACCATAAGAGATAGACGAAATCTTATTAACCTCTTGAGGGATATGGACGTGAAATCACGTCCATTTAAAATGACGGATGAGCGATATGGGCGTGTATACACGTCCTGTGCATTTGTGCATTTAACCCCTATTTATCCCTTATCCAACTCAACTTATTTTAATTTTCCCTTTATGAAACATTTTAGTAAAGTCTATATACTTTATTGGCTTACCTTAATATGTTCTTTCTGCAGTGATTTATCTCAAAACAGGGATAAACACATCAGGGTAGGTACATTTCCACACTCGCAAATTCCCTTCTTGCGGCACACGAAACACTTTCGAGATGGGCGGGACTTCTTTGCTGTTGGTGGTATCCTTTTAGGATAATGTTTTCCTTGAAGTCTGAGGGATGCAGGGGTTTTGGATTTTCAACCCCCAACGTGGTATTGTTCAATTAGGCTGCGAGCTATTTATAGTCGGTAGTCAAGGTCGGTCATTGTCCTGTGTGGGTTTAGAGAGCTGTCCAAATCACCAAACAATTGTATATGGTTATATCCAGTTGGTGCAAAAACACCTTTTTATACCACTTCTCCCTTCAGCTACAAGCAGGAAAGAATATGTATGTATTTCAACAAAGAAAGACACGGACTCTACTAAGTTACGAAACTCGCGTAAGCAAAAGTTGCAATGTTGCTCTATTCTGATGACTAAGAGACCGCGCATACAGTAAGTAGTGCATTATTACACAGTATGCTGACGCATAAGCCACACATACAATGGGTGTTTCTTTACTGTTTCTTTCTGAGAACTTATATTAAATGTGTTCGACAGAGCAAAGTTGACTTTTCACCACAGTGAAACAAAATTGTGCCATTTCAACGTTTTGTAAATACAACTCAACTTTGCTGATGACGTACATTTATACTGCATATAACGAGTTCTATACCAGTTTTTGTTTCATTAAAATAACTTAATATTTACACAAAATACAGCTGTGTGTATACGAAGCACTTTAAATGCCCTGCGCTGGATATTGGGTAGCAGTTCTCGGCTCGCAGACGTTTTAAATGGCCATCGCTCAAGCGGTTAAGGCTTCACGGGTGATCAGCCGTGTGAGGTTTAAAAACATTAAGCTTTCAGCCATTGTAGACTCCATGGCCTTCATCAGAATGAAAAATGACCGTTAGCTTTCCACTCCCCATATATATACAATGTTAGGTGGGAGGGGGTTGCGCTGCCCTGGCCAATGAGCGCGTGACAATTTGTGATTGAGCCTGCTGCTTCGGGCTATGGCTATGGCTTCCTTAATGACCCTGTCCCAGTATTTATCACACACGCACGCGCGCACACACACACACGCACACACACACACACTTTTTCTAAAGATGTTTTTTATGGGATTCAGGGGGTCTCAAAACATATATTTCCAGTGAAATCTTGACATTGAATTTTTGGGTGGAATACAATACTTCCTTCTAAAATATTATACTAAATTATAAAAATAATGGCATTATTGCAGTCATTAATGCATTTGTATGTATGGTTGTTGTGCAGGTTGATTACACGACGGACACTGAAATTTCTGACATCAGATAAGCAGTTATGTTGGTAGCCTTGCTGTTCACTTTTGATTGTAAAATCAGAAGAGAAATGACGGCTTCTGTTGAACATCGTCCAGATGTATTCTAATGTAAAATGGTGCTAAAACTTTTTTAAAGAATGCAGCTTGTTGAAACATTAGTATTTAATAGTAACATGTACAGTGTAAGTGCTAAGCACTTGTTTTATAGTAATGGTACATATTGTACTGTGGGAATCCAAGAGGTCCCAAGTTTGCATCTCAGAGTAACTCACTCTGAAGGTTTTATCTGAGGTTTTCCCTTATCCTGAGAAGATAAATGTTGGGTAACTTTAAGCTCTATGGACCTCGGGATCACTTCACCCACTTCATTCATTCACCGTCCGATATGACATTATGTTGAAGGATGTTAATATACAAGAAAAAATGTACTGAAGTACTATTGGGATGTCAGAATCCTATTAAACCTGTTTATTCACAACAGTAAACTACTGCTGAATACTTCAGAAGTCTACAGTGCAGAATATGTACTATTTATGCACTTTCAAACTTCTGAGTAAATGATTTATTAATAGTAGATATGTTTTATGAATTGTCATCAGCTTATTGCTTATATACACTGTTGGTTGTGGCTCCTGCATCTTGTTGAAGCCTCTATACCAGTGCTGTCCAACTTTCTTATGTGCTCGGGCACATTTAACTCATGCCTAAGGAGGCATGGGTGGCATCACAACCACCGTTACGGCAAGTACCCTTCTTTTGAGAGGAAAAAGGGAAAACACTGGTTAGGAAGGTAATGAATACAGCTTTAGGTGTACCAAAGCATACTTCATGAATGTGTACTGGAAAGATATTCGGAATAGTTCTGTTTTGAAACTTAAATTAATAGAAATCATCGGATAATTTGCTTATGAAGGGCGCCAGAAAATTGCATTACAGGTGCCACGTTGGACAGTGCTGCTCTATACCATGTAAGCTCTCTGTAGTTTTTTAAATTTTCTTAAGCGTTTTTCTTTTAGATGAAATAAAGATTCCTTTTATACAGAGTGGAAGTGAAATAATCCACCAGACTTTAACAGCGAATTTCTCTTATTGTGAATAACAAAAAAGTCTAATACCAAAAAAGCTGAAAGGTTTTTCTAGAAAAATAATATTTTTATCAAAAAAATTTATGATCACCTGGCTGAATTATTGATTAAAGGTTCTTGATTTATGGCTATATTCATAGACGATTGAATAAATGACAACTTTTTCCTTTGGCGTACTCCAATGTATCAGTATCAGTTTATTCACCAATGTAATAAAATTTACAAGGTTCGTCAAATGAAAAAGCATATATAAATTTTACAATTTGAAGAATTTTGTACTAAGATAAGTGGATACATTTACAATTATAAGTTCTACAATTTTAAGAGTTATTTCATGAGGTATACAATACCAAATTACAATTTTAGTTGTATATACACAACTATCAGATTTTAATTTTAGAGCTACTCTTCTCTTACTGGAGAGGTAAACTAACAACGTACATTTCTTCCTGCCTTATACTCTTCTACAGAATAAAATACATTTTTAATGAGATAGGACTTTATTTCCATTCTCATTTTCACCTCGTCCTTTATTTCCTTAATTTCACCAGGTAAGTGATTATATAAATCCTTTGCATTACTCTGTATACATTTCTTTCCAAGGGAGCCTCTAATCTACTTCTAAAATAGTTTTGGCTAGTTCTAGTGTCATGATTGTGTACATTCATGTTTTTATCGTATGTGCCTTTATTACGTGCTTGAGACATTCATATATGTACAAGCAAGGCAGTGTTAGTAAATTTAATTCTTTAAAAGCGTCTCTACTTGAGATTTTAGATTGTATTTTTTTTATTATCCTTATTGTCTTTTCTGTAGTCTGAATATTTTCAGTAAATGTTTCATATTTGCCGATCCCCATAGTATTAGCCCATAATTCAGATGAGACTGTACGAAAGCATACCTGTATCACACTGTCCTCTGCCATAATTTGTGCTACCTGTTTTAATATGTATATACCACTATTTATTTTCTTTGAAATCCTTTCAATATGTTTATTCCATGTTAAATTATTATCAATAGTTAATCCCAGAAAGTTAGTTTGATTTCTTTATCTTGTATTGTCAAAGTAATATTTAATCATGGTATTTGCTTATACTAATTTGCATCCGTTGTGTTTTGTTTACATTTAGTGCCATCCCCAATTCTGCAAAATGTGTATCTAAGATTTTTAATATTTAATTTGCTTTGATCCGCACATCAACTGTAGTGTTGGCGGTTACAACTATGGTAGTGTCATCAGCGTAACCTATAGCTAGACCTGCTTTGTGTATCTTTATAAATAGGCTATTTATATACAGGATGAATAGGTATGGTCTCAACTTTGAACCCTGTGGTACACCATGTATTATGCATTTAAATGAAGATCGAACTTTTGTAAGATTTCCGTTTGTGTTATGTACTATCTCTACACATTGCTATCTGTTAAGTAAGATTTTATCCACTCTATTGGTACACCTCTAACACCATAGTTTTCTAATATTCCTATCAATTTTCCAATGTCTACACAGTCGAATGCCTTCGAAAGGTCAAGAAAGATTGCAAGCACATATTTTTTTTCTGTCTAATGCATTAATAATTATGCTGTTTTTTTGCTAATTGCATGTATGGTCGATTTCTTTTTTTGAAAGCCAAACTGGTATTCAGATACAATGTTAAATTTGTTACAGAATTTTTGTAGCTGTTCTAGAAATATACCTTCCATAATTTTTGAAAATCCAGAGCACAAGGATATTGGCCGATAGTTTTCCATCATTAATTTGGAACCCTTCTTTTTATAGATTGGCGTAACTATTGTATGCTTTTAATATATTTGGAAATTTTCTACTGTAAAAACTTCCATTTATTAAATGTGTTAGAATCTCTGCTATCTCATGTTTGCAATATTTAATCATCTCATTTGAGTACTGACCTAAGCTATAGGATTTTTTACATTTTAATGAGTTTATCTGTTTGATAACTTCTTCCTTTCTAGCTTCTCTTACTACTAAAGAATTGCAGATTGCTGTTTCATTTGTTGATTGCATTTTCGTTCTCTTTATTCCCAAATTTGTTACAATATTTATATAATATTCATTTAGTGATGTGCTTATATCTTTTGGATTTAATATTAGCGCATTATTTGTTTGAATTTTAAGATTTTCTACCCATTTTGAGTCACTTTCTTTATGAATGACCTTTACTAAATCCCATGTCTTTTTTTATTTGTTTTCAGCATTTTGAGTGATTCTTCTGTTATGTAATTTCTTTGGTTCATTTATTACTTTATTTAGTGTGTTTTATAGTTTAATATGTACCTGAGAGACTTCTCCCCCAGTGTATTACACTTTAGACTATTTAGAAACTGCATTATCGCTATGGATCTATTAATGCCTTTAGTCAGCCAGTTGTCAGATTTATGTTTATTGCAGAACACCTTTCGTAATGGTATTGACTCCTCTGAACATGATTTTAATGATTTATAAAGTGCTCAAACTTATCATGTATTCCTATTGTGTTATATATGTTTGTCCAAGTTGCCTGTTTAATATAGGCTCTTAGAGAATTTAATGTGGTATTATTTCTGACTCGTTTGATTTCTATTGGCAATTTAGTTGTCCCTCCTTGTATATCAATGTCATTATATTCTACTAATTGTTCATAATGATCGCTAAGCCCACCCCTGCTTATTGTTACCTCTAATGATTCCCTTTTTAGGTTTGTGTACACATGATCTATTAAAATTGATGTTTTTGTCACTCTAGTTGCACACGTCTTTATTTGAATTAGATTGTTTCTTTGCAGAAGTTCCAGCAACGATCTTTTCTTAATTTCCTCTATCAAGATATCTATATTCACATCACCTATAACTATAATTTTGTTGTTTTTACTATGTTGGTAAGGCATGTATCTAGTTTTGTTAGAAAATTAGTTTTGTCTGCTACTGGGGGGCTGTAAACTCACAAAACTACTAATTTTCCTTTTTTAACCTCTTCAGCGATATGGACGTGAAATCACATCCATTTAAAATGATGGATGAGAGATATGGGCGTGTATACACGTCCTGTGTGTTTGTGCATTTAACCCTTATTTATCCTTTATCTAACTCAACTTATTTTAATTTTCTCTTTATGACACATTTAAGTAAAGTCTATATACTTTACTGGCTTACCTTTATATGTTCCTTGTGCAGTGATATGCCTCAAAACAGGGATAAACACACAAGGGTACATCTCCACATTCGCGAGTTCCCTTCTTGCGGCACACAAAACACTTTCGAGATGGGCGGAACTTCTTTACTGTTGGTGGTATCCTTTTAGGATAATGTTTTCCTTGAAGTCTGAGGGGTGCAGGGGTTCTGGATTTTCTACCCTCAACGTGGTATTGTTCAATTAGGCTGCTAGCTATTGATAGTCGGAAGTCGAGGTAGGTCATTGTCCTGTGTGGGTTTAGAGCTCTCCAAATTACCAAACAATTGTATATGGTTATATCCAGTTGGTGCAAAAATACCTTTTTATACCACTTCTCACTTCAGCTACAAGCAGGGAGGTATACGTATGTATTTCAAGAAAGAAAGAAACGGAGTCTACTAAGTTACGAAACATGCACAAGCAAAAGTTGCAAACATGATGTATTCTGATGACTCAGAGACCACACATACACAAGTGCTTTATGTCACATTATGCCTTGTTTTTGCTGACGCATAAGCCACACATACAATGGGTCGACTACTGTTTCTTTCAGAGAACTTATATTAGATGCGTCCGACAGAGCAAAGTTAACTTTTCACCACAGTGAAACAAAATAGTGCCATTTCAACGTTTTGTAAATGTAACTCAACTTTGCTGATGACATACATGTATACTGCATATAACAAGTTTTATACCAGTTTTTGTTTCATTAAAATAACCTAATATTTACACAAAATACAGCTGTGTATATACGAAGCACTTTTAGCGCATTTAACAATTTAAATGCTAGCAGTTCTCGGCACGCGGACGTTGTAAATGGCCATCACTCAAGAGGTTAAAATTTATTTCAATACCGCACAGTTCATAACACATTTCCTCAGAATATTCTTTGCAGTCGATTTCCTTATATTTTGTACCCTTTATTAGATAAATTGCTACTCCCCCACTTTTATGGTTTTCTCTACAATAGCTACTTGCCAACACGTAGTTTTCATAGCAATTAACCTTAATTTTCTCATATTTTAACCCATGTTCTGAGAAGACCAGTATTTTTGGATGAAGTTCCATAATTATTTGTTCCACCCTTGTTCGTTTATTTGCAATATACCTGATATTTTGGTGAAATATTTTAAAATATTTTGTGGTGCTTGAATTATCTTTATCCATATTTATTTTTGAGCTCTTTTTTGTATCTATAATGTTATTACATTTAGCTACCTGTAAGCAAGGATTTACTTAGACACTCACATTACCTGTTTGTGCCTGCACTTCATATGTTTTGCAGCCTTTTATTTCTTGTTTAGCTGTAGCTGTACGTCCCCTGGTCACTAGTTTCCCTGCCCCATACACAGGTTTATTACACTATTAATTATATTTCCCAATTTGTCTGTTTAGATGTAAGCCGTCTCTCCCTAAACAATCACTGCCTATCTGCTTATTTACATCTACAAACACTTTTTAGAACATCACAGACCCAACGTATATTTTCATTTACAAGTTTGATATACCTTGGGCTTAAATCATTTCTGTTGAAAATCCCATTTACTACCACTCTAGATTTAGGGTATTTGTTTTTAGCACATTTTATAACACTGTATATGTCGCTCATAACCTCTTCTGGACACTTCCTAATGCTTATATCATTTGTACCTACGTGTAAATAAACAAGTTTTGGTTCACTTTTTGCTGTTACACTACTGTTTAGTATCACATTTTGCATCTGACTTGCTTTTATGCCCCTATAAACTTGTACTTTGGCTACCTCACTCAGATTTACATGTTTGATAATCGAGTTGCCTAGAAGTATAATTTCTTCAGGTTTTGCACTGTTTGTAGTTTTGCTTTCTCTTCTTTCATCGTGATGTGATCCATGGTGTTTCCTTTCTTGCTTTGTGTCTTCCTTTTTCCTTTGTTGCCCCTGTGTTTCAGTGCTTTTTTGCATTGTTGGTTTTGAGGTTTCCCCATGTGTTGAAATTTTCGTGGTAGCAGCATATTTCCTTTCTTCTGCTTTGACTTCACTTTTTAGTTGCTCATTCTCAATTCGTAACGTTTTGAGCTCTTCTTGAGCCAGTTTTAGATCCTTGTTGAGAATTTCAATGACTGTTTGCAAGGACGCTATCGTCTCAGCATCCTGCAAACCGTGCCGACTTTCTAAGTGCTTGCTATTTCCATCGTGTTTTGGTTGTACTATGTTGCTTTCATTACTACAGCACTTTCCATCTCTGACTTTTAGGATTTTGTTCTCATCTGCGATTTTTCTTGTGGTTTTCAAGTTTTTTTCGGCTAGCTTATGGAGACTACCATGGGTCAACATCAAACACTCCAGCATCTTGAATGGCTGATTAATAGATTCAACGGTTTGTGTATAATTTAATTTAATAAACCCATATTTTTTGCCTTCTTGATTCTTGTAGAACTGGCAACATCTCATCAGCTGTTTAGTTTCTTGGCATATCAGTGTAGATTGCGCAGAATGTTCACTTGATCGTATGCAATTGTTTTTTTGTCAAAGCTGCAAAAATTGTGAAGCCTGACTACAGGTATTGAATTCTTTCTCTAAACTCTTATTTCAAATTAATCCCTATGTTATTGTACACTTGTTACTGCTAATAAATGTTAGTTATTAAAAGTATGGCCATTTTTTGTTTCTAAAGCTACCATGTAAATAATGGTTAGTCCGCAACTGTGGGCACGAACACTAGTGTCAGATTTGTTTTAGGGTACATTAGTCCCGTTTTAAATTGGGTATACTAGAAATTAAAGAGAATTGCACACTTACTGGGCCAAACGTGTAAACAATTGCACATACATTTTGTTTAAACATTTTGCAGCGGAGCATAAATTCACATTATAAATTATGCTTTCCTAAAGGTTTAGCAATTAGTAGTATCACATTGTTAAATTCAATACGGAATAACGGTATTAATAATACAAGAAGTGTTTCAACAAGAGTGACATAACCTCTGGAATGCTCAATGCAGGTAACCTAACCTCCAGCCATTAGCTGCCAGCTGCGGCACCTATGATCCATACATACGTCTTACAGACGATATGAAAACTGCATGTGCTCACCACAAGTGTTAGAAACAAACTATCTTACTATTTATTAAGAACATGAATATTGTGTTAGGTCTTACCATTCTATAAATAAAGTGAATAAGGCAAATTGTGTTTGCTCAGCATGCATACACAGTAAGTAGACATGAATTAAGCATAAATTTGTTTCATTATAAGTGAATTTATGCATTTCTGACTGATTAGAGCATATTTAAAGTTCCTTTTTTATGTTTCTATCATATTTCTGACTTCCTAATGGATGTAATACTGTAACTGGTGTCGGAAGTTAGTAAACAATTTTATGCTGTGTGTAAAAGAATAATTTGATTCCAAGTGAGGTCATTATCTTATCATGGCAGATAAGATATTCAGGCCTTAAAACGTACCAAATAAAATATTTGTAATTATGCAGAAATGTAAGATTTGAGGTAATGTTTTCATATGGGCTAATCAGCCATAACCTTCCTTTTTCACACAATTTTCTGGTGCCTGGCTCAGTATGACGAAACATCTGAATTCAATACATGGCTAACATTACTTAAATGGTTTTTATAGAGCATTAGAATAGTTCATTGATCCGACGATATAAGCTCAGTACCCGATCAACAGGTTGCGCCATGTTGCCACACACTCTCACATTTAAACGCATTTATCTATTTAACGGTGCATTTAATTAAAAAAAGTTATGGGAATTTTTTGTTAGTTTACGTCCACTCTCTCACCTCCTTCAGTCTGGCAGATTATTTCACTTCCACCCTGTATAGTTTAAAGTAAAACATTACATTTTCATTGTAAAAATAACATTTAAACTTTTATACATAAATATATTCGAAGATAAAATTACCTCAGTAAACCAGGTTTTATTAGCTGTGTTGTGGAATAAAATATAGAACAAAAGTAGCTTCATCTTTTTATATCTCTCTGTTTTGTATAATCTGTTTTCCTTTGTGTCACTGCCTTCAAGTTTTATATTTGTACTGTTGTTTATATGAAACAAATAAATTAAACATGGTAATGAGAAGGTTTTTACTAGAGTTTTTTTAAATCCACTAATCCACCAATGATCATGCACCATTTAGTTGCCGGAATCCTGGGATATAATCATGCAAACATGCATACATTCAAGGAAGGTATAACATTCACTAGAACAGAGAATCATGTAGCTGCAAACCTTCAGAGTTGTAGCTATTGCATATCAAAGCCCAGGGGTCCAACTTACATGTTGGCAGCTACAAAAAATCTGCTGCCACCTAAACCAGGCATGGGCAAAATTGGCTCAACTGGGTCACTCCACCGGCCATCCCTTCCCTGCACTGCTGTTCAGCTTCCGACATCCCTCTTTCAGTGGCGACTGGCTGTTTCACGAAGAGTGATAGAGAGAATTTGTTGTAAGTTACAAAAACAGGAACGTATGCTGTTCAATTTGCAAATAGCGTTATAATATCACACACCAGATCAGATGTGATCAGATCAGATCTGATTATGATCAGAAGCATAAATCAAACCTACAAGTATTTATTTACAATTTCAAAAGGTACTTTCTGAATACTCGTATTTGTGAGCATATAAAAGGGACAATATGATTCCACTTTTTGGTTTAGGTTCTTGTTAGTTTATTTAATGTATTGTATTTCGTGTTTCAAAGTTTGAACATAATATTTAGTTTAAAATCAAGGAATTTATTATGTTGATCAAATAGTTTAATAATATTTTTATGGCTAAATGGCAATGGAAATTTACTACTTTATTGTGAAAGAGAAACAATTTAATATGTTAATCATAAGGTAGCGTAAGGATATTATGTGAATAAGATAAAGGAGGGTTATAAACTTCAGGATTATGTTGTTGTTCAATGTCTTGTGTTTGGAAATGAAGCCATTAGCAGTCCAGCTTTCCAATATTTTTGAATACCACTCTTCTCAGAGAGAAGTGCAGTGCAGGATTTCAGGTGATCTTCATCCATGTTGGCATGATCATCAAACTGGGGGCATGATGGAAAAGTCAGAATACCAAGCCGATACGGGTGACTCGCTAAGCGTCATGGTTTGTCAGGAGTCTGAAGACTGCTGACTTTCATGGACCTTGAGGGATTACACTCAGAGAGGACAGCACAGTACCCAACTTTTTAGATTCAGCATGCTTTTCTAATTCTGATGTCCAAAAATGTGATAGTTTACTTGAAATTAGGTGTTTTATTGAAGAGAATGAGAGATTATTGTTTTTACTTTCTCTACTATGTATAGTACAGCAGCAGAAGTATTGTATTCCACCCAAAAATTTGATGTCGAGATTTCACCAGAAATATATGCTTTGAGGCCCCCTGAATCCAAAAAAAGCAGTTTTAGAAAAAGGTCTGTGTGTGAGTCTATCAGTCTATGGACAGCATAACTCAAAAACAAAAAGTCGGTTAAAAACCAAAGTTGGTATTTAAGTTTAATGTCTCTCAAGGATGCAACACGAAGATTTTGAAGAAAATAGCCTCATCCTGAGCTACCCTTTACATGGAAAATTTTTCGCAAATTTTGATTTTCTTGAAAATGGCTCTGATGATTTTCATTAAAATGCCATATGATTAAGATATTTGTATGCCAAATGAAATTTATATTTTGAATTTTCTGTCTATAGCCTATGTAATCCTGTTTACTCTGGATGACTTATCAATAACTCGTAAACTGCAAGAGATAGACCAAATCTTACTATACAAAAAAATGTAGATGTCTCTAAAACACACAATTTATGTCCAAATAAATTTTTTTGTAGAGTGAACCATTTCAGAGATAGTCATTATTTGTGTAAGTTTTGAAGAAGTTATACTTCTGTCAAATGGAACATCGCTATTCATTTTTTTTAATATGTTAACTGTGCAAAGAGAACGGCGCTTGAACACTTTAAAAGATTTGACTATTTCTCAAAGCCTACAGTGTTCCCATATTCCTGTTGCACATGCAAGAAAACAAGCAGTAAGATAATTTCTGCTAATGTTTATCTCAACTAACACAAAGAAGAAGAATAAGAGCTTTTAAGAATGGTTAGTACAAGAGTGAGTGTAAGACATCAGATTTTTCTGAAAAATTGTACCCTTTTTTGGCAAGGGCATCAGTGGTTTCATTCCTGACGATCCCTCAATCTAAGGTCCATTGTAAATAGATAGTTTTTCCAAGTTTTTGTGACTGAGTAATCATTTTGTAGCACTCTGTAGTTTGCATTGATCTGTTGGTGTAGAAGCAAATTGCTTGGATGGCTGCTTTCATGTATTTATTTGGATGTTTAAGCAGTTCTTGTAAAGCTATAGAGACTGCCATGATTTATCTATCATAATTTGTAGTGTCACTGCCTACTGCACAATAATATGAGAAGAGAAGACATGTGACTTCTGCTTCAGTATGATAGTCCATTGATGATCTTTCTGTCTGTATATATGTGTAGCCAGTCTTCTGCAGAGTGTATGTGCATGTTTATTTAGATTGTTTCAGGGACGCAGCATGCAGGGTATCGATACGCTCCCAGACTCTGAGGTGTACGAACCAGACGCGGCACAAAGACGCCAAGCAACACAACACCCTGATTCCTAACAACAGTCACAATTGAATCCTATCTATACCCTCTAGGACTCCACTAGGGGGCAAGCTGGGCCTTGGCCAAGCCTGTCTCCAAGCTCCCAACTTCACTCCTTCTGATTACGCTCTGCGAACCAGCCCTATCTTTCACCACTGAATGCGCGGGTACTACAGTCTGCAGGATTTCACCTTCCTAATCCAGTGGATCGGGTTCAATGGTGATTCCTACAGTACCATGGGGTCTTAAAACAAGATTTTTGCCCTCCACCAAAAAAAAGAAAAATACAGAGTATTTCGTGTTGATTATTTCAAGGGAAAGAGCTTTCAGCTGTGGTTTGGATGTTTCTGGTTTTATTACTTCATCCATTACGTGTAAATTATAATTAATTTATACCAGGTTAAGTGGATTTATTTTTCTTTGTAAATTTTCTGTAGTATTTGGGATGTTCAGGTTTCTTTTTAGGCTAGTTACTTTTGCCAAGAAAGTTGGCTGTGTTTTGAAGTTTGTGGTGGTTTGAATCTTTTTTTTTTTGTTTGGAATTTGGTAATCTTAGCATTTTTTTCATGTAATAGGAGTGCTTGCTTTTGTATTTTTTTTGTTATTGGGTAATCCTGTGTTAGCGCAAGCATAGCATCTGTAGGAGTAGATTTAACAGCTGCTGTAATCAGGTGAAGTGCTTGGTTTTGCAGCCATTCTAATTTGTTAGTGTTGGTTTGAGATGCCATCAATTTGGCGTAGTATAAAAGGGTTGGCTTGACATATGTTGTATTTAGAATTTTCCTAGAGCATTCCCATGTGGCACCTGCAAGTCTTTTGAGAATCTGTAGTTTCTTTTCTGCTGTCTGTGTAACATTATTTATGTTTGTTAATTTAGGTTTGTATCAAATGTAAGTCCTAAATAGTGACGTTTGTTTGCTGGATTGGTGAACCATTGGCTTTTTGGAAGTTCCTGCTGTCCAGATGTCTGCAAACAATGCTGTTTTTCCTTCTGGGGTTTGTATTATGGTTGGAAGATTATATAAATGTTGAAGAGTGTGGTGCTTAGTACAGCTCCTTGTGGGAGGCCTCTGTTGGTCTGCGTATATTTGGATAGAAATGTGTTATACCTCGTAGCACAAAATCACTGAGAAATGAACTGGGTGATCCAATGGAGCATATTATCCTTTACTCCTCTTACACTTAGTTTCTCAATTAGTTTGTTTCTCCAGCCTGAATCATATGCTGACTGATAGTCAATACTGCTAATGAGTCATTCCATGTCAAGTTGTACAACAAATTTACCTCTACCCCTCTGATTTTTATGAAATTTATTTACATGTTCTACTCAGCATTCTATTAGACCTGTATTTTTTTGTTTACCCCAGAAAAAAATATTTCAGCTGATTTAAACACAGAATTTCTCAAAAAGTGACATGCACTACATAATTTGATTGACTATATCTTCGGTTCTAACTGTCCAAAATATATTATCTTTGTTGCAAATTAAAGATAAAGAAACACTATCATCATTAGTTAAATTACTCTTTATCATTGTTTTCTTATTAAAATTCTTATTTTCTTCAATATGGTTTTCAGAACTTAACCCAACAATTAATTTTTCATATAAATATATCCTTGGATGAGTTGTTAATCATTTGAGCAACCCAGAAATTTTCAGAATGGTATTCCTCTTAACAGCATAGCAAAAAATTAATATTTACAGCCATGTGCCAATCGCCCTCACTTAGTATTAGGCTACATCCCACGGTACTGATGAGGAAGATTACTAAGACACATTTAATGCGATAGCTGTGAAAATAGTACTCTTAATATTCCTTGTTTTATTATTTATATTAATTTATGTTAAATTTTTGAAGTCATATTGGTAGGATCTCCAAACAAACATTCATTATATATAGATATATAAAATTATATTTTACAATAAACAGTCTTTTTAAAAATCAAAGGTTCAGAACCCCACATTTCTTGTGCGCTAGCTGGTTCTAGCAGGATTCCTATCAGTTGTCCCCCTCATAACCTCTTACAATGTGGTGCTGTTTTTATTATAATGATGCTTTGTGTTTGAGCGATGGGACTCTTATTTCCCTCAGAGCGTGGTAACGGATGGAATGAATAATCACACGATGTTACTTCACCACAATGTATTATTTTATTAACACTTTTTCTCTATTTTACATTTAAATAAATCCTCTTAGCACCATTTTAGATTATTTAAGTCTTTCCACTTTTTCAAAAAGCGGAACAAAAGCTTGATGAAAGTCTGGTAAATGTTCTACACATTTTCACACGCTACCAAAACACGTCTTATCACCTTGAACATGTAGACGCTAGTCCCGATTCTTTTAGTTGCGAGTCTATCATTCCGACTGCCACGTGTACATCTGCACATGCGTTCATCAAATAGTTCCTGCATTGTTAGGGAAGCGATCCTTAGCCATTTTCCCTTCGCTTTCAATATTGAACACATATAATTCTTTTATTTATACATATATATTAAAATTAAATATGGAAATATTTATGACGTCTTTAAACAAACTTAATTGTTTGTAACAATGAACATTAGTAACAAGTTTTCGCCATTTAACCAACTCATACCAACATCAAAAACAAATTACACTCTTAACAAATATTCACATAAATGATTTTCTTTTGGGGTCTTTTAATATTCTGTCTCAAATGTAAGCTAAACAGTTATAGGTCTGTTATCACATAAACTCTGATTGGTCATTAGTAATGTTTACGCTTCAACCCAAACAGTTTTATGTCAGTTTATTCTATATTCTTTAGTCCAACAATCTAAAACCTTCACCCAGTTTATACTACTGAACTAGTCTTTCATATGCTCTTCACGGAAAGTGTCTCGCTCTCGTTTCATCATAATTGTGTCCATGGAATAATTCAGTGAAATAAATTAAGAGTCACTGACAGAAGCCAGTACAATGTGTGTTTTAATCCATTTAATGAAAAAAAACATAAATATAAAAGAAGGAAATCTTTGCAGCTTGTGACACGTGTTATGTTAATGAAATTTAAGTTGGAGAATATTAATTTAGCGTCTCAGCTGAAAGTATGCGATATTTGTCAGGTAAAAATTTCAAAACTTCCTAACCCTGAACAAATAATTAGTGAGCAAAGTGTATCAGGGAGTAGTTCTCAAAATTTCCCTGAATCAAACTCCAGTGAAAGTGTAGAAAGTGGTGATACAAACCTGTCTGATACGGTTTCTCCAGAAGTTGATGAAACTCAAATCTCTATTTTAAATAAAAGCTTGGTGTCATTAGGCAAAGCTCCTATTAAGAAAAGGAAACAAAGTCAAAAATTACAAAAAATAGAAAGTAGTTTTAGAGGGAAAGTATTTCATAATATAGAAAGTGACCCTACTTTGGAGGAAAAAGAAAGTAAAATTCATGGTAGTTCAGATATAGTAAAGAAATTAACTGATTCATTTCATGCTACTCAGGATAAAAATCTAAAAATCCAGATCTTAACTATTTTCGAAAATTAGTCCTTCAGTGAAATTAAAAAGCATTTTCAAGCGTCCACACAAATAAGAGTTGCTAAACAATTAGCCATGGAAAAGGGAATATTGGTAATGCTGCAAACGAAATCAGGGAGGAATTTAGACATTTCTGTAATGGAAAAGGTAATAAAGTTTTACAATTCTGATGTCCATAGAATTATGCTGGGGAGGAAGAATTATGTTGTTGTTAGCTAATGCTGGATTTCTGACAATGAAGTCATTAATCCTGTTGCTCTCCAATATTTTTCACTGATGGATGGGGCGCTAGAAGTGGCCAGGCATATTTGAAGGTGGTCTCGGTTCATTTCCTCTTGAAGATCACATAGAGGACGGAGTGGTGAAGAATATATCGTAATTCTGTTTAAATGTTTTGCCAGACAATCATATCCTGTAATCAACCTGAAGGTTGCAACTGCTGTTTTTCGAGGATACTCAGGAATTACTGTTTGAATGTTTGGTAGTTCCCATCTTTTATTCTTTGATTTTTCATAGTAATATTTTGCAATAATTTTTTTGAATTCAGAGTTCACTAATCTTTTAGTTGCATAAAATGGCAGATTAACTATAGATTTCTGCACATTGCTGGTACCCTTTTTAGCAAGAAAATCAGCTTTCTCATTACCATTCAGTCCACAGTGAGCTGGTATCCATTGGAAGACTAGGTGTTTTTGAAGTGCGGTTAGATGGATAAGGATTTTCCAACATTCTATAATTGTTTGGTTTTTTGGTGACAACTTGGAAGTAATTGCTATAATTGCTGCCCTGGAATCTGAGAGAATAACTGCTTGTTGAAAATGTGAAATTCTGTGCAAAAGATTTTGTAGGGCCATTCGAATTGCTTCAATTTCTCCATCAAAGTTTGTAGTTCCATAAAAGATTTGTAATAGGAAAAGAGGTGACATGTGACTCCAGCACCTGCTCCATCTTGGTTTGATATCAATGATCCATCAGTATAAATATGGAGCCATTCGTGTTCTGGAAATCTAGTATGGATTGACTCTAATGCCAATAATTTTAGAACAGTAGTTGGAGTATCACTTTTCTTAACTTCTTCTGTCAGGTGTAAATAATATGTGATGTCTAATGTTTGTGTCGGATTGACTTTAGGTATGAAGTTTTCCTTTGAATTAGGAAGGTATACATTCTTCTTGATGTCTTGAATTTTGAAGAGAAAGCTCTTCTGAGTCTTTAGTGTATGTGTAAAATTTCTCTTGTACCATGTATTGAATGGGAGTCTGATCAACTTTTCGTGTTGAATAAGAGCCGCTTTTTCTATTATTATGTAAGAGTCAATAAAATGGTAAAAAAATTCATAAACTGAAACAATGTTGAGTAATCTAAGAGAAACTTACCACTTTTATAAAGAATAACACCCTAATTTCAAAGTAAGTTTTTTAAAGTTTGCACAATTAAGACCGAGACTTTTTATACTTCCTGGAGCCCATGGTATACATACTCTTTGCATTTGTCTTTGCCAGGAAATGTTAAGTTAATGATTGATGGTGCTAATATTAATAAACTGTCTGCAAATTCAGATTTAGCAGTCACTAATTACAACAATTGTCTGGCACAAATAATCTATAATCCTGTTTCTTCACATTGTTATATAATGAAATGTGCTACACATCCAGGAATTAATAAATTAAACACCTTGAGGAAATATTTGGTGCAGAAGCTGTTGAACACATTGCTTATAAACAAAGGGTAACAGTAGACCGTACAAACTTGGAAATATTGCAACCGTCAGTTGAGGATTTTTTGGGCAAGTTTTCTTATAATTTATTAGCCTTATTGCCACATACATTTATAGCTCAACAGCAATCTTTTTTCCTGAAAGAATGGAAAGAGCAATTGGAATCAGGAGAATGCATTGTGAGTGGTAATTTTTCGAAAATGATGCTTTTGTGATACAAAATTCTGTTCAGGGGGTTCATCCTGAAGATGGCCAGAGTCTACAATGGCCGAAAGCTCGACCTTTATAAATCTCACACGGCTAATCACCCATGAAGCCTTGATGCATAACGCTCGCCGTGAAAGCTTCAAATCTTACAGTGTAATGACTGTTTATTATGGGCACCAATTTTTACATTTTGGCAGTCACATCCCACACTTGTAACCCCAGGAGCTGTGGAGGATGGTTGATGGGTCCATCTGACCTAGCTGGGAGGACTATATAAATGGACCTGTAAATCTGGTCACAAAAGCCACCATTTAAAATGTACTCAATTACTCCAAATACTGCAAAGATAATTAGAGGGAAAAGGGCACAAAAATATTGACAATTGAATAACATTGTAAATACTGAATGTAATACCAGTATATACTTATGACAGAAGAGCTATGAAATGTTATGTTAATTTGCTGTATTAAGTACCCATTTGAATGTAATATGTTGTTGTTAGCTAATGCTGGATTTCTGACAATGAAGTCATTAATCCTCTTACTCTCCAATATTTTTCACTGATAGATGGGGCACTAGAAGTGGCCGGGCATATTTGAAGGTGGTCTCAATCCATTTCCTCTTGTTGTTGTAGTGTTTAACACCCGCTTTTACTTCTACGGCACCGCAGGCGGTGACACTGATGACACATGGAATTAAGATGGAGCACCGGTGGAATGAGATGGCGGGGGAAACCGCAGCACCCGGAGAAAACCCACTCTGACGCCGCTTCGTCCACCACGAATACCACATGCGGGTCCCTGGGATCGAACCCGGGCCACCTAGGTGGTAGGCAAGCGCACTAGCCGCTCAGCCACGGCGCCGCCCCATTTCCTCTTGCAGATCACATAGAGGACAGAGTGGTGAAGAATATACCCCAATTCTGTTTAAATGTTTTGCCAGACAATCATGTCCTGTAATCAACCTGAAGGTTGCAACTGCTGTTTTTCGAGGATACTCAGGAATTACTGTTTTAATGTTTGGTAGTTCCCATCTTTTATTTTTTGATCCTTCATAGTAATATTTTTCAATAATTTTTTTGAATTCAGAGTTGACTAATCTTTTAGCTGCATAAAATGGTAGATTAACTATTGATTTCTGCACATTGCCGGTACCCTTTTTTGCAAGAAAATCAGCTTTCTCATTACCACTCAGTCCACAGTGAGCTGGTATCCATTGGAAGACTAGGTGTTTTTGAAGTGCTGTTAGATGGATAAGGATTTTCCAACATTCTATAATTGTTTGGTTTTTTGGTGACAACTTGGAAGTAATTGCTATAATTGCTGCCCTGGAATCTGAGAGAATAACTGCTTGCTGAAAATGTGAAATTCTGTACAAAAGATTTTGTAGGGCCATTCGAATTGCTTCAATTTCTCCATCAAAGTTTGTAGTTCCATAACTTAAAGATTTGTAATAGGAAAAGAGGTGACATGTGACTCCAGCACCTGCTCCATCTTGGTTTGATATTAGTGATCCATCAGTATAAATATGGAGCCATTCATGTTCTGGAAATCTAGTATGGATTGTCTCTAATGCTAATAATTTTAGAATACTAGTTGGAGTATTACTTTTCTTAACTTCTTCTGTCAGGTGTAAATAATATGTGATGTCTAATGTTGTGTCGGATTGACTTTAGATATGAAGTTTTCCTTTGAATTAGGAAGGTATACATTCTTCTTGATGTCTTGAATTTTGGAAAGAAAGCTCTCCTGAGTCTTTAGTGTATGTGTAAAATTTCTCTTGTGCCATGTATTGAATGGGAGTCTGATCAACTTTTTGTGTTGAATAAGAGCAGTTTTTTCTATTTCATATTCAATGGGACATTAGTTGGTTAGTATTTCCATAGCTGCTATTGGTGTGGTTTTGATAGCACCTGTAATTAATCTCAGACTTTGGTTTTGAAAGATTTGAATCTCTTTTGTGTTTGCTGTTACAAGAACTTCGCTGCAGTAAGTAAATAATGGCTTTATATATACATTGTATGTTGTGTTGAGTTGCTCTGGAGCATCCCCACTTCATTCCTGTTAGATGTTTTAACAGTGAAAGGCGCCTCTCTGCTCTTTGTATTACATTTTCTATTTGTTTGGTCCATGTAAGTTTAGTATCAAATGTAACTCCTAAATACTTTGCTTCCTTTGTTTCTGGTAATTGTTGACCCTCAAAATTTAGTTTTATTTTTAGTGGCTTTTTTCTTAGTGAAAAGATTTGGTAGTTTAATTTTGTTGTATTAACAGTCATTAAATTTTCTTTGGTCCACCTTTGTAATTTGGTTAAGGATTGTTGCATGGTTTTTTCTAGTTCTGTACTTTTGCTTTTTGGTTTTGAAGTCCACATTACTAGGTCATCAGCAAATAGTGCACACTTCACACCTGATTGTTGTATTTGTTGTGGCAGATCGTTACTAAATATATTAAAAAGTGTTGTGCTGAGCACTGCGCCTTGTGGTAAGCCACGGTGTACTTGTTTGTATTTAGATATGTTTCTTCCATATCTGGTTGCAATAAAGCATTGTGTTAGGAAATGACATAGCCATGAAAACATTGGACCTTGTATCCCTATTTTTTTTACTTTCTTTAGTAGTTTTGTTCTGCATATAGAATCATATGCACTTTGGAAATTAATAAAAACTGATAAATTATCTTCTTTTCTATTGAAGGAGTCTTTGATTTCTTGACTGAGAAGTAAGACTTGTTCATTTGTAGAGTGGAACTCTCTAAATCCAGCTTGACATGGGGAAATTAAATTTTTTTATTCTAGAAACCAATTTAACCTGTTTGACACCATTCTTTCCATCACTTTTGCTATTATGCTAGTAAGAGCTATTGTTCTATAATTTTTTATTTCTGACGCTGTTTTGTCTTTCTTCAAGAGTGGGACAATTGTTGCCCTTCGCCATTCAGCAGGTACAGTGGTTTTCCAGGATAGATTGTAGAGTTTCAGTAGTTGTCGTTTTGCTGTTTTTCCAAGGTTTTTTATGAACTCTGGATGTATGTGATCAGGTCCAGGAGACTTTTTGTTTTTTAGATTATTTATTGCAATGTTTAGTTCTTGCATATTAAACTTTTGAAAAAAGATATTGCACTGAGTGTTAGGATCACATTCTCTTTCTTGTTTCAAAACTTTCTTCAATTCTTTACATTCCTTTTTATTATTTCTTGTTACTTTATGTGAATTAGCATAATATTTATTGAATGTTTCGACTATGGCTGCATCATTTGTTAATATTTTAATGTTGTGTATGATAGGTGTGCTGTTGTTTTCTTTCCTATCCTTGACATTTTTTATGAACTTATGAGCTTTGTTACCATCTATCCTATAATCCATTTTTTCTAAGAAATTATTAAAGTAATTCTTTTTAGCAGTATTAATTTCTTTTTTTAGTGAGGCACACTTCTTCCACCATATTTGTGTATTCAATATGTTTTTTGTTTGTTCAGCTGTATTTCTAGCTATATCCCTTTGCTTTTTCAGTTCTTCTAACTGGGGGTTCCAAAAGGGTTTGAAATTTTTAATTCTTCCCCGAGGAATATGTTTTTTTGCGGTTTCTAGGATGACTTTACAGAAATTTTTGTTTAAATGATCTGGTTGGTCATGTAGCTGTGAGTTTGTTTGTTCTTTAAATTTATGTTCCAGTTCAGTTTTATATTTGATCCAATCTGCTTTTTTGAAGTTCCAATACAGATTCGTGTGACATTGACTGTTATTTGTATTCTCTAGTTTTGTATCAGCAATTACTGCTCTGTGACCAGAACTTGGATCTTCTATAACTTGTTTTTTAATTTTTGAAACAATATCTGTTGTAGCTAACAAGAGGTCTGGGTTACTGCCTGCTCCAGAGTAATGTATGAAGGTTGTGGGACCTTCTTTACTGTAAATCAGTTCAAAAGTTGTGGTATTCAAACATTCTTCCACTATCTTCCCTGTAGAATCCACTTTTTCATAACCCCATCTTTTGGAATGAGCATTGAAATCCCCAATTACGATTGTTTTATTTAATTGGTCAATAAGAGAGAGATCTGGTTCATTCCTGGGAGGATTGTAAATACTGTATAAACGCATTTGTGTTTTGTTATCCCAAAAATTTAGCTTTATTAATTCACTTTTATCTGTGTTATCCATTTCTTTAACAATTTCAAAGGAGGATTTAATATCCTTTTTGACTCCAACTAATATTCCACTACTTATCTGTCTATTTTTGGGTAGTAGGTGTAGTAGAAAACCAGTAAAATTGAAGTATTTAAGTTGGACATTTGTTAGATTTGCTTCCTGTATGAAAAATATTTTGATATTATAGTCAAATACAATTTTATTCAGTTCTACTCTTTTTGTTTGTGTGAGACCACCCGCATTCCATTGTAGCAGTCTGATGTTAGATCTTCTATTAATGTAATGTTTTGGTTCTCGAGAAGTAGTCCCTGCCCAGAGATCCGAATGGGGGACTATTTTAACTCCGGAACATTTTACCCCTCGAGTCATACTGCATGAATATTGAAGAGACTTAGCAATAAATGTAACCGCTTTTTAGAGAGCACCATATTTTTATGTTTTGGCGGTCACATCGCTCTCTCACAACCCCCAGAATGTCTGGAGGACCACACCTGTCGTTGGTTTACGGATCTCACCGACCTGACTGGGAGAATTATCAAAATAAATTCACCGACCATATCCTCTGATTACCAATCAGAGGACGTATACATGCCATGACAGGTCAGCATGTTATGGGTTAAGGTTTTATAGAGAAATTAGAGAAATGGAGAGGTTGGAAAAATAAAGACTCCCTAGCCCTCAGGAACCCTAATAGCATCGGGGTCGGAAGAGAACAAGAGTTGACCAAGGTAAGGTCAGATAGAAAAGTTACAGTGAGGAGCAAAACACCAGTAAGTGGAAGTAATGTAATATGAAATATTTCTATTTCATCTTGTATACACAGTCAATACTCTCCATAAAAGTGCAAGTCTTCTGATATTGCAAAGCTCACAACTGTGTCACCACTGCACTTCCCTCTGTGTTGACTTTCCATTCTGTCTGCTTCCACATGTATGGGTATCGGACTAAAACCGTGGCTAACAAGAAAGACAGGCTATGGCATGAATCAGAGTTATGTAGTCTGATACATGGCTAACATTGTATAACATCATGATAAACTGTCTTTCGTATGAATTCAGTAGTTGTTTAGAATGTGGATGTATTAGGTGATGATGATTTTACTTCATTGGGCCATGATTGGATTACGAGAATTATGTCATTAGTTCGCACTGTAGCCTGTCTTTCTCGTTAGCCATGACTAAAACAGTATGATGTCAGTGCATTCAGTTGAGGCTGTCTGGTTTAGTTGATCAATTTAGTTTTAAATTAAGGAGGCATTTACTGAAAAATTCCCAGGATGCAGTTCATTGACTTATTGAGAAATTTATAGAAACAGGCCCGGTGTTAGATGCCGAATGAACTGGAAGACCACCTAAATTAAATGAAGAGAAATTGGGACTTTTGACTCTATGTGGCAGAGTCCATCAAAATTGTTGCACAAGTTGGCACAAGAAAAAGATACTGGGATGGCAATCACACATAAAGTGATGGGAAAACTGCATATGTGACAAACATATCACAAATAGATCTGCAGAAAGTGTCTTTTAATAAAATTAAGCAGATCCAGGCTTTTACATCTGTCCTTGGATATCTCCAAAATATGGTGTAACTGCACAGCAACTTTCCACATGCCCTGTATTTAACATTCTGTTGTATATATAGCGTGTTTAAATATGAAAGAGCAGATTTCAGTTTTGTATTATTGAAAAACTATCAAGTATAGAAACACATTGCACATGTCACTGTATGGAGGAAGGTTCAAAGTTTGGTTGCACCTGCGCTGTTGTTTGTTTATAGCAACCACACCACAGGGAAAAGCATTTGGTGTTGGAATTTGCAGATCTCAGTCCATTGTTCAAGTGTGATGTGCATTCTGCCATCAGTTTTCAGGTGTTCCTTCTGCAACAAGTGGTATATATATAGCGTGTAGTATATAAAATTTTGAAACTTCCTATATACAGTGCAATGTGTTTCTGGCTTTGTTAGTTTTTCCGTAATACAAAATTGAAATCTGCTCTTTCATTTTTGCTTTCTCTACTGGTAAGTAGAGGAAGTATTGTATTCCACCCGAAAATTCAATCTCCAGACTTCACTGGAAATATATGTTTTGAGACCCTCTGATTCC
Organism: Tenodera sinensis; assembly: GCA_030765045.1. Taxonomy (NCBI): domain Eukaryota; kingdom Metazoa; phylum Arthropoda; class Insecta; order Mantodea; family Mantidae; genus Tenodera; species Tenodera sinensis. The sequence continues at coordinate 361,202,789 of CM060964.1, read as the reverse complement.
AGAAAAAGCATTTTTAGAAACAGATCTGCGCGCGTGTGTGTGGACAGCATAACTCAAAATCGAAAAGTCTGTTAAAAACCAAAGTTGATATTTAAGTTCACTCTCTTTCAAGGATGCGACACGAAGATTTTGATTTTCTTGAAAATGCCTCTAATGATTGTGATTAAAATGACATATGTTTAAGATATTTATATGACAAATGAAATGTATGTTTTGAATTTTCTGGCTATAGCCTATGCAGTCCTATTTACTCTAGATGACTTTTGAATAACTCGTAAACCATAAGAGATGGACAAAATCTTACTGTACAAAAAATGTAGATCTTGCTAAAACACACAACTTATGTCTGAATAAATTTTTTTGTAGAGTAAACCATTTCAGAGATATTCCTTGTTATCTGTGTCAGTTTCAGAAAACTTAAATTTTCGTGAAATGCAACATTGTTGTTCATTTTGTTATATGTTAAGCGTGCAAAGAGAACAGGATCTCAAAGCTTTAAAAGATTTGACTATTGCTGAAAGCCTACTGTATTCTAATATTCCTCTTGCACCTACAAGGAAATAAGCAATAAGATAATTTCTGCAAATGTTTATCTCAACTAACATGAAGAAGATATAGGAATAAGAGTTTGTAAGACTGGTTAGTACAAGAGTAGAGAAAGTCATGTGAGTGCAACACATCAGATTTTTAAACGTGCTGTGTAATGGGGAAGTCTATTTTATCTACTATTTGCTTTTTATACCTCATAACCTTTTTCCCATATTTTCTCCACTTTGCTTACATTTAACCATTTTAAGCTTTTTTTCCTAAATATTTCCCTGCTTGCATCATATGTTCAGTAGATTTTGAGTTAAAAGTCTTCCTAATTTTAAGTTCTATTGGAAAACTATCTTTCTTTGATAGAAGTTTGAAAACAGTGTTGTTGTAATTAATTTAATTTAAAAGGTGAGTTAATTAATAACACTGAACAACACTTACAACATATTTTTCCGGGACGCGTTTCGAAGGTAACTTTCCTCCATTATCAACCGGACAATAACTGGGTTTCCATGGTGCTTGATGGTGCAGATGGTGATGCTTCTTCTGGTGTTTCTTCTGGTGGCGGTTCGATGTTCGATGTTCCCAGTATACCAATAGAAAAGCTCCCATCACTGATCAAAAATTGGCTCAAATCACTTGGAATGTCATCATCAGAAATTGCAGAATACATAGAACTCACCAAATTATGCACAGAACAAAATTTCTTCCAGTTCCAAACAAAGTATTTCCGTCAAACTTCAGGTTTAGCAATAGGCAACCCTCTCTCGCCATTCTTAGCAGATATTTACATGAGTTCATTGGAAATGAGGATCACAAAAGGTTTCCCGTGGATGTTCAAACTCTGGCAGCGATATGTGGATGATATATTTGCAATAGTTCCAAAAAGACACATCAGTGACGCATTAAAACTTCTGAACATACAGGACAAAAGTATAAATTTCACAGTGGAAGTAGAAAAAGATAATAAATTACCATTTTTAGATCTAAAATTAATCAAAAACAAGGATAGAATAAATTTCGGTATTCACAGAAAACCAACGCAGACAGACAACTACATAAAAGCTAATAGTTACAATCCAAGAAGCCACAAACAAGTAATTTTCAATAGTTTAACACATAGATTGGTGAACATCCCTCTTTCAGCAGAAGAATATAAAACAGAATATTACAAAATAATTGAAATAGCACAAAAAAAAACGGCTTTCCCAAAGAATTAGTAGATAAAAAGGTAAAACAAGCAGAAAAGAAAAAATTATTAAAAGAAACTACAACTCTCACAGCAGCAAAAACAAAAATGATATTCAAAAAATTCACATATCATCCATGGGCCTTTGATAAATTTAAAAAGGTGTTCAAGGAATACAACATTGAGCTAGCAGCAGTAAACCATTAGTCCATAAAAAACCTACTACTTTCAAACATCAAAGATGCTATTCCACCTAACAAAAAATCTGGCATATACCAAATTGAATGCAGTGATTGTAATGAAATATACATAGGAAAAACCAAAAGAAATTTAGAAATTAGATCCAAGGAACACGTTAGAAACATTAAGAGTAAACAATTAGAAAAATCAGCGGTTGCATTTCACTTTTGGACAAAAAATCATGACATAAAGCTAGAACCGAAACTTCTTAAACACATAACCGGAAAACAAGAACTGTCCACATGGGAACAAATCTTTATTTTAAAAAATAGAAACCGAGTATTTAATTTCGACATTCCTTCGAGAGACATTTTCAGTAAGTTCATCGAACCGCCACCAGAAGAAACACCAGAAGAAGCATCACCATCTGCACCATCAAGCACCATGGAAACCCAGTTATTGTCTGGTTGATAATGGAGGAAAGTTACCTTCGAAACACGTCCCGGAAAAATATGTTGTAAGTGTTGTTCAGTGTTATTAATTAACTCACCTTTTAAATTAAAAAAAATCTATTGGAAAAGTTTCCTATTTCTCTAGTATAAAATTCTCTCCTCTTTTTTCTGTATCATCTCATTCTGTACAACACAATCTGCTGTATTTAGGCATTTCTCCCCCTGTTTTCTCTGTATTAGGACACCTAAATTCATTAAATCTGCCCTTGCCCATTTCTGGCCTATTTATTGCATGCTTCCATGTACTTTTCTCTTCCCTATTCCATTTTTAAACATTCAGTCTATTAATGACCTGTTTTCCTTGAAAATGCTTACATTTTCTTGCTTTTTGCTATTCTCTAATCTTGTAATTTCTTTTCAGAAACCCTCACTTTCTGTCCATGTTTCCCCCATTCCTATTTCTTCCAATGTTGTGTGTATTTTGTGCACTAAATTGCAGTTTCTTCAGCGCATCAAGATCCTTGGGACTGCAATATTTATATTTTATTCCTAACATTTTGCATTTAAAATATTGAACGTCCTGTTTATAATCACTTGATGGCTCTGTCATTCCTTAATAATGCAACCTTCATCTACAATGTGCAGTTAATGAAATATGGAGAAACTAATAACATTCATAATGTATAATACAGATCAATTTAGCTCAAATTATGTTCTAGTTACAGTGAACTGAAAGCTACTCATTGCAGTTAGTGTCTCTTTTGTGAATAAAATAATCTAAATTGCTACTACAATAATTAAATTGCTGATTAGGGAGTGACTCCAAGACAGAGGCATGTTCTCTTGGAAGAAGAAAAAAATTCTGATATGTTGCACTCACATGACTTTGTCCACTCCTATAGAAATTATTCTTACAAATGCTAATTCTTCAGCTTCATTTTAATTGAGATAATCATACATTGATACAATATATAGGTATGATTGGAATAGAAGAATACAGTAGGCTTAAATGATCGTCAAATATTTCAAGCTCTTAACATAACAGCCAGAATATACTTGTGTTTTTAATTTTGACAAAATTATACTCTGGCTTAACATTTCCGACCAACATGCATTTTAAGATGCCGAATTTGCTCTTCTGTTTCGTGTTTTAGTAGTCTCTTGATTCTTTTTTATTAAAATTACTCATTTCACATAATTATTTTACTTAAATTTTAGATGGTAAAGCAATGTTGAAATACTGAACCAATTTACCAATGAGTGAAACAATCAACTCAAAATAATTAAATATTATCATAAGGATGCATTTTCAGCTCATTTTGAGTCTTTTGCTTCTTTCAACGTACAGTGAATAACGATATACTTTTCCATATTTTCAGGGGTCATTGCTTGTCTCCTATCGAATGTAATGTTCTTATAAGCAGAGACTTGCTTTCTAGAAGACTGTAGGTGTTTGTTGCATATGTGAAAAGCACTTTTGATATGTTGTTCCAATTGAGATTTCATGGAACAGTCAATTCTTTTACCGCATGCTTGACAGAGTATTACTTTTCCATCGCTTGTAAAGGCGCTATCTAATTTCTCCCATGAATTCAACTTGCAAGATAGCAAGGACGCAACTGGTGCTACTTTACTAAGACTTGCAAGAAACTAACTGTAGTCTTATCGCCTCGCTATATTGATGGTTGTCCAGTGGCTCACTTTGTTTCCTCGCAGCTATTATATTACTACCGCGACAACAGTAACAATATTAACAATCAATTTCTCCTGTTCTTGTGAATGCCCAAAGCGCTAAGAGAAACGTGACACTGGAGGTCAACATTGTCGAGCGGCACCTGTTTTGATATAAACAGACAAGAATCAGAGGTTATTATTGCATTCTTAATTTAACTTGCATCCTATTTCGCAGATTGATTTTTGTTGCTTTCACCAAAACTTGTGAAAATAGTAATTTATGATGTGACAACAATATTTTTAAAAAAATAATAAAATTGTAACGAAACCCAGAAAACATGTACGTTTTATGTAACATTGTAACATTGCTTTGCTTGCATGCTTTGGATAAGCCTTTTTCAGTGCTGTTAGTTTTACGCTGGCAGCATTTTGTTGTGTATTTGCAACATGCACAAGTGGCATCTGTATGTAAAGTCAGCAACTACAGAGACAATGTTGGGCCAAATGCATATTGCTTTTTCAATTTTGTCAGCTTTCTGGTTCACAGGAGGCTGTTAGGGTTAGATATATAGCAAATGTGCGTTCTTAGTATGGCTATAATTCAATCCCTCAAGAAGAAGACCAAACACAAATCAAAATGTCACCAATTCAGCAGATTTCGCTTCTCATTTAGGTTGGTAGTCCCCATCATGCATACTCATTGCATGTTTATTGTCCTTACGCCATTATTTTCCACTGAAAGAAAATGTGGACAAAAGCAATTGAAGTGATGGGGACATGTATTCCGAATGATATAGGATAGAAAAGTTAAACAGATATTAGAATTAAAGATACAAGCAAGGAGAGGGAAAGGAATAATTACCAAATAATGTGGAAAGATAGAATGGAAAAGATTGGGAGACGTAGGAATAAGGTGGTAGGGGAAATGAGAATGATGAGAAATAGGGGGGAATGGAGAATGTGGATTGACAGGACCACCCCTACGCTGTAAATGCAGAAGGGACAGAGGAGGAAGAAAACGTGGTAAAAAGTGCAAGTTGGTGTGTTCCAGGCTCTGCTAGAGACAACATTGACTCCAAGCAACGCTCCTAAGGTAATTACAAAAGTATATTTCACTTTTATCAATATTTTAATACAGAGCTACAGGTAAATAAAGTAATTTTGCCTAAACTATAGCATCCTTAGGAGTTGCTTTTAGAGTTGATATTAGAACTTCTGGAGCCTATCACACATCCACCCTTTTTATAGTGCATTCTTTTATAATAAAATTATGATGTTATGTCAAATCAAGCTATCTTATTGCTATAGTGCATCTGCAGACATGAGCGTCGGCAGACTTTTTTTCAGGAGAGTCCGCATGTTGAAAGTTTACCATTAAACAATATTAATTCATCATTCTGTTGCCAAAAACTGTAAATGATGAGTTATAGTAGATATTTGTTGCAGATAAGCATATTAATTTACGCTAAATAAAAACTGTTCTTTACATCTATAATAAAGCAATAGTCTAATAGTAATTGATTGCAGATTACATTTACTAATTTCCAAGGGGGGGGGGGGGGGGCACGGCCCCCTCCCCCCCACTCTTTGCGATGCCCATGTCTGCAGAGGTGAGTGCAAACCTAAAGGGGAGATTGAAATCTGTTAGACTGATAAGGTTTTAAACCAATTTTTAGCTTTCTCCAATAAAAAAGTTCTTGTGTTCCATATTGTTGTTTTAACCCAATTTTTTCCTTGATCCTGGATCATTGGGGTTTAGTTTCAACAATTCTATGGCCGCACTTTGTGGTTTAGGGCTTTCAATCCCTCGGCAACACTTTGCAGCTTAAGGCTCTAAACCAGTCTAAAATGGTTAGATGGCAGGTTTTGTGAGTCGTATTGGCAGTTCTGCATAAACAGCGAGAGGATGCAAATTACACCTGAAGAAGGTTAGGGTCATAGATTCAAGAGGTTGTCAGTAATTTCAAGTATACAATTGTTGTAGGACTGTTTCTGTCAGTTATAAATAAGTTGTGCAGATTTTAAGTACCTACCTGTTTTATGTCAGGCTAATACACATTTCAATGTTCTATCTGTTTCTTTTATGAACTCGATTTAACAAGTGAATTTGTGCACATTTATAGTTTTAGAGCAAAAAAAAAAAAATATATTGAGCATTAAATGAAAGAAACATGACGATATTTGCATATCGAACTCAGAAATGTGTATATGAACAGGATGATATGGCATCAGAGAGGCAACATCTACTCCCACCAGCTCAACACTTGAATAGTTTAGCAAATGCATACAGTGCTATATTTTTGACCATGATCCATACTGCTGATGGAGGGTTCTAGTGGCAGGCTTGCCGGCAGAGTCAACTATTCACAGACCTTTAAATTCAAGTGCATAGGTTCACAATGCAAATGATAGTTACAATAACCACATACCTTTGTCACAGGAGGTGTTGGAAATGATGTCCCTGTGCTGCCACACGTCACACCTTTTAAGAAAATTGGCATTCACTCGCATTAATTCATCTTCTGAAATTGCGGCTATTTCTCTTTGTACGTTGTATTTCAGGAATTTCAACCACACGATGTCAGTAGAGTGAATTACTGCAATTGAGTGTTAAATAAGTTAATGATCGCACAATTGACTCATATTTCATTTTCTTTACAGACGAAGCATGATTTTATTTAAATGGCCATATACTGACACAAAACAAAATACTGGAATGCAGAAAAACTAAATCTTACACCAAATGCCATTGCATGTCCAAAAAATTGGTGTTTGGTGTGCTGTGAATGCACACAGAATTATAGAACCCGTATTCTTTCAAGAAACAGTTAATGGGCAGAGATACACGGAGAACATTATCACACCATTCCTGGAAGAATTGTGTGACATTGAATGTAACTAGGCATATTTTCAACAAGATTCGGCTACAGCACAAAACAGCTGATCTCTTGTTGCAATTAATTGAAGAAGTTTTTGAAGATAGTCATCAGTAAAGGAATATGGCCAGTGCGATCCCCAGATCTTACCGTATGTGATTTTTATTTATGGGGGAACTTAAATAATAAAGTTTATCGGAACAACCCTCATATGTTGGAAGAACTGAAAGGCAATATATGAAGAGAAATTGCTGCAATTTCAGAAGATGAATTAATGCAAGTGAATGTCAATTTTCTTAAAAGCTGTGACATGTGTGGCAGCACAGGGACACCATTTCCAACACCTCCTGTGACAAAGGTATGTGATTATTGTAATTATTATTTGCATGATAAACCTATGCACTTGAATTAAAGGTCTGTGAATAGTTGACTCTGCCCAGCGATGAATTCAGGAGATGGCCCGGTGGGGAAAACCTACCAGGAATTAAAAAGTCCTCCCCGAGAAATCCATCTATTTGTAAATGTGTATATCAACATCCCCCCCCCCCCCCCCCGGTTAATATCGCCCTGGAGGAAAGTGGCTGCAAGCAGCTGCCCATCCGCCGCTAGAACCTTCCGTTGGCATCAGGGATAACGGTAGAAAATATGGCACTTTATTTATTGAATTAAGTGAGCTAATAACTCACGATATTAAGCATAAGTTACAAACATTCATAAATAAGTATATCATAAGTATATTAAAAATAAGATGACCGGAAATAATTACAAATGAAAAGCTTTTAAATGTAACACAACAAGAAAAAATAAATAAGGAAATACACATAAATGGGCCTAAATAATTACTTTCATATACTTCAGCCAATGCAGTGTTCTCGGTTTTGGTTTAGTAGTGTAGATTATACATTCTTCTCATTCCTTCGTCCATGGCACCTGAACCTTCTCGAACAATTGCTTCTACTTATTGAACAACTCTGGCAGACCTCTTGGAGAGACTGGTTTAGGTTTGGAAGTACAAATAGAACAGCTTCTCCTACTTGTTGAACGCCCTGGTGCACTTCTTGCAAAGACTGTTTCTTCAACAACTTCTCCTCCGTCTCCTTGGACAAGTTCTTCGTTTTCTGCAGCAAGCAACATTTGCCATTTTAATAGCTACCAAATCTTTTAATGCCTTTATCATCCTTTTCCTTTTTTATTCCTAACATGATCATTTGCACTTTCCATAGCAGTTTATCTTATATTACTTAAGCCTATAATAAAACTTTTTTTGGAATATTTCGAACTTTTTTTAAATTTTTTTCATTAGTCCTTTAAAATCAGATACTGTACATGGTACACTGATATAGGATACGTCAAAAGTAATTATATTATATAAACTTATTTACAATAAATACTTGTACACTGTTATCAATATAAGCAGTTCAATATATTATTAAATATATACAAGATACTAAAGGAAGAAATGTAAGTCAATTATACATAAGGGTATTTGTTAACTTTAACACCTACCGTTGGAATGCTTGATTGTAGTTCCCGCTTCTCCGTTTTAAAAAAATTGGCTGTGAATAGTAGGTAGGTAGTACCTGCTTGTAGACTTTCGTACGAGACATGAATGTTGATTAATGTTGCTATGACGATGACCCATTGTTTAGCATACGTTTTAATTGAATAACGGCAACAGAAAAGGGACACGGGGCGAGTTCTTTAATTCAACGGAACGATAAGCGGTGGATACCAGCGATAGACTCCACCGATAAAATTGCGATGGATGTATTTTCCGCTGAATTGAAGAGCGGTTCAATGAATCGTGTAATATGGCTAACATGCCACGAATGAAATCTTTATTTATTATGATGACATTGCATACTGTTTATCTCCTGTTTCCAGGCGATTCGTGTGTTAATTTAACCACTCAAGTCATGCAAGATGCAACTTCCATCATCAATCGACTAGTTATTTACAATTTATCTTTTATGTTTCATTTATATACCACCTTTAAAATCCCCTTTAACCTCTTGGAACATTGCAAGTGTTCACTCGCTTAGCGGTGGTATTGAACGTTGGGTTTCTACAACTTCTTTTCCTTTTTTAAAAAATTCACACCCTCCCAGCCGGGAATCGAACCCGGAACCCCTTGCACAACTGGCAGGTGCCCTACCGACTGAGCTACGGGGGCAGTCTATTTACAATTTAGTTAGGTTATGGGACACTCCATCCATGGGCGTCACGGAAATTAATGAATTTAATGCGAGTCAATTACTGCATATTAGACTATTGTTTAAATTTTGATGTAAAGAACAATTTTTATTTAGCACAAATTTATACGGTTATCCGCAACAAATATACATTTTGACAACAGAGTACTGAATTAATATTGTTTGATTGCAAATTTCCAACATGCAACCCTTCCCTGAAAGAAAGTTTGCCGACGCCCATGAATCCATCGGTCTCGGGATGATGGAACCGCTGCAGCTTCCATTTTTAATCAGTTGTATACAATTATATACTCTGTTCATCTAGAGATTAGAGGAGATATAAACAAAGCACCAGTTTGTATCACTCCGCGGCCACGTGCTTTCACAATGACGCAACACAGTTACCTACCGCTACGCGTAGATATAATATGCATTTTACACTACTAAAAGGATATATTTACTTGATTCAAATAACATGTAGCACATGGAAATTAACTGCTACTTACGTCATCTCTGTCCACAATAACACTTTTTCATTTCCTGCTCACAATCTCGAAACCAATCTCCAGAAGCAGCTTGTGGAGGGAGGTTAGTTTTAAATCTGGAAGATCGGGTTCAGAGTTAACTGCCAACAGCACTTTGTTTAAGGTGGGGATTCATTGACTGACGAACTTTTCGACGGATTGCAGATCTCACACTCACAAATTCGTTGCAAACTACAACCACCATTTATCTGGCACGTGGAAGCTTTTGGCTGGGATCTTCACCAACTGATGATTTCTCTTTGCGTGTGCTGTAAATACTTGCAACTGACACACCGGTAAACTCGAATGTTAATTTTATCACGTCTTCGATAGCAAGGTCGGGATATTTCTCGCAGAACTTGGTAAACACGTTCAATATTATTGTCTTTTCACCACTTCGCAACGCTTTGCCGCGCTTATGTTTTACAGCACTCACTTGTTCCGGCATGTTACTGTCATACTGAATAATGCGGGCGCAGAATGAATTAGGCTGGTTACAGATTCACGTAAGTGCGTATTCTTACACTTTAGCTATGCTTAGTACACTTAGTTCATGCTTTAGCAAACATTAAGTGACATTTTAGTCCTTAGTAACAGTATTTCTTCAAGGGACTATTTACATGGCTAAAGCGTCAAGAGGGCGCGCTGTGGTCAAAACGCACGTGGCTTTGTTTACGTCTCCTCTAATCTCTAGATGAACAGAGTATAGCTATTTTCACGTCATGAAGGCACAACGGGCTCTTATGGACCATGTTATTCTTATGGAAGAATCAGGTGCACCGTTGCCAAATGTGCGTGTTTTCAAATGTGACTAAGATAAAGTATGAACATGCATTCCGGTGTAAAATGTGTCGAAGAATACTATGGTATGCACGATAAACCTTTTATGCAATTGTTCATTTTTTAAAATAATAAAATGTAAAATTTTGTTGAAAGCAGATTTTTTAACATCTTTCTCGCTCCGCACGTTTAAACATGGTTTTAAACCAAAATAATTGCAATGAAAAAAAATCTGGATTATTCGCTTGCTTTTATAGGCCACGTTATTATTTAGATTATATGAATATGTCTAAACATATTTTTTTAAAACAAAAAATAAAGTTTAAAACAAAGTGTTAGGATTCTTCGTTTATACAGTGGAAACTGTCATCGCTGGCTAATTCTCGTTCTGTAGGTCCACGTAAAAAATTCCAGCGACAAAGTTGTCAAGGAAATAACGAAATTATTTTTTATATAAATATAGAACATCTCCAGTAACAAGTCATCCATAAATCACCATTTAAAGGCAAATGTTTTTAGCGCGCAAAGATCACGGCCAACAACACCCGGTTCTCCTGTCTTGCAGATGATGGAAACCAGATGTGTGGCAGTTGAAGGGCCGATAAGGGATTGTACTTTAGTGGAGGTTTTCAATAGTTTTCGGGAATTTGAGGTGTGAGCGAGTTTTGCAAGTTCTCTGGTAATCGTGTGCATTGCAGTTAAGTGATTAATGCGCAATGGATCGCAGAAGAAAAGGCGAAATTATCAAAAGTGGCGAGCGAAAAACAATTCTCTTTGGGTGTTGAACCCATGTCCGATTAAGGTAACATCATATGTATTATATTTAGGTCAAATGTAAAGTGCTAACAGTTATTAAGAGAGTGCAATAAATTGAGGCATATTACTAGAAATTAACTGAAAAATATATAATAATTTGAAACTGTCCTTGCAATAAATGGCATTTGTGGAATTATAAATTAAATATATACTCCATGGAAGTTCTATAAACCATGTAGGTACATGCATCTTTGCAAGCTTTCATAACAGGGGTCTTGCCAGAGACGGGAAGGCATACGGGGAAACAAAGAAGGGTTTATAGAACTTCCATGCAGTATATATATTTACATCAAAATTTAAACAATAGTCTAATATCCAGTAATTGACTGCGCATTAAATTCATTAATTTCCGAGGGATAGCCGCAGCCCCCCGCCCTTCGAGACGCCCATGGACGGATTGTCCCATAACCTAACTAAATTGTAAATAGACTCCCCCCGTAGCTCAGTCGGTAGGGCACCTGCCAGTTGTGCAAGGGGTTCCGGGTTCGATTCCCGGCTGGGAGGGTGTGAATTTTTTAAAAAAGGAAAAGAAGTTGTAGAAACCCAACGTTCAATACCACCGCTAAGCGAGTGAACACTTGCAATGTTCCAAGAGGTTAAAGGGGATTTTAAAGGTGGTATATAAATGAAACATAAAAGATAAATTGTAAATAACTAGTCGATTGATGATGGAAGTTGCATCTTGCATGACTTGAGTGGTTAAATTAACACACGAATCGCCTGGAAACAGGAGATAAACAGTATGCAATGTCATCATAATAAATAAAGATTTCATTCGTGGCATGTTAGCCATATTACACGATTCATTGAACCGCTCTTCAATTCAGCGGAAAATACATCCATCGCAATTTTATCGGTGGAGTCTATCGCTGGTATCCACCGCTTATCGTTCCGTTGAATTAAAGAACTCGCCCCATGTCCCTTTTCTGTGGCCGTTATTCAATTAAAACGTATGCTAAACAATGGGTCATCGTCATAGCAACATTAATCAACATTCATGTCTCGTACGAAAGTCTACAAGCAGGTACTACCTACCTACTATTCACAGCCAATTTTTTTAAAACGGAGAAGCGGGAACTACAATCAAGCATTCCAACGGTAGGTGTTAAAGTTAACAAATACCCTTATGTATAATTGACTTACATTTCTTCCTTTAGTATCTTGTATATATTTAATAATATATTGAACTGCTTATATTGATAACAGTGTACAAGTATTTATTGTAAATAAGTTTATATAATATAATTACTTTTGACGTATCCTATATCAGTGTACCATGTACAGTATCTGATTTTAAAGGACTAATGAAAAAAATTTAAAAAAAGTTCGAAATATTCCAAAAAAGGTTTTATTATAGGCTTAAGTAATATAAGATAAACTGCTATGGAAAGTGCAAATGATCATGTTAGGAATAAAAAAGGAAAAGGATGATAAAGGCATTAAAAGATTTGGTAGCTATTAAAATGGCAAATGTTGCTTGCTGCAGAAAACGAAGAACTTGTCCAAGGAGACGGAGGAGAAGTTGTTGAAGAAACAGTCTTTGCAAGAAGTGCACCAGGGCGTTCAACAAGTAGGAGAAGCTGTTCTATTTGTACTTCCAAACCTAAACCAGTCTCTCCAAGAGGTCTGCCAGAGTTGTTCAATAAGTAGAAGCAATTGTTCGAGAAGGTTCAGGTGCCATGGACGAAGGAATGAGAAGAATGTATAATCTACACTACTAAACCAAAACCCAGAACACTGCATTGGCAGCAATTTCTCTTCATATATTGCCTTTCAGTTCTTCCAACATATGAGGGTTGTTCCGATAAACTTTATTATTTAAGTTCCCCCATAAATAAAAATCACATACGGTAAGATCTGGGGATCGCACTGGCCATATTCCTTTACTGATGACTATCTTCAAAAACTTCTTCAATTAATTGCAACAAGAGATCAGCTGTATGTGCTGTAGCCGAATCTTGTTGAAAATATGCCTAGTTACATTCAATGTCACACAATTCTTCCAGGAATGGTGTGATAATGTTCTCCGTGTATCTCTGCCCATTAACTGTTTCTTGAAAGAATACGGGTTCTATAATTCTGTGTGCATTCACAGCACACCAAACACCAATTTTTTGGTCATGCAATGGCATTTGGTGTAAGATTTAGTTTTTCTGCATTCCAGTATTTTGTTTTGTGTCAGTATATGGCCATTTAAATAAAACCATGCTTCGTCTGTAAAGAAAATGAAATGTGAGTCAATTGTGCGATCATTAACTTATTTAACACTCAATTGCAGTAATTCACTCTACTGACATTGTGTGGTTGAAATTCCTGAAATACAACGTACAAAGAGAAATAGCCGCAATTTCAGAAGATGAATTAATGCGAGTGAATGCCAATTTTCTTAAAAGGTGTGACATGTGTGGCAGCACAGGGACATCATTTCCAACACCTCCTGTGACAAAGGTATGTGGTTATTGTAACTATCATTTGCATTGTGAACCTATGCACTTGAATTTAAAGGTCTGTGAATAGTTGACTCTGCCGGCAAGCCTGCCACTAGAACCCTCCATCAGCAGTATGGATCATGGTCAAAAATATAGCACTGTATGCATTTGCTAAACTATTCAAGTGTTGAGCTGGTGGGAGTAGATGTTGCCTCTCTGATGCCATATCATCCTGTTCATATACACATTTCTGAGTTCGATATGCAAATATCGTCATGTTTCTTTCATTTAATGCTCAATATATTTTTTTTTTTTTGCTCTAAAACTATAAATGTGCACAAATTCACTTGTTAAATCGAGTTCATAAAAGAAACAGATAGAACATTGAAATGTGTATTAGCCTGACATAAAACAGGTAGGTACTTAAAATCTGCACAACTTATTTATAACTGACAGAAACAGTCCTACAACAATTGTATACTTGAAATTACTGACAACCTCTTGAATCTATGACCCTAACCTTCTTCAGGTGTAATTTGCATCCTCTCGCTGTTTATGCAGAACTGCCAATACGACTCACAAAACCTGCCATCTAACCATTTTAGACTGGTTTAGAGCCTTAAGCTGCAAAGTGTTGCCGAGGGATTGAAAGCCCTAAACCACAAAGTGCGGCCATAGAATTGTTGAAACTAAACCCCAATGATCCAGGATCAAGGAAAAAATTGGGTTAAAACAACAATATGGAACACAAGAACTTTTTTATTGGAGAAAGCTAAAAATTGGTTTAAAACCTTATCAGTCTAACAGATTTCAATCTCCCCTTTAGGTTTGCACTCACCTCTGCAGACATGGGCATCGCAAAGAGTGGGGGGGAGGGGGCCGTGCCCCCCCCCCCCTTGGAATTTAGTAAATGTAATCTGCAATCAATTACTATTAGACTATTGCTTTATTATAGATGTAAAGAACAGTTTTTATTTAGCGTAAATTAATATGCTTATCTGCAACAAATACCTACTATAACTCATCATTTACAGTTTTTGGCAACAGAATGATGAATTAATATTGTTTAATTGTAAACTTTCAACATGCGGACTCTCCTGAAAAAAAGTCTGCCGACGCTCATGTCTGCAGATGCACTATAGCAATAAGATAGCTTGATTTGACATAACATCATAATTTTATTATAAAAGAATGCACTATAAAAAGGGTGGATGTGTGATAGGCTCCAGAAGTTCTAATATCAACTCTAAAAGCAACTCCTAAGGATGCTATAGTTTAGGCAAAATTACTTTATTTGCCTGTAGCTCTGTATTAAAATATTGATAAAAGTGAAATATACTTTTGTAATTACCTTAGGAGCGTTGCTTGGAGTCAATGTTGTCTCTAGCAGAGCCTGGAACACACCAACTTGCACTTTTTACCACGTTTTCTTCCTCCTCTGTCCCTTCTGCATTTACAGCGTAGGGGTGGTCCTGTCAATCCACATTCTCCATTCCCCCCTATTTCTCATCATTCTCATTTCCCCTACCACCTTATTCCTACGTCTCCCAATCTTTTCCATTCTATCTTTCCACATTATTTGGTAATTATTCCTTTCCCTCTCCTTGCTTGTATCTTTAATTCTAATATCTGTTTAACTTTTCTATCCTATATCATTCGGAATACATGTCCCCATCACTTCAATTGCTTTTGTCCACATTTTCTTTCAGCGGAAAATAATGGCGTAAGGACAATAAACATGCAATGAGTATGCATGATGGGGACTACCAACCTCATGCACATTTCTATATATTTTAACAATGTTACATAAAACGTACATATTTTCTGGGTTTCGTTACAATTTTATTATTTTTTTACAAATATTGTTGTCACATTATAAACTACTATTTTCACAAGTTTTGCTGAAAGCAACAAAAATCAATCTGCGAAATAGGATGCAAGTTAAATTAAGAATGCGATAATAACCTCTGATTCTTGTCCGTTTATATCAAAACAGGTGCCGCTCGACAATGTTGACCTCCAGTGTCACGTTTCTCTTAGCGCTTTGGGCATTTACAAGAACAGGAGAAAATGATTGTTAATATTGTTACTGTTGTCGCGGTAGTAATATAATAGCTGCGAGGAAACAGTGAGCCACTGGACAACCATCAATATAGTGAGGCGATAAGACTGCAGTTAGTTTCTTGCAAGTCTTAGTAAAGTGGCACCAGTTGCGTCCTTGCTATCCTGCAAGTTGAATTCATGGGTGAAATTAGATAGCGCCTTTACAAGCGATGGAAAAGTAATACTCTGTCAAGCATGCGGTAAAAAATTGACTGTTCCATGAAATCTCAGTTGGAACAACATATCAAAAGTGCTTTTCAGATATGCAACAAACACCTACAGTCTTCTAGAAAGCAAGTCTCTGCTTATAAGAACATTACATCCG
Source organism: Tenodera sinensis (assembly GCA_030765045.1). Taxonomy (NCBI): domain Eukaryota; kingdom Metazoa; phylum Arthropoda; class Insecta; order Mantodea; family Mantidae; genus Tenodera; species Tenodera sinensis. The sequence continues at coordinate 361,186,712 of CM060964.1, read as the reverse complement.
ATAGGAGACAAGCAGTGACCCCTGAAAATATGGAAAAGTATATCGTTATTCACTGTGCGTTGAAAGAAGCAAAAGACTCAAAATGAGCTGAAAATGCATCCTTATGATAAAATTTAATTATTTTGAGTTGATTGTTTCACTCATTGGTAAATTGGTTCAGTATTTCAACATTGTTTTACCATCTAAAATTTAAGTAAAATAATTATGTGAAATGAGTAATTTTAATAAATATAATCTAAAACACATTTTTTATTTCGTAATTACCTACTTTAAAATAAATTTTAGGTAAATTCTGCATAAAACAAAACTTTTCCCTATAATTAATTCTATATTTAGTAAATTTTAACTCATAATTAATTTACGTACTTACAGATCCATAAAATTACAAAATTCTGAGTAATTTGCAGTCTGTATTTACATTTGAGGTGGTAATCTTAGCATTTAGGTTATTGCATAATTTTACATATTTTGTTGATATTACATATTTCATTACATATTTTGATGTTTTTGTTACATAAATATGTATATATTTCGCACCTTGATATTACATAAAAATCCGGGCTCTAGTGATTACTGTCGTTATTTGACAGTTCTCACATTTAGCAGTCCCTATCAATTTTGGTCCAGATGGTATACATGTAATTAAACCAATATCAATACAGTTTCCAGCAAAATATAGCTATAGTAGGCTGAAAGGTGGATGCTATCATTGATACTGAGTTGGGCATTGACTGTACAGTCAGTCTGGGTGGCTCAGTTGGTTAGATGCTGGCCTACTGATCCCAAGGTCGCAGGTTCAAATCTGGTCCAGGCCGATGGCTGCCAGCCGAGTTGAATATTCACAGACCCTGAACTCAAGTGCATAGCATGCCAACAATTCAAGCACACAGATGTACATGCATACAATAACCACATACCTTTATCACAGAAAGTGCTGGAAATGTCCTTATGGTGTCATGGATATCTCACACCTTTTAAGGAACAAGCATTAATTCTTATGCAATTGCAGTAAATTCTGTTCTGATAATGCCTTTCAGTTCTTCCAAGGTATGCAGGTTGTTCCGATACACTTTATTTTTTAAGTTCGCCCATAAATAAGGTCTGGGGATCGCAATGATCTCAGCGATCCTTTATAGATGACCCTGTCTTAAAAAATTTCCTCAATTAATTTTGAAACATGAGCTGTATGTGCTGTAGCAGTCTTGTTGAAAATACACCTGAGAGATCAAGTAAAGAAGATACAAATATGTAAGATTTAAAGGTTTCACGGCGCTCGTTATTTATTACAGCTTCACGGGTGATCAGCCATGTGAGGTTTAAAAACACTGAGCTTTCGGCCATTGTGGACCCTATGGCCTTCATCAGAATGAAAAATGACCGTTAGCTTTCCGCTCCCCATATATATACAACCCCCTCCCACCTAACATTGTATATATATGGGGAGCGGAAAGTTAATGGTCATTTTTCATTCTGATGAAGGCCATAGAGTCTACAATGGCGGAAAGCTCAATGTTTTTAAACCTCACACGGCTGATCACCTGTGAAGCTGTAATAAAAAAGATACAAATATGTCAATGAAAAATAGAGAGAAAATTACAGAGCATATCTTTAAGAGACAGCGTCAAGAATGAGGTCGTCATCATTTAGTAATAAGATTTTTGGTCTTGTTTTCAAAACTAATGGAAAAATGCTATTCATACTCGTACCTTTCAAAATACAGTTCTGAAAAGGAATTCACATTGTGCGATGTTAAGCAGTGACATCTTTCAGATAATGCATTTGTGTATAAGGATAAAACTGGTTCTCAGTCTGCATTTGCACATGCCATGCATAATATGTGAACTGCAAATTTAGTGAACTGTTAGTAATTTACTGTCATTCCTGGCAATATAGGAATAAAGTCTGCTTTCTCTTGGAGTTCAGTTTACTTTTCAGAATTCTCTGAAACCCCATGTAGCCCATTTTGACTGCATTGCCACCAAGACTGGAACAGAATTTCAGTATTTTAACAGTCTGCACAAGATTTTCATTCCAAGTTAATTTGTAAAACTTCAGGTTGGTCAAACACACTCAGTGCTTTATTAAATGCTACAGAAGGATCATTCTGTGGCAAATTAGAAAGTTTTGCCAAACAGTGTGAAGCAGTATTGGCAAGAGTTGTCTTCATTTTGTGTTTTGCTGTGGCAATTTTTTAAGTCTCGAACAACTCCTTGACTTTGTCACAAAATACACCAGAAGCTGCAACCTACATTGTTTGTTATATGAGGTGCATCCAGTAAGTTCTGATGACCAATAAAGAGAACAAAAACATCACTAAGTAAGAAATATTTATTGAAATAATCACATAGATTCACTGGCTGCTTTTCAACATAGTCCCCACCATTGTTGAGGCATTTATCATAATGGTGCACCATCAATTGTATGCCCAATTTATAGGAGTCTGCTGCCAATGTCCGAAGTCACTTCATTCTGCAACTCAGCATCATTGTGTAAACATTTTCTTGCTGGAGACAATTTCGCACAAAAGCAAGCGAGAAATCTGGGGGAATTGACAAGAGAGTTCTTAAATTGTGAAGTACCGGTTCTGTACAATTGCTTGCCGCACACTTTCCAACACTTCTGGTATCACCAAGGACGATCAACCACTATGGTCTTCATGATGAATATTGATTTGTCCTTCAGAGAATTGCTTGTACCATCATTTTAACATACTGTCATACATAATGTTGTGTCCATAAACGTGACACAATTGGCGATGAATCTCTGAGAGATTGCTTTTGAGCATACAAAAATCAGATCACTGCATTAACCTCGCAGCTGGCAGAAGACAATATCAGAGCAGCCATTTTCTCCTAGTACAGTGCAGTAAGCACTGCCGTCACAAGACAAACTTTACAGCATTATTCCCACATGTTTCCTCTACTCCTTTGTATGCACATTCCAATCCAACTATTGGTGCCATCTCTGGATGCATCTTGTATTTTCCTCAAATTATCATTTAATATACGGACAGTGGGATAACATGGCCTTCCAGATGTTGAATAAAGTGTCAATGAAGCCACTGCCCACTTAAAATAAGCTGCTATCTCAGCAGTATTCAGTTTATTTTCTCTTAGGTGGTGAAGTAAGTCAATCCCAGCATTATGAACTCCCACCAGAAGGTTACCATAGCCTTCAAGTGATCTGCAAGATATACCACTGATTCATACCATGAATATAATACCACCTACTCAGAACTACCATAGGACACAGCAGTATACTTTGTCCTAGATACTTATTGTCTAAAAGCTTGCTGTACAGATATTTTGGTTTTTGCATATTCAAAAAAGCTGATTTCACTCTGGCTATTATAAAAATTAAATCTGGCAGTTGCTTACCCAGCACATTCAGTACTAAGTTTAGTTTGTGAGCCCAGCACACACTTGATCTTGTCACGTGGAATCAGAAACAAGAGCCACAACATCATCAAAATTAATGTTACATTTTTCAACGTGTCTAGGATGGCTCTAGAGCAGGTTTTAGAATCCATATTTTCAAGCACATATACATCACCTATTACTATCTGCCATGCATCTGCTGTTTTTATGATTTTTGAAGATAATCTGTATCATAGAGATTTACTTCAGGAGGTGTCATTGAAGGCTGTGGTGAGCATGCCAAGCAAGATAGAATTTCTAGAATAGAGTACTTTATTCTTTTTATTAGTGCCAGGAATCACCATAGAGTGTTGAAATTATTTGGTAAGATGGCTCATGGGATTCTGTATCAGTAAAGGAAGTAACTGGACTAATATATTTTCTTGAATATGAATTAATTTTATACTTGGATTTTTTTAACAGAGTAACACCTTTAATTTCAGTGTGTTACAGCATTTTACAAAAGAAAATTATGGCAATGGTATATGTGAATGGGGTAGACCAAGCCAAGGTGACTGGTATGTGGGCCACTGTGTGATGGCCGCATTGTGAGGCAAAATCTCTGTGTGTTTTATATCTATAAACTTCTGAATTTGTTCTAAGTTAACTTAAATGAGCTTTGAGACAGACAAGAGTTTCATATTTGTACATACCTGGTAAAGGTAAAATGTTTTATTGTTTAAACTATTGTTTACAACTTGTAGCAGAGAGATATGCCATAATTCTAATTTCCTTCTGTAGTCTGAACACTTTACACTGTTTTAGAATTTCCTCAGAAAATAATACCATATAACAGACATATTCAACGTGGGGTACACAAATCTTATTAGGGCGAACATAAAATTTAAAATACGCATACAGTAACATAATATGTTTCCTGAATGATCACAAATAATGACCCTAATGACCTAGTTGTCGACAGGCCCTTAAACACAACAACAACAAATAATGAAAAATATTTCTGCCAAAGAGACTGTCCTCTGTCCAAGAATCCATTTTGCTTACTCTACTGGCCTACCCAACAATGATATCCTACAGCTGCACTTACTAATAATTTGTATTGTGACTTTGGTGGGTGTAAAGTAAAGAAGACAGATGTAGTCGAGATAAAGAAACACTTTTATTTCTGTAAACAGTAACTTTGTACACTCGTTGCAACAGCAAGAAAGTCTTTACCGATTCACCAACAGCACGGCTCCGAATTTGTAACACAAAAACTGTCCCTTCTCACACTTTTCGGCTATTTATAACTCCCAGGCACTATTCTGGAAACTTCAGGAAAGTTCAGTTATTATTGCGGTGAAATACAAAACAGAAAATTCCAGAAGTCTCTATCCCTTTCTCTCTTTCGGCAAGCGCCCCAACAATGCGGCCATTCTCTGTCTCTTCCCTTTGGCTCCTTTGCGGTAGTGCCGACAATAATGCGATGGGCGACACTGCTCCCTCCTCAAGGCTGGTCGTCCCGAACAGCACCATCGTAACGGGCCAGTGATCCAGGTGTACCACTAACATCTTTCCTCGGGGCACCTTCTGGATGCGGTAGTCTACGTCGTTAATCCTCTTTACCACTCGGTACGGTCCTTGCCACGGTTGTTGAAGTTTTGGGCAGCGTCCCTTGGTCCGGGTAGGGCGGTACAACCAGACTATGTCACCTTGCTGGAATCCTCGGCTGTTGGCTTGCCTGTCGTACCGGGTCTTCATGCGGTCGCTCGCCATCTGGATGTTCTGACGAGTCATCTCGTGCATGTCGTGGAGATGGTCTACTAGATTCTCCACATACTCGGTTGCCGGCTGTTTCGCTTCCGGGGGCTCCCAAAAGCCAGGTCACAAGGGAGCCGTAGCTCTCGGCCGAACATTAGGCTTGCTGGTGTCATCCCGGTGGTGTCGTGTGTCGACGAACGGTAGGCCAGCAAGAACAGTGGTACCTTGAGGTCCCAGTCTCGCTGATGGCTGGCCACGACCTTCCTCAGGTGCTCCTCTAGGGTCTTGATGTATCTCTCGACCATGCCGTCCGACTGTGGATGTAGGGGTGTTGTGCGGGTCTTGTTCACCCCAAGTCTTTCCAATGCCTCCTTCATTAGGTGCGACTCAAAATTGGTGCCCTGGTCGCTGTGGAGTTCTAACGGGACCCCAAAACGGCAGAACAGCTGTTCCACGAGGCAGTCTGTAATCGTCTTCGCCTCTTGGTTCGGGATGGCATACACCTCCGGCCACTTGGTGAAGTAGTCCATAGCTACCATCAGGTACTTGTTGCCTCGATCGGACACTGGGAATGGTCCAGCTATGTCGACGGCGATGGGTTCGAAGGGCGCTCCGACGTTGTACTGCTGCATGCGACCCCGGCTCCTAGTCTGGGGGCCGCGACTCGCCGCGCACACGTGACATTGACGGCACCAGTTCTCAGCGTCTGCTCGGAGCCTCAGCCAGTAGTAGCGCTGTCGGAGTTTGTCGATCGTCCGGTTTGCTCCTAGGTGTCCACCCAAGGTACCGGCGTGCACTTCCTCCAAGACTTCCGGGACCTTACTTCGGGGAAGTGCCAACTGCTCTTTCTGGGTCTTCCCATCAGGTGATTCCCATACCCGGAACAGCACGCCCTCTTTGGTCTTCAACGAGTCCTATTGGGCCCAGTACGACTTGTATGTAGCGCTTCTGGGTGCGATGTCCTCCCAGGTTGGTCTCGTCCCTGCCTGCACTTCTCTCAAGAGTGGCCCCAAGTCGGCGTCCGCCAGCTGCTCCCTCCTCAGGCCCGCGCTATCCCATCCATCCGCAGGCACTGCCGTGACCACTCTGACTCTTCCACTCTTGCGCATTGACCGCACTCTTCTGGGCAGGGTCTTCGGGACATGGCGTCTGCGTTGCCGTGGCTCTTCCCTCTGCGATGTTCGGAGGTGAAGTCGTACTCCTGCGACCTCTGGACCCAACGGGCTGTCTCGCCCTCCAGGTTTCTAAAGCTAAGTAGCCAGGTTAGGGCGGAGTGGTCTGTCCTCAGGTGGAATGGCTGACCGTACAGGTACTTGTGGAAGTGCTCCAAGGTCTTCACTACCGCCAGTAGCTCTCGTCGGGTGACACAGTAGTTCTTCTCTGCCTTGGACAACGTCTTGCTGTAGTAGGCTATCACCCGCTCGTGGCCGTTCTGGACTTGGGATAGGACGCCTCCAATGCAATGGTCGTTGGCGTCGGTGTCCACAATGAAGGCGTCGCCTGGTTGTGGGAATCCCAAAATAGGAGCACTACAGAGCGTCCTCTTCAGCTGCCGGAAAGCGCCTTCGGCGTCCTCCATCCACACATAAGGTCGATGTTCTTCCGTCAGGCGAGTGAGGGGTTTGGCGATGCTGGAGAAACCCTTTATGAAGCGGCGGTAATAACTGCACAATCCAAGGAAACTGCGCAGTTCTCGCTTATCCTTTGGGCGAGGCCAATCTCTCACGGGCTGTGTCTTCTCCGGATCCGTGGCCACTCCGGTTGGTGAGACTATGTGGCCCAAGTAGTTGACTTCCCTGCGGAAGAGCTGGCACTTCAAGGCGTTCAGCTTCAAGCCGGTCGCCTGCAGTCTCTGTAGCACCTTGCTCAGTTTGTCAAGATGGTCTTCGAATGTCTTGCCGACGATGATGATGTCGTCCAGGTATAACAGGCAGGCGTCATAAGTCAATCCTCTCATTACTGACTCCATGAAGCGTTGGAAGGTAGCTGGTGCGTTGCAGAGACCTGTCGAGAATGCGGTCTTCTCCTTGTCTCTCGGGTCTAGAGCCACCTGCCAGTAACCCGATTTCAGGTCCAGGGTTGAGAATCACTGCGCACCAGCAAGCGTGTCCAGGGTGTCCTCAATCCGGGGTACGGGAAAGCAGTCCTTCCTGGTGACAGCGTTCAGCTTCCTGTAATCTACGCAGAAGCGTAGCTCACCATTCTTCTTCTTCACCAGAACTACAGGGGAACACCAAGGACTGTCAGACTCTTCGATCACTCCCTTGGTTCTCATGTCCTCCAGCATGTCTCGTACCGCCGCTTGTTTAGCCAACGGAACGCGTCTAGGTGGTTGCCGAATAGGCCGGGCGTCTCCGGTGTCGATGTGGTGAAGAACTCGGTCCGTGCGGCCGTAATCGCTGCTGCCTTGGCTGAAGACGCGCTGATATCATCTCATCAGTTGTTGGACCTTCTCTCTCTGTTCAGCGGTCAGGTGGTCGGCCGCCCTCTCCAGTAAGCCTTCCAGCCGGGGCCCCAGGTATTGCGTCGGCACCGGCTCCTGGGTCTTGTCTATTGGTGTTACGCTGACCACGGGCTCGCACGCCCCCAACTCCGTCCCGGCCTGGACGTCGTGATCGGTGTCTGTTGGGTTGAGCAGTCTCACCGGCACCTCCTCTCGGCACGGCAACAATGTCCCGGCTACACAGAGCCCGTGCACATGCGTCTTCCGGTCCAGCAGCATGTTCTTCTTGCGCTGGCCTTCCAGTCGCGCCGTCACTACCATCTCGCTTCTCGCGGGGACAACTACGTCTTCCCTGAGAATGACCCTGCAGATTCCAAGGCGTTCTTCGGAGTGCCGGAGCATTACTTCCTCTCCCTTAAGCCGCAGAACCTTCTTGCCGATGTCGACCGTCGCCTCGTGGCTCCTGAGGGCATTCATTCCCAGTATCACCTCCTCAGCCACCTCCGCGACGAACACCCACAAACGCAAGACACTTCGCCCCAAGGTCAACTACAGCAGGGCCTCCCTCTCCACAGGCAAGGTGTCACCCGATGCCGTCACTAGTTGGTACGGTCGGCTCGGTTTTCTCGACGGCAAGCCCCTGGCTACGTCAGGTCTGATGACAGTCACGGCTGCTCCAGTGTCAACAAGCACGCGGCACGGCTTCCCTCTCACCCAACCGTCCGCGATGAGGCTGTCATCCATCCGTCGGCTGACGGCGCGCAGTGTCACTCGAGGGGATGATGGTGATGGCGCCGACGTGCCCCTCGCCACGCCGGCCATTACTCGTTTTCCGGCTGCTCTTCTTGGTGCCAGCAGTCTCTCATCAGGTGTCCCGGCTGGCCACACCCCCAACACACGCCACCTGGTCTTCGTCGGCGTCCCTGGACTGGTCTGCGGTCTTCATCGTAGCGGACACTCCTTGTCTTCGAGGTCGGGGTAGCCGTCACTTTGGCCGCTTCCATCCTTAATGCGGCCGTTAGTGCCTCGTGGATGGTCTTGTAGTCGCCGAGCATCAGGCGTTGACGTATCTCGGCATCGCGTACCCCGTCGACGAAGGTATAGGCGGCTTCTCGGGATACGAATTCGGAGGGGAGGTCGACCAAGGCTTTGCTGGCCAGCTGTTCGATTGCCAGGGCGAACTCCTGCAGCGTCTCCACTGGCAGTTGCATCCTAGATTTCAGTTGGCTGCGGTAGGCTGCGGCTAAGCGGTGGTTTCCGAACCGGTTCTCCAGGGCCTCCCAGATGTCCTTGGGCGCCGCCGCTGTCTGGACTGCGTTCAGCACCTCTGCGGGTCGTCCCTGGAGGCTGGCTATCAGCTGCGCGGCCTCTTCTTCTGGCGACCATTTGTTGTGCTTGTCCACTGTGTCGAATTGACGGCGGAAGACCTCAAACGTTGACGTGCAATCGTACTTCGGTGGTTTGACGCGCGTCGATGTTGTGTCGCGTGCTGGAGCCTCGGCCTTGTAGTTCTTGAGCTTTTCACTAAGCATCCCTTCCACCATTACATTTAGCTCCTTGGCGCTACCGTCGACCCTGTCTTCGAGAACGCTAAGCCGTTCCCCGACATTCTCCAGGGCGTCAACGCGTTGGCCGAGGTCCTCCATCTTTCCACCGAGCTCTTCCACCTTTCCACCGAGCTCTTTCACATCCTCCCTCACGCCAGCCAGTTGCTCGTCAATTTTCGCCGATAGCTCCGTCTTCATCTCTTTCAGCTCGGCAGCGAGGTTGTCGTTTGCTGTCTTCATCTCTGCTTTCAGCTCTTGTAAAAAGCTCACCAATGTAGCCTCCATCGTCGTATCCCACTTCTGACACCAGTGTGACTTTGGTGGATGTAAAGTAAAGAAGACAGATGTAGTTGAGATAAAGAAACACTTTTATTTCCGTAAACAGTAACTTTGTACACTCGTTGCAACAGCAAGAAAGTCTTTACCGATTCACCAACAGCACGGCTGTGCTCCGAATTCGTAACACAAAAACTGTCCCTTCTCACACTTTTCGGCTATTTAAAACTCCCAGGCACTATTCTGGAAACTTCAGCAAAGTTCAGTTATTATTGCGGTGATATACAAAGCAGAAAATTCCAGAAGTCTCTATCCCTTTCTCTCTTTCGGCAAGCGCCCCAACAATGCGGCCATTCTCTGTCTCTTCCCTTCGGCTCCTTTGCGGTAGTGCCGACAATAATGCGATGGGCGACAGTATTCTTTGTTTCAAACACCAACAATAACAATAACACTCTGCAAATGTGCGTTAGCGATTGATTTAAAATCTTTCAGTACTCAGTATATTCTTGAGGTTGTTACATGCAGGTGCACTTTCATTACTCTCACATTCTTTACATGTGTGAACTGATTTTCATATTATCACCATTGAATTAGTTTTTATTAAGGTGGTACTGCACTACATATTTTAACATTATCCTTTTTACATCAAATATAATAATATGAATAATTACAAGTAAACTGCACCCATTAATTTTAACAATTGGCATGTACCATGAAAATAAATAATCACAAGTAAACTGCACCTATTAATTTTAACAATTGGCATGTATCATGAAAATAAATAATCACAACCAAAAACTTAACTTAATCTTCTTCAAGAACCATAAAAAATCAACATTAAGTTAAGTAATTAATCCATTTTTGTGTTGCACTGACCATGAAAAATGACTTGCATTAGTCAATGGCAGGCCTATACCTTTATTAAGCTTGGTTATTCATACTGTCTTGGTCTAAGATGCAAGAAAATTCAATTCTCCCTGTTATGAAACATACAAATGGTTCACAAAGGGGGAAATGAACGCCAAATTGTAGGGTAAAGATGCCTAATTCAGTTTCCTGCCATGGTTTTATTATGCAAGAGTAAGTAGTTGTGAAGTATCCAACAGATAGCTGAACCATTCTACTTTCCTTTCTAAGCAGCTGCTGAGAAATGAAATGGCCATGGAATATGTTATTCAATGAATTTGATGAAATGATCGAGATTTTGTGAGCACTGAACTCCCTGCCGAAAAAACATTTTCAATTAATTTCAAACAATTAATTGAGGTTAAGTATAAAGACAATAATGTTAACCCTTGTGCATGTCATCTCCTGGAACTGCTTGCCCTTTGGATCTTTCCCTCATCCCTCTCTTGCAGGGTTCACATTTGAAGCATAAAGGTCACATTATCCTACGTGCGGTGCTCTGGTTTGGGGGTCTTTCTGTAATACATATCTTCCTGATAATTTTCATTTTTTTACCTTTTCTCAGTTGTTGACTTTACCAAATTTGCTTATGTCTGAGTCTGACCATTAGAGCTCAGTGTAGTACGTCTATGGACCATTACATTTTTCACTTTTACAATTTTTAGTGTCCTTAACGCTGTAAGGGTGTTCTTCTTAATCTGGTGTTGATGACTGCTAATGCTGTCTTCTGGAAACCAAATGGTATTTCTCCCTGTCTCTCCACTCTTCAGGATCCAAATTTCTCGAAGTCATGGTCGTTTATATTCCTATCCATGCCAATGCTGGTCAGCCATTTCCCTTCTTTCTGGAGGGATCCATTCCATAATTTGATGTGGAAGTCATTCCTCTGTCCTTCCTTTAATGTGTCCATACCATTGCTGCTGTTTTGTTTCTATTACATCTATGATGTCTGGTTCTTCCTCTACTTTCATAATTTCCTTACCCGTCTATTCTTTATTTTTTCTTTTCTTGATTTTCCTGCTGATCTTCTTAAAACATCCATTCCTGTAGCTAAAATTTTGTTTTGATTCCTGTTAGAGATTTGTCATACTTCTGCACCACAGGTACGTATACTTTGAATTACTGTCTTATATATTTGTTATTTGCTATTTCTTATTATATGTTTATTCCACCAAACTGAATTTAGAGCATTAATTGCTTTCTTTGTTTTGGAAATTCTGTGCTCAATTTTTGTATTGCTTTTCCCATGTTGATCTATTTTTGTCCCTAGGTACATACATTCTGTGCTTGGCTCTATTATTGCTCCATTGACTAGCTTAAACGGTTCTTTCTCCGCACCAATAATTAAATATTTGGTTTTCTTTGTTTATTGTCAATCCCCAACTTTCATATTCCTCTTTTAATTTTCTAGCCATATGTTCCATATCATCATAGTCTTGTAGAAGTAATACTTGATCAGCTGCATAGTTTGATGAGTACACATAAGTATTTTGGATTGGTATTCCCATTTGTTGACATTTTCTCTTTTAATTTCTTAGTAGTCTAAAATATCTTGGCTCTCCGGTTGTTGCCACGTCAAATTGTAAAATACCGACGTTTCAACCATTTTGTCGTGGTCGTTATCACAGGCAAACTGCGCCGCTATGTAGCAGCTTGTCAACTTATATACCGGCAGGCAGGTGAAAGGTGGGTGAAAGGTGAGCCCTGATTGGCTGGGCAGGTTCTCTGCATTGCGGCAGTCCTGCATTGCTACGTCACTGCCGCAGAATCATGGCACTGCAGCACAAATGACATGGTGTTCTTGTGTTTTGTTCTACCCATAGCCGTAAACCAAAGTTTGTTAATGTGCATGCTACCATTATTATTGAAATTCTTAGGACAACGGGCAATTTCTAAGGCCTCTTTAATTTTTCTGGGTCGCCATCTGTTTTCCCTGGTTACTATCTTGGTCTGATCAAACAGTATTGTATGTTTGGTTTCGTAAGCATGTGACGCAACCGCCGATTTTTCAATATCATTTTGTTTGCACTGATGTATGTGCTCCTGTAATCGTTCTTTCACAGTTCGACCAGTCTCACCAATATATGATTTTCCACAGTTACACGGTATTTCATAAACCCCGGGTTTGTTAAGTGGTGGAACTTTATCTTTTACGTTTACCAGTAAATCTTGCAGTTTAGTGGGTGCTTTGTATGCCAACTTAATATCCGCTTGTTTTAATAATTTCCCTATTCGATCTGTTACTCCTTCTACATATGGGAGTACTGCAAATTTTTATTTGTTTTTTTCTTTTCCTTGTCTTCCTGTTTTGATATTGCTGTTTTCCAGGCACAATAGATATCCCTCTTTTTGTAACCATTGGTATGTAGGGCTTCACACAGATTTTTCTTTTCTTGTCCCAAACTAGAAGTGTCGCAAACTCTTTTTGCTCGTAAGGCCAAGATTTTTAAAATTCCCTTTTTAGTTGCGGGGTGGTGATGGGATTCTGTATGAAGATAGAGATTAGTATGTGTTGTTTTTCTGTATACGGAATGTCCCAAAGTGCCATTTTTTCGTCTGGTAACCAGCACATCCAAGAAAGGAAGTTCACCATTTTTTTTTTTTCCCCATCTCCATGGTGAATTTTATCTGCGGATGGCTGTTGTTTAGTTGGTCAAAGAACAAGTTCAAACTGTTACGTCCATGTGGCCACACTACAAATGTGTCATCTACGTATCTTATCCACACACTGGGTCCTATTGTGGCAGTATCCAAAACCGTTTGCTCAAAGGCTTCCATAAATATGTTGGCTATAACTGGTGAGAGTGGTGAACCCATGGCAGCCCCTTATAGTTTGTTTGAAGAAATCTCCCTTATATTGAAAAAAGGTGGATTTTAAACAGAAAGCAGATAGATCGGCCTACTCCTCTGGAAGATCGCGTGATCTAAGTTTTTGGCGCACTACTTCCACTGCCTCGTCCACCGGCACCTTTGTGAAGAGGGATGTTACGTCAAAACTGACTAACAGGTCAGTTTTCTTCAAATGAAGGCTCTGAATTATGTTGATAAATTCAGTGGAGTTTGTTACGTTGGACTTAATGTCCTCGGTTAGAGGTCTTAATTTGTCTGCTAGAAATCGTGCTAGAGAATGCGTAGGGGAATTTATAGCGCTCACTATGGGCCTAAGTGGAATCCCCGACTTGTGTACTTTCAGGAGACCATACAACCTAGGTACGTTGTAGTTATTTCTTTTTAGCCTTGGTTTGAATAGTTCTTCTATTGAAGTTGCTCTGTTGATTAAAGCACTAGCCTCCCGGCGAATTTTGGCCAATGGATTTTTTAGAAGTGATACGTATGTATCCTCTTGAAGAAGTGCTTTAACTTTCTGGTGATAGTCTTGAGACTTCATTACGACCATAGCATTGCCCTTGTCTGCCTTCAAAATGACCAGATCTTCACGTTGCTTAATGTTAAATAGTGCCTGACGTTCTACTCTAGATAAATTCTGACGAGGTACTTTATGATGTGAGAGGATTCTTGCTGTTTCGTTGCGTATATGATCAGCCCGTTCTTCTGGGATCCCAATTAATACATCTTCTACACTGGCTATGATGTCATCTGTCGGTATCTGTTTGGGTGTTATAGCGAAATTTAGACCTTTAGAGAGGACAGCCATCGTATCATTGTCTAGTGGCTCTCCTGATACATTGACGCTGCAGAGACCAAAAGGTTTTACCAAAATTTGTACAGATTAGACATCAGGCAAGATCGCCGAAGATAAATCACATTTTAGAACGAACGGGAAAAGCGCTACTGCATGAGAGAATTGGGGAAACAAGAAGGGAATTGGCAATGGTGGAAATGAAGCTTTTTAGTTGTCACCTGGAGTTGTGCCGCACACTGAACGCGGACCTATGGAAGAGGTTAGATGATATTTCGGCTGATCATACCACTAGGACTCAGGATGCTAACAGAAAGAAACAAAAGGCAAAGTTCGACAAATTGGCCGCCATAAAAAACGAACCACGTGCACCACAGCTTAATACAATCATAAATGTATCAGGAGAGCCACTAGACAATGATACAATGGCTGTCCTCTCTAAAGGTCTAAATTTCACTATAACACCCAAACAGATACCGACAGATGACATCATAGCCAGTGTAGAAGATGTATTAATTGGGATCCCAGAAGAACGGGCTGATCATATACGCAACGAAACAGCAAGAATCCTCTCACATCATAAAGTACCTCGTCAGAATTTATCTAGAGTAGAACGTCAGGCACTATTTAACATTAAGCAACGTGAAGATCTGGTTATTTTGAAGGCAGACAAGGGCAATGCTATGGTCGTAATGAAGTCTCAAGACTATCACCAGAAAGTTAAAGCACTTCTTCAAGAGGATACATACGTACCACTTCCAAAAAATCCATTGGCCAAAATTCGCCGGGAGGCCAGTGCTTTAATCAACAGAGCAACTTCAATAGAAGAACCATTCAAACCAAGGCTAAAAAGAAATAACTACAACGTACCTAGGTTGTATGGTCTCCTGAAAGTACACAAGTCGGGGATTCCACTTAGGCCCATAGTGAGCGCTATAAATTCCCCTACGCATTCTCTAGCACGATTTCTAGCAGACAAATTAAGACCTCTAACCGAGGACATTAAGTCCAACGTAACAAACTCCACTGAATTTATCAACATAATTCAGAGCCTTCATTTGAAGAAAACTGACCTGTTAGTCAGTTTTGACGTAACATCCCTCTTCACAAAGGTGCCGGTGGACGAGGCAGTGGAAGTAGTGCGCCAAAAACTTAGATCACGCGATCTTCCAGAGGAGTGGGCCGATCTATCTGCTTTCTGTTTAAAATCCACCTTTTTTCAATATAAGGGAGATTTCTTCAAACAAACTATAAGGGGCTGCCATGGGTTCACCACTCTCACCAGTTATAGCCAACATATTTATGGAAGCCTTTGAGTAAACGGTTTTGGATACTGCCACAATAGGACCCAGTGTGTGGATAAGATACGTAGATGACACATTTGTAGTGTGGCCACATGGACGTAACAGTTTGAACTTGTTCTTTGACCAACTAAACAACAGCCATCCGCAGATAAAATTCACCATGGAGATGGGGGAAAAAAAAAAATGGTGAACTTCCTTTCTTGGATGTGCTGGTTACCAGACGAAAAAATGGCACTTTGGGACATTCCGTATACAGAAAAACAACACATACTAATCTCTATCTTCATGCAGAATCCCATCACCACCCCGCAACTAAAAAGGGAATTTTAAAAATCTTGGCCTTACGAGCAAAAAGAGTTTGGGACAAGAAAAGAAAAATCTGTGTGAAGCCCTACATGCCAATGGTTACAAAAAGAGGGATATCTATTGTGCCTAGAAAACAGCAATATCAAAACAGGAAGACAAGGAAAAGAAAAAAACAAACAAAAATTTGCAGTACTCCCATATGTAGAAGGAGTAACAGGTCGAATAGGGAAATTATTAAAACAAGCGGATATTAAGTTGGCATACAAAGCACCCACTAAACTGCAAGATTTACTGGTAAACGTAAAAGATAAAGTTCCACCACTTAACAAACCCAGGGTTTATGAAATACCGTGTAACTGTGGAAAATCATATATTGGTGAGACTGGTCGAACTGTGAAAGAACGATTACAGGAGCACATACGTCAGTGCAAACAAAATGATATTGAAAAATCGGCTGTCGCGTCACATGCTTACGAAACCAAACATACAATACTGTTTGATCAGACCAAGATAGTAACCAGGGAAAACAGATGGCGACCCAGAAAAATTAAAGAGGCCTTAGAAATTGCCCGTTGTCCTAAGAATTTCAATAATAATGGTGGCATGCACATTAACAAACTTTGGTTTAGGGCTATGGGTAGAACAAAACACAAGAACACCACGTCATTTGTGCCGCAGTGCCATGATTCTGCGGCAGTGACGTAGCAATGCAGAAAGACTGCCGCAATGCAGAGAACCTGCCCAGCCAATCAGGGCTCACCTTTCACCTGCCTGCTGGTATATAAGTTGACAAGCTGCTACATAGCGGCGCAGTATGCCTGTGATAACGACCACGACAAGATGGTCAAAACGTCGGTATTTTACAATTTGACGCGGCAACAACCGGATAGCCAAGATATTTTAAACGATGGCCATGGAAGCTTGAGAGAATATATTCTTAATAGTCTTTCTATATATATCTTAAATAGATTGTAGGCTAGATCCTTGTCATAGTCCTTTTGTAACTTGAAAACCTTCTGTTAATTTTTTTCCTCTTTTTATTTTAGAAATCAATCCTTCATATAGTGTTCTAATTCCTTTTATTAATTTGTGATTTTTGTAGAACTTGCCATAATTTGCTTAATGGTATGCTATCATATGCCTTGGTGAGGTCAATAAATAATAACTGTGTATCTCTATTAGTAGCTTTTTACATTCGCTACTGATAAGTAGAGGAAGTATTGTACTCCACCCAAAAATTCGATGTCAAGATTTCACCAGAAATATGTTTTGAGACCCCCTGAATCAAAGAAAAAGCATTTTTAGAAAAAGGTGTGTGTGTGTGTGTGTGTGTGTGCGTGCGTGCCCCTCTCTCTCTCTGTGTCTTTCTCTCTGTCTGTGTGTGGACAGCGTAACTCAAAAACGAAAAGCCTGTTAAAAACCAAAGTTGGTATTTAAGTTTGTCTTTCAAGGATGTGACACAAAGATTTTGAAGAAAATTCCTCCACCCTAAACTACCCTTTACATGGAAAATTTTTTGAAAATTTTGTTTTTCTTGAAAATGGCTCTAACGAGTTTGATTAAAATGACATGTTTAAGATATTTTTATGACAAATGAAATTTATATTTTGAATTTTATGGCTATAGCATATGTACTCCTGTTTACTCTGGATGACTTTTGAATAACTCGTAAATCGTAAGAGATAGACCAAATCTTACTGCACAAAAAATGTAGATCTCGCTAAAACACACAATTTATGTCGGGCTAATGTTTTTTGTAGAGTGAACTATTTCGGAGATATTCCTTGTTATTTGTGTTAGTTTCAGAAAACAAAAATTTCGTTAAATGTAACACCATTGTTCCTTTTTTTATATGTTAAGCGTGCAAAGAGAACGGAATATCAAAGCTTAAAAAGATTTGACTACCATTCAAAGCTTACTGTACTCTCATATTCCCCTTGCACCTACAAGGAGATAAACAGTAAGATAATTAGCTAGTATAAATGTTTATCTCAATTAACACAAAGAAGGTATGGGAATAAGAGTTTGTAAGAATGGTTTAGAGAAAGTCATGTGAGTGCAGCACATCAGATTTTTTTTCTTTTCTATTATTTGGATGTTATCCATGCATATTATACCTGCTCTAAATCTGGTTTGTTCTTCCATTTCCATTTCTTCGTATTCTGGATCTATTGATTTTGTCAATATGCATTCATAAATTCTACTAAAGCTACTTGTAACTGATATACCTCTGTAGTTGTCGCACCTTTTTTTAATCCCCTTTCTTTGTGAGAATGTTACTTCTTGCAGTGTTCCAGCTACATGCCTTATTGGTGTGCCATATCAAACATGATTTCCAGTGATTTGTATTTGAACATATTTTTCCTCCTTTCAAAGGCATGCTGTTTAGGGAAAATGCATTTGCAGTCTTGCACTGTGCACAAAACGTGCTTAAATCTATCAAAAAAAGAAATTAATTAATTCTCCAGATTCTCTAACATATCTGATCAGCATATTTGCAGCTTTGGTAGTATATACAAGCTGTGCAGTAGTACTCAGTATTCTCCCCTTTAAACGGCGGCGCCGTGGCCGAGCGGTTAGCGCGCTCGCCTACCACCTAGCCGGCCCGGGTTCGATTCCAGGGACCCGCATGTGGTATTCGTGGTGGACGAAGCGGCGTCAGGGCGGGTTTTCTCCGGGTACTCCGGTTTCCCCCGCCATCTCATTCCACCGGTGCTCCATCTTCATGTATCATCAGTGTCACCGCCTGCGGTGCCGTAGTAGTAAAAGCGGGCGTTAAACACTACAACAACAACAACTCCCCTTTCAACATATCCTACATAAAGTAAACTTAATGAAAAACCCAATGAACAATAAATAAATAGATACAATTATTACTTATTTATGCCAACAAACTTACTGTTGGTGTTTTTAAACACACAAGCCATGTGTGGGAGAAATACGAATCGGTTGGAGAATTCAGTGTCACTCTGGCACGTTGTCACAATAGCTTAGTGTTTAGAACGCCCACCTAGTAAGCGGAGGGTCTGTGGTTCATATCCCAGCTGTGGCATTGAATTTTTCAGTTCCAATTCTACCTCTCAAAAATAGATAGAAATCTGTGAAACTCTGTCCTGGTATCTAGTTGCCTATGCCAGAATCTGTATTCCAAATTTTGTATCTATTTCTCATATTCTTATTAATTTGCATCATCTTTTTATAATATTTAATTATTAACAAAAAAAGCTTAAATAAAATACGAGGGTTATCCAGAAAGTAAAGAAAGATTGTGCATTGTGTTCCACCGCAGATAGCTTGTTCCTTGTCTTAAGGGTGAGCCAAGTTTCGTTGCTGTGTAGTCACGCTAATTGTTTTTGTAGCGAATTGAAATGGTGTCATCAATCGGAAATCCCACTAAATGTGCTATACAAAGTGTCATTTGTTTTCTGAATGCTCCAAACGTTAAGCCTATTGACATTCATAGGTAAATAGAAAATGTTTATGGTGAAAGTGCAATCACCAAGTCATCATTGAGGAAATGGAGCATTATGTTCAATGAAGGACAGACCAGCATGCATGATGAGGATCAGAGTGGGAGGCCATCACTTGTTATGGGAAGAACTAAAGAAAAAGGTTGATGACACAATTCAGATAAACCAACATTTCACTTTGAGCACATTACACAAATCTTTTTGAAAAAATTTCACGTTTGTTCCTGCATGAAATAGTGACAGCACACTTTGGTTACAAGAAAATGTGTGCTCAGCGAATGCCAAAAATCTTGAATGATGACTACAAGGCAAATTGCATAGGACCAGCCCTTGAATGTTTGACACATTATGACATAGAGGGTGATGATTTGCTTGATCACATTGTTACTGGAGACGAAACTAGGGTTTTACACAAGACTCCAGAAAACAAGTGCAGACAATGGAGTGGCATCACACAAATTTGTCCACAAAACCCAAGAAGAAAAAGCCAAATTTGAACACCCAGAAAGTCATGGCTACAGTTTTTTGGGACTGAAAGGGTTTAATCCACATCAAATTCATACTTTCAGGTGAAGAGTGCCAGTGCGCATCTAATGGAATTGCTCATGTCTCACCTTACGACCTATACCATATTAGATATGTGGATGAAAAAAAATGCAAAATAAGCTGTTCTTAGCAGATTGTGACCAACTGATGTTTTTAGCTTTCGAAGGAAAAAGATTAAACATTTATTTGTGGTCCCCATGATAGCTAATCATCTAAGAATAGCTCTAGAGCTTAACAGACTTTTTTTTTTTTAAATTTATTTATTATTTGAAGTTGCTTCAACATAAAAGTCATATCGCGACTAAACATTGAGGAAAAAAAGGAGGAAACAAATCATGAAGTTTACATTGAATTTAAACATTAACTTTGCATGCCTTGATGAACTTGATGATTTTCTTGTGATATTGTTGATCACCCAAAGCTAGCTGAAGGTTCTCAGGAACTCCATACTGAAATTGTTGGTGAGTATATCTTGGGCAAACAGTGAGCAGATGCTGAACGGTAAGAGTAGAATCACACAGAGTACATTTAGGAGGAAGTTCACAAGACAGAATGTAGTAATGAGTAAGCGCAGTGTGGCCAATGCATAATCTGGTTATTAGTACCTGGTCTCGCCGGGTTAGTGTTCTAATTGTTGTGGACAGGTTAGGTATTGGACAGATATCATGCAGTTTGCTGTTGGATGTAGTTGTCCAATCTGTCTTCCATCGGTGTAGGATAGTTCTTTTAAGATGCCGTAAATAGTCTTCATGTGGTAGCTTAAGATCTGGTAAGTTTGAAGGATGCTTGGTAGCTTCTTTTGCGGCAGTGTCAGCAAGATCATTTCCTGGTATGTTACAGTGAGATGGTATCCATGCCAAGATCAGTTGTTTACCTGATGAAATAAGTTTACTGTATAATTCACGTATCTCCCTTACCAAGGTGTGGCAAGGAGATCGTTGTTGTATAGCCATTAATGCACTAAGGGAATCTGTGTATATAATCCATTCTTTGATATATAATCCATGGCAAAACGTATAGCAAACAGTTCACTAGAGAAAACGGTGAGAGTGTCTGGTAGACTATACATCATGGTGTGGTTAGGAGCAACCACTGCACAGCCATTATTGTTGTCACACAGGGAACCATCGGTATAAATTGGCTCAAAATTGGCATTCGTGTCACACAATTCTTTGAACAGCATGGTAAAACAAGATTTTTGGGTATGAGCCTTCACATATTTTGTCAAAGTGGTGTTGATGACAGGTGATTTTATTCTCCATGGTATATCATTTATGTTGAAGGTACAGGAAATGAACGAAGGAATAGTCAGATTAAACTCTTCAAGGTCTGTAACAATTCTTTGGGAGAAGGGTAGGATAGGGAACCCTTTGGGGTGAGCATTATCTTGGCGTGATATATAAGCAACTGCACCAGAATTAGGTCTGGTTAAGGTCTTGGTAAAATAAGTAAGACTTAACATTTTACGTCAGATAGAAAGTGGTGGTTCATCTGCTGCAATTTTTAGACTCTCTGTAGGACTAGTATGGAATGCCCCAAGTGCAATTCTTAGAGCTGTGGTTTGAACAGTGTCCAGCATTTTAAGACTTGATAGTTTGGCGGAGTTATAAACAATAGAACCGTAATCCAACTTGGAGAGGATGGTCATTCTGTAAGTGCGAAGTAGAACACTGAGATCGGCTCCCCACCCTTTGGCAGATAAGACTTTTAAAAGATTAAGCCGCCGAACACAATCAGCTTTAAGAAGCTTAAGATGGTGTATCCAAGTCAACTTATGATCAAAGTGCATGCCCAGTATACGGACGGTATTTACCACTGGGATTTGGCAGTTGGTAATGTGTAGTATAGGATTTGGGCTAGGAGTTTTCAATCTGGAGAAAAGAATAGCTTGACTTTTTTGGGAAGAAAAAATAAGGCCAGTGTTTTGGCTCCAATTTTTAAAATTGTTGAGTGTTGATTGTAGTAGCTCTTGTGTAGTAGTAATATTCTTTCCTTTACAATATATCGTCAGGTCATCAGCAAACAGTACAGCTTTTACTGGAGGTTGAAGAAATGAAAATACTGAGTTAACAGTCACAAAAAAAAGTGTTACACTCAATATCGAGCCCTGCGGTATACCATTGTCAAGGACAACACTTTGTGACAAGACACCATTGGTTCTCACACACATCCTTCGATCTTGAAGGAAGTTAACAATAAATGCAAGCATATTTCCTTTGATGTTGGCCTTAAGGAGTTCTAGAATGATGTGAGGACGTTTCACCGTATCATAGGCTTTAGCAATGTCGAGACACACAGTAAGCATGTGCTGATGGCTGGCAAAAGCATTGCAAATTTCAGACTCCAGTATCATCAAGGTATCTAACGTAGATCTGTATTGGCGGAAGCCACTTTGTAAATCGTTGAAGAATTTTTGTGTTCCAAAAACCATCGCAATCTTCTGTTCATGATCTTCTCTAGCAGTTTACACATGGTGCATGTCAGTGAAATAGGAAGATAGTTGTTAGGATTCGAATGATCCTTGTTTAGCTTTGGTATAGGAATCACAATAGACTATCGTCACTGACTGGGAAAGCGTTGTGCTTTCCAGATGTAATTGAATACCTTCAATAAATACTGTAACCCCCTATGTGGCAGTTCTTTAAGAAGCGCATAAGGAATGTTGTCAGGTCCAGTGCTTTTGCTCTTACAGTGATGTAATTCAGCAAGCATTTCATCCATTGTAAGGTCTTCGTTGAAGGACTGACTGAAATCTGTGGAAGCCGAGGAAAGAGTTGTTCATAAGGGGCAAGGAGTTAGAAAGTCTGCCTGGTTATCCTTGGATTCACTGGATACAGTAGAAAAGGGAGATGCAAGAGTATCTGCAATAATCTGTGGTTCAGTGATGGCTTCGTCAGAGGGTGTTCTTCGAAGATGATTGATCGAAGGTTTCCGACGTGTACCACATACAGCTTGGAGTTTATGCCACAGTTCAGTCTGAGAAGTTTTGTTGGTAAGGGATGAGACGTAGGTCAACCAAGATTCCCTTTTACTTCGCTTAATTTCACGCCGTGTAGCAGCTCGAAGATGCTGGAACTCAGATTTAGTGACTAAGGTAGGGTTTCGTTTGTATTTATAGTATGCCCTATGTTTTAACTTAATAGCTTCTTGGCATTTTTCATTCCACCATGGAACAGTCCTGTTGTAGTTGCCAGTTCTGGTTGTAGGTATAGAACGTTCTGCCGTCCCAACTAGAGTGGTAGAAAATTTTAAAACAATTTCATCGATATCCATTTGTGGAAACAAGTCAGGAATTGGAAGCTGTTGCAAAGCTTTTCTAAGTAAATCTTTATAAAGATTCCAATCTGCTTTATTAAGCTTCCAAGTGGGAAACCGTAATTGAGAAGTAGGTGTAAAATGATGAGCAGAGATGGTGATCGGAAAGTGATCGCTACCCTGAGGGGTGGAATAGACAGACCACTGGAATAAGTGTGCTATGCTGGAAGAACACATGGTGAGATCAATGCAGCTGTAGCTGTTATGGTTGATATCATAGTGGGTTGGCATTGGAAGATTAAGGAGTGTTAAATCCGAAGTGTATAACAAAGTTTCAAACATTTTCCCGCGTTGATCAAGTTTTTCACTGCCCCATACAGGATTGTGACTGTTAAAGTCACCAAGCAGTACAAATGGTTTAGGCAGTTGAGCAATCAGTGCATAAAGCGTAGATAGATCAACAGTGATACTGTTTGGTAGGTAAAGATTGCAAATACAGATCTCTGTTGTTGAAAAAACAGACACAGCTACAGCCTCCAATGAAGTATTAAGAGGTATTTCTTTATGTGGTAAAATATCTTTAATATAAGTCGCAACACCGCCACTTGCTCTCCAAGCTCCTGTGCGGTTATGATGATATCCAGAATATTAAGAGGAGCTATATAATTTTCACTGAAGTTGGTCTCTTGTAAACAAAGAATAAGAGGATTGTGGGAATGCAAAAGCAGCTGTAGGTATTCAAGATGTGATTGATAACTATTGATATTCCATTGTAGTAGGGTGAGTTCGCACTTCATTATGAAGAGAGAGAGACTTCAGCCTCATCAGCATCCATAGGGGATGATTTTGGTACATCAGTACTGCTCTCTATTAATGCCATTAGTTTCTTTTACAGTCTGGTTGTGCGATTTTTAATGCTATTGCCTGTAAGATAGGGATATATCTTGCGAAGCATTTCCACTATTCCTTGCAAATCAGTAGTATAGGTTAGGGCTACTTTGGTGAAGTCACTTGACCCGTATGTGTTCTCATACAAGCTGCAAAGTTGAGTAAAGGTGAAAATAAATTCACTTGGCGCGGCATCCAACATCGGTTTGATGGGCGAAAGTGATTTACTGATAGATAGCGCAGCATCTGAAGGTTTTGGTTTTTTGGCTAGTGGGGTAGATTTGTGCTTTTGGACAATATCATCAACAGATTATTCAGCTTTTGGAGACAGGTGAGAGTGATAGCTGATAGGCCCCTCAGACGTTTCTGTATCAGCACTACTGGTAGTGGAAAGTGGACGTTTTGCACAAGTGTGAGGCGCCAGAGGCTGGTCGTTAGTTTGTTTCGGAGGAATATTCACACATTGCAATGCTGTGCTAGGGGAAGCAGCAGGAACAGTATGGTCCAATATTGGAGTCGGAATATGTGGCTCTGTTAGACTGGTTTTGACATTGGCCCCTTCTTTAGGCAAGGGAGGCTCATCAGGTGGCACCATTCTCGGTGAGAGAGGAGGAAAGTCTACAGTGTTAGAGCCGATAGTGGTAGGTATTGGCAGTTCAGTAATTTGTTGAGTGCATTGTTTAGCCAAATGACCCTCCATCTTGCACACAAAGCACGTTGGGGTATCTGAAGATACATATATCCAGTATGCAGTACCCTCATGATGCACCTCAAAACTATCTGCAAGCTTTTCAAAATCCTCAGGTTGAACATAGAGTTGACGTCGGAAGCTCAGTATGTGAGAGTAACCTGGAAGGTTAAATCCTGCTCGAATATGCATTATTGCAGAGGTGGTGTTAATTCCAAAGTTACTTAAAGCATGTTCAAGAACAGAGTTGGGTATAACTGGGCATACGTTTGACAGTATGATTCTACGTTGTTTAGTTAGGAGTGGCCGCAACATCAATGTAACGTTGTTAACTTTAATTTTAGGATGTTGGTTACATAGAGTTTCAGCCAGTTGTTTACTCGCTAAGTAAATGCAAATTCTGTTATTTGAGATTCTGGATACAAATCGAATTTGAGAAGGATCAGTGAGTTTGCCAATAGCATAAATATATTCTTTAAGAGGGATACCATTATATGCTTCAATTACAATTGCCTGATCTTTAGTCGGTCCACTCTTTGCAATTGAGGAATAACTTTGAGTTGGGTTAATCATTGGAGAAGACATTTTTAGGTTGCCTTAGTTTGCTGCAGGTTTTTGTTAAAATCCGAGAGGCCTGAGTCAAACCCGGATTGGGTAAGCAGAAATCCTTCAAAACCTCTTCTATTTCCACTCGTAGCACAAGAACAACAGATGATACACACTGTAAAATTCTTAAATACTGAGGATTAAACAAAATTTTCAACCTTCAAACAATCATACAATGTGAATGTTGTAGTGTTTAACGCCCGCTTTTACTACTACGGCACCGCAGGCGGTAAACAATCATACACGGCCTCCTGCTGCTTAACAGACTTGTTGGCAGGTACTTCTATTCCAAGCTTCTATACTATTGTTCCTATTGTTAAGGCTAAATAAACTTTGAATTTTCCTCTCAAATGCGATAAAGTTGGCCAATTGTGCCGTTTTATTCGCATACAGTGAACTCAAATACAGCACAAGTTAGTTCACTAGTATTATAGAAATGACTTTATACGTAGTAAAATGATGCAATATATCACATTTTGGATTGTATATATGTTAACTTTTAAAATTATTTAGCGTGCAACACAGCGTTCTTGAATAATTGTGTTGGCGGCATTGAATATTGAGCACATGTAGCGCTCCGGTTATACTTTTCGATTGGGAGATGCGGGAACATCGATCGGCACCGGAAGTTACTGTACCAGGTGGCAGGCGTTGTAGCCAACTCACCGATTTTTAATCGCCTTCCGTTTGTGACTGTTGGTGACGGTGGAGCGTTGCTCTCAATAGGACGCTATCAGGTGCTCTGTGATTGGAGAGTTGTCAAAGGGATTCCGTGTTCGGTCTCATTCACAGGTCTCATTCAAAGATTCATTGTGTGCGTGTGGGTTGTGTTAAAAGCTACTTGATTTGTATGAACTGCTAATTTACAGCAACATGGGACTGAAGGGAAGGAAATCCTCGAGCAAAAATCCACCAATTTTAAGCCACGAATTCGTAATACAAAACCATGCGGATATATTTTCTTGTATTGCAATGGTTTTTGTAATTGGTTTGATGATACAGGTAAGAGAAATTATATCACTACATTAATGCTTTCCACAGTGTTTATCACATTTATTTACGCCGGTATTTTTATAAGTATCGCATTCGTGTAATTTAAAGATGGCATGTTATGTGTTTGTAGACAACCCGTACCTGACGTATGTACCATATGTTTTGTTTCAGGTTACGTCCCCTTTTGCATACATGTTTATTGCGGTGCACCATAATGTTAGCAGTGAGCAGGACATGACTTCAACTGGGTTCGCAGAAATAGAGTATTATACATATGGCTGGAAAGACGTTTGTGCCGTGTTTTTCTATTTTCTGATATGTATAGTCATGCATGCCATTATTCAGGAGTACATTCTTGATGTAAGTATATAGTACATTAATATGTCATGATGCAGTTGTTTTGGGCATTTTTTCTTATTTAGTCTGAGGTAATGAAGTGCTTGCTCTATCCTCTCTATTTCCTTATTTTTACCACTTGATCATGTCACAAATGCCTCTGGTGCCAACAAGACGCTAACAAACACCGTCACCCTTATGTGAATAGCGAGTGATTTAGGACCCAAACAAAGCTTTGTTTGTTCATTAGGTCCCATCATGATCATGAACCTTGCATATGAACTCACCTCTGACCAACTCGGTTGCTTGCCACTGCTTCCAAATACAATGGAACTTGGATAATTCGTAGCTGAAGGGACAAAAAAAAAATTCAAAATGTCCAAAAGTTTGAATTAAAAAAAGTTCTAAAATTGATATGTCAGTAATACAGGTACAGCTATGTAAAAAAAATGATTGTGCACATTAGGAGAGCAGAATATATCTATATCCCACATCATGTAGCAGTGCGGTTTACACAAGTCTGTTTTCAACATGCAGCCTGAGTTTGATAGCCTGTTCCATATGTTGTCCATTGTACACACAAATAGGCTGTCTTAAATCAACACTCACATTTGTATTTGCTCCTGATAAAGAAAGGGGTGGTGTAGTGAACTGCCATATTTGTGTGCTTGACAGACATTAACATATGGAACAGGCTATAAATAAACTCAGCTGCCTGTTGGAAATATTGACGTGTGCAAACTGTGCTGCAACACTACGTGTGACTTAGAAATATTCTTCTAATGCACTCAAATCATTTTTTTTCATGGCTCTACATACATCCATCAGGATTATCCGCTTGTCTTACTCTTTTTCGATTATTTCCAATTTCCATTTTTACTAAAGCCACTGCTTAAAATTTTCTCCCTATTCCTCATACAAGTTCACAGTGCTCAGTGGTGTCCCATATTCTTTCTTTCGCGATTTCAGATTTTTTTTTCAAACCCTTTTCAATTTCTCAAATGACGGAGACTTTTTCTACAAATGTTAGTTTTGTACCTGACGCGTGGTTTACTAGGAGACATAGTGACATTGATTTGAAACACACTGAACAGTAGGAAGCTCAAGTGACAACTAAAGGCGGACACGTTTTAAACAAGGGATGTGGGAGCAGGTATATTCCACCCCCCAAGCAGCATTCCAAGTGAATTCTTACAAAACAAACAACCCCTGAGTGATTACCTTTTTTGTAGAAACATAAAGCAGACAAAGGTATATTAAAATATGATTTGAAGCTTTCCTGGTGACGAACACATTCAAGATGTTCTCGGGCTTTGAGCCAGAGCCAGGTGTAGTGATGAGCCATCAGGATGGTGGGAGGGATGTACACTCCCGAAAAGTTGATGGCTCGAAGCCCAGAACATCTTGAAAGGTATATTAAATTTCTATGTTTGGATTTATTTTCAACTGACATTTCTGAACAAAAGCTTTGAATTAAGGAAAATGAAATTTGAATTACATGGAACTTTTTTAAATTGCTTTGATACAAAATTAAAGGGACCAAACAATGACTTTGAAATACAAATGTTTGAATTATCTTAGTTGTACACTCCACCACTACTGCTTCCTTCATACCATGTGGCTTATAAACAATAAATCAATGGATACTCAGTGACAACAGACAGTTAATAATGTATTCATCACATTCTTGCATTGCTGTGAATGTGAATTTCTTTCCGCACTTCTGTTCCTTGTCTATCCCTGTGGATGCTCCTTCCTTTACCTTGTATTTCCAGCATAAGATGATAGAACCTAACATAGTGGGTGCAGTTATGTCACAATCTTGGCAGTTGTGGTGGGAGATTCTACTTCCCCAAATTGTTCAGAGGGGAGGTGTTTATTGATGTGTGAATTGTATCTAATTGTTAGTTCATTTACTTGCTTATGCTTTGTTTTGATTTCAATAAAGTTTGTTTTATCATACTTAAATGATAGCTTATTTGCTTCAAACCAAATGTTGAGCTGTTAAATTGCTGGAGTATAGAACCTTGTGGAACAACTTTGGTAATAACATCTAGTTCAGAATTATAATCATTTACCCTGGTTCTCTCGGTTCTATTTAAGCAAGATCTGAACCAATTTATAGAGATCTTGCAGAAACCATAACATTTTGGCTTTTGCAGCAAGATCTGACCTGTGATTCATACTGTCAAATTCCTTAGCTAAGTCGCAAAATATTCCTAATGGTAGTTCATTTTTTATCCTGTTACTACTTTAGAAGTATAACTTATGTAGCATTTTCAGTTGACATTCTTTTTTAAATGTGAACTGTGGTGTTGAACAGCTTGTATCCATGTATCTTATCTGATTGTATACAGTTTTCTCCATTACTTCAGAAAAGGCTGTCAAGAGTGAGATGAGCCTATAATAAGTTATGTCTGCTTTTTTGTACAAAGGTTTAATGGTTGTGTGCTTCATTTGTTCTGGAAATATCCCTGACAAAAGAGAATGATTGCATATATGACTAAAAGGCTTACTCAGTTCTGGTAGGCAATATTTTAACAAAGATTGTCACAAATATCTAAGATACTATCAGCTTCACTTATCTTAATATCTGCTGAAAGTTCTTGGAAATAGAGCAACATCTCTATGGCATCAATATCGCCATATCTCAACTCTTTCTCCACCTATACAAATTGACACAGGTATCATAGCTTATCAGGTAATACAGCTTTTATGCTTGAATTAACGTAACTTGGGTATTCTGACAGTTTCCTTGGCATGCGCTATGCATGTGGTAGGGGAGTTGCACGTGCCGAGGAAACTGTCAGGGTACCCATGTTAATTTAAGTATAACTGAAGAAAACTTAGTCACGTCAGACTAGCAGATTTCACTCCCTCTCTTAGGTTGGCATTCTTATCCATTCATGTACAGTCTCATCATCATGGCATGTTTTGCTGCGCATTTTTGTGCTATAAAAGATCACCTAAATGGAGTGGTTTGGTTACAAGATTCCCAAGTGTTAACACATCCCTATGCAATTCCTGAGGTAATTTCATACATTTTATCCAAATTTTTTATACCTTATTTTCTCCAGCCAGGTGGGAAAGAATGTCCATTGCTTTTTTGTACGTAGAAATTGTAGTTAGTTTCACTAGCTGAGTGGTGTGGAGGTCATTCCTGCATGGGGTGATAAGCTATGGAGGACAAAGAAAGGGCAGTGCAAGAAAAAGGACACAGAAGTTGATGCTCTGTTTACCTAGCTTCAGATTCGTATTCTGATTTTCACACAAAAACACAAATTTATTGATTTCCAACCAATTTCTTAGAACATTTAAATTAGTAATTGATACATATTGCTGGTCATTTGGGTAGTTATTTGCTTTGGCACCCATTGACTGATTCTTTGAAACCTCATTTGTTAGTTGCTAAATAATACCCTAAGACATTTTGGGAGCAAAAGCTTAGCTTGGCAGCAATGAATGTATTAGTATTACATTACTAGTATTATGTATTAGTATTACAAAAAAGTATTACAACATGCATGCATCACAAAGATGCCTTATAAGTAAGGCTAAGATTTTTATGTAATATCAACATATGGAAAACATACATATTTATGTAATAACATTAAATAAAATATGTACTGTTACATAAAAAGTTTTGAAATAGGGAATATTAATTTGATTCAATCTTTATGTAAAGGTGGTATTAAACATAATATTACTTGATTCATTTTATTAGTTATATTTTTGCAAAATATTGCGCAATACAACAATGAGTTAAGTGTGTCCATATTATAGCAAACAAATAAATTCCATTATTATGAAGATTTACAATTATTATTTTCATAGTCGCTGTTTAAACTATCTGTTCACTAAATATTACTTTGCTGAACCCAATGTAAGTACTTACTACAGTCTGAATGGCAATGAACTTTCAGATCATCCCCAAGTTTTCCATTGTCATGGAATGCCTCAAGTCAGATGTTTTTGTATACAGAAAACAACTTCTCATCACAGGAAGTTGCCGGTGTAAATAGTTTCTCTCTATAATGGACACAAATTTCTTTATTGTATTCCAACAGTCCCTTCAGTAGCATTTAACTTATATTTCAGAGCTTCCACAATGTTCAAAGATTTCTTCAATGGCACATCACAAGTTTCTAATTTCAAAATACTGTTGGCAATGAATCCAAAATAGCTTTGGGTATAAACTAATTGACACTGTGCTTTAGAATCACTGAAGGTACTCTGGGCATCACTCACTGAAACTGCTGGTTTACCAGGAGACGAATCTATCACAGACTTCACATCTTGAAAATGTTCATTATAAAAATGGGCAACTTCAATCCTCGCACCTCATCTAGTCAGGATATGTTCAAGGGGCAATTTTCACATTTGGCAGTTGTTCTCTGTAGTACAACACACATGGGGGCCTTTAACAAACACTTCCTTGGTGTTTTAAGTAATGCTATTCATTTGTAGATACTCACTTTACACTTCTTTGGCGATATGTTCCAATCCATTGGCGATACAGGTAACACATCTTATTTTGATAGAACACACGTAAAGGTTCCTGCCTTTAGCACGCAAGCTGCAGCTTCAGAATAAAGAACAAGAACTTCATTTTGAACACCTTCAGGTCACAACACATAAGTCCATCATTCACAATGCGAGCCACCTTTGAATGACTTGTGTATTCCACCACTTTCGAAGAAATGAGAATCTTAGTATTGGATCAACCATAATATAGACCATTGTCCATGCATATACAGAGCTCACACAAGTATCTGTTGGGAGCAATGTTCTATAACACAGGTACAAAAAGATTCAAGAATGTATTGGTACTATCAACTCATGATGGAAAAATTTATCAGAGGGTTCCATGAACATTTACAAACATTGTGACTTGGCTGCTGGGTTAGCTCAGTGGTTTATTTATTTGGCACCACCCCATTGTTTAAAAATCTGATGTGTTGCACTCACATGACATTCTCTACTTTTGTACTAACCATTCTTACAAACTCTTATTCCTATATCTTCTTTGTGTTAGTTAAAATAAACATTCTTACAAATTATCTTGTTTCTTATGTCCTTGTAGGTACAAGGGGAATATTAGAATACAGAAGGCTTTGTGCGACAGTCAAATCTTTTTGACCTTTGAGATTCCGTTCTCTTTGCACGATTAACATATAAAAAAATGAACGATGTTCCATTTTGCTAAAGTTCTAAGTTTTTTTGAAACTCGCACACATAACATTGTATATCTCCGAAATGGTTCACCCTACAATAAAATTTATTGAGACATAAATTGTGTATTTTAGCAAGATCTACATTTTTTTGTATAGTATGATTTGGTCTATCTCTAACGGTTTACCGGTTATGCAAAATTCATCCAGATTAAATACGACTACAGGGGCTATAGCCATAAAATTCAAGATATACATTTCATTTGTCATAAAAATATCTCAAACATATGACATTTTAATCAAAATCGTTAGAGCCATTTTCAAGAAAATAAAAATTTTCGAAAAATCTTCCATATAAAGGGTAGTTTAGGGTGGAGCTATTTTCTTCAAAATTTCGTGTCGCATCCTTGAATGACAATAAACTTAAATACCAACTTTGGTTTTTAACCTACTTTTCGTTTTTGAGCTATGCTGTCCACAGACTGACACACACACGGACCTTTTTCTAAAAATGCTTTTTTTGGATTCAGGGGGTCTCAAAACATATATTTCCGGTGAAATCTCGACATTGAATTTTTGGGTGGAATACAATACTTCCCCTACTTACCAGTAGAGAAAGTAAAAATTAAATGGAGAACAGCTAACAGTAATTGTTCCTTTCAGGTGACTCTTGACTAACTCGCATGAAGTATCCTCAAGAGATAACTGGTTCGAAGTCCACATTAAAAGCTGTAGGTCCCCTTGTTCCATTGCCATTCTACCATCAGATGTAATGGTTACTGCTTGCTGGATGTCTCCCAGCTAATAAATGGCTCCAGGGACAGGGTTCACTCAAAGCTTGTAGTAGATGATGTGGAGAGTATTAGAAATAACAGTGATTGGCAATGAAGCTACCATTATCATCCTGAAACCAAGGGACAAGTTGCTGCTGGGTGGTATGAAGGAATGTCTTCCAACTTCATAGCACCTAGCATTGAGAAGTTCAAATACTCCGCTGTAATATGACATTACCTCCCAAAATGCAATAGAATCCTGCCTAACTGAACTAAAAGGGGCAGAGCTATTTTGGATAATCAATGAAAACAGTTTTAAGCAACAAAAGGGAGAAAATAATTGTATACCAAGTGCATGTAACAATGTTAATTAAAAACTGCCAACAGCCAAAAAATTCTGAACTGGCTGCAGTGTTTTGCCTGTCTGTGTCCCCAGCACTCATTGCTGTCTGCTGCTATCACAGAAAGGTGTGGATGAAATCATACAACACTTTTAAAGGCTTTACTTACCAACTTTATGAAAAGAGATTATTGGAACTCTGAGCAACGTAATATTGTTCATAAAGTACTCCATGACGAAAAAATTAGTGTATGGTGCACCATTAGTGGAGAGTTATAGACATTTTATTTTTGCCTTTTTTCAACAAGGCTCTGCAACAACTCATAAGGCCAATCTTTTGTTGAGAACAATTGAAAGTGTGTTTGAGGACAGAATTATTAGTAGAGATTTGTGGCACCCTCGATCCCCGCTCTAGCTCCCTGCTACTTCTATCTCTGGGTAACTTAGAACATAGTGCACAAGACAAATCCACACACACTGGAAGAATTAAAGCAAAATATCTGCCAGGAAATAGGCAGCATTTCTCACGTGAACTATGGTGCATAATGGATGGTTTCCTAAAGAGGTGCCAAAAATGTATGGACAGCGAAAGTGACCAGTTTCAGCATCTTCTTTCATAAAGTTGGTATTAAAGCCTTTAAAAGTAGCTTTTAAAATGTTGTATGGTTTCATCCATGCCTTCCTATGATAGCGGCAGATGGCAACGAGCGCTGAGGACGTAGACAGGTAAAACGCTGCACAGCCTGTTTGGAGATTTTTTACATTTGTTACTACTACATCGGTATTAAAATGTTAATTACAATATTTACTATATCATAAAATCAGGACTATTTTGGAATACTAGGTTCCCCTAGAAAAGCAGTGATAAAAGTGAAATAAAATTATAAAGGGTTATCAACAAGTTCCTCTGCACTGTGTTGGTGCCCACCACTCGTGATAACGTTGGTACTTCTATTTATATACATTACCTTCCATGAATTACATATGTAAATCTATCAGATTTTTTATTTTGCAGAACATTATAACCATATGATTGTGGCAGCCAGTGCTACCACTGGAATTCCCGTCTAGAGGAATCTTGGTTATGCAAGAGCTGCAGAGCTACTTCTCGATAACTATATAAATACCTCAGGAGTGTGTTTTTAAGTTGCTGTTATTTCTGAAGCCCGGAATGAACCCATCCACTGGCCCTATAAAGGAAAATAATCGCATAAGGAAACAAGCGTAGCAATCTTCCCATTACTGATGCTTTAGTATAACCATGGTTGCTAATATCTGTGCCAAACAAGAAAGGTATTGACAGTTCGCGGTGCACGAGAGGCGATGTTGCCACTTATCGCGCCACGTGGAGAGCGCATTAGCATTATGTGTAAGAAGACGGTTGGATTGCATTTGGAATGTAGAGCAAGTATAATTTATATTCGTATTCGAAAAAAATAGTAAAATAGTTCATTTACTCGCAAAGGATGGAATATTTCAAAGTATTATAACAGTGTAAAGATTAATGTTAACAAAAGAAACCTACCTGTGAAATATTGTAATGGGAAATGCCGCTGATATCCGACTCGCTTGCATTATTGTTGCTGTTGTTGGAATTACCCACGGAAATGACAAACTGTTCTATCCTTGCTTCTAAGACTCCATTTTCCAGTGTTAGAGTTATTATGCCCTTTGTATCGGTAACCACTTGTTCACAGTTTTCAGCTTTTTATTGATATAGCTTTATTACACATGACACAGTAAAATCTTCGTTTCGCATAACGTAACCCTTTACTTTGGCCCAAATGAATTAAATCGGAGTACACCAGGAAAGGGTGACACCAAACAATTTTGCGACCATGTTCTTCAGCAATACCATCAACAGCATAATCCTTTAATTGGGATAAGTACCTTACCAAGCACAATTTCATTCACTTTCCGAGTACGTAAAGTTTTTCGTTTGGCTACGCTGTCTTTGTCAATATTTTTGGACATAATTATTCATTAAAAGAGTGAGACAGTTGTAAATGCTCACAACATATGCACAGATATACAGATTCAGACACACGTAAATACAAGTCAAATAACCACAATAAATATGATGCAAACGAACTTGTCAGCACACACGCAATCTCTGATACAAACATTGCAAGCTGCAGCTGGAGGGAGACATTGTATATATTGCAGGGAAAACAAGATAAGACGCACAGCTTGTTACTGCTAGATTGCAGGTCAGGCACATGTTAATCACGTGTTAAATATCGACAACACTGGTTTAGCGTTTAGTGTTGCTATGGAAACATCTTAGCTCTAATTGGTTCCTTTTTTCGTTGCCATGATGATCGCCATGACGCATCCATCCCCTCCTGTTCATTTAGACCCTTCCACCATGTGGGTAGCAGCTCTCAATCCCCTTCTTATTTGGCGCAGAGTATAATTAACCTAAACTTGTATAAAAGAAAGGAAACTAAACCTAACTTCTCATTAACTAGAAATCCAAGCTTATATAAGTAGTGAATCATAAGTATAATAAGAATGTATGCAAGAAAGGGAATGTGCTTTGGTATAGAATATCCATTGACTATATTTGTTAATCTTATGTTGGCAGCACAAGTGGCATTTGTAGGTGAGCTCAGAAATTACAGAAATGAAATTAGTCCGAAGTAGGAACTGCTTATTCCAACATGCTGTAAAATCAGTAATCCCTTTGTGAAGTTTCTTGTTATGCTTGCAAGCAGCTATATCACGTCACCATTTGAGAAGTGTTATATCTGCTGGGGTTGATTCCATACTTTTTTTTACAACGGCAAAGTTTTGTTGTTGTAATTCGGTATTTCCCCCTAAGTTTTGAATATGAATTTGTAGTCCTTTTTACCTCTAATGTTTTGAATCCCTTATCTGCTGTCACTGTCACTAGCAGCTTCGAGTTTCTATTCAATGCTTATTGCAACATACTTTCTTTTCACTGACAAACTACAATAACCAACATCTCTGCATTGAATGTGTGTGCAAGCAGTTACCTCTTGTTATAAGGGCACAATATTTCTTGCAATGTGGGGTCTTGTATTATTTGATACAGATTACCATCATTGCTCCAGATGAACTTCAGCATTGGGCTAATGGAATGTATGGTAGGGGGAGGATTAACTCCTTACATTGCCGAGTACAGCCATGTAAAGAATGATTTGAGTGCTTTAGAAGAGCAAAATATGTTTAAATCCCACATCATGTTGCAGCACAGTTAACACAAGTTATTTCCAACATGCAGCTGAATTTGTTTATAGTCTGTGGGACACACAAATAGGATGTGTCTTGAATCACCACTCGCATTTATATAAAGAACAAAGGGGCATGTAGCAATCTGCCTATTTGTGCATCCGACAGACAATAACATTGCAACAGAGACTATCGATAAACTTGGCTGCATGTTATAAATTATGTTGTTAGCTAATGCTGGATTTCTGACAATGAAGTCATTAATCCTCTTGCTCTCCAATATTTTTCACTGAGTGAAGAGAGCAATAGCAGTAATAGTAACCGCTTTTTAGAGAGCACCATATTTTTATGTTTTGGCGGTCACATCGCTCTCTCACAACCCCCAGAATGTCTGGAGGACCACACCTGTCGTTGGTTTACGGGTCTCACCGACATGACCGGGAGAATTATCAAAATAAATTCACTGACCATATCCTCGGATTACCAATCAGAGGACGTATTACATGCCATGACAGGTCAGCATGTTAGGGGTTAAGAGGTTATAGAGAAAGTATAGAAATGGAGAGGTTGGAAAAATAAAGACTCCCTAGCCCTTGGGAACCCTAATAGCATCGGGGTCGGAAGAGAACAAGAGATGACCAAGGTAAGGTCAGATAGAAAAGTTACAGTGAGGAACAAAACACCAGTAAGTGGAAGTAATGTTCTGCTCAGCTTGGGTACCTTGTGGTCGCTATTCACATATCCCCTAGACAGAGACCCCTGAGTCAATTAAACAAATTTAACCAGCACTGGGAGGTAATACAGTTGCTCTCATTCTCGATAGCTATTAGGTTGCTAAAGATTATGTTATACAGCCATATGCATCGTGGTTTGGTTCTTGGATGTTTGGGATACAATTGAAGAATAACATTTTGAATTCATCAGATATTTTTTGCACAGCTATGGCTTTCTCTCTTTCTTGCACACATGCATGCACGCACACACAGAGTCTGAAGTGTTCATAACTATCACAATATGGTACTAAGCAAGCAAGTAAAAACAACATTCTGTACATTATAAATGTAAGTGTTGTTTAGTGTTATTGACCCACTAAATATATTAATATATTATAGTTTGCACAAAGTTGTAGTCTTGCTGAAGGCAAGCAGATTATAGAAATTATCCAATTTTGGCTGATGAAATTGTGGTCACTCAAGGACAAAATTATCTTGAGCTTGTATTTTTTGCACTTAACATCAGATATAATAAGTCAAGAAAGTTGAGTAAACATTGACTGCACATTAATTGTTCATTTGGACATATTAATCCTATAAGTCAATTTTTGCTTTAATTCAGGAAGAAAATTCTCTGCTGTACCGTGAGAGGTTAAAAATATTTAAACATTTTGTTTGTCAGTGACGTCAATTGCCAGGATTATGTCAGTGTTTTTGGTGTGCGAGAAATTCTTCACACAGGAGCTCCTTTACACGCAATGCTCTTGCAAAGATCAAGACTGCAGATCTACTTTGCGTGTATATATTCTCTATCTTAAAATTCTTTGTATGCATTCAGACCACATTCATAACAAACAATGAAAGTTTATGAAATAATCACTAGACTAAAGGGTAATATCCATCATGCAAAACTTTCTTGCTTCCAGAAAGGTGTATATTATGAAACCATAAATATGTTTAATGATTTTAAGGGGAAAATGTTGACAGTTTCAGTGCTTTTAAAATTCCTGCTAGAGAATACCAATGCTCAAAATTATTTTATTCTGTACAAGATTATCAGAATGACAAATTGTCCTGTTAACATTTATGTAGCTCTGTAAGAGTACCTAGCTGTTTTAATGTCAGATCATTCCAATTACATTTATTTTCTACTGAAAGCCATTTAAATGATTGTGTACTGAAAATTAACAATATAGATGCTATGTATTGCAAATAAACTATAACAGAATGATGTGATATAAAATTCTGTAAAAATCCAGTAAAAGTTTTAAACAATCAAGTATTGCAATTTAAATGTAGCCTAATTGTATGTGTCCATACATCTTAACATTAGTCTTATAAGTGGAGGAAAGTATTTTATTTTATTTCTAATCTTGTTTCTATTATATTATTTTTATAATTACAATTTTATCCCTGCTCTGTTTTATGTTATAAATTATAGACTTGGGTAAACTGCACTGCAACAAGACGTGAGAATTAGAAATATTCTGCTCTCCTATTGCGCTCAGTCATTTTTTTCCATAGCTGTACCTGTATTAAATTTAGGGTTGGGGTAAAAGAACATTGCTAATGGTCACAGTGATGTTACTCGTTCCAGTGCAAATTTGAACATTGCACATTTGTCATTCTTTCTTTGTTTCTTACTTTCCTCCCCCCTCTCCTTCTCCCACTCCTGTGTTTTGGTTAAGTGGGTTTTTACTGTATGTAATTTTCTGAAGAAAAAGAAAAGTGTTTTCCTCAGCTACCCTATTTACTTGACCAGACTGCAAGTGACTTTTCTAATATAGAAGAGCAAGGAAATAATTTGTGGGCTAGGTCATTTTACTATGCAAGATCTCGTAAGAAACTTGTATTGAAATATTTTCTAGATGCTTTGAGAGGATGTGAACATTTATTTGCAACATTGTCACTTCCAAGGAACAGAAGCTTTCTTGGGATTGATTGTTGAGAATGGTTTGGTAAAATATATTGATTTGATTGATTGCAGGGCTTTAATAACCTAGCTGTCGACGGGCCCTTAAACCCTACTCACTCACTCACTGATTGCCCGTGAAAGCATTACTAACACTGTCAACTTGACATGTGTATAGCTAATCCATGTGTAATTTTGTATTTGTAGAAGATCAGCAGGAAGCTTCACCTGTCCAAAGTAAAGCACAGCAAGTTCAATGAGTCTGGCCAGCTGCTTATCTTCTACCTGATGTCAGTTTTATGGGGTGGAGACGTCATATTCAGGTACTTGCGCATTTCTTCCTTCACTCCTTAGACATGAAGCCTAAAGCTAAAGAAATGAATTGAAGTAATTGTAATTATTATTTATTTATGCCAACAAACTTACTGTTGGTGTTTTTAAACACACAAGCCGTGTGTGGGCAAAGTTGTGGTACGGGTGAAATGAACGAACACAGGATGTAACTTTTACTATATCACTTTTATTTGCACTTTTTTTGTCGAATATTACACTCATTAAATTAACTTTCATTGCACCTGTATATACTTTCTTGATAGTGTTTTCACGTTATTAATTATTTTAGATCCACATGTACGTGCATTACAAAAACGTGTCTTCACTTTCCGGAGCCTAGGATGCTACTAAGAAAAAAGTTGGCGCCTCTTTACATAATGCTTTTGTACTCATACGCGTATGCACTCAATTTCCCGCAAAGTACACTTTGAAACCCTCCTACACGCCAAATAGTTCCTGTAATGTTAGGGAAGCAATCTTTATCTATCCTCCCTACACTTTTAACATTAAATATACATGGTTCTTATATTTATACATATTAAATTTGAACTTGTAACTTAACATTTATGTCATTTTTAAATAATTACTTCTTTTTTAACAATTAAGACAATGGCAATACATTTTCAGTACTCAACAAATCCTTACCAACATAAAAAATAAACTATATTTACAACAAATATTTACATAAATGCCTTCTTTTATTGTGTAAATAAACTTATCATTGTATTAATTTAATTCATAGCCAACAGTAAAGTTATGCTTTAACCATTTATTTCCTGGGCATCACATTGTTTTATTAAGTTTGTGCCCTAATGTTATTTCTAAACACATTGTTTGAGCATTTGGACAACTTATGCATTTTGTGCATATAGCTGCAGAGCCACTTGTAATGCTTAAGTGACTAAAACAGTATTTGGCTAAACATTGTCAAAATCACTTGACTTCGTATTGCTAATCAATGTTCAGACAGTGCTGTGCTAGACAGTATCTAGTGAAGTATGAGTAGGTAGCACATTTTAAGTTTGGGACTCTGCACTGCAATTGTTTCTGGGGAAACACAAATGAGATCATAGTACAAGTGTGAGGGCCCGTTGATAACCAGGTCATTTGGGTCCAAACCGTGCAAGAGTAGGTAAAATTTACAGCCTTGGCTCTCGGCTCTCTCATCACATGGTTAATGAGTGATGAAACAGTCCATGTTGGTGGATTAACAAAATTTAGTACACCTCAGTGGCGTGACAGTAGAATGTCTCCCTCGCTCAAGAGGTCCTTGGTCCTACTTTCAAATCTCATGTAGGGTAAGTTGCCCAAATAAGGGTCGGCCTGGGTGGTTCAGTTGGTTAGACACTGGCCTACTGATACCCAAGGTCGTGGGTTCAAATCCGGCACAGATGGATGGTTTTTTAAGTGTGCTTAAAAACGACTGCTCCATGTCAGTAGATTTACTGGCATGTAAAAACTTCTGCGGGACAAAATTCCAGCACACTGGCAACGCTGATGTGATCCTGGCAATTGACAGGGTCATTAAACAACACTTTATTTTTCCAAATAAGGATTTTTCTGAAGTTTCCCCCTGTGCTGAATAAATTTAAGCTCTATGGACCCTGCGCTAATTAGAACATAATTTCACCCATTCCATTTGTTCATTGTCTGATACGACAAACCCTGTTAAACTACTCTCTCCCCAGAAGAAAGCTTTGTGAAATAGTGAAGTACTTAGGTTGTAAGTTGCCCTTGGTGTATTTATCTGAGTACCTGGGTGACCGAACTTCACTCGGATTTCCTTTTCTTTTCCTTTTTTGTAATTGTGGGTTTTTTTTTGGGGGGGGAGGGGGAAGAAGATACTTATTTAGATAAACTTGAAAGGCAAAATGTTAACTAAATATAAATTTTCATGCTAGCTGTTGGAGCCGTTTCCGTGACAAGACCTTTAATATCCTGGCTTGTTTGTTGAATTGGCCCATTAACAGAGAAATGTATATAAGGTAATATATATTTTAAATAAAAATGGCCATGTAATCCTGTCACTAAGTCCATTGGCTACTTCAAGGTCAAACCTGGTTGTCATGACAACAGACTGCTGTGCCACTTCCCTATCATGTGCGTAGCGCACGCAGAGGGAACTGTCAGAATACCCAAGTTCCGTTAATTCAAGCATAACAGAGGTGTGAATAAGTGTACTGTTATGCTTCCCCCTTTCTCCTAATACTTACAAAGTAAGTGCTTGTGCCTGATAGAAGTGGAGGGGGGGGGGTGGATATCGTTTTATGTAATCAAGCACGACAAGTTGGTTATAGGGTGTATCAGCTTTTTAAAAGAAACAAGTGATGATGAAAGGTGCAAAGTATAAAACTGATGAAAATGAAGTATATAAAACAGTGGAGCACTTTGGTAAATTGAAAAGTATGTCAGTATTTCTAACCACTTGTAATTATGTTAATCACAGGACTAGTTTCGGAGAGATGTCTCTTCATCATTCAGCTGTTGATCGACTGGTTCAACATCAGGTAACTGCGCCTCCCCCTTCTCTCATTGCCTGGTCTGCTGTTCTTCCTGCTGGCTAGTCGTAAGATGTCATCTATGATTGGTATGTCGAAATTCATCAGCCAATCTCGATCCTTAATGATATTAATGATGGAGTTAACAGTGTGGGAAAATATTTATATCATTAAAGATTGAGATTGGTTGATGAATTTCGAAATACCAGTCACAGACAACATTTTATGACTAGCCAATAGGAAGAAGAGCATACCAGGCAATGAGAGAAGGGGGAGGCAGTTACCTGATGTTCAACCAGTCACTCAACAGCTGAATGGAGAGAACCCTCTCCAAAACTAGTCCTGTTATTAACATAATTGGAAGTAAGTTGAAGCAGACTGTTTAGGAATATCAACCTATTTTTCAATTTATTTGAAAGGTGCAAACTTGATTTTAAGGTGCCAAGAGTTAACTGCTGCAGCATATGGAATAAATCAATCCATTTCTTTTGCCATTTGTTTAGTTTAACTGATTAGCCAAATTTTACTTAAGTTTTGATCTACAGTTCCACTTGATAGCTGTCTATAAAATGCACAGTGAAACGCTATTCTTATGCTGCACACATGCTACAATGTCTGTCTCTTTCATACACAAGCATATGATATGTCTATGCCGTATCATGCTCCTATTGGTTACTCCCATATGCAGATTTGACGCAGATAATAGATTATTGTGAACCAGCCTTAAATGGTCTCTGTAACAATGTCTAAAATTATCTGTTAGGTAAAGAGTGTTAGCACAAAACATCATTTGTGCAACATGATTTATGGATTAAT
This sequence comes from Tenodera sinensis, assembly GCA_030765045.1. Classification (NCBI taxonomy): domain Eukaryota; kingdom Metazoa; phylum Arthropoda; class Insecta; order Mantodea; family Mantidae; genus Tenodera; species Tenodera sinensis. Next base: position 361,144,640 of record CM060964.1, on the reverse strand, counting down.
TAACTGGTCTTGAAAACAGTACAGTAATCTGTAAACATTTTAAGTAGAAAATCTGCATAGACAAAAGGGAACATAGGTATCAGAACCAAAGAATATTCCTGGCATATTAAACAAAAAGTCAGCAGTAGCTGCAAAGTTTTAGGCCACAAGTCATTTGATAAGTTATAATAGAGAATTGAAAAGCTTCCTTTACATATTTCCTTCTGCTGCATTTGTTAACAAATCCTTGTTAATATTTAAAGTAAATTTATACAAAAGTTGGTATTAAAATATATAACAATTATGAAAATGATACTTTAGAGTTGTAGTAATGTAATAATGAGAGAATATTAATTCATTTTCTAGAGAAAACTATATCCTGAACATCTCATCATTATGGGAAGGCTACCCCCATAACAAGATGGTGTTCATGTTTAAGTTCTTCTACATCGTCCAGCTGTCATATTGGCTCCACTGTTATCCGGAGCTGTACTTTCAGAAGACTAAGCGCGAAGAGATGCCAGCCCGCATCACCTACGCTACTCTAGGATTGGTGTTCGTTCTGGGTGCCTATTTACTCAAGTAAGTTTACTCTGTGCTGCTTTTGTAGCAATAAGTTCTTTTAACAGGATAAGACTTTTATCTGCATAACTGAATGTGCTACTGTCAGTCTAATGGATAAAATGGGCATACACTATTACACCTCTTTTACACTTTTCAAGGGATCCGGGAAATAATGATGTAAACTGGTGGGGAGAAAATGTAAATCATGGGAACCACTTGCATAGGTAAAAATGCTTAAAAAAGAGCTTGTTTCCCAAATGCACATTGTGTTTATTTTTTATTCTAAAAGTTTTAATTAACTCTTTAAGTGACTTAAATAATGATTTTTAAATATCCCCAAAGAAATGTAAGGCTATTGCACAAGTGCTGCCTAAGTCTGAAAGTTGAGGGATAAATTGTCAAACAAGAGGCAACATTATTTCAGCTGGTGGCATTGCATCTTGTAGTACTAAATGAGTCTTTCCAAAAAAATAACTAGCTAGCATTGAGGAGAATCATTCAGTAGTACAAGATGCCAAGCTGCTGAAGTCACTTGCCAGCTACTTAGAATGAGCATACATTAACCCTGTCACTGTGTTCGCCATCACATAGATGACAGGACATTTAACCCTTTCACTGTTGATATATTTCACTTTCTTGTTATGCTAACCTAAATAAATTGAACCATTTGCAGCTGTTTCCTATTGTAAAAATACTAAATTAAAATATTAAATTTTTGCAATAAAAGTGTAGTGTTTTTTATAAAGAAAAAAGTAAAATTCATGCAACTGCAGTCAAATGTAACCCCTGTCCTCCCCTTATTTTACCACAGGCACATTTGAACTTGCGACGTTTGGCTTTGAATGAATGGGCAGTTCAATGCGTATTTGCTTAACTATCACAGCTATCTGAATTGCTTCGGCCAAGGAGCCTCGGCAATGAATATGAAAACCCAGTTTAGGAATTGTAGGAAGAACAGCATATGTAGCAAAAAATATCAGCAGTGAAAGGGTTAAAAGACTTGAGCATTGCATTATGAATTTTGAGCTTCCAGCAGGTGATAATTTAATGTTATGCCAATTGTGCAGGTTTGTTAATGCCAGATTCATTTTGAATTGTAGGATTATTTTTGGCTGTTTCTTATGCTTTGTTTCAGCCTCAAAATTGTATAATTTGCAAAGTGCCCACCTGTTAATATTCATCTAAATGTGAGTTATTTTTTGCCAGTGATGAATACAGTTCTTACCCATGTTCAGAAGTGCAACACCTATTTGTTTTGCCTCTTTAATTATGTGGAGTTTTTCTTTTGCCTTAACCTCTTCAGCGATATGGACGTGAAAGCACGTCCATTTAAAATGGCGGATAAGCGATATGGTCGTGTATACACGTCCTGTGCGTTTGTGCATTTAACCCTTATTTATCCCTTATCTAGCTCAACTTATTTTAATTTTCCCTTTATGAAACGTTTAAGTAAAGTCTATATACTTTACTGGCTTACCTTTATATGTTCCTTGTGCAGTGATATGCCTCAAAACAGGGATAAGCACACAAGGGTACATCTCCACATTTGCGAATTCCCTTCTTGCGGCACACGAAACACTTTTGAGATGGCCGGGACTTCTTTGCTGTTGGTGGTATCCTTTTAGGATAATGTTTTCCTTGAAGTTTGAAGGGTGCAGTGGTTCTGGATTTTCTACCCCCAACGTGGTATTGTTCAATTAGGCTGCGAACTATTGATAGTTGGACGTCCATGTAGGTCATTGTCTTGTGTGGGTTTAGAGCTCTCCAAATTACCAAACAATTGTATATGGTTATATCCAGTTGATGCAAAAATACCTTTTTATACCACTTCTCCCTTCAACTACAAGCAGGAAAGTATATGTATGTATTTCAAGAAAGAAAGAAACAGAGTCTACTAAGTTACGAAACACGTGTAAGCAAAGTTGCAAACATGCTACATTCTGATGACTCAAAGCACTAGTGTATGCGTGGTCTCTATTTCACATTATGCTGACGCATAAGCCACACATACAATGGGTCGACTACTGTTTCTTTCAGAGAACTTATATTAGATGCGTTCGACAGAGCAAAGTTAACTTTTCACCACAGTGAAACAAAATAGTGCCATTTCAACGTTTTGTAAATGCAACTCAACATTGCTGATGACGTACATTTATACTGCATATAACGAGTTTTATACCAGTTTTTGTTTCATTAAAATATATTTACGCAAAATACAGCTGTGTATATACGAAACACTTTAAATACCCTGTGCTGGATATTGAGCAGCAGTTCTCGGCTCGCAGACGTTTTAAATGGCCATCGCTCAAGAGGTTAAGTAACCTGTAACATGTTTCATACTGGCCATCCTGAACATGTTTACACTTCAGCTAATGCTGTGCAGTGACCTTGAGGTGAGTCCTTGGACATGGTTCTCTCTTGTGATAGAAGAATGTCAACTTTTACGCATCAGTAGTGTCACTAGCCTTTATGCAAATAATACCCTACCTGAACTATTTGCAGTTAAATTTTGAAAAAAAGCATGCAGGGATTATTTGCATATATGCAGTATATTGTCAGTAGACAATTCCAAAGGAGAAAAATTTTTAAAAAGCTTGAAACTAACTCCTCAACTACCTTGAAAAACAGCATCGCCATGTTCAGACTTACCACTGGACATGACTGCATAAAATTGTATTGCTATCATCTCCAAATTGTCCCTTGTGCAACAAGGAAGAAGAAATGGCTGTGGAACAGCTATCAATCTGTGAACAACTTAAATTGTATCCAGACTTCAAAATATTGGGAGGCAAGAAGGAGAATGCTTTGTTGCTAAATACTGAGCATTAGCTATGCTTGAATTAACATAACTTGGGTATTCTGATAGTTCCCTCGGTGTACTATACACACGTGGTAGTGGAGTGGCACAGCCAATAAGACTTTGTGGCCACGGAATCCCGTCATGAAGTCTATTGGTTACTTCAAGGAAGTGTGTATATATATACACACACATACTTTATTAACTTCGGAAAGTTATTTGGATAAATATTTAACAGCAGTTCTTGAAACTTCTTCTAATGGGAGGTTGGTAGAATAAGACATAGTGATGTTTTGTTGAAGTAAATATTTGATTTGCAAACATTCTGCCAAGGTGTTAAGTGTTACTAGTTTACTAATGGTTATAGCCGATTTTGTGCCTTTCATGCTTCCGAGAAATATAGATTTTAACGTTCTTAATTATTAAAGTAACACAGGAATGAAACTGATTTCATACGGGTTATATGTGGTGGAAAAAAAGTTATAAGGCTTGCAAGGCATTATTCAGGAAACTTGTTATACTTAAGATGGCATGTGCTTATATATTGGAGACAGCACTGGTTGTAAAAAAGAATAGCTACAAATTCCAAAATAAAGAATGTTCATACGCACATACTCAAAAGAGCAAGGATATACATTTAATCTAAACTAGAGCCACTATATGTAAGAATGGAGTGCTTCACTCCACCATATGTTCTATAATTCACTTCCAGATGACATTAACTCTATAGATAACTATAAAGTTTTCAAAAACCGAACATAGGCCTTCTTGTAGAAGCACTGCTTCTACATTATAAAGGAATATTTGGAACATAATAAATATTGATTGCATAAAAATACTGTTTAGGTAGCTTAATTTGATCACACTATTTAACAGCTATATATATTATCAAAATGAGTTGTTAGCTAAATTAATGTTATAATGGACATATCCGATGTCAGTGTAGCTGTACAATACTGATTTTATGGGTGAATAAATGGAATTGAAATTTGCCAGAACCTTCTGTATAATACTGAATTATTTTTTCAGTTTCTCGCGAGTTGGAATTTGCTTGCTGGTGCTGCATTACATGTCTGAAGCTCTGTTTCATGCTGGGAGATTGATTTACTTCCTTGACAGAGCCGAAAATGGCAGTAAAGGTACGTCTCTCAAAGCGTGTTTCTAAGTTTGAAAGCACCTCTACTGAGTTGATGTACAGTCAGTCACATTGATAGCATGCTTTTTTTGTTACAGCTAGCTACTTGGTAGCAAATGTAGTGTTTGTATTTGTTCGACTGGGGTCTATTATCCTATCTGTTTTAACATTCTGGTATGGACTGTCACTGAGTGATAACCAGGGTATAGACATTGAAACTGGAAACTTCAATACACAGATTATTAGGTAAGTAACTTTGTTAAATGTTGATCACACTGAAAACCAAACCCAAGGAGGTGTACTTTCTTCTTTAGCAGTTTCAGAAATAACTAATCTGCTTTTTAAATAATGGAGTTGTTAAAGTCATACACATCACAGGAATGGTTTTTAAGACAGTTTAAGAATAAAAGAAGAGATACTGGTTGACTGCTAGTAGAGATGTGAGTTATTTTTGTGTAACTGTTATTACTAGGGCCCGGATTTTTAGGTTCTTAAAATTGACTTTTTAGTTATTTTTGTATCTTAAAAAAGTTTTTTTTTAGTTCTTTAACCCCCTGAATTAGTTTTTATATTATTATTGTTTATTAATGTTATTATTAATTGTCCTCTTTTTATAGCAATGTTGCTGATATGTCCTGTAGATACTTTGTGCACCTCAAAATGCGATTTTTGGCCAGAGGGCACCTGGAAAATACATAAATAAAATTATAGTTTATATGCTATGTGAATTATAACAGGTGTTTAATCCTTACCTGCATTCCAGCATTCGAGAACAGGTCGTACACGTTCTCCTGTAAGGTATGTTTATCTGCACAGCACCTAGCCGCTTAATGCAACTTTATCTGTGCAGTATAGAAGGTGTTCATATTTGTTCAAGCTTTTGTGTCTGTGGGCATGGTTTCTTTCACTTTTGGCAGATTTGGCAAAATATTACTTTGCCATCTGTGGTGAAGTTCAGATCGTTACCTATCCACTGACGAATCAACCAACTTTGAGATGAGCTGACTTTAGGCATGACACTAGCTCCTTAAATTACCTGCTTAATCTAAGGAAAATTGACTTCTAACGACCCCGCGTTCTTTGCTTGCAACAATACCGAGCTTGGTCCCACACAGCTAAATACAAGTCAGTTGCCTCTTGCATTGTTCTCATTACTCCTCTAAGCATACATAAGCGAAAAGACGTAGCAAAGACGTAACAGTCAAAGTCCATTCATAATTTCATAAACATTTCATTTTCCCATTTTAAAATAAAGTTGTTTGTTTTCATTTTAAAATTGAGACAGAATATTAAAAGACCCGAAAAGAAAATCGTTTATGTGAATATTTGTTAAGGGTGTAATTTGTTTTTGATGTTGGTATGACTTGGTTAAATGACGAAAACGTGTTACTAATGTTCATTGTTACAAACAATTAAGTTTGTTTAAAGACGTCATAAATATTTCCATATTTAATTTTAATATATATGTATAAATAAAAGAATTATATGTGTTCAATATTGAAAGCGAAGGGAGAATGGCTACGGATCGCTTCCCTAACAATGCGGGAACTATTTGATGAACGCATACACGGATGTACATGAAAAGAAGTGTAATGCGTCGCCAATTGTCTAGTCATTAGCGTCTATGTGTTTGGGGTTGATGGACGTATTTTTATGTGTGCCCGTCATAAAATAGTAAAAGTAAATTTACTAAGTGTTTAAAGACCGTTAATTTGTGTAACATAAGTGAAACATTAGCTAACTTTAATAAGTTAGTTAATACGAAGTACGCGAGTAAATAAAAGGACGTAAAATAGACGAAGTGTAAAGTGATAGAAAACACATTTAGCAAAATATCGCTAAATTTTCAGACATTAAATCTCGGCGATGCTAGGGAAGTCGATCCACTGAAATAAAAGATTTGTAACTGTGATACGATTTAAATACTGTGAACAAGAAGGTGCGAATAAAGCATTTCACTAAAATTAATCCCGAGTGTATGTTCAGTCCATCCAGTACCACGACCCGAGATAACGGAAGAGTCAAAAGCTCATCACCATCACAACTTCGTAATATATAAAATCAGCACCAAAATAAATGGGAGATCTAGCCTCTTTTAGGTTTTAAAGTCTCATTTAGCTATTTTTAGGTTTTATAAGATTCAAGCATTTGGCTTCGATGATCATGAAACAGATAATTAAATTAACTATCAAGGAATAAAATAGTTTAAAAAACTAAGAATCCGGGCCCTAGTTATTACTATTAGAGGTATAGGCCATTAGTAGTTACCAGTATCAGTTAAGTTATTGTCACGCTTATCATGTTTGCAATTACATCACATTAATGGTTACCTATAATGATGAGCTGTAACTACTGTCTGTTCACCAGCTTATGGTCCAAGGGGAATGAGGGGCAGGGGAGAGACATTCCATGCAGTGTAACATCAGTTTTGTAAACATCCACGCAAACGTTGCTCTGCTGGTCATGTTGCCAACTTACATTCAATATTATTTGCGCTATGTTTACTTACTGCTAATTTCTCTTAATTTCAGTTGTAAAATCTTACTTGTCGCTAGTTTTATGTCGGAAGTAATGGTGAAAGTAATGTAGAAGTAGATAATCCTCCACCTAGGAGCGCTGTGATATTGTGGTTCCAGAACGAAAGGGTTCAGAGTTTGTTTTATGTCGGAAGTAATGGTAAAAGTAATGTAGAAGTAGATAATCCTCCACCTAGGAGTGCTGTGATATTGTGGTTCCAGAACGAAAGGGTTCAAAGTTTCAGTTTTATGTTGGAAGTAATGGTAAAAGTAATGTAGAAGCACATAATCCTCCACCTAGGAGTGCTCTGAAATCTGCTGTGATATTGTGGTTCCAGAACGAAAGGGTTCAGAGTTTCAGTTCTATGTCGGAAGTAATGGTAAAAACAATGTAGAAGCACATAATCCTCCACCTAGGAGTGCTCTGAAATCTGCTGTGATTTTGTGGTTCCAGAATAAAGAGGTTCAGAGTGACTTCTATGTGTAAATCAGATTTTTATAGGATGATTGAATCAAAGAAACCTAAACAGCCTCTTAAAGGTATTACTGCCTTTCTTCTATTACTTTCATTACCTGTACTTCAGGAGCAATTACTATACTATTAACTGACAAACTTTAATACTTCATTGTTTGATCCTGCAGGAGGGAATGAGAAGTGGTTGGACTGAATTCTTCCTCAATTTTATAACATGATTGGTTATTTTGATTTATTGGACCACACTGTCATTTATTTGTCCTCGTACATGTGATCTCAATCCCATAGAACTAGTTTGGGCCAAGGTAAAATAAACACGTAATGAAGTGTAGCAGGTGACTTCTCCTTATAGGAATTGCACGATATAATGCTCGAGGGTATATCACTCAAGACCGAAATAGACTGGCAGTGTTTTCTAAAAATATAGAAAAGGCAGAAAATGATCAGTGGGAAAAATACAAAGTAATTGAAACATTGTTTATGCTTTATAGCTAAATATACTACATGAACTGAAAATAACATTTGAATTGTGCTATTTTGAGCAAGTTCTTTACTTTAATCTAGCGCGAATGCACATTCCAAGGTTGGCTACATTATTGTGGAAAGAGGATGCTATTATACAGGCAGTTTCATGCGTCTTAGAGGGTCAAATGACTACAAGAGCTGCAGCTGATCATTTTAAGGTTCCTAGAACTACACTCCAAAGAAAAATATGTCTTAGGAAACCAGCAAACCAATTGTGACTCCCCAGATGGGCTTTTTCAAACCAACATTTGAAGAAGAGTTTGTATAAATATTACTAGAGCATGAGAGATTTGGATTCAAAGTTGAAAAGAAAAATAAGGAACTTGAAAAAGAAACTGTAAAAGAGATAGAGACAGTTAAAATTTGAGAAACAACAGAAGTCGGAAGAAGTTAGGCCTGGAATCCAGATTAAAAAGAAAACCAAACCACAAGGAAAGAAGAAAAAAGAAATCAAGCCTATAGATTATAGCAATACAAAGGTGGGCACATCAAAAGAAGATGCAAAAAGACTGCATTATGTGTGTGGAGAGTTTTGAAGAAAACTGGATCCAGTGCAAACCATGTGAGGGGTGGGCTCATGAACTTTGTGCGGTAATTGAAGACCCTTTCTATTATTATTGTGATTACTGTAAAAACAATAACTGTTAGATAAAGCTTAGTTAAACCCGTATTCTTTTTTCTGAAAATTATGAACTGATTTTTGTGATAGTTTTTGTTCACAAAAAACCATAATTTGTATTTGTGTGAATACAAATGACTTTTGTCAATTAAATATTTGCTTTTTTATTTTGAATTGCTTCATATATAGATAAATAAACATTCTGTATGTTATTTTACCCCAAAAGTATTTCATTTAATTTAAAATCCTGTCTTTGTATGGCCCATACTACCCAACCTTTTCTCTGGCCACCAAATATAAGCCTTTTTTTAAAACTTCAATGTGTGTGTGTGTGTCTTGACTATCATAACTTTTTTAAATCATATACATAAGGGAAGTGTTCAAAGGAACACTTTAATGTATCTGTGACCTTTTTTGTGCAAAATCAAACATATTATAAACGTTTTTCCTTAAGGGGCCCATACTATCTGCCGTTCCCCTACTTTATTTGATGCAATCTAAACTAAAGCTTGTGTGGCTATGTCAAGCAGTGGTTAATGATTGCACTTGCTTCTGCATTCCTTCACAGGGATCCTAAATATAGACATCACGTGGTGCAAACATAGCAAAGGAAAATGTATCTTTCTCGCCAACATCAGGGCTGAAATAAACCATTCATTAAATGTTCAGGACATCAGTTAAAACAGGGATGGAAAAGCCACATGTCATACCCAGGAAGGTGGGCTTTGACATAACACAGCTACTCCTCTATTGGAGCAGTGGTGTAATGCAATTCCTAGTTTTGAAAAGCAAAATGGCTGTTTATGAAAATTCAATGTATACATTAAATAAAAAAAAAACTAAAATGCTATTCCCTGTCCATCTTGGCTACACTTTTCACTGAAATGATTGTAAACTTGGATGTTGTTTTTGTAAGATGCCTATTTGCAAGCAACGGATGTTTTTCTAATACTGTATTAAACTTTTCTTTTTTTAAGGCTTTGTAACAGTGAATGCAAGTTCAGGTATATGAGTACTATGCACTCAAATTTTGGGACATGTTTGCTTCACTTACACTGTAAATTAACAGAAGATATTTCGGAAGCTCTTGCTTCCATCATTGACTGCAATTCGACTGGCAGCATTCCCTCTAGTCCCTGGTAGATGACAATGAATTTGGTATAGACGTCCGAAATTGGGATTTCAAAGTTCATAATTTTGGCGAGTTCTTGTGGATATTTCACTTCTTTTAATAGTCCACAGTTTGTGTCTATTTCATGATGGCGTTAGCAAAAGTGTGCTGTGACGGCTGATTTGTCTGTATATATTTAATGTTCTGGATGTGTTCTTTGGTACAGATGTTTGTTGTATTTGGCTTTATCGATGTGTACTCTAGTGCGCTCGTGACAGTTAATCCTGTCGATCCCAGGTTTTGAGGTTTTTGGCTTCCAGTCTTTGGGATGTGTTCTCAACAGGTTCTTCAAGCTGAAGTTATTCTGCAGAGCTTGGAGAAAATCTTCTGAAACTTGTCATGCAAAATGGATGGATATATATGTGAATTTCTTCATTTTCTGTTTGTTGTCCAAGGGTCTTAGAGTTGTGATATTGTTGATTTCTTTGTTGCTTTTAAATTTTTATATTTTCCTGTTTGTCATTTTCCATTAAACCCATTGCAAAGTGCTATTTTCGTGATTTACTGATATTCTTTGTCATATTTGCCCTTAGAGAAAAATTAATTAGTATACCAGACTGTTGCAAATTGCACGTTGGTGTTTCTATTTGTCACTGTTGATTTACAGTATAAGTGACGCAAACATGTTCCAAAATTGGACTACATAATATTCCTATAATGCCTATGTCCCACGGTCCTGCCCAAAGCATTGTGTACGTCAAAAGTGAGTCGTGAGACACCAAGAGTTGGATTCAATTTTGTTGCATACAATTTCTATCCTGTTTTTTTTGTATACAATGCGATTGAGTTGCATCTAATCTTTTCATTCAATAGCTTGAAAATAGCCAATCAGCGTCTACAACCTAACAATATGGCGGACTGCATAGGCAACATGTAGTCAGCTCTTGTATATGTACGACTCATGACACTTTTAATGTGATGGGTATTTTAATAAAACATTTAATTTTTTTCTGGAAGATCCATTAACAATTTTTCGTGACCATTAACATAAGAAATCCAGTTAACAGTATGTTTAAATTTTATGTTATGAAATGAGTTGAAATCTTCTGTCCATCCATACTAAGATTAAAACCATTACAGTTGTTCCTCATCTTTTTCGTGTTTGCCTCATATTTGTGTCCTGGTGTGTAATTTTGCCTTTGACACAATGTAAAGGGTTGAGGAGTCTTTGTCTATTCGTAGAAAATTGTGATAGTTTTCCGGGTCCTCTAACCCCAATTCGTTTTGTAGTAGACCCAATATACCTCTGCCCGTGCCCTCTTCTTGTGACCGTCTCCACCAATGTCTTTTACTTCTAATACATCTTTTCTTCCTATTGAGACTCGTGGAAATGTATTACAAACCTATTCTTAATATAGTAATTGCTAAATTAATATTTGCATCTGCCATGTTTATATCTCACGCTTGCTATGTGAACTGTCATTTGTATTGGACCAAAATGAATCATAGTGTGACAACACTGTTTCTTTTGTGTGCAGTTCCATTGGATACAAAAAGTTTGGTAAAAAAAGTTGAACTGTGGGGCACCGGCTTAACATTAAGCATTATTTGTTTTTGCCACATTTTAATGATTCCCTGAATGTGTGTTGAATTTGTGTTTGAATGGTTGGTATTCACACTGCACACACCTTCCTCTGCAATGAGAATTCAAAGAATAACTGATTAATCACAAGATTTGACGTGTGCTAGCATATTATGAATGACCATTCGCTTAGTATATTTCCTTTGTTATGCAAAGTGTTTATTCAGTGTTCAGATATCACTTCAGGGAATTCATTGCTGCAGTTCTTCTATATGCAGGACAATGACAGTCATGCATACAGTTGGTAACTAATAGCCAAGATACTTTCAGCGTTAGGGCAACAGCAGACAGCATTAACAAAATTATATTTTGTAATATTTTAAGATTTAGTGTATATCCATTACCGTAAGCAATGAGTTCTTATAACTGCAATAAAATATGAAGTTCTACACATTTTCTACCCCAATATTTCGTGATACAATACATTTATTAAGGAACTTTGGCATAAGCATGCGACAAGAGGAAGCACATGCTTTTGTTTACATCAGAGCGTTTGGAATGAACAGTAGACAGTGTTGTAGACTCCCTTGCTCTGCATATAATGCACTCTTGTTTGTTACAGATTTCCACATATATTCCTCTATCCGTTTCCTTTTCTATAGGCTATATAGTTCCCCTTTCCTTTTGCTTAGGGTATATAGTTCCCTTCTATTGTTCCTCACATTTCTATTCTGTTCCTTTCTACTTTCCAAAAGCCCCTAAATGTCTCTCCTCTTGTCCCCATACATCTCCCATTCCTGTCCTGTTTAGGATTTAATAAAGTAATCAAAAGCTTATGACTATGCCTATAGGCTGTAAGAAATAGCAGAAGATATTGGTAGGTGATAATCGGTGCCAAGCAAGAAAGGGATTTACAGTTCGTACTGAGAGAGAGGCAGCATTGCTGCTTATTGCGACCATGTGGAGAGTGCTGTATGATTATGTGTATGAAGAAGATTGTTGAGCACACATTATTTATATCCATTGCGAAGACGATAGTAAACTACTAGATCTACATTCAAAGGAGTAATCAGTGCTAATCAGTGTAAAGATTTGTGTTAACAGAAAAGAGACATACCTGTGAAATGTTGATGCATATTCTAATGGTAAAATGCTACGAATATCTGAATCACTTGCATTACTGTTGTTTTTGCTGCTCTTACAGAACATATTTCCCGCACTTGTCCTTTAATTGGAATACCTTTACCAAATACAGTTTTATTCAATGTTTGAGAGGTAGAATCGGAACTGAAAAATTCAGTGCTGCAGCACAGGTCCAATTCTACCTCTCAAACATTGCCCACACACGGTTTGTATGTTTAAAAGCACCAACAATAAGTTTGTTGGCATAAATTAATAAATAAGTTTTATTCAAATAAGGAAAAGTTGAAGCTATTAACAGTGAAGCAACAAGATTCTAAAGTAAGAACAAATTAGAAACTGATAATGATCCTTTAAAATCATGTATTTCAACTTTTAATAAGACTCTCAACGAATTGAAAATTATACCTAAAAAAGAAAAAAGTATTTTAAAAGTCAATAATCCTGTTTTACCCAGATTGTATGCACTTCCAAAAATACATAAACCAGGAAATAAAATGAGACCCATTATAAATTCTATAAATTCACCTACATATAATTTAGCTAAATGGTTAACTAAAAAATGTAGTACTTTTGAAACATTTGAGAGTTTAAGTATTAAAAATTCTTTTGAACTAGTAAAAAAGATTAATAACCTAGTATTGTCTGATAATGATAAACTCGTTTCTTTTGATGTTATTGCTTTATTTCCTAGCATTCCTAGAAAAAAGCTTTTGATTTTTTTAAAAAAATGGTTAAATTCTTTAGAATTAGACAATGACTTAATAGATGATTTTGTAAAACTTACAAATCTTTGTTTAGATCAAAATTTCTTTAGTTTTAATGGTAATTTTTTTCAACAAACTTCTGGCTTGGCGATGGGTAGTCCACTTTCGCCATTTCTTGCTAATCTTTTCATGAGTTTTTTTGAAACTCAAATTACAAAATCATTCCCTCTAATTTTTAAAATATGGTATAGATATGTGGATGACATTTTTGCTGTTGTCCCTAAAAAACAGATAAATGATGCTTTAAAACTTTTAAATTTACAAGATAAAGCTATACAATTCACTTTGGAAACTGAGAATAATGGATTCCTTTCATTTCTGGACTTAAAAATTAAAAGACATAACAATAAATTGAAATTTGGTATTTACAGAAAATATACTCATACTGATAATTACATAAAATATAAAAGTTTTAATCCTTTTGCACATAAATTTGCTGTTTTTAATAGTTTAATTTATAGGTTAATAAATATACCCCTTAATAAAGATGAATTTGACATAGAATATAAACACATTATTAACACTGCAGTAATTAATGGTTTTAATACAGATTTTATACATAAAAGGATAGAGGAATTTAAGTATCAAAAAGTTGCCAAAGAAGTTTCAACCCTTAAAAAAATAAAAGATAATTGTATTTTTAAAAAGTTTACTTACCATCCATGGGCTAATAAAAAATTTACAAGGATTTTTAAAGACTATGGAATAAATTTGGTCCCTCAAAATAAATTTAATATACAAAATTTACTTAATTTTTCAAAAAAAGATAAAATACCAAATTATAAAAAATCTGGCATTTATCAATTTAGCTGTTTAGATTGTGATAAAGTTTATATTGGTAAAACTAAACGGCATCTAGAAACCAGAATAAAAGAACATTTTAGAAATATTAAATATAAACAAACTGATAAATCAGCTGTGGCAGATCATTTTTGGTCATTTAATCATGACATTAATTGAGAAGTTAAATTATTAAAACAATTAAGTAATCCAATAGATTTAATGGTTTGGGAAAAAAATTTTATTTTAAAAAACAGGAACCGTGTCATGAACTTCGAATTACCATCTATAGATTGTATTTATAAATTTTTGTTTTCAGAGATTGGTAAATAAAAATTGAATAAGAGTAATTGTTTTTCAGAAAAAATAAAAGATTGTAGCTTGGCAACGAGTTTGTTTATATGGCTTTGAGAATGAGCTGGACATAGCTTGAAACCCCAGGGTCAGCACCAAAACAATAAGATAAGTGAAGTTTTTAGTTTCTAATTTGTTCTTACTTTAGAAGTTTTATTCAGTTCGTGAGTATGCTCAATTTTTTGTTTGGCAGCACGGTCTTTCACTATTTTTCAACATTGTTAAATATTCATTAAAAGCTTTGGCACAATTGCAAAAGCTTGCAAAATACACACACACACACACACACACACACACAGAGAGAGAGAGAGATAGACTCAGACACATGTAAACAAAAGGCAAATAACCATGTATATAGAATGATGCAAACGAACTTCTCAGCACATAGGCAATCTCTGATGCAAGTATTGCAAGCACGGTCTTGAGGATGGCATTATTTGTTTATATGCAGCGATAACAGAACACAAGCAGTTTGTGTTACTGCTGGGTTCCTCATCAACCACATGCTAACCATGTGTTACATACCGGCAACAGGGTCCTTGCGTGTACTGTTGCTATGGACCGATTAGTCTCTTAGCTCCTTTTCATTGCAGTGACAACTGCTATGACGTATCGATCCCCTCACATTTATTTATACGTGGTTAACATCTGTCAATCCCCTTCTTAATTGGTGCCGACTATAGTATGGGTACAAAGAATGCAAGAAAACTAGCCAGGCATGTCATGATGGATGGCAAGTTTGATAAAACATGATCATCTTGCATTGCTACTGCTTGCTGTACTTTATATCTCTTACCTGTATTCCTGCAGAGGTAAACTGTATAAGTAACGATGAATGTTTGTATGAATAGATTAAGTCTCCTGGTAGCAGTATGTCTGCTGCAAGCTTGGCTCATGTGGAACTTCATCACATTCCACCTAAAGAGGATGAGGGAGCAGTCCCCAGCACAGCCTGTCGTCCGCAAACCCAAACAGGAGAAGAAGTCGCTGAAGAAGAAACGCGAAGAACGTGAGTATGTCCAGTTTGAGGGCACAGTATTAAAATAAAACTTAAGAAGTTGTATCGCATTATAAATCTTCAAATTTTGGTTGGTTGATATTTAATGTTAGGCTGTTGGTAGTAAAACCATTTACTATCGTGCAGTCCAGTATTTTGACAAGAGGTTGGTATGTTGATTGAAAGCTTGGCAGTGGAGTAGGTGGTTTCTCTGCATTTCTTCTATTGGCCCTGTGCACCATCCTTGATCAAGATTTTACTGTGGTAAAATACCTACTTTACTGATATGAACCATCATTTGTGGTGCATTGAAAGTTTATCAAAGATTTTACCACAGTTAAATCTGACTGGCCATTCATAGCTAATTTTCTTTGATTATCTCCCAGTTCATTGTGTTGTAACATTAAAATGGGGAGCAGTATAGGTTAGAATTCCCAACCAAAAGAAATGCTCCATTTTCATCAATGAACTCATCCTGATAAAGTTATGGTCTGTCTTTGTAGTTTTTAATGTTTTAGTGCTTTTTATGAAACAAGTGCATTAATATCCTGGCCAAAGATTAACAAAAATCCACACAGCCATGTTATAATTGTGAGTTGAAGCACACTTCAAGAACAACACTGAAAAATAGCAAGCAATGAATACATTTAGTGCAATTAAAACATTTCCGGTAATGTTAGGATATACTATTCTGGCAACCTAACAAGGTCAGTGCCAAAGCTTGAAGTTAGCCTGTTGGGTAGCTTGTATAACTCATTCAAGAAGTTCTAAGTTCAAATCTTGTTTGGCGAAAATTTGTTTCTTTTTGTTTTTTCTATTTCTTTCAGAAGTTGAATGTTAACTGAACTAAATGGAACTTAAATCAATATGAAAATGAAGGAAAGGAAGAAGAGTTATTAGTTGAGCATGTTTTTCTACTTAATTATAGTCAGTCTCGATGGCTCAGTTGGTTAGACGCTGGCCTACTGATACCAAGTTCACGGGTTCAAATCTGGCCCAGACCGATGGTTTTTAAGTGTGCTTAAAAACAGCTCCATGTCAGATTTACTGGCACATAAAAGAACTCCTGCGGGACGAGATTCCATCACACGGGCAATGCTGATATGACCCTGGCAATTGAGTGTCATTAAGGAGTGTAATTTAATTTTATAAGGCCAGCTTTTTCCACTTATCCCACTTATTGCTTCTATTTCTTGCTGTCTACTTGAACAATAATTAACAAAGATATTCATCTAGTGAATAGTAGCATCCTTCTAAGCATCTATGACATTGGAGCATAATCTTCAGTCTAATTTCCTTTCATCCTGGCTTTAATGCTTGGAAATTCCTATGCCTGATCATTAGTACTCATTTCTGTATGAAGTCTAAATCATTACTAGGCCTAATTGATGCTGATGCTGGAAAAATCCTATAACAATATATTCACAGCATGTTACACAAAAGCTCAGTGATATTTATAAATATATTAGTTATATTGCAACCCTTTATAGTCACCATCACGAATGAAGGCGGTTGCACAGAAGATAAATATCCAACCATGTCACAGTGACGTGTTTTCTAGCTGATCAGGCATAGTCTGTTTCAGAGCGCGTGTGAGAGTACTTGCCTACAGTTTAACAGTGAAATTAAATAATTCCGAGCAATAAGTCCACTACATTGTGTAATAGTTAGTTCGTTAACAGTTTGAATATGGCTGAATCAAAATAACGTTGCATTGTTCAGTCAATCCAGAGAAATGGTATATAATGCCTACAAATACTTGCTGAGGCAAATGGAAACAGTTGCAATGCAGCACTTCCCCTATTTCCCCTACCTGTGCATTGTCACTTATGCCATCGATCCTGATGGCTACTCTAATATTAAAATCCAATCTACATATTTTTTTCTTCCTTGTCTCCTGAAAGTTGTTCCTTACAGTGTGAAAGCACTTTGAAAATGTGTTTGTTACAACCATTTTGATTGTATGGCCTAGAGCAGGTGTGTCTAACTTGCAGCCCTCAATCTCATCACATGTGGCCTGCAGTGATATTTGTAAGTTATAATATTTATGAAATAGGTAATTCTATAAGGTTATAGAGAAGTCGCTCCACAGATCTCATGTAACCAAGATTCCCTAAGAGGTGGGAATTCCGGTGTCGGCACTTGCTGCTGTGAGCATATGGTTAATATTCTGAGAAATAAAAAATCTGATAGATTCATGTGTGTAATTCATGAAAGGTAATGTAGATAAACAGGATACTGACGTTATATAGAGCGGTAGGCACTGGCATGGTGCAGAGAAACTTGTTGGTTTTAAGAAATACCCAACCCAAATTTATTCTTATGATCCTACCTACTGTACATCGCTTTGAAATCTCCAGGCATTGTTTACTATTTTCAAAGGCGAGTGGGCACCAGATGTTTTATCGTTACATTTTGTAGATATTTCAAGTTAGTTTCCAGTTTGTAGGTGTAATACTCTATTTAAAATATATTGTTCAATTTAGACGTTAGAATTAGATTATACATAAAAACTTATATGCTAAATTTAATTTTAAAAGTAGCTTAACTAATATATGATTAATATTTTAATAAGAATAAGATATCAATATATTAGCTATTTTTTAAATTGGTTTATCTTAGAATTTAGATACTATTTAGTAAGGTAAACAAATCGAATCATGTGACCTGCAAACTAGTTCACCTTAATGGCAATGGCCTTTTTCCACAAAAGGTTGGACACCCCTATCCTAGAGCAACTTATAGGTCTGCAGTGTCTAGATGAACACTTGTGAGAGCTGTGCATTAGGTGAGGTTTAGATTTGTAGCAGTTAGAACTCGACTGAATCAACTCCCCTTTACTAATCAGACATCACCATTTGCTCTCTTTACAGACAAGCGAAACGTGGAAGATGACGAGCTACCAGAGGTTGATCAAAACACCAAGTACTCATTACGTTCCAGAGCTGTGGCTGGAAAGGCCAAATAAAATCATCTTGTTTTAGATTTTTCTGTGATGCGGCGGTTCTTTGGATGTCCATTGTGTTTCTTTTAAATTCCCCATGTCTAGGTTCCAAATTCTTTCACATGAAAGTTGTTTCACCAGAGCTCTTGATGTTTGAGGTGGTTGTAATAATAAATCATCGTTTTAAGTTATCTAATTTTCAATTAAATGTGAAGTTTATTTTGAATAATTATTGAAAATGAATTTAACAAATAGACTGCACTGTCATCAATTACAGTTTGAATCAGTGGCAGTTCCTTGGTGATCGCATGCTCACAAGTGCACACCCAACAACTTTTCATGTATGTGAACCTCTATTTACTATAGGTAATATGAGAAGGTAAAATGTCCAGCTTTCTTCTACATAAACTTGCATTTCCTTCCTGAACGACCATTTCGCTCCCTCTCGTTTCGCAGAGGTGGCGATTAGCCTTCCACCGGCCTAGCCAACTTTACGTTTCTAAATATAATGTAGCCATTTTCTGTATTAGCCTGAGAGTTATGTTAATGTTACAAACACATTGCATGTCTTTTTATTAAACCATTATAAATGCATACAATTGATCTTTACAATTTGCTAAGGCCAATGCTTCAGTTTGGGATAGTTGTTTTATTACTGTGTTTATATTTTTTATTTGTTAGGTTTGTGTTTCTGGTAGCGAACTGTATGCATTTGTGTCTGTCCTTGGCAGTAAATTTCAACGTGTGCAATTGTGGAAATCTGTGCTTCCACTTCTCATAAGGTGAGTGTTCTACGTGTGCAATTGTAGAAATGAATAGCGTTGCGAAACTAAAGGAGATAAATCTCTCCATTTTATCCTTGGAAAAGAAGCTGAAAATTAAAAATGAAGGCAGACCGCTGCCACCAATCTGTTTAGTTCAGGTGACATTATTGTAAAGGGAAAACTATTACAAGAAAATTTAATGAAAGTATGTATTCAACTTTTTCGTGGATATGTGCTCGTGAAGGAACCAACCAGCTCTTCTGTTTTATTCATTTGCGAGCGACAGAAGTGCACCAGGACAAATAATGGTTGTGGTGATATCGGTTACATTAAAACAAAAACTGACAGAACATGAAGGCTCGATGGTCCATATGAATTGGAATTAGAACTAAATGTACTAGGAAAATATATCTTAGCAGTTAGTGTTTTTAGGCGTAACGTGGAAAAACACAATGAGGAAATTACTAAGAACAGATATGTCTTGTCGTAGATATTTAACTGCATCAAATTCTGCAGAGCGTGGGAGTTGGCTCTCAGGGGACAAAAGTCGAAATTCATTGAACCCCAGCGTGTTTCAAGGACTGATGAACTTCACAGCAGAATTACATTCTGCGGTGAAAGAACATCTTAAGCAAGCCTGCATTTTTCGAGGAACGTCGAAAGAAATACAAAATAATTTATTGCAGTGTATGCTTGACGTACACCAAGAAGAAATTAAGGGAGAAATTTCTAAAAGCAGAGTACATTGCTGTAATGGTCGAAACACCTGACGTTTCATATCTTTTTTAAATGGTGGTTGTGTTTCGTTACCTGTTACCAAGTGGCAAGCCAGTGGAAAGATTCTGGACATTTTTAAATCCAGATGGACAAGATGCGAACGCTCTACCCCTGTGTGTGAAAAATGCACTGTAGTAGTATCTGTGAAAGTGAAAAAACCAAGTCGTGTCTCCTGCCGGGGAAGGAATTCTTTGACAAGCCGGGGAAATTATTGAATGGGAGAGTAAATCCCCCCTCCCCATTAATTCGAACCCTACTGCACACCCACTGTGAAGTCACGAGCTGCCACTGATTTGAATACTTTCATACATCCAGAATGTTCATGTAATTTATTGTTAAGGAGAGAAGTGTTTTATGAGATTGATTTTCACTAAGGTTGAAACTACAATGTCCACAAATTTGTTCTTACATAGTTATGTTCTTATGGTGATAACAAAATGCATTTGGTAATATTTCTCTGTGGTATGGGATGAAGATAGCTTAGTGAGGGTCTGTAAGTTTTATACTTTTGTTATTCTGTATATGTTTAAATATTATTTGAGACATATGTACATATTTAAATATGTTGTTAAATAAATAAACATGAAATTTTACATTAAATTCAATACAAATAAAAAACAAGTTTAAGTTATTGTCCAACCATCACAACAAATACACAAATGTTCCCATTAATATCAATATACTTCTCAAGTGTAGGAGGTATATGTATATAAGTATGCCAGGTGGACGGGAAGTCATTACATTAATTTAAACCAGTGATAGATCTCGGTATTTGGAACACATTTTGTATCTTATCCTTTTGTCTATTTTCTGTGGAGATAGTTTATTCGAAAACAGCTGAAAGACAAGCTGGCAACACTGCAGATTGTGTGGGTGTCACTTTCACTAGGTCAGTACATAAACACTGCAGCAGCGCGTCTCAAGAGTGTAAACAAATACCGTGCCAGTGTAGGCCAATCAGAATTGTTATCTCCCAGAACATTACACCACCCTGCATCGTTTTTACAAGCAACTGACCTGTTGACACACACGTCAGTTTGGATCCCTGATCAACCTTAACGCAATGTTGCTGAGTTACTTTACGTCTGAAAAAGCTGCTCGGAACATTCCTTTAATTCTTTTGAAACCTTGTGTAATGTCCCATAAGTACTACCAAAACTATGTCAGAAATAAGTTACTCTACGCATTTTACAAGCAACAAACTATTACCTTCGTACATTCTTGTGGAATTGCACATCCAATTTGGAACAAAAGCTTCTTTTAATCGGCTAATCAAAAAAGAAAATGCCATTAGACTTTCTTTATAATGCTTCTATGAAGCACATATTAAAAGGGAATGTAATGAGTTCCTTTTCACCTGGTGTGTATGTGTTTGTGCATGCATTTTTAATTTTATGTAAAGCCTACATAAGTTCACAAAACCATTTATTCTATTACACTTTCACAGCCTCGCAAAATAGCATAGCAACAGCAAGTTCACATTATATTCATTGATCATGGAGTTTTAACACAGTCAAATTTGGTGCCCCCCCCCCCTTTCTTTTTTTAACTTGTGCTTTTAACTTTTCCTATTTATATTTAAAACTGTCTTTCTATAGATATATTAACAGACTGTATCTTTATGGCAATCCTAAATTAGGGCAATTATCCAACTACTGTATTTTCTCTCTTAGTTTGTATATGTTGGTTACTGAAGGCTATTGGGCAAGTGCAATCTAAGACTAAATGTTGTAGGAATAAACTGTCAAACAACCGACAGTGTCAGGTAATTAATAACATTAATTTTATTTGTATAATTATCTCTAGGGTACAAGAGAAAACAAATTAGGCTAAGTTATTATACATGCATCAATTTACAAAAGTGAGAAATAGTTGAGATATGGTGGTGTTGATTAGACAAGTGTATGTTGCCTCTCTGATGGCACAAAACCATCATCCCATTCATATATACATGTTAACCTAGGCATAGTAATCTAACACAGGATAAATTTTGGTAACATGGTACCCTGTCATCCTGTTTATATACACACACTAACCCAGGTGTTAGAGCCTACGCGATGCTATCACATACGAATAGACATGGGACAAAATTTGATCCAGGTATAATAGCTTTTCCACAAATTTTAGTATTTTTAATGGCCCTAGGTTCTCAGGAAGCAAAGTAAACATGACTACTATAAATTCTGGTTACACAACTATTGTTGAATGAATGGTAACCAAATTTGGGTTGGATAGCTTGTTTCTACAATTGCTTTTAACTTATTGCTTATAACAATAAGTTAATGCTTGAAGTTATGCAAAAGTGATACAAGTGACATCCTGCTTCTAAACGCAAACTGAAGTAACTCATACTTAATGTGCAATTTCCTTGGGTTGTATTTGTAGTAGATCAACGTGGTTTAGCACAGTTTTTGTTATTTTGATAACGCCCAAACCAATTTTCGAACTTGGGACCTTTTGGATGTGAGGCAGATATGCTACCACCTCACTTCAAAGGCAGGCTTTTTTTATTTTGTTCTTTACAGTATATCCTAAGTGTTAATTTTTTAAGCATATTAAGTAATAATTTTTAAATCTCAAAATAAATGCAAGGCTATTGGGCAAATGAAACCTAAGCCTTAAAGTAGTAGGGATAAATTGCCAAACTGTGGGCTACACCAGGTATTTCAGCTAGTCTCATAATTAGGTCCCAGATTAGGGTAATTTTTTCTGCATTTTTAGACATTTTTACTTGATAGGACATTTTTTTTACAGGTTATAAATCATTTTTAAGAGCAAATCCAGACCTTTGTCATTTTTTGCAAGTTTGGTAGCATTAATCTCATTAGTACTATAACAGAATGTATTATATAATCTAAAAAAAAATATTGTGATTTGTAAAGGAAAAACGCCTTGTTTGTAATTATTGATAATAGTTTGAATATTGTTAATATTTATTTGTATTGTGTTAATTCAGAAGCGTTACTTATGTTAATTTTGCTTATTGCTTTCATAGTATCAAATACAAGGAAACACATGGCCTGCATTGATATGACTACTTCATATGTCAGAGAATATGATAAAAAATGCTCGTTGCCAAGTAGTTTGCATCTATGTACAAAAAGGAAATCAATAAACCTGAAAAGTTCATCGTACAAACTTTGTCATGCTAAAACATATTGTGTACTGCTTCCGCAAATTTTCAAGTAGAACAGTTATGGACAGTCTCACCATAAATTGTAATTTTACAGCGAGTTCTTTGTACTTATCGATTAAATGGAAAACTTGTGCTTTACTAAAATTGAATGTCAAGTTAGAAAGAAGATTCTTGCCCTCATAATTTTATCTAAACCCAACATACTCTGAAGACCACTATAAAGTCACAGTTACATGAAGTTTCAGAACCTCAAAATTTTTAAATTCTTCCCGTTGCTTACTTGGTTTGTAGGCTGCAAAGAAATTAAAAATACATTATTTTATTTGAACCACACAGTAAGCCAAAAGCAAATTTTATATGCATTTCAAGACAATTAGTATGTGGGTAAGTTCAGTGAATCTTGATTGTGTGAAAAATTTAGCTTCACAAGCTACATGGAACTTTGAATTTAAAGAACTGATCACTGCCACTATAAAGAAAAGAAAAATACATGTATTTTAATCCTAAGGATATGTCACATTCTGTGAGGTGCAAATTGTGTATCCATTTTCATACATTTTTGTTTATAATATAATTTCATTTTATGGATATTTATTGTTGGACAGATGTGCCACCAAAAACTTGGTGAGAGATGGAAAGCATGTTTTTATATGCCAGTGCTTATTTCTTTAACATAGGTGCTGTAAATTAGTGAATATCAAGCAATTACAAGTAGCTCATAATAAAAGCTTATTCAACTACAAATAGTAAATAATGGGAAACTAAGATGATTTGTGTAGCATTACAAATGTAAGAGACAATTTGAGGTGCCTAGTATCAAAAGCCACCAAATCCATTTTTTGACCAAACTGAATTGTGCATCGCTTCTGATAGATTTTACCTCAAGGAATTCAATGCAACCATGATTGGGTGTTCAGCTTCATTGAAAAAGACCTGTAAAAATACTATCCTTCACCTTGAGGAGGGTGAATAAATTATCCAAAGCTGTGGAGCAGTATTCAAAGTAATTAATATTCCTGATCACAATTGAAAATCTTCAGCTGAAAAGGTCTTAAACTCAGGCAATGGCATTTTAGGCTTAAGCTAGAAAAAAAAGTTGAGATTGAAGGTGAAGTTCTTTTATCAAAATGCGTTTTGTAGAGCTAAGCTTATCACTAAGACTGATCTAAACGTGACGCACATTAGACCACAAAATTTAAAGAGAGAAGTACTTCTGCCAAGGAACATGATGTACCAAAATAACTATCAAAACATGTTGGAGAAGAATGGAGGAACAATGAGCTGCTTCAATTTTATTCTGCTTTAGAAAACCAAGAGAATTCAGGATCTCAGATTGAAGAAAATGAAGACGTAGTTCATGAGGAAGAAATAGACAAATATGTAATGTAAAATGAAAGAACAGTTTAAAAACTTAAGTCATATTTTTAATAATGCTTCTTGAATAGTGTTGTAATCAAGTGACACCTGCTTTTATTGGGTATTAAAACTAACTTCTTACATAACTAAAGTAATGAAAAAGTTATTTTTAAATTATGCTGGTAATAGAACCTCTTTTAATGATACACATAATTTCAAATCTTTGATTCTTCAGTTTCAGAAACCAATAAATCCCAATTTTACTATCAAATCCTGCCGCATCCAATTTTCCTCAAATTTGTTTCCGAAATATTTAAGAAACTATATTCCAGAAGTACTTTATATTAAAAAAATTTCTTGTTGAATGACTTAACATCAAAGTTTTATTATTTTGGATAATGGTTTATTCTGGGTAGTCTTTTTTTTTCAATATTCAAAAAATTAAGTGAATGGATATGGCGACATTTGATACTAGGTGCCTCATTTAATGTTTTTAATTCAGAAATGATAAAAAAGGCTGCAAATTTATCACCAAAGCTTTGACTTTTATATGGTTTATTTATGTATGCATGAGGCATACATAAAGGAAAATATTTAGGAAATAAGTTTTGTTACAACAAATTATTTTAATAGCTGTAAAGACCGTTCAAGGTTGGTTTCTGATTTTCCATTTTACAATTAAACGTGGAAGTGAAAAACAAAATCAGACCCGCTTAATCAGTTTGCACTTGCTGTTGAGATTCTTGTTTCACTATATATAATATTCTTGAGTAGTAACAGCATTCTTTTGGAAAAATGTTTCAGGTTTGCTTAGGGAAACAATTTTTGATAAACTTGGTGGTTGTTTATAACTTGTTTTTGTTTTTGTATGGTGTTGTGGTTGCTCAATTTGTAGAAAAAGAAACATACATAAAATAAAGATCTGTTATTCGTAACTAGTGAACTTGTTTTTAAACAAATAACAAAACTCAACTATCATCATCACTGGCACGACAGCCCTGCACCTTGACCTGAAGTTTTCCCCATTCTTTCCTGTTTAGTGCTGAGCTCCTCCAATTCTTGATTCCAATTGTCCTTACATCTTCTCTCATTCCATCTTCCCACCTTAACTTTGTTCTTCTGACTTTCCTGGTTCCTTCTGGCGTTGCATTCAATATCTTCTTTATCATTCTATCAATAGCACGCAGCACATGTCCTGCCCACTCCAATCTTCTGATCTTTATGCTTTCACAATGTCTGGCTCATTATATAGATCATACAATTCATGATTATATCTCCTTCTCCATTTACCATTTTCCTCCACTGGCCCAAAAATTTGCCTCAAGATCTTTCTTTCAAATATACTAAGTTGTGATT
The DNA here is from genome assembly GCA_030765045.1 of Tenodera sinensis. Classification (NCBI taxonomy): domain Eukaryota; kingdom Metazoa; phylum Arthropoda; class Insecta; order Mantodea; family Mantidae; genus Tenodera; species Tenodera sinensis. The sequence continues at coordinate 361,118,966 of CM060964.1, read as the reverse complement.
TATGCCAACAAACTTACTGTTGGTGTTTTTAAACACACAAACCATGTGTAGGCAATGTTTGAGAGGTAGAGCTGTGGTATTGAATTTTTAAGTTCCAGTTCTACCTCTCAAACATTGCCCACACACGGCTTGTGTGTTTAAAAACACCAACAGTAAATTTGTTGGCATAAATAAATAATAATTACCATCTGAAGGTTATTTAATCCTGGGACATAAAGTACTTGCAATAGTAAGTCACCATTGGGGTAATTGTTTCTGATGTGAGACTGCCTTTGTGGTTTACCAGGAGAAATACGAACTGGTTTGAGAATTCAATGCTATTCTGGCAGATTGTCACAGTAGCTCAATGGTTAGAGCAGCCGCCTGGCAAGCGAAAGGTCTGTGGTTCAAATCCCAGTTGTGGCATTGAATTTTCAAGTTCCAGTTCTACCTCTTAAACTTTGCCCACACACGGCTTGTGTGTTTAAAAACACCAACAGTAAGTTTGTTGGCATAAATAAATAATAATACTAAGTTGTCTTCATCTGATTTTGAAAGTGTCCAGGTCTCGGCACCATATGTTAATACAGGCTTTACTAAAACTTTATACACGAGGACTTATAGTTTTCCTGAACATCTTAGACTTCAAATGTGTTCTGAGACCATGATAACACCTGTTAGCACATAGTATACACTTTTGGATTTCAGAGCTAACATTATTCTTGGAATTAACTTCTGATCCAAGCTAGGTAAAGCTATGCACAACCTCAAATTTTTACAAACCAATTTCTATGTTGTGGAGCCACTAGGGTATTCTTCTTGTTTATGGGCATGCATTTAGTTTTTCCTTCATTAATTTGCAGATTCATCTTTCTTGCTGCTCTTTCAAAGCTGGTGAAAGCTTTTCTCATTGCTCTTGGTGTTCTTGCAATTATATCAATATCATCTGCATATGCCAAGATTTGGACTGATTTATAAAATATAGTTCCCCTCGTGTTAACACCTGAAACTCTAGTAACCTTCTCCAGAGCTATATTGAACAAAAGGCATGATAATGAGTCTCCTTGCCTAACTCCATTCTTGGTCATTACATCATTTGATACCATGTTCTGTATCTTAATTTGACTCCTAGTATTTTTCATGGTAGCTTTCACCAGGTTGATCAGCTTCTTAGGGATCTCCTTCTCTTCCATTGCTGCATAAAGATTATTTCTGGCAATACAGTCATAAGCTGACCTAAAATTAATGAAAAGATGGTGTGTATCAATTCCAGATTCTTTACATTTTTCAAGTATCTTTCGAATTGGGAAAATCTGATCAGTAGTAGCTCTTCCTTGGCAGAATCCACATTGATAGTCGCCAACAGAAAACTCAGCTATATTAACTTATATCTCCATACAAAAGCTTGTTTAATAGCTTGGCAGATGTAAAGATTTTTTTCAATAGCAGCTGGAAGATCGTGCTTACATTGGAGATAGGGATGTATCGGATGATAATAATCCACACATGGGTCAGGTATCATGTGTCCTTTAAAGGGTTCTGAAGTTGAAGACTTATCGGGTGTTTTAAAATGAATAAAGGGGTCTTAAGGCTTTGTGGTATTTATTATGTTTAACTTACAATTATAAATCATATATCAAATGAAAGAGCAACTCATTAGTTTTGTTGGGTACACCCATAGGCATGTGCACGCACTGTTTCCTCCGCCTTGTGTTAGAAAGCACTAGTAACAAAGATGGCGACTAGTAAACAGAAGGCCTTTTATGTTTTGCAGTTTGCAAGGACTAAATCTGTAGTTTCAGTGCAACGTGCGTTTCATTGTGACCCTCCAAGTGGTGACAAAACGTATATGGTAACAGTTTGTGGACACCGGCTGTTTTTGTAAAAGGAAGAGTATGGGACGACAAAAATTGCCTGAATAACATGCTAAACGTGTGAGTGTCTTTCATGCATAGCCCCAAGAAATCAGTGCAGAAGTCTAGTTGTGAATTAGCAATTCCATTGACATCTATGTAGACAGTTTTAAGGAGACCTTACAACTACATCCTTATCGTTTGCAGTTCTTACAAGCTCTAAAGCCTGCAGACTACGGTTTGTGTGCCAACTTTGCAAACAAAATGTTGCTGCATGAAGATGGTTTTCTTGACCGTGCCGTCTTCAGTGATGAATCAACATTTCACCTAAATGGAAAAGTGAACACTCACGTGTGCATCTGGGGATCATCTAATCCCCATGAAATGTTACAGTTGCAACGAGGCTCCCCAAAATGTAATGTCTTTTGTGCCATATCCCGGCAGAAAGTTTTTGGGCCTTCCTTTCTCAGTGGAGCAACTGTAGCTGGTGCTTCTTACTTTGATTCACTACAACTATGGCTCTTTCCTCAATTGGAAGAAGTTGAATCAGAGAACTTTATTTAGCAGCAAGAATGTGCATTGCCTCATTGGTATCACTTAGTATGCAATTGGTTAAACAGCCTGTACCAAGCTGCTGGGTTGGCTGCAAGGGGCCAGAGGATAGAGCTTGTCTCACATGGTCTTCACGTCCACCCAATCTGACACCATGCAACTTTTACCTTTGGGGGTTCATAACGGATTATGTTTATGTGCCTCTGCTATTAGCTGACCTACCCAACTTAAACAGTATTCAATTGTTGCAACAATTACTCTAGACACACTGATCAAGGTTTGGGAAGAACTCACCTATCAACAGGATATGTGCTGTGTGACAAATGATGTTCACATTGTACATTTGGAAGAAAAACTGTATTTGCTCTTTTATTTTATGTATGATTTATATTTGTACTATATGTTCACCAGCTCAAGGTCTAAGGGGAATGAAGGGTAGGCGAAAAATATTGTAGTAGTGTAACGTGAGTTTTGTGAACATTTGCGCAAACATTGCTCTGCTGATCACGTTGCCAACTTACCTCAAATATTATTTGCACTACGTTTACTCGAAAATTTCTCCCAGTTTCAGTAGTAAAATCATACTTATCACTAGTTTTATGTTGGAAGTGATGTAGAAGCAGATAAATTTCCGCCTAGGAGTGTGAAGCCTGCTGTGATATTGTGGTTGTATGACAGTTATATGCGTAAAACAGATCTTTATAGGATGATTGGAACAACCAAAATTTTAATACTTCATTCTTTGAGAATGAGAAGTTGTTAGACCGAATTCTTCCTCAATTGTTATAATGTTATTGGTTGTTTTTATTTTATTGAGCCACACTGTCGTTTACTTGCGCCCATACATGTGTGATCTCAATCCCATAAAACTAGCTTGGGCCAAGGTAAAACAAATACTTAAATAAGTGTAAATGGTGACTTATTCTTATAGGAATTACACGATACAATGCTCAACTGAACTTCAAAACAAACCAGTAGTGTTTTTGAAAAGTATAGAAATGGCAGAAAATTAACAGTAGGAAAAAGATGGAGTAGAACACATCATCTACATTTTATAAGCTAAATATACTGCATGAACTGAAAATAACATTTAAATTGTGCTGTTTTAAGTAAGTTCTTTACTTTAATCTAGCATGAATCCACATTCCAGGGTTGGCAATGTTATCATAAATGCGATTAGAAGCAGAACTGCTGCTCCCAATATCTCTGTTCATATGGAATTGTTTACTGACGTAATAGCTGGATGCAATCCTGCCAGGAGCCATGAGCTGGTGAACAAACTATTAGTTAAATGTAATAAATACTATAAAGACTTAAAATGCCTATATTCATTTTGAAACATGAATTGTTTTCTAAGATATAGGGAATGTGTTTGTGTAATAGGTCACCAATTTCAACATCTGTTGTGATGCAGGTAAGCCTAACGTAAGTTAGTACAGTAGTTAGTGTTCTGTACTCATGACTTGCTGGTTGTTTATGTGTAACTCTGGTAGTAGGCACGCAGGTCCTCTGCCGGTCAGTACCACTGTAGGGTAGTCTGGCCGATCTACGAATACACTTATCTTCTATATTGATAAAAGCTGTGTGGATAGTAACATCATATTTGGCAAGTGCTGGCAAACTGGAGAAATTGGCATTCATACAAACACTAATGCTGGGAACAGGCTGATAATAGTTAATGCAAATAGAGTAAATGGGTTCCTGGAAAATTCTCATCTTGTTTATAAGGCCCAGACAACTGCAGGTGACTACCATAGGCAAATAAACCATGTGAATTATTATTTATTTATGCCAACAAACTTACTGTGGGTGTTTTTAAACACACAAGCCATGTGTGGGCAAAGTTTGAGAGGAGAAATACGAACTGGTTTGAGAATTCAATGCCATTCTGGCAGTTTTGTCACAATAGCTCAGTGGTTAGAGCAGCTGCCCAGTAAGCGGAAGGTCTGTGGTTCAAATCCCAGTTGTGGCATTGAATTTTTAAGTTCCAGTTCTACCTCTCAAACCATGTGAACTTTCAAAAATGGATTTGAGAAAAGCTGGCCTCTAATTTGCCCCCTTCCTCTGTTGTAGTGTTAGACAATGCTCCTTTTCATGGTGTAGAGATGGATAAAGCCCTGCCTAGAGTGCTGTGAAATCTGCTATGATATGGTTGCAGAACAGTGGGGTTCAGTGTGACCGTTCTATGTGTAATACAGATCTTTACAGGCTGATTGAAACAAGCAAACATGAAGAGAATATTCTTAATGTGGATACATTTTTGGTTTCATTGGGCCACACTGTTGTTTGCTTGCCCCCATACATGTGTGATCTAAATCCCATAGAACTAGCCTGGACCAAGGTGAAACAAATAGAGAAAGACATGTAACAGGTAATTTATCTTTACAAAATTGCACAACATAACATTTGAGGGTATGTCATTTGTGATGGACACAACTGGCACAGTTTTTGTAAACATGTAAAAAAGGTAGAAAATTATTACTGGGGGAAAGATGGTGTATTTGAAAATATTGACAGTATTGTCATTTCACTGGCAGATGATAACAGCAATTCTTCCTCCTGCAGCGAAAATGAGTGGCTCCAAAGAAGAACTGGCTACTCCACTTGCTTGAGGTGTGTCTTGCTTTTAGTGGACAGATGGTGCATGTCCATCTGTTCACTCACAGAATATGTTTTCTTTTATCTTCTGTTCTCTACAAAAAGCAAACAGTTAGTGGACAGTATTTAATTTAATTATTATTGGCATCAGTGAAGGGGCAAATCGTTTAATAACTCTCTAACAAGTGATTTTTCAGACCCATGTACATATGAACTTTTACATTATTCTGATGTTGGGAGGGCATCGCTGAAATATTTAACACCAATTAACGTACATTCTCTATACAATCTGTAAAACGGATGTATTGCAACAGCTTTTAAAGAAGTCAAGTTTTTATGTCATTCTCTTTAATGGATCAGGGATGCCAGTTGGTAACCTGCAGATCATGAGTAGATCAATCATTTGCATATTATTGCATTTCTTAAAAATATCATACTGAAGATATGTATTTTATTCCTAAAGCACAGATGGTTTCCTTTTAATTGATAATGATGAATAGTGATTTACACATTAAGTAGAAATACATAGTAAATGTCATTATTCTTGTAATAAGTACTATTTAGTTTAATTTCTGTTACACTTTAAGTGGTCCTAACCCATATAAAAAATATAACTGAAAAGCATACTCTTTTTTACTTTCTCTACTATGTATAGTAAGTAGAGGAAGTATTGTATTCCACCCAAAAATTTTATGTCAAGATTTCATCATAAACAAATGTTTTGAGGCCCCCTGAATCCAAAATAGCATTTTTAGAATAGGGTCTGTATCTGTGTGTGTCAGCCTGTGTTGTCTGTCAATCTGTGGATAGCACAACTCAAAAACGAAAAGTTGGTTAAAAACCAAAGTAGGTATTTAATGTCTTTCAAGGATGAGACACAAAGATTTTGAAGAAAATTGCTCCACGCTAAACTATCCTTTACATGGAAAAGTTTTCAAAAATTTTGATTTTCTTGAAAATGGCTCTAAAGATTTTGATTAAAATGACATATGTTTAAGATATTTTCATGGCAAATTAAATGTATATTTTGAATTTTCTGGCTATAGTCTATGTCGTTTACTCTGGATGACTTTTGAATGACTCATAAATCGTAAGAGATGGACCAAATCCTACTGCACAAAAAATGTGGATCTTGCTAAAACACAATTTATGTCTAAATAATTTTTTTTTGTAGAGTGAACCATTTTGGAGATATTTGTGTGAGTTATGGAAAACTTAAACTTTCGTTGCAACATCCTTGTTCATTTTTTTATATGTTAGCCATGCAAAGGGAACAGAATCTCAAAGCTTTAAAAGATTTGACTATCGCTCAGAGTCTAGTGTATTCTAATATTCCCCTTGCACCTATAAGGAAATTAGATAATTTCTCCAAATGCTTATCTCAACTAACATGAAGATATAGGAATAAGAGTTTGTAATAATGGTTAGTACAAGAATAGAGAAAGTCATGTGAGTGCAACACATCAGATTTTTTCTGAATAATAATTCTTTGTATAGCTGTTATTTTTATCCCTTATCTCCTTTTAAGCCTAGAGAAAGGAGTGGTAATTGTATAGAAGATAATAAAGGTGTTTAGTTTCAGTTCCTCAACCTGAGTAAATGAACTTCTGAATGACAAACTCTCATTATATGCAAAACACCAGCTTTGGAAGTATGTGGAATCCTTGAACTGGGGTTCAGCAGGTTTATATATGAGTATTTCATTTCCCATAGTTACCTCAGGTCTCAAGGGTCTCAGCTGAACTGCTGACATGGTAACATAGTAAATATAACGTTATCTTACAAGAGACCTAATCTTGACCTTGAGTGGGCAATTAGCCAAATGAGATAATTGTATTGTTACATAAAGATGATGCTGTGAGGAGAAGCAATTAACTCCTTGTAGGCACAGTCTGTTTACACCTTGTACTCTATTAACACTTAACTGTCAGCTATTATCATATACAAACACTTACTCTACCATTGCTCTTGTACCAAGTGTAAGTAAAGTTTCTAAAGATATTGCCATTATTAGGGAGTAGTCATTTGCCTGATCCTGAGACAACAAATGAATTGCAGGTACAACACTAAAGTATTTGTATATTCAATCTGCTTCACTTATTGCCCGTGGAATTAATTTAAAAAATCTGTCATGTTACTATCATTGACTTTCTCTACCCTTTCCTCTGAAACTGTTCTTACAAAAGGTGCTTTATGTTAGTCTTGTTAATTATTTGTAGAAATGGTTTTATTACATATTTTGTTGTAGGTACAAAGGAATAGGCTTAAGCAATAGTCAGATCTTGAAAATGGTTACTACATGATGGTTTTGAAATTCTATTCTCTTTGCATGGCCATGGAAAAAAATTAATGGCAACTTAATTGAAAAAAGTGTACAGTATTTGAACAATTCAAACCAAAATTAAAGAATATATTGGAGATAGTTAATACCACAAAAAAGTTCGACATAAATTGAGGTGTTAACATGGGAAAGGTCACGAAAAGCAAATTTTACAGGAGAAGTAAAAAACTTTTAACACTACAAAATAAGAGCTTTATTTGTAAGATGGTCACAGAACATCCATTTTAACTTAACAACATATATTTGAAGCAAATTATCACAGTAATATAAGAAATATAATTATGGTGTGCAAAGACTGTGGTAAATTGCATGATATTTTATGTTCATAAATTCCAACGCCGACAGCAGATCATTTTTCTTAGCATCACTAATGATGGGCTTTTTCCTAGTGGTGGTAGAGGATGAACCAGAGAGATGTCCTTGACAGATTTACCCTTCTTCAAGATGCTGTGCTCCCTCCATGGCTCAATTTCACTGAACGAATGTTTTGTTTCTATGATGGGCAGCTTTTTCCTGATAGTTCTAATCCAAGAACTAGAACTGATCTTTATTGGTGATGCATTCAACCATGTATTTACATACAAAGGCGAAATCATAGAATACATCTTTACAACATTGAACGGTTGAACATTCCTTTGATAAAATCGCTGGCTGATGTCTGATTCAGGGTAGGCTTTCATAAAGGCACGATATATCCTCTGGATATTAAGATCAGGGTTCAAATGTTGTTTTGCAGATTTGTGCCATGAATAATGGCTTTCTTCTGTAGGAAATTATGAAATATGAGACTTTATGAGCTCTCTGTCATGTTCATTGTATTTCACTTTATGGGAGTGGGATTACACATTCTTACTCCTCTGATCTAAAAAACATAGCTCCACTTTCTTTTTCTTTTCAATCAGAGTGTAAACATATTCAAGATGTTCTCAGGCTTCTAGCCAGTTATAGTGATGCAGAGCCATCGACGTTTCGGGAGTGTACATCTCTACCATCATCAGGATGATGAATGACTAGCAAGAGTGAAGGGACCAGTATATGTACTGTCCGTTAGTACGTACCGAGTAGAAAACACCTAGTCTAATGTGGAGGTGGTCCACTGCTCTGTTGGAATCTGTGTTTTCTGAGCTGGTTGATTTCCCAACTTTAAGGCTGGTTTCCAGGAGGGACTAAACTGCAATCCAGTGACCCGGTTCAGTGTGTTCTTCTTGGAGGAGATGGACAGAGCCTCCTTAACCCTCCATTCTCATAAACCACTACATTTTGCCACAATGGTCATTTCTTTGAGGTTAGCTCTGTGGTCTTCTTCAAAGCAGTGCTCTGCCACCCCTGACTTGTCAGGCTGCATTAAGCGTATGGACTGTTCGTGCTCCTTGACTCTGGTGGAAATGGTCCTGCCGGTTTGCCCTATGTACGGTGTCCCGCATTCACAGGGGATATGGTATACCCCTGGTACATTAAGGTCCAGTTTGTCCTTTACCGGCCTCACTAGGTGTTTAATCTTCAAAGGCGGCTTGTGGATGGTTCTGATGTTGTGTTTTGCCAGAATTCTACTGATTCTGCCGGATAGATTGCCAGTATATAGGATACAGGCAGTGGCAGTCGGCTTGTCTGGTGTTAGCTGAGATTGTGGTTTTCCTCTCTTGGCCTTGGAGATTGAGGAAATCCACAACCTCAGCAAACACCAGACAAGCTGACTGTCAAATAACACTGGAAGAAAATAATAACCTTGATCCCTGCCAGTCACTACACCTTCCTCAATCTCCTCAGTTTTCCTAGTGTTGTTTTTTCAAATGGCATATGCCATTAAGTTTATCGTGTGTGTTTTAACTGGATTGCTTTTGTGTCTTATCAAAGTCTTTGGGAGTGTAATTCAGTGTACAATTTTAAAATTATATCAAAATGAAAGAGTTGTGGTTTCAATGCCTAAAAAGTTGGATGCTATTAATCAAATTGATACAGGAGAAACATTGAAGAAAATAGCTGCTGAATTGGGACTTGCTGTGCACCAGCTGACAAACATTACAGCGTACTTGGAGCATCAGCCCAACACCACTCCAGCTGAACCATTAATAGTAAAGTGGTTGGTGACTGTACTTTGTTCAAATGCCACACATGTTTAAGACAGAAGGATGTGGATCAATTCTTTGTTAAGAAGTGATGTGATTTTATGTGATTAAGATTCTTATATTTTTAATGTCTTGTAATCGATACATACTATGTAGTAAATAATTTTGTTACAAGGCATAGTTTTTTATTGTCATAAATGGCAAGTCTGCTTATTTAAGGATTTAAGATTTTTGTTTTGCTTATCACCCATATAACCTGGATTATCCAGATTTTCAATTTTCCGAATTGCCTTTGGTACCAGTTAGTTCAGATAAACAAGATTTTACAGTAATGTTTAGACAAATAATTAATCACCTAAGTGATGAATTAGAAGATAATATTCTGTGTGCATTCTAAATGTACTCACTAGGTACAGTGCTTGTCATTTCAAATGCCATTTGCAATTAATGTTAAACTTAAGATATATTGCTCTTATTTTTTGCATTAATCAGGAGAGAAATGCCAGTCCTCTACTACTTAGATTAAGCTGGCAGCACTGCAGGAGTTGTGGACTATTAATTACATCAGGCATAATACAAGCAGTATTTTCTGTGCACAGGAATCTGTAGCTTCATATACTTATATTTTTAAAGGCAGTATTTTGAGGAAAAACTTCACTTTATATTATTTGAACTTCTTAAACCATTCATAGTCCATATTATTCATGTAAAATATCCCTGGCAATGGCATTTAAATTTGCAGAAAAGTTTGTGAAACACAATGTCGCCACATGTAGCAGTGATAGGAGCTGGAGTTATTGGTCTCAGTACGGCAGTTCTGGCACAGGAAAAGATACCAGGTCTGCAGGTCACATTGATTTCTCAGGACTTCAGTCCAAATACTACAGGAGATGGTGCAGCAGGAATGTGGATGCCATATTGCTTGAAGGACACTTCAGATGATATCCTTCTGTAAGTTCGTTTATCCATCAATACATATGAAGACCCCACAGAAAATTCAAAGTGACATTGTTTACATTCTGAATTATAATGAATCAAAGTTTGAAAACAGCTTATTATTAAACTATTGGTATCTAATGGAATCTCTTTATTATAATCTATATTAATATATGATCATTAAAACAAATGATAATAGATGAAAGCATATCTCTCATTTCACTAAACAAATCAGGTCCTATAATTCTTCTGCCACTTATCACACCACATTCCACATTCATAGTGAGGTATTAAACTTTACTAAGCTTAGTATGTTGTCCGGGATGGCAAACTGATCAATTTTCAAATAGGAAACCCTGTCCGTCAAAGTTTGAGAATGGTTGTGACAATTTGTTAACATTTGTTTTGGTATCTTAATACAGAAGGTCTGCAACCTTTAGCTATCTGTGTACTGGAATGAATGACCTGAGCATAATATTCCTGCACATGTGCTAAATTCCTCCATATTGTCCTTGGTGTGCAGTTTACGCGTTACTTATGTAATTTCCAATACAGTAATGTTTTAACAGCAGTGTGACACGTACCAGCACACAGCTGTGGAAATGGCCGACATAAGCTCCAGCACACTTTGATGTAAATATGCGGAATCACTTCAACATTGTATATTCAAATAGATCGATTGGTAGAGGTGGTCAGGATGGTCAACAGATCTGACACCTCTCGACTATTTTTTGTGCAGTTGTATGAAGAGCATGGTGTATGGCACTTCTGTAATGTCAGTGGATGACCTTATCACTTGAGTCCACGGAGTGATTGAAAAAGACAATCGCACGTATTGGGTCATGTGCATGAGGCTCATCATCACTGCTAAAGGCTCTGCAATGACAAGGAGGTGCACAGTTCAAAACCCGTTTGTAATGTAGCTTGATGTTGGGTTTATTAACAAAATATGAATGTACACCCATCTCACACTTCAATGCACTACAGCATACAAACTGTGCATTTCCAGATAGGGGTTCCTATTTGAAAACCTATCAGTTTGCCATCCTGCACAACATACTAAGCGTTGTCAATGTTTTTTTTTGGGACATCTGTATATATATTTTCCAGAGAAAGAGGAGAACTTTCACAATTAATGCAAGTAGATCTGTGTTTCCTAGTAGTGATGCCTGTATCATTTACTAGCAGAACATCAAAGCTAACTGCACATAGCAAATAAAACGTATTTTAAAGCACCTAAAAGGTAATGATAATTTATAGTAAAAACATATTCATAAAGTATCACAAGTAGTTTATAACGAAACATGAAATACCATTGTGCTATAAATGAGCTCTTCAGCAACAAGACTTTATAAGTTGTTGATACTGTTTTTCCCTAACATTCATACATATTTTAAAATATTGTGGGCAGATTTTCATAAAATGCAACATTTGCAGAATTTATTTACTTATTTCTTATAGTAAAAATTTATTTATTTATTTATTTATTTATTTATTTATTTATTTATTTATTTATTTATTTATTTATTTATTTATTTATTTATTTATTTATTTATTTATTTATTTATTTATTTATTTATTTATTTATTTATTTATTTATTTATTTATTTATTTATTTATTTATTTATTTATTTATTTATTTATTTATTTATTTATTTATTTATTTATTTATTTATTTATTTATTTATTTATTTATTTATTTATTTATTTATTTATTTATTTATTTATTTATTTATTTATTTATTTATTTATTTATTTATTTATTTATTTATTTATTTATTTATTTATTTATTTATTTATTTATTTATTTATTTATTTATTTATTTATTTATTTATTTATTTATTTATTTATTTATTTATTTATTTATTTATTTATTTATTTATTTATTTATTTATTTATTTATTTATTTATTTATTTATTTATTTATTTATTTATTTATTTATTTATTTATTTATTTATTTATTTATTTATTTATTTATTTATTTATTTATTATATTAAAAATAAATAAATTCTGCAAATGTTGCATTTTATGAAAATCTGAATTTGATTAAATTACCTATTAGCCCACAATATTTTAAAATATTATGAATGTTAGGGAAAAAACAGGATCAACAACTTATAAAGTCTTGTTGCTGAAGAGAAGACAAAAAGTCTCCTGGACCAGATCACATACATCCAGAGTTAATAAAAAACCTTGGAAAAACAGTAAAACCACAACTACTGAAACTCTACAATCTATCCTGGAAAACCACTGTACCTGCTGAATGGCAAAAAGCAATAATTGTCCCACTTTTGAAGAAAGACAAAACAGCATCAGAAATAAAAAATTATAGACCAATAGCTCTTACTAGCATAATAGCAAAAGTGATGGAAAGAATGGTGTCAAACAGGTTAAATTGGTTCGTAGAGTCACAAAATTTAATACCCCCATATCAAGCTGGATTCAGAGAGTTCCACTCTACAAATGAACAAGTCTTACTTCTAAGTCAAGAAATCAAAGACTCCTTCAATAGAAAAGAAGATAATTTATCAGTTTTTATTGATTTCCAAAGTGTATATGATTCTATATGCAGAACAAAACTACTAAAGAAAGTAAAAAAATAGGGATACAAGGTCCAATATTTTCATGGCTATGTCATTTCCTACCACAACGCTTTATTGCTACCAGATATGGAAGAAATATATCTAAATACAAACAAGTACACCGTGGCTTACCACAAGGTGCAGTGCTCAGCACTACACTTTTTAATATATTTATTAACGATATGCCACAACAAATACAAGAATCAGATGTGAAGTGTGTACCGTTTGCTAATGACTTAGTAATGTGGACTTCAAAACCAAAAAGCAAAAGTACAGAACTAGAAAAAACCATGCAACAATCCTTAACCAACCTACAAAAGTGGACCAAAGAAAATTTAATGACTGTTAATACAACAAAATCAAGCTACCAAATCTTTTCACTAAGAAAAAAACCACTAAAAATAAAACTAAATTTTGAGGGTTTACAATTACCAGAAACAAAGGAAGCAAAGTATTTAGGAGTTACATTTGATACCAAACTTACATGGACCAAACAAATAGAAAATGTAATACAAAGAGCAGAAAGGTGCCTTTCACTGTTAAAACTTCTAACAGGAATGAAGTGGGGATGTTCCAGAGCAACTCTTAACACAACATACAATGTATATATAAAGCCATTATTTGCTTACTGCAGCGAAGTTCTTGTAACAGCAAACACAAAAAAAAATTCAAATCTTTCAAAACCAAAGTCTGCGATTAATTAAAGGTGCTATCAAAACCACACCAATAGCAGCTATGGAAATACTAACCAACCAATACCCCATTGAATATGAAATAGAAAAAGCCGCTCTTATTCAACACGAAAAGTTGATCAGACTCCCATTCAATACATGGCACAAGAGAAATTTTACACATACACTAAAGACTCAGGAGAGCTTTCTCTCCAAAATTCAAGACATCAGGAAGAATGTACACCTTCCTAATTCAAAGGAAAACTTCATATCTAAAGTCAATCCGACACATACATTAGACATCACATATTATTTACATCTGACAGAAGAAGTTAAGAAAAGTGATACTCCAACTAGTGTTCTAAAATTATTGGCATTAGAGAGAACCATACTAGATTTCCAGAACATGAATGGCTCCATATTTATACTGATGGATCATTGATATCAAACCAAGATGGAGCAGGTGCTGGAGTCACATGTCACCTCTTTTCCTATTACAAATCTTTAAGTTATGGAACTACAAACTTTGATGGAGAAATTGAAGCAATTCGAATGGCCCTACAAAATCTTTTGTACAGAATTTCACATTTTCAGCAAGCAGTTATTCTGTCAGATTCCAGGGCAGCAATTATAGCAATTACTTCCAAGTTGTCACCAAAAAACCAAACAATTATAGAATGTTGGAAAGTGCTTAGCCATCTAACAGCACTTCAAAAACACCTAGTCTTCCAATGGATACCAGCTCACTGTGGACTGAGTGGTAATGAGAAAGCTGATTTTCTTGCAAAAAAGGGTACCAGCGGTGTACAAAAATCTATAGTTAATCTACCATTTTATGCAGCTAAAAGATTAGTCAACTCTGTTGTTGTTGTTGTTGTTTTCTAGTGCCTTGCATCTGGCAATGAAGCCATTAGCATTCGTGCTTTCCAATACTTTTGAACTGTAGTTTCTTCTGATCTTAATGCTTCACAGGTGTTCAAGTGGTCTTCGTTCATTTCTGCTGGATCTGTGGCTTTCATGTAACTGTTTTCTTAACGGGCACCAGTTTTACAATGTGGCAGTTACATCACCCGACTTAAACCCCCATTTTGCAAGGGGGACCACACCTATCGTTGGTCAACGGGTCCATCGGACCTAGCCGGGAGGACTAAATAGGTGGTATTTAGATCCACCGACCTACCCCTCATGTGCCTCTGAGGGACGCTGTTGTGCTGTGATAGGCCAGCACATATGTAAATGGCATTTCCTCCATTTTAGATGAAACAGTTATACCGCTGTGATTCGGTCCCCAGAGCCTCATCTGTTAAAAGCAGGGTGCACCACAGGCAGGATGAGGATGGGAATTGGGTAGGAGAGGCTATAGGAGGCGCATCACTACCCCTTACACTTAGTCAACTCTGAATTCAAAAAAATTATTGCAAAATATTACTATGAAAAATCAAAGAATAAAAGATGGGAACTACCAAACATTCAAACAGTAATTCCTGAGTATCCTCGAAAAACAGCAGTTGCAACCTTCAGGTTGATTACAGGACATGATTGTCTGGCAAAACATTTATACAGAATTGGGATATATTCTTCACCACTCTGTCCTCTATGTGATCTGCAAGAGGAAATGGGCTGTTTTAGGTATTTAACTAATTCTAGGTATCTATATCTGCTCAGCTTTTTACTTAAAATTACTTACCTAATCAATAACGTGCATATGTGTTCCGAACTTGTGTAAAATTATATGATTAATAGATAATGTAAATATGTTTTCTATTTTATATAAACTTGACGATGCTTTGTAAAAATGTTGCAAATGGCAGAATAAAACTGAAACTGAAACTGAAACCACCTTCAAATATGCCCGGCCACTTCTAGTGCCCCATCCATCAGTGAAAAAGTATTGGAGAGCAAGAAGATTAATGACTTCATTGCCAGAAATCCAGCATTAGCTAACAAAAACATTTGCAGAATTTTTAATAATGAACCAGTTGTTAACTGCCATGAATAGTGCTTGTTAGAATTAAGAAACACAACGTAAAACATTTTAGGATAGCAGATACAGATTTTTAGCCTTTCCATCAAAACCTATAGGTAATGTATTTGCTGAAAATTTATGAAATAAGAAAAGTCAATGTTGGCATTAGCAAGTTCATCTTTAGCATCCATCAGGAAATAGATTAGACACTGTTCTTGAACAAGGAATCTTATAGAAATTTTAAAATCCTTATTATTGCTTTTCATTTAATTTTCTTTATTGTTTTTCTTTTCCTTCATAAGTAATATGTGGGTTCTTTTCCTTGGTTTGTTGACAATTATTTTACTTCTCAATAAAAATATGTTTTATTTTTTCCTGTGTATTTTTCAGTCGATGGTCAGCCAGTACATACAAGTATATTCTTGATCTATGGAAGAGTGAAGATGCAGGTGTTGTGGGTGCAGGACTTGCCCCACAATATAGACTGTCAACAATGCCAGAGAATATAAAAAACATTACAGGCTCATCATGGAGACAAGTACCACTCAGTTACATAGTGCTGGACAAAAAACAGCTAAATGCAATACTGCCACCACACAAAAGGAATATTTATAGGCAAGTTTAAATTTACAGCAAACATTTACTAAGTTGTGCCTTTGATCTACTGAACACTCACTCACTCACCACTAACTCACTCACTCACCCACCCACATATTACTTAATTGAAAAATGTGCTTATATGACATTGCTATTGTGACAATATAAAATGATAAAGAACTTTCAGGACTACCATAAATACAGTTTAAAGCTGATAAGCTACCAAGAAGTGACAGGAACAGATATTCAGTACTTGTTGTGTTAAACAGTGCAGGTGCAGTGTTCATCACAATGCTTCTAGAACCAGCACGATTCCTTCCGTACTTGCTGAAGAAGTTCAAAAAGAATGGTGGGCATGTTGAGCATAAGAAGGTTGACAGTCTTGATGAATTTGTTGGAGGGAAATATAGCGTTGTCATCAACTGTACTGGGGTACAAGCTTATCATGTTGCAGGGGACAAATCTGTCACACCTATCAGAGGACAAGTCATGAGGGTAAGCTTTTCATTTGAACATTTTTATAATATATCTTTTGTTCACAACATATGAAGAACCTATTAGTAATTAGGCTGCATATTTTGAGATATGTTTAAAATAGATTTTATATTCTGACTTAGTTCACTTTTCACTGTCACCTCACTTTTCGTTGCTTGTAGCAGCATAATGAAGCATGCTTTTCTTCCTTCTACTTCACTAGCTGGAGCTATCAGCGTTTTAACCATCCATCATGAGCACCTTTGCATAACCAAATATTTCAAGGTGTGTCCCATAATTTGCTAGAAGCACAATTGCTCCACAGGGTACATTGGTGTCAAGAAATGCTGTAAAGATTTAATTGGGGAACATCTCGCCGTGTTACAGTGATTGTTATACTGACAAAATATTCACATATCAAGTTTATCCTGAAACAAAATGCCAGTCCTCCATTTGGATGTTCCCAGATGAACAGCCACTTACTGAAGTTCAGAGATTAAGGAGTGTGGGAAACAAAACAGTTGCTAATTTCTTCTCTTCAGTTGCTCACATGGAACCATTGGACTTAAAATTCAGAGAACTGTTACTACAAATGGTACACAGAAGTTTGCTCACTTCGCTAATGCAACAATGGAGTTACTGCAAGGAACACAGGGAAAATGATTGACTCATCCATCCTATAGCACCATGCAGTTTCTCCCTATTCCCTTCTGTGAAGAATCGACTTTGAGGTGGCTGATTTCGTAGCCTCGAAGAAGCAGTTTCAGCATATGAAGAGGAGTTATCTGCAGTGCCAGGGTTTGAGTGGCATGAATACTTTCAGAACTGGTTCCACAGGATGGATCACTGCATACAGTGTCAGGAGAATATTTTGAGAAACTGTGATAAATCAAACGTTTCTATAAATATTAATTTTTTGTTGTCTCAATACTTATCTAGCAACCCTTGTAGTGTAATGTTATTCAAAAGTGATTCATGTGAACAATTTGACATACAGTATTTATAATCAAGTCAGTAGGTTAATTATCTGAACGTGCAAATGTAATGCAGTGATCAAAGTTAACAATATAGTCTACAATATTGATAGGACTCAGTTCTGAGGTGTGGAACTAGCATATCTTCCTCACATTTAAAAGATTCTGAATTCAGGTCTCATCTGGAGTTAACACAGAAGATGAGTGTAATGGTAAGCTTTATGTACCTAGACTCATTTAAACATAATTTCATTTATTCACCATCCAATATGAACTGCTTATTATTATTATTATTATTATTATTATTATTATTATTATTATTATTATTATTATTATTATTATTATTATTATTATTATTATTATTATTATTATTATTATTATTATTATTATTATTATTATTATTATTATTATTATTATTATTATTATTATTATTATTATTATTATTATTATTATTATTATTATTATTATTATTATTATTATTATTATTATTATTATTATTATTATTATTATTATTATTATTATTATTATTATTATTATTATTATTATTATTATTATTATTATTATTATTATTATTATTATTATTATTATTATTATTATTATTATTATTATTATTATTATTATTATTATTATTATTATTATTATTATTATTATTATTATTATTATTATTATTATTATTATTATTATTATTATTATTATTATTATTATTATTATTATTATTATTATTATTATTATTATTATTATTATTATTATTATTATTATTATTATTATTATTATTATTATTATTATTATTATTATTATTATTATTATTATTATTATTATTATTATTATTATTATTATTATTATTATTATTATTATTATTATTATTATTATTATTATTATTATTATTATTATTATTATTATTATTATTATTATTATTATTATTATTATTATTATTATTATTATTATTATTATTATTATTATTATTATTATTATTATTATTATTATTATTATTATTATTATTATTATTATTATTATTATTATTATTATTATTATTATTATTATTATTATTATTATTATTATTATTATTATTATTATTATTATTATTATTATTATTATTATTATTATTATTATTATTATTATTATTATTATTATTATTATTATTATTATTATTATTATTATTATTATTATTATTATTATTATTATTATTATTATTATTATTATTATTATTATTATTATTATTATTATTATTATTATTATTATTATTATTATTATTATTATTATTATTATTATTATTATTATTATTATTATTATTATTATTATTATTATTATTATTATTATTATTATTATTATTATTATTATTATTATTATTATTATTATTATTATTATTATTATTATTATTATTATTATTATTATTATTATTATTATTATTATTATTATTATTATTATTATTATTATTATTATTATTATTATTATTATTATTATTATTATTATTATTATTATTATTATTATTATTATTATTATTATTATTATTATTATTATTATTATTATTATTATTATTATTATTATTATTATTATTATTATTATTATTATTATTATTATTATTATTATTATTATTATTATTATTATTATTATTATTATTATTATTATTATTATTATTATTATTATTATTATTATTATTATTATTATTATTATTATTATTATTATTATTATTATTATTATTATTATTATTATTATTATTATTATTATTATTATTATTATTATTATTATTATTATTATTATTATTATTATTATTATTATTATTATTATTATTATTATTATTATTATTATTATTATTATTATTATTATTATTATTATTATTATTATTATTATTATTATTATTATTATTATTATTATTATTATTATTATTATTATTATTATTATTATTATTATTATTATTATTATTATTATTATTATTATTATTATTATTATTATTATTATTATTATTATTATTATTATTATTATTATTATTATTATTATTATTATTATTATTATTATTATTATTATTATTATTATTATTATTATTATTATTATTATTATTATTATTATTATTATTATTATTATTATTATTATTATTATTATTATTATTATTATTATTATTATTATTATTATTATTATTATTATTATTATTATTATTATTATTATTATTATTATTATTATTATTATTATTATTATTATTATTATTATTATTATTATTATTATTATTATTATTATTATTATTATTATTATTATTATTATTATTATTATTATTATTATTATTATTATTATTATTATTATTATTATTATTATTATTATTATTATTATTATTATTATTATTATTATTATTATTATTATTATTATTATTATTATTATTATTATTATTATTATTATTATTATTATTATTATTATTATTATTATTATTATTATTATTATTATTATTATTATTATTATTATTATTATTATTATTATTATTATTATTATTATTATTATTATTATTATTATTATTATTATTATTATTATTATTATTATTATTATTATTATTATTATTATTTGTTTATGCCAACAATCTTACTGCTGGTGTTTTTAAACACACAAACCGTGTGTGGGCAATGTTTAAGAGGTGGAATCAGGACTGAAAAATTCAATGCCATAGCCGGGATTTGAACCACAGATCTTCCGCTTATTGAGTAGCTGCTCTAACCACTAAGCTACCATGGCCAACTTGCCAGTATGACATTACAAATCGGTTGGGGAATTTAATGTCAAACTGGCAAGTTCACCATGGTAGCTTAATGGTTAAAGCAGCTGCTCGATAAATGGAAAATCCGTGCTTCAATTCCCGGTTATGGCATTGAATTTTTTAGTCCTGATTCCACCTCTTAAACATGAACTACTTATACTTCAAAAAGCATAACACATAAACACACAGTTTGAAATACAATATCAATAAATTGCACAAATTAAATTAGGATTACATTTGACTTCCAAATAAAAGATATTACATTTTCTAAAAGATGCAATACTTTATATTGATGTGAAGAATGTTGATCATTAGGCTTCAGCTTGGGTTGCAATGTTACATTAAGAGCTACTTTGCTGTATCTATTTGCACTTAATGTTTATTGACAGTAGAGGGGGGTGACATACTGCTATAATAACCTGCTTGTAAGGTGACGTTACTGTACTGCCACTACCCAACATGGCACTACGTCACAAAACCTCCCTGCAAATATAACTTAAATGCTGACAACATGCAACCAGGACTGAAGCCCAGTGATCATATTTTACTTGCAAAACATGATTAGCATAATAGAGCCTTGTCTGTGGAGGGTTTGCCTCACAAAAAATGTTACACTTTTGGGAGAGTTTCTACTATAATATTTATAAACATTTTTTCCAATTCTGTCTTGTTCAAAGGTAGGTATAAATAAAATAATATGTTGGCATATAATTATGCACTCAGTAGTCACTCTTTACTATGCAAAGCTGTAATAATATGAATTGTGTGCAGGTTAGGGCACCATGGGTGACTCATGGACTGCTAGAAGAAGATGGTTCTGGGAACTACATCATTCCAAAGTAAGTAAATACATATACTGTCTAAAAGATTAAGTGACTAAATAATGTAAACAAATAGGCTATTATTGGTTATGATATTTACTGTGACATGATTTCACAGAATTATGAAAGTGAGTTGGTTTAGGGAAACATTGCAGATCACTTCTTAAAATATAGGACATGTTTCAGAAGCATATTGCTTCCATCACCATGCTGAGTTCAGTTGTTATTCTTGAATCTGTGAGTGGCATTCATTGGGGCTGGCTGGATTTATTTATCTGTTTTAAGAAATACCAATTTAAGCTATTTTTATGTTGAGAACCAAGCAGACACTCATAGTATTGTCTAATTTTGCTTGAGAAATTAAAATTCATTCTATTAAGTATTTAAGCATATGATATTAATTATTCTAGACATTCTCGGGTGTCAAGCTCGATGTAGTGAGAAAGAGCCATCGACGTTTCAGGAGTGCGCATCTCTCCCATCATCAGGATGATTAATGACTGACAAGAGTGAAAGGGCCAGTATATATACTGTCCACTAGTATGGACCCAGAAAAAAAGAGGGGTGCCTCAGCCGGATGGTGAAAGGCGACCTCACAGAAAACACGTCTATTCTGAAGGTTCAGCATTCTAATGGGATCTGTGTTTCCTGAGCCAGTTGATCTCCAACCATAAGGCTGGTTCCCAGGAGGAACTGAACTGCAATCCAGCATCCCGGTTCAGTGTGCTCTTCTCAGAGGAGATGGCCAGAGAGGCTTAACCTTCTGTCCCCAGAAACTCTTGCCAGTCATTCATCAT
The DNA here is from genome assembly GCA_030765045.1 of Tenodera sinensis. Lineage (NCBI taxonomy): Eukaryota > Metazoa > Arthropoda > Insecta > Mantodea > Mantidae > Tenodera > Tenodera sinensis. Next base: position 361,097,022 of record CM060964.1, on the reverse strand, counting down.
CCTGATAATGGTAGAGATGCACACTCCCAAAACGTCTATGGCTCTTCATCACTACACCTGGTTTGAAGCCTGGAGAACGTCTAGAGTATGTTCATCATCAGGAAAACTTTAGATCTATTTCATGATATTTATTTGTATATACATTTGAATCTCACTCATATGTTATTCACTTTTATATTTTTACAGATATGTGCTAAATTTTTAGGTACCTACTAATTTTTGCCCAACTTTTGCTTTTCAGTTATATCTTTTCTCATAATACATCACATTTCTCTTGTTCCCATCTAAGAAATATAGTAATTTACTTGCACATTCATACATTATGTTTATGCTACTTTAGGCTATATTGTGCATGATTTCTGTAAACTGTAGCCTTATTGTTGCAGCACAAGGCAGTAGACAGGTTGGGTGATTGGGGATGCACTTCTGTAATGCATTATTGCTATACATATGTGAACAATATGTTGGGTAAGGTCTCATGATACTGATGAAGAAGTAGACCTAAATGATGAAAGTGTTCTCACTCTAAATCAGACAATTTGAGCTGAAAATGCATAATGATTTCTATCATCCCAAAGCCTAAACGATGACAGCATTTCTGTGATTAGTGCATGTAATTAACTAGTGTGTGTGACTGCATGAGTCTTAGTACCTGTGACAGAAGATGAATTGATATCTTGTATAATAAAAAGCATGAAAAATAAAAAATCTTATGGGTAAGATGGCGGTTCCAACTTTTTGATGAAATCCTGCACAAATTACTTAATAAAACTATTCTGTTATGTAATAAATCTATATATGAGGGAAGGTTGCTTTCCAAAAAGTCCTAAGATTGCAAAAGTAAAACCATTATTTAAAAATCTGATGTGTTGTACTCACATGACTTTCTCTACTCTTGTACTAACCATCCTAAAAACTCTTATTCCTATTCTTCATGTTAGTTGAGATAAACATTTGCAGAAATTATCTTACTGCTTATTTCCCTGTAGGTGCAAGAGGAATATGGGAATACAGTAGACTTTGAGCGATAGTCAAATCTTTTAAAGCTTTCAAATTCTATTCTCTTTGCACAGTTAACATATAAAAAGATGAATAACGATGTTCCATTTGACAGAAATATAAGTTCTTCAAAACACACAAATAACCAGGAATATCTCCGAAATGGTTCACTCTACAAAAAGAATTTATTCAGACATAAATTGTGTGTTTTAGCAAGGTATACATTTTTGTACAGTCAGATTTGGTCTATCTCTTACGGTTTACCAGTTATACAAAAGTCATCCAGAGTGAATAGGACTATGTGGGCTATAACCAGAAAATTCAGGATATACATTTCATTTGCCATAAAAATATCTCAAACATATGGCATTTTAATCAAAACTGTTAAGAGCCCCTTTCAAGAAAATCAAAATGTTCAAAGAATTTTCCATGTAGTTTAGGGTGGAGAAATTTTCTTCAAAATCTTCATGTCACATCCTTGAAAGAAAATAAATACCAAGTTAATACCATTTTGGTTTTTAACCGACTTTTTTGTTTTTGAGTTATGCTGTCCACATACTGACAGACACACATGACGCACGCACGCGCACGCACACACACACACACACACACACACACACACACACACACACACACACACACACACACACACACACACACACACACCTTTTTATAAAAATGTCTTTTTGGTTTCAGGCGGCCTCAAAATACTTATTTCCGGTGAAATCTTGACATTGAGTTTGTGGGTAGAATAGAAGACTTCCTCTACTTTACATAGAGAAAGTAAACATTATATACTATAGAATTATAAACTTTATCTCAAAATCAAACATTCTTTCTCTTTGTCAACATGGATTTTAAAAGAGCAAATCTACTACTACAGCACTAATTCAATTTTGTGATATCTATAAAACATTAGATGATTCAGAACACTCATAGGAATTTTCCTTGATCTATCAAAGACATTCGACCTCATCAATCACACAATTCTACTTCGAAAACTAAATGATTATGGAATAAGAGGTGTAGCAAAAAACTGGTTCAGTTCCTACTTGGAAAACAGAAAACAAGTAATGGGAGGAGATTACTATAACAATTTCACAAATAGGATGAAATCTTTTTTATCAGATGAGCACACAATTGAATGCAGAGTTCCACAAGGTTCAGTCTTAGGCTCATTATTGTTTCTTTTATATGTAAGTGATCTTGTTGATAAAACTCAAAATAACAATATAACATATTCATTATTTGCAGATGATATGAGCATATGTTAATCAGGAAAGAATGATAAAGAATGATGACACTTTAAAAATAAATATAAATGCAGTTACATTACACATAGTTTCCTGGTTTAAAGAAAATAGTCTATGTCTAAATAAGAAGAGTTTAGCTGTAGGATTTCATCACATAAACAACAAAAACTTTCCCACCATATAGCTAGAAGGAACAAATGTAAAATACTCAAATAAGTCAAAATTTTTTGGAATATGTATTGATAAAAATCTCAGTTGGAAAAATACATAAACATTCAAGTGGGTCAAATCTGCTTCCAAATTAACATTTTGAAACACTTGGTGAGTAATAATACACTTAGGGTCATGTATTTCTCAAATTTGTTTAACTTTCCAGCTCCGAAGCAGTAATCCTTGGGGGCAAAGCAGTAATCCTTGGGGGCACCAAACAGGAAGGTGACTGGAACCTTGAAATAAATGCACGTGATTCAGAACATATCCACAAAGGTTGCTGTAACCTCTTGCCTGGACTGCAGGTAAGTATTTATTATTTAAAGATGTCAGGATTAAATAGTATTAAGGATATTCTTTTAAAGAATAAGTAGTGCATGCAAGCAATAGTGACCTAGAAGGCCATGATTTTTATATAGAACTGCAGTGGGGCAGCACTATGGTACTATAAAACACAGCTAACCTAAAGTCATCTGTTTCCTGCCTATTAATGACCAAGATGAGTAACCTCACATGGATTTCTTTCTGGATTGGCTTCAAAAAGAAATGTTTGGAGGCACTTACACTCAAGGCAGATAAAATATCGAGCAGTTGTTTCATGTCCTGGCTATGATTGTGTATATGTGTGATTTGTTTGCACTGGAGTGATATCAGTATGTTCTGCTAGTTCACTAGTGGTGAATGAACCACTCAAGGCTACGCTTTGTCATCTGTAAATGTCAACTGTCATGCTGTAAGCACTAGAGTATCTTCATTGTGTATCTCAAGAGTGAAAGCTCATTAAAATATTTATGTTGTGTGCAAATTACTTTAGAGTATTTTTATTATTATTGTCTTGTTATTAGTCCACTGAAATGTCTACCAAAAGTTTAACTTGAACAAAGAATTTTTATGTGCAATTTACATGTAAAAACTGAATCATTAAACAAGTGTGTAAACAATTTCAGGATATATTTCCTGGTATTCCAGTTCTAGCTATATATATATTTCACAAACAAAAATTGTGACATCTGCCTGACATTGCAGGTGACCATAAAGGTCCAGAATACAAAGATATATGACAAAGTCAAATTTTAAGAAAAAAAATGATTAAAATTAAGATGCAAAATATCTAAAGAAACATTAAATGATTATAACAAGAAGATAACAGTTAACACATGGAATTTAAGTGATTATTTAAAATATATAAAGAGTCTTTTAGGACATGTAAACATATATTTACAAGAGGTAGAACTGGAACTTAAAAATTCAATGCCACAACTGGGATTTGAACCACAGACCTTCCGCTTACCGGGCGGCTGCTCTACCACTGAGCTATTGTGACAAACTGCCAGAATGGCATTAAATTCTCAAACCAGTTCGTATTTCTCCTGGTAAACCACAAAGGCAGTCTCACATCAGAGACAAATTATCCCAAAGGTGACTTACTATTGTAAGTACTTTATATCCTGGGATATATCCCAGGATATATTGAGCTATTGTGACAAACTGCCAGAATGGCATTAAATTCTCAAAGCAGTTCGTATTTCTCCTGGTAAACCACAAAGGCAGTCTCACATCAGAGACAAATTATCCCAATGGTGACTTACAATAGTAAGGAGAACCAGGAGAAATACGAACTGGTTTGAGAATTTAATGCCATTCTGGCAGTTTGTCACAATAGCTCAGTGGTAGAGCAACCGCCCGGTAAGCGGAAGGTCTGCGGTTCAAATCCCAGTTGTGGCATTGAATTTTTAAGTTCCAGTTCTATCTCTCAAACTTTGCCCACACAGGCTTGTGTGTTTAAAAACACCAACAGTAAGTTTGTTGGCATAAATAAATAATATATTTACAATTTCGGACCATTGCACACCCAGTGCTTTGAGGCAGGTACTTGTGAATTTAAAACATATTCCGCGGGCACCAAAGAGTAGTCCTTTTACCTCCCATGCATTTTCAGGTACGTTATATCTCTCACTAAGGTGAGGAATGCATGGTTGGTAGATGGCTTCCTTTTCCTCGTTCACCTGTGTCGCCTGCTGTAGATGTTGCTCCATTCTTACTGTTGGATCAAGAATGAGACCCTTTCCTGCATCCCTCTTGATGGCTACGATATCTGCTCTTCGATGGCTACCATCCTCAGACAGGCAATGGACCTCTTCATAGACCTCCCAATTGGCTCTATGAAGGGCTGTAGAAATGGATGAATGCACACGGTGGTGACATGTTGCGATGTCTTGTTAACAAGTTTAGGACAATAGGATCAATAAACATAAATTTAAGAAGCAAAAAAGACTTTTTCTAATGGGTGAAACAAATTGATGAAATTAATGTAGCAGTCAAAGAAGCATTTAAGATGTACTGTATGCAAGTGGGTGTTTCAAAAAAACTCTGTTCATACACATGCTAAACTTTAAAACTGGAACTCTAGAAAGTGAGTATTATACATGAATTACAACCTCGTGATGATGAGGAATGCTAGAAAGGTCTAATGCAGATGAACACCTCTTATAGTAAGGTTAGTACTCATTATAGTGTGTGTTACTGTTACTCATAAGTATGTAATATGAGAGTTTTAGGTTGGAAAATCCTCAAGTGTAGTAAACAGCATGTGGAAGATGCACACCGTGATGCAGTGTGGGCCTTAAAACAACTGCTCTGTAGAGTTATTTTGTGGATCATTCTTGCAAAGGAAGCTGAAATAAAATTCTGCATGTAATGAAAATGAGGTGAATAAATAACATTTTCTATTACACACTCCCTAGACATATGGGTAATGTTGCTGAATATGGGCTTGGGGACTGTGTAATGCAGGGTGCCAACCAATGAGAAATGAAAGTAGCAAGTGGCAGTAAAACATTTGGATGATGTTGGAATTCTGTAGATGGCATGTGTAAAGATGAGAATGGAGAGAACTTCCGGTAATGCATGTACATAGGTGATGTAGATATGAAGAGGGTGAGAAATTCTATTCTCGTTCATAATGACAAATTTTGGTGACTATATTCTGTTTTACTTATGCATACATTCCTCAATTCAACACAAAAGAATTCTCAAAAATAACACTGAGCACCACAGTTACAGAATAAATGAAGATCCTTTCATATTACAATCAAACAAATTAATTTATGGATTACATAACCTGAAATAAGTATGAAATCATATTTACATTATTCCACTACTTATTTCGTGCTTCTATTCCATTGTTTCAGTTTTAGATTGTACTTCCATTTCATTACCCGTGTTCCTCTCTGATTTGTAGCTGCCAACTTTTTGTCCAGTAGTGTATTTCTTTATGTCAAATTGCAATGGTTTTGTGACATTGCACATCAAGAAGCCAGTATTCTGCAACATTACCAACATATGTTGTATAGGAGAAAACTGCTCAGATGCAACTGATACAGAAATTAGACACTTCTCCTGAACTACACTGGGCAGGGTAGAAAAGACTTGTTAGTCATAGTGGAAGCACAATACATTCCTTGTCCTTCAGATTAGGGATTGATGCAATGTGCTTGCTCCCTCTTCAGCAGAGAAAACAAAAACATTACTGCTAAGAGGTCCAAAGATTTTGGTGTTGGTAGATCTCCAGACATTGAAACCAAACATAAAATGAATGTTCAGCATTTATATAGTACAGACAGAATGGTGCAAACATGATAGAAGAGCAATTTCTAAGGAAAGTTTGGCCTGTATTCCACAGGCAAAAAGAAAGAAATACAGCATGAGAGCATGCAGATGCAGGAAGTGAAGAGGGCAAGGGGGGGCAAACAAAATTGAGAAGATAAGAATTGAATTGACAAGGAAAGTCAAGAGCATCTTAATGTGGATATAGGAAATTGTGTTAACTCTGTTGCCTTTGTTAATAAATACAAAAAATTGAAGTAAGATTAACATTGGTTTATGTTAGCATAAACTATAATTCTCATTATCTGAGCTGGAATACATATTAAAATTCTTAAATTGGATCAGTAAACTTTTAAGATTATTTTGTGAAAATATTCTTATTTTTGTATTTTAGGATAATATAATTATGTAGCAGATTTTCCAAAAATAGTTTTCCTTACTCCTTCAAATGATTCATTTGATTTTTCCAGCTGGGACCTTCATATATAATATTATGGTTCTAATACCTTCCAATGATTAAAACCACTTAACCACTACTGATCCAAGGGGTTGGCTTGTAAGTCCTTAGGAGTGTCAATCCTGTAAAGAGGAGGGTAATCTGTTGAAGAAGATACTTTGTAATAAAGCTTATGATTCTTTATAGGATGCTGAGATAGTGCAACAATGGACAGGACTTCGACCTGGGCGACGTTATATCCGCCTTGAAGACGAAGTGTTAAAAAATAACAAGGGAGAAACTCTCAAGGTAAATTTGCATAGTTCCTTCCAAGTAATTTTGTTTCAACATTGATTAGAATTTGGCATTTGTATAGGTATGCACACAAATAAAGTTTTAGTTCATTAACGAATACATTGTGACAGGATGTAATTTTCATTGTCTAACAGTGGCCAAAATGAAACAGGAACATTGTGTGAACTTAACTATAGGCATTATTCTTAAAGCCCAATGTTCACTTATATAATTAGAATTTGCTTAGGTGGTCTTATAATAAAGTTTGATAGGAAACTGTCTTATGGAGAAATTCCACTATCTAGTATAGAAGTCATGACCGCCTCCATAGCACAATTGGCAGCGCATTTGCCTCTGGTGTGGAGGACCTGGGTTCGATTCCCGGTACCAGCATGGGGATTTTACCCCCTCTGGGAGGTCTGGCACGGGGTGCACTCAGCCTCGTTAGTACCGGGGGACCAATTGAGGAGCTACTTGATGGAAAAGTAGTGGCCCTCATGAAGACTGCAAAACTGGCCAGGAGGGATCAGGATGCTGACCACGTACCATCCTCCAGTACTGCACCCCACCAATGACACCTGTAGTGGGCTGAGGTGGGGGATGAAGCGGCTGGGCGATAAGGCTTGGCTCTTTATGGGCTGTTGTGCCGGGGCGTAGTTTAGTGTAGAAGTCATAACCTCAATGAACACAATGATGTCACATATACCAAGATGTCATTATGTTGCAAAGCAGAACTAGGTGGACCATAAAGTGTCATTGTTACTAGAGTGATTGAATTTTTGCACTGTACAAGGAAGCTGAAATCGCACTGAGTATGAAAAATCTGTAATGCAAAGTTATGACATAGTTTTAAGCTTGTGGTTATCACTACCTTAATATTTTTCAAAATGATCTTAAAACAGCTTACTTTCAGTAGATTTTGCTAGCACTAGTCCATATTCATTATACAAAGATCATGCAGAAAGTAAGGGGCTCTAATGACCTAGCTGTCGATGGGCCCTTAAACCCCAATCACTCACTCACTCACTCACTCATTCACTCCAGAAAGTAAAGGAAGATTTGCTCGTTGTGCTCTGTGCAGATCCCCCACCACCGATTGCATTAGCCGCAGGTAGCTTATTACTTGTCTTCAGTGTGAGCTGAGTCTCGGTGCTGTGTGTCATGCTAATTGTTTCTGCAGCAATTTGAAATGGCATCGCCAATTGAAAATCTCACTAAATGTGAAATATGAAGTGTCATTCAGTCAGTGTCATGACACTGTTCATTCACATACACTGTTCTGTATGGTTTGATTGTTGTTTGGTTATAAAATGAAACTCGTCTGTAATTGAAATGAATTTAATGTCTTTTATTTACATGAAAGATAAATGTAGTTAACATTCAATGCAAAGCTTTCTGGTGGATTACATCTTTGCTTTCTTTTCTTGTGCATAAATAAACAAAGATGAATGTTCACAAAATATAATTCAATTTGATATATTTTCAAAATCCACTACCTTTTTCTTTACGAAAAAAAAGATTTTAAATGTAATAGATGCAGCTGCCAAATGATAGGTTCGCCACAAATGCCATATATTGAAAGTGATATTTCAGCTCGTCCTCTCCTTGGCCTTGTAATGAACACTGTAAGACGACATGGAATTGTTTCCACAGCCACTCAAATTTGTTTGTTGAACTTACCTTAAGAATATTATTTATTTATGCCAACAAGCTTACTACTTACTGTTAAGCTTACTGTTGGTGAGATTCCCTTGTGGTTAACTGGGAAAAAGTACGACTCAGCTGGGGAATTTAATGCTGTACTGACAAGTTGGCCATGGTAGCTTAATGGTTAGAGCAGCCGCTCGATAAGCGGAAGATCCATGGTTCAAATCCCGGCTATGACATTGAATTTTCAGTTTCTGATTTAACCTCTTAAACATTGCCCACACACGGCTTGTGTGTTTAAAACACCAGCAGTAAGCTTGTTGGCATAAATAAATAATATTTACCATCTAAAGGTTACTTAAACTCAGGACATAAAGTACTTACAATTGTAAGTTGCCCTTGGGGTATTTATATCTGACGTGAGATTAATAATAGTGTGATAGTAACAGGAATAATAATAACAATGTAAATAATTGTTCATAGGTTATCCATAACTACGGTCATGGAGGAAGTGGAGTAACTCTCTTCTGGGGCTGTGCGCATGATGCTGTAGGAATTCTTCAGCAACTTCTGAATAACACACACAAATCAAAGCTTTAATAAGTGTGGCTTGCAAAACTCTTGGCCCACAAATATTTTTATAACCACATGAACAGTTGGGATGATAATTTAGGGAAGAAATCAGATTTTATATATTCATTATGTAGTGCAATGTGCCAGGCCATTTTTAAGAAAAAAAAGCTGTAATATTAATCAGCTTTTTCTCACTCTATTCTGAGTTTCCTTTCTACCTCTCTCTTAGATGCTCACATAATCTTTCCAAAATCATTGATAAAATTTATGCTACTTATAACTACTGTGAAAAACGGATGGTACCATAGCCAAGCAGTTAGACCGTTCACCTATCACTTAGGTGGCCCGGGTTTAATCCCAGGGACCCACATGTGGTATTGTGGTGGATAAAGTGGCATCTGGGAGGGTTTTCTCCAGGTTCTCCAGTTTCCCCCATCACTCATTCCACCAATTGCTCCATCATCATCTTTCCCTTCATCAATTTCACTTGCACTTCATATCATCCTCTTCCTCACTATCATACCTGGTGCTTGGCTGACCACCTGCTTCCAGGTGTTCACTCTGTCCGGTCCATAGGTTCCTGTGTTTCCTGACAGGCATCTGACCCTAGGCATTGGCTTGTAAGTCCTACATAAGGAGAGGGTAAACAGAAAAAGAAGAAGAAGATAACTACTGTTGAAAACTAAAACATACATTACTGTTTAATACTAGAGGTAAAAATGCAATAATATGGAAAGTGTTTTGATATTTGCTATGCAGAATATGAAGTTTTGTGTAACAGTCGAAATATCCTGAGACTGAAAAGATCTCTAAGCTTTAATCTTTCATACCATTAGTAACAACCTTTAACTCAGCATTAGGAAAAACACAAATGTAAACATAAAGTTTATCCCTATTTTGCATACAAAGCAACAGTATTTCCAATGGTAATCATAAATGACAGTAATTAAATTTATGAATAAACAGACAAGATTTTGTTATGCTTCATTTTTCACATTTAACAATTTGTGACACGCACATACCTACATTTTTATGCTGTGACACAAATTTGTGTATGTATACAAGAAAAAGAATAGCATCATTTAAAAAAATTGAAATGTTTCCCTACTTATTCTCCAACAAAGTATTTTTAAGACAATGCACAAAAAATTAATAAATTACTTGATTATTGTGTAAATTCCAAGAAAAGAAGTAAATCTTTTTTATATACTTATGGAAGTATTTAAAACAGTGAAACTTTGTCAAATTAGTTAAAACTTATGAGTGGGATGATTACACTTTAGTTTTGTTACTTTTGGATAATTGTTTCAACGTTAGCTGCTGTGTGCCTACTGACATCAAGACTGGAATCCTCCTTTGGTGCTCATGGTGCTGTCCTCTCTTTTAGCTGTGAAGCTACAGGGAGAGCATAAGCCTCCAAATGGGCTGCGTAGTGTTTTGCCTGTCCGTTTGCTGTCTACCGCTATCATAGAAAGGCGCAAATGATACCATACAATATTTTTAAAACTACCTTTAAAGGCTTTACTTACCAACTTTATGAAAGAAGATACTGAAGCTAATCACTGTCAGTGTCCATACCTTTTTGTCACCTCTTTAGGAAACTATTCATCACTCGCTGTAGTTCACATTGAGAAATGCTGGCAATTTCCTGGCGGATATTTTGTTTTAATTCTTTAGGGGTGTGTGTGTTTGTCTTGTACACTTTATATTTTAAGTTGCCCCAGAGATAGAAATCACAGGGGCTAAGTCAGGGGACTGAGGGGGCCACAAATCTCTACTAATAATTCTGTCCTGAAACACATTTTCAATTGTTGTCATTGAAAGATTGGCCACATGAGTCAGTCAGCGGGGTCTTGTTGAAAAAAGGCAAAATCATGCTTCCTGCCTGTTAATTCTCTAAAAAGAAGTGGCAAAATTGTATGCATGTATGTGTGGGTGTCAACTGTTGACTCAAACAAAATTGGCCCTATAACTCAGAATATTGTTTGTGAAATAAACCTACATGGCAGAAAATGTGGTGTATGGTGCACCATTAGCGGAGAAAGGTTTCTCAGAGCTCCAATAAGTAATTTCTACCTCTGGGGTAACTTAAAACATAAAGTTTAGAACACAAATGCACACACCCTGGAAGAATTAAAACAAAATATCTGGCAGGAAATTGTCAGCATTCCTCAACGTGAACTACAGCAAATGATGGATAGTTTCCTAAAAAATTGCCACAAATGTATGTAAAGATGATGGTGACCAGTTTCAGCATCTTCTTTCATAAATTTGGTAAGTAAATACTTGAAAAGTAGTTTAAAAATGTTTATGGTTTCATCCATGCCTTTCTATGATAGTGGCAGATGGCAACGAGTGCTGAGTATGCTGAGAGGCAAATCATCACGCAGCTCATTCAGAGACTTTTTGCTCTCTTGGTAGTAAGTAAAAACTAAAATATGATCATCCTCTCATAAATTTTAACATAAGAAGTAAATTGTTTGTTTTAAAAGTTTTCTTTCCAACTGCTTAAGATAATAGCATTTCACAAACATTTCTAACACAAAATAAATGGCGGGTGGTTACTATAAAATTAAATGAAAATCTGGAAAAATTCAAAAATTAAAAGTTTTTGCATTTTACTGTATTTATACTCTATACTTTCATTTGGCACCATTTATTTACTAATATCAACAATATTTATCATTCTTTGTGGCCTTTGAAAGAATCCTGAACACTGCTTTAATGCACATTCCAGTTTTGTCATTTTGCTAAAACTTTTGTTCAGCATTTTTCATTACTTAAAATGCTTTACATGTCAAAATCTTTGATTAACTTCTAATTTTCAGGAAAACTTTATGAATGATTATCTAAGACAGGGGTCAGCAAATCTGTATTGACTGATGATATGATGTAATACCACCGTCAGGGGCAAAGTGATAGTAGCCCTTCTCTTCAATCAACACACGTTCAGACATAAGCAACCATGATGCACCCCTCACTGACATGACACGGCTGTTTTGAAGCAATGAAAATGCAAAGGAATCTTTCCATCCCAAGAGGAATGAAAAGAACAATATTGGCTGGCCCAATAGTTCAGTCAGCAGAGCATCTGCCTACTGTGTGAAGGATTCTGGGTTTGATTCCCGGTTGGAATTTTTACTCTATCCAGGGTTATTCCCTGACCTCCCCAGAGTGTGGAGGTAGGAGTGTGTGTGTGTTCTAATGTATAAAAAAACCCAAAGACTCAAAACCCACTGCACACCTGTTAACACTATTGCAATATGCTCCAAAGTAAAGATCACTTATATGACCACTAGAGTTGAAGAGGGGGGGAAAATAAATGGAATAATTAAAACACCCATATTTTGGGTGCACTATGGTGAAAATGTGAAATCTCTGTTGCATTGAAAATTTTTTATTGGTGTTTACAAGTCAAACATTAAAAGACATTATGAACGTTGTCACAAAGATCACAAGCAAGTCACAGGTAGGAAATCTTAAGATAGGTACTTTAAAAGAATATTATGAAACAAATATTTGTCCATAATTGTAAGAATATCATTTAAATATTCAATGAAGCTTCATATTCTGGTGAAGAAGTACTTTACAAAATACATTTTTTTTATAAAATCTAAACCCTTAGAAGTCATGATGTGGTGAATTTAAAGACAAACATAATTATGAAATTACAATTACAAAATAACATTGGTTTAGATTTATTTAGATGACCTGATATAGCAAAATTCCCATCTCTCCCTTCATTTGCTGTGAATATTAGTGCTATGTTTGGCTCAACATATATGTCTGTTAGCAATTTTTTTCTAAACTGAAGATCATAAAATCTAAAAGCAGATTGCGATTGACAGATGAAAACCTATATGCTCTGTTGTACGTCAGTACTTGTGAATTAGCATTAGATGCATGCAAAACACTGGATGAAATAAAGAATAAATGAATGAAAAATAAATGTAGAAACCCTTTCAGTCTGTGTACATGTTTTAAGCATGTGTAAATTTAAACGTGTGCTAGAGAAGTTGCTTTACACTGCCACTGCAGCTTTCAGACCTCTTCCATGGAACCAAGTGTCATGTGCATGGCAGGTTGCATTTCCTGACGTCACCATTTGTGCAATCGCAGTGACCAATTTGCCAACTCCTGAATTAAGACATACACATAACCATTTTTAAAATGTTATAATTGCATTAATTTTTATTAAGTGCTTTCATAGGCTGATATTCATAAAACTGAAAAATGCCAAAATGCAAAGGGCTTATTCTTCTTTTCTAGCATATCTTCCTTTGAATTTTAAAAAACTCCAATGTGGTGATCTTAGTAAGCTCTGTTAAAGATGAAATAAAATCCTTAGTAGGATGTAAAAAAGCTGTTTAACATGTGGGACATTTTTAATTAACACAATGAAATTAATTAAATAAGAACAAAAACATAATATCTCTAAAACAAATACAGATATCTGATTGAAATGTTGTATGTGACAGTACAACACTATGATAAAAATTTCAGGTTATTCAAATGGAAATTTTGGAATTTTAGATTTTTCACAGGTGCATTGTCTTAAGGCAATGTAGCTATGAAAATTTAAAAATCCACAGTTTTCTTCTGATTGCTTTGAATTTTTTTCCACACACTCAGAACATAAAATATATAGTGTACACAAAATTCCAGTGTCAAACCATTTTTAAATTATTAATATATTTATGAATAATGAATAACTTTTTGATATACTAATATGAAATGACCCTTGGACCCTACAGTTTATTATAACTCTTCTAAATTTTTAATTTGAGCTCAGTATACAGATATAAAGAAATTGTCATACAGCCATTGCTTAGATTCAATTAGTTTAAGAGAAAAAAATGTTTTGTATACAATTTATTGATATTTTCAATATTTTCAGTAGGAGTTATGAAAAATTCTTAATTTCAGCTGAATTATTTAATACCAGTGCACGACAAATTTTAATACCTTAATCTCTGAAAATTTCAAGCTAATAAGTTATAATCTAGGGCCCAAAGAGTATTTTGAATAGAGAAAAATGCTGAAAAAAAGGGAACTAAGAAAATGGATTTTAAAGTTTAACAATATGTTTTTGCACTTTATCTAAATCCAATCAACTTAAAATACCCCAGCACTATATGTGGGACCCTCTACTGCTTTCTTCTTGGCCTCAGTAGCCAGTTTTTGAGAATGTTAAGTTTGCTTCGTTGTTTCTTAATATGAAAACTTTCCTTTCATATTCCCATTGTTCACAAAGTTTGGAACTGTATTCTTCTTAGTTAATTCCTACACTATACACTCACAATTTATGTGAAATACCTTTTCTTGAGTTAACCATTTCAAGATATTTCTTTTATTGGTTTTCAGTTTAAAATATTTATACTTTTCTAAAATGAGAAGTCATTTATTTTTTCTTCTAATGATAAGAATGGAATGTCAAATCCATCACATAGTGACCAGCATCTAAAAGATTTGAGTAACACTTAAGCCTAATGTATTCAGCTATTCCCATTATATCTTCAAGGAAATGCATAATAAAAGCTACAAATGTTTATCTCAATTAAGGTGTTTATCTCAATATAAGAATAAGCTGTTTTAAGGCAAAGTATGAATGAAATTTGGCAAAAATTGCTGAAAATTTTTATTTTTACTTTTAGCATTTTTTATTATGCATATACTTTGTACTTTAACAGTACACTTTTGTTTTCTCAATATCAGCCATTTTTAAAGCTCCAGGAGAGCATTTAAATGTCCCAGTTCATGTGAGAGTTCCTTGCTAAACTTTGTTTCTACAGCTTTCAAATGCAATTTTCATTTTTACTGGCTTTGATTTTAGTCTCTTGCACGGAATTTTGCTTCAGAGAGGTTGTGAGTTGGCTGTGCTGAAATGAATTTTATATGAAATGCCGCGAATCTGACACGTGTTTTGCTGCCAAACAGAGAAGCACAGTCAGTGTTCTGTAATAATTCTGTAATCTTGCCAGGTTACCTCAGTGTTCCAATTATATATTAGGCATTCTCTAGGTATTTAATAGGTGTTAAGTTTGAGAGGTAGAACTGGAACTGAAAAATTCAATGCCACAGCTGGGATTTGAACCATTAGAGCACCCACCTGGTAAGCAGAAGGTCTGTGATTCAAATCCCAGCTGTGGCATTGAATTTTCAAGATCTACTGTGTCTAGCAAGATTTTGTATATCTCTTACTGTTTACCAGTTATGCAAAAAACACCCAAAATAAAGAGCACTTCAGAGGCCATTCTCAGAAAATTCAAGATATATATTTATTTGTCCTGAAAATGTCATAAACATATGGCATTTTAATCAGAATTGTTATAACCATTTTTGAGAAATTAAAAATGTTTGAAAAATGTTCCTAGTAAAAGGTAGTTTCCTATGTAAGGAGCGGGGAGTTATCTTCGAACTCTTCTTGTTGCGTCCGATTTGTCGTGACTGTGCAACTCACAGCTGCTCCATCCTTCACAAACTCGATACATACTTCACTGTCTTTTTCTACTCTCTCTATCTAACAGCTGGCTTCAATGATTACACTCACTAAAATTGATTCATACCGCAATTAAATGTTCAAAACTGTCTCTGATGACATGTACTCAAATTCCTCTCAACAAGGAGTGTATACATACACACACACACACACACACACACTCACACACTTAAAACTAACTGCTAACAGCTGTCTTGTTCAACACTTAATGACTCCCAAGAACTGCCCTCTCTCACCATTCTTATATAGGTGAGAATGATATAGCATGGATTTCTCTCAAAATCCACCTTTGCATAAACAAGCCTGGCCACGAACAGTTTTCTTGAACAGTCTGGAATAACTTGTCTTTGTTCCAGTCCACTCTATTGTTACATTATTTACTTGCCTTGAGCGTCTTTGGATGGCGTCTGGCTGCCAGAGTCACATTATCATAAAATTTCTCACTGCTGACAGTCCCTAATATTTTTGTAGCAACAAACCAATTTGATTAAAATACGACTGGTGTTGAAATTATAAGGTGAAGTATCTTCCGGGCTGTTTCGCCATGGTCTGCTGGAGATTGGTGTTTCAGACATTTTGTCTATGGTTGCAGTAGACATCCTCAGTGGTGCTATTGAAGTCTCCTCAGATAAGGTTGTCATCAGCTGGGGTTTATAGTAAAGCTTGTTGTTGTGGCTCAGTTTACATTGGAAATACTCAGCGCAGCATTAAGACCAGGCTTACAGAGCACAAAAGAAGCTGCCGTCTGGGCCA
This sequence comes from Tenodera sinensis, assembly GCA_030765045.1. Classification (NCBI taxonomy): domain Eukaryota; kingdom Metazoa; phylum Arthropoda; class Insecta; order Mantodea; family Mantidae; genus Tenodera; species Tenodera sinensis. The sequence goes on along the minus strand of CM060964.1, from coordinate 361,080,752 downwards.
AACAGATAAGTCTGCAGTCGTCGAACATACCATTGTGGCAGTTGGTGAACACATAATTAAGTTCTAGGATATGCGCATCCTTGCATGAACTACACACTACCATGCCCAACTACAGTGAGAGGCCTTTGAAATCTATAAGCATCCTAACAATTTTAATAAGAAGGAAGTGGCCTTAAGACTAAAAAACTGGTATCCAGTCATTGAAAGCAAAGAACGTCATAAGAAACAGGAAAACAGAGCAAGCCAATCCCAGGAGAAGAGCAGCTCAAGAGAGACTGAACCCCGCCCACCAGCCACCACACCCCTGCCCACCCCTGGCCAATCAGTGAACAACACACACAGAATAAGTAGAGCAACACTAGCAGTTAACAGATCAGACACAACAATGCCTTCTCCAAGGAGATGACAGCGCCACTGAGGATGTCTACCACAGCTGCAGACAAAACATCTGAAACACCAATCTCCAGCAGACCACGGCAAAGCTGCCCAGAAGATATCTCATCTCATAAACCAATTTAAATTCAAAACCAAATTTTTTGTTTCTCTATATTTAACTCTCTCTTAATTGAACAGGTTGTATCTAGTGATGAACTGAATGTGCAGATGAATTCGGAAACCTCATGGTACGTCATAACATGGATTCACAAATAATAGGTCACCAAAGCAGTAACTTTAACTTCCTAAACATCGCCTTTCGAATCAGTCCATCATAGGAAATAGCATTATAAATACTTCTATATTTAATTAAAGCATTTTTTATTATGGAGCACAAAATACTACTACAGAAATTATCAAATAAAGGGATCAGGGGAGTAAGAAGTAGTTTGATATATTCATATCTTTAATAATAGAAAACAAATAACAGTACACAGCTATCAGGAAGAAAGAAGCAACAAAATAGCTATCTGAATAAATGCACAGTAAAATACCTAGCAATACTGAATATTTGCACCATAAATTTGTATATCTATGTATCATTTATGTACATCATGCCAATATGAAGTACTGCAAAACAATTGTAGTTACCTTTTTTAATATTTACCTTAAGAATTCTTTGAGGTGTCTCTGGAATTCTGGATGCCTGTCCAAAAAATCATCACTGTGACAGTTTATATTCTACTGATTATAAAGCCATTATTTACTTACTGCAGTGAAGTTCTTGTAACAGCAAACACAAAAAAAATTCAAATCTTTCAAAACCAAAGTCTGAGATTAATTACAGGTGCTATCAAAACCACACCAATAGCAGCTATGGAAATACTAACCAACCAATGCCCTGTTGAATATGAAATAGAAAAAGCGGCTCTTATTCAACACAAAAAGTTGATCAGACTCCCATTCAATACATGGCACAAGAGAAATTTTACACATACACTAAAGACTCAGGAGAGCTTTCTTTCCAAAATTCAAGACATCAAGAAGAATGTATACCTTCCTAATTCAAAGGAAATCTTCATATCTAAAGTCAATCCGACACAAACATTAGACATCACATATTATTTACACCTGACAGAAGAAGTTAAGAAAAGTGATACTCCAACTAGTGTTCTAAAATTGTTGGCTACAGAGACAAACCATACTAGATTTCCAGAACATGAATGGCTCCATATTTATACTGATGGATCATTAATATCAAACCAAGATGGAGCAGGTGCTGGAGTCACATTTCACCTCTTTTCCTATTACAAATCTTTAAGTTATGGAACTACGACTTTGATGGAGAAATTAAAGCAATTCGAATGGCCCTACAAAATCTTTTGTACAGAATTTCACATTTTCAGCAAACAGTTATTCTCTCAGATTCCAGGGCAGCAATTATAGCAATTACTTCCAAGTTGTCACCAAAAAACCAAACAATTACAGAATGTTGGAAAATCCTTACCCATCTAACAGCGCTTCAAAAACACCTAGTCTTCCAATGGATACCAGCTCACTGTGGACTGAGTGGTAATGAGAAAGCTGATTTTCTTGCAAAAAGGGGTACCGGCAATGTGCAGAAATCTATAGTTAATCTACCATTTTATGCAGCTAAAAGATTAGTCAACTCTGAGCTCAAAAAAATTATTGAAAAATATTACTATGAAAAATCAAAAAATAAAAGATGGGAACTACCAAACATTCAAACAGTAATTCCTGAGTATCCTCGAAAAACAGCAGTTGCAACCTTCAGGTTGATTACAGGACATGATTGTCTGGCAAAACATTTAAACAGAATTGGGATATATTCTTCACCACTCTGTCCTCTATGTGATGTGCAAGAGGAAATGGATCGAGACCACCTTCAAGTATGCCCGGCCACTTCTAGTGCCCCATCCATCAGTGAAAAATATTGGAGAGCAAGAGGATTAATGACTTCATTGTCAGAAATCCAGCATTAGCTAACAACAACAATATTCTACTGATGTCCTCCTGCATTGAGCATTCCAACATGTAGGCATGGTGCTGTATTGTTGGCTTCATATTGCGCTCTACCAGCGACGATATGCTGCATCACACTCAAAGATCAGAAAACTGTTTCCATATCGTGCAGAGAGGTTCAAAGGACACTCTTATGATATGTTTTGAAATTCTGCAAACCATCACTGTGGATGAAAAATATTCCAACAAACTCACATGACACCAATCACCGGTTCAGCTGCCAATGCTGATGGAAATACCACAACCATATATCATTATATAGTGCTATGCTGATGTGCACTTCTAGGTAACTGCAGACTCACTTAAAAGAGTCACATCATAGTTGAAAAGTAAAGGCACAGTTAAATTCCTTAATAAAACAAAATTATCAAAAAATACAACTGAACCATTAAAACATAATAACAAAAGCTTAACTACAGATAGGGAAATAGTAGAATCCCTTAACAAGTTTTATGCTCAGTCACAAAGAATACCCCAAGCATATAAAAAACAAGATAAAGCTATCCAAAAAACTATCAGAGAAATAATAAGCCAAAAGATATACGAAATGATATTTTTATTCAGAATTTTAACGAAAAAGAACTGGATTTAGCAATAGAACAATTACAGAACAAAAAATCTCCAGGACCTGACAAGATCCACCCAGAGTTTATTAAACACCATGGCAGGAAAGGAAAAGAAATCCTACTTAAACTGTATAACACGTGTTGGAGAATGAGTTTACCTTCTGACTGGAAAAAAGCCATTATCATCCCGATTTTAAAGAAAAACAAACCCTCAAACAATATTAATAGTTTCAGGCCAATATCTTTGACCAGTGTTATTGCAAAAGTGATGGAAAGAATGGTGGCATCTAGACTTAACTGGTTCCTAGAATATTACAACTTAATTAATAGTTCACAGACCAGCTTCAGACAGAATCATAGTACAAGTGAAAATGTACTCCTACTAAGCCAAGACATCAAGGAAGCTTTCAATAGAAAGGAGGATTCCTTGGCAGTATTCATTGATTTTAAATCAGCATATTACTCAGTCTGGAGAAACAAATTAATTGAGAAGTTGCAATCAATAGGTGTGAAAAGTAACATGCTTAAATGGATAACTCAGTTTATTTCACAAAGATTTTGTGCCACAAAATATAATACATACATTTCCAAATATAAACAAACACACCGAGGACTTCCACAAGGTGCTGTTCTGAGCACAACACTCGTTAACACATATATAAATGACCTTCCATCAATAATAACAACTTTAGAAACCAAAATTGCTTTATTTGCTGACGATGTAGTCATTTGGACTCCAGGCTCTCCAAAAAAACCTGAATTAATTAAAGACAGAATAGAAACAGCCCTAAACAAAGTACATGAATGGAGCTCCAAAGACCTCATGACTATCAATGTGGAAAAACAAATTATGAATTATTTACACTAAAATACAAACCAGTCAATATTAACATAAATTATAATGGTAAACCACTCAAAGGAGTTGATGATGCCAAATACTTAGGCATCACTTTCGACAGAAAGCTAAGTTGGAAAAAACATATAACAAACATCTCAGAAAAGGTTGAAAAGAAACTGCAAATCCTGAAAAGGTTAGCTGGTGCTAAATGGGGCTGCTCAAGGAGAGTCCTTAGCACAACATACAAAATGTATGTTAAACCAAACCTCTTGTACTGTTCTGAAGCTTTAATAACAGCAGCAAATGCTAACATCAATAAACCTGAACAAATACAAAATCAGGCTCTTCGCCTAATCACTGGAGCAGTTAAATCCACATCTGTTGATGCCATGCTTGCCTTAACACAGACCCCATCAATAACAACAAAAATAGAAGAACAAGCATTGCTCCAACACGAGAAAATGTTACGACTGCCAAACTCTAAATGGACAGAGGAGAACCTCCCCCCTTCAATCCTTAAAACTCATAGTAGTTTTCTAGAAAAGGTAACACAGATTAAATCCAAATTGAACATTCCTAACACCAGAGAAAATCTACTTATAACAGAAAATCCATTGGAATTATTGCAACCTACCTTCAGTTTGGAATTAATAGAAGAAATAAGTAAATCAGACACACCAAAAGAAATACAAAAACTTCTAGCTCTGGAAACAATCAATACTAGATATCCCACAGAAGAATGGCTGCACATATATACTGATGGATCCTCCAAGGAAAACCTTACTGGAGCTGGAGTTACGTGTTCACATTTTTCCTTTTATCATTCTGTTGGCAGAGACACAACAAATTATGATGGAGAAATAGAGGCTATACACATTGCTCTCCGACAATTATTAAATCTTCCCTTAAATAAATTTAACAAGGCAGTAATTCTTTCAGATTCTAAAACTGCAATTCAGGGAATATGTTCAAATACTACAAAGAAGTCAACAAAAATTAGAGAATGCTACAAAATGTTAACACAGCTCCAAAAAGTTAAAAAGACTGTTCATCGCCAATGGATTCCAGCATACTGTGGAGTCATGGGGAATGAAGCTGCAGACTCACTTGCAAAGAAAGGCACAACAATAAAAGAAAAGTCTAAATTAAATTTCTCATATTCCTCAATAAAATGCTTGATCATTAGACAATTTTCTCATTCATACCTACAAGAAATAGAAACAAATGCCAAAGATAAAAAATGGATTACACTACTTTCCAACCCAGATATAATTCCCCAGAGACCAAGGAAAACAGCGGTTGCAGCCTGCCGACTATTGACAAATCACGACTGCGTAGCAAGTCATCTGTACATAATAGGTATCTCAGCTTCACCAATATGTGTCCTGTGTAACGATCCAGCAGAAATGAATGAAGACCACTTGAAGACCTGTGAAGCATTAAGATCAGAAGAAACTACAGTTCAAAAGTATTGGAAAGCACGAATGCTAATGGCTTCATTGCCAGATGCAAGACACTAGAAAACAACAACAACAACATTTACATACAATAATTTCCAAATCATCAAGACATGAAACAAACAAAAATTACACATAAAATAAGAATAATGAAGGAAAAAAGAAAAAGAGGAAAGAAATAATAAAAGAAAATAACAATAACATTATACAATGTTCTAATTTTAAAACTTTATATTAATTTATATAGGTGTAAATTATTCATAATAGAATTTTTGAACCAAGTTTCTGACATATTGAATATATCTACATCAAAATAGTGAAGGCTGTTATATAAATATAAAACACTCTTTGGCAGTGAATTTTTATGAATTTCGGTATTTGCTGTTGAGGTGAAAAATAATTTTTTGAATCTAATTTGTTTATTTGGTGCATAAAATAATATCTTGCAATAATTTGACTATCATTAACAATCGAGTTTAAGACTTTATACAAAAATATTAATCCTGTAATGTCTCTTCTAGCACTTAAAGTTTTAAATTTAAATATTTTTAAAAGGGTTTCGTAATTTGTGTACGTTAAGTTGGATGAAGCCTCATTGGTTTTCAGATGACTGATTTTGCATAATGTATCCAATAAGCTTCTGAAGGCAGACATATTAGTTTTTCATACTGGAGCATGGCGAGTCTACTTATCTCTTTACTAATAGCGAAATTATGTAAAGTGCAGAGCTTGGTTTTCTAGTAGCTCCAAGACATGTGTGTTGGCAGTTACAAAGGTTTTACAACCATATTTTCAAGTTGGTTTTATATAAATTTTGTAGGTGGATTTAAGGGTTCAAAGAGAACTGCCCCACTTTTTACCAGCTAGTCATTTCAGGACCTTGAGTTTACCTGTAGTCTTTTCAGCCATTTTATTGAAATGATTTTGAAATGTTAGTTTCTGGTCTAGGTACACTCCCAAGTACTTGGGGTTTTCTGTCACAGTGCTGCTCTAGAATGAGATGTTATGGATAAAAATAAATTTTGCATTTAAAATGGGCTCCAAATGTTTCCCTATTTTTTGAAGTTAATATTAATTGAAGTTAGTGTGCTTTGGATATGTTGTGCACAAATGTAATGGAAATAACTCCAAGTTTTGGTTTTTCAAAGTATTCATTGAATTTTAACTGTTGGTAAATTTCTGTTAGCTAAAATACGAGTATTATACATAATTTTGTTTCTGTCTCCATTTATTATTTTTTAAGTGATTCTTGGAGTTATTCACACAGTGAGCAAAATATACTGTAAATAGTTAAGACATTGACTAGTCATCCTCCATGGTCTAGTCTTTGGCTCCCAAGGTAGCGGGTTCAAACCCAGTGGAGGACAATAGAATTTTTCAGGTATAAAAATCCTTAGTATGGCTTCCTTCACAAGGGAAGTGGTCCCATAGATTTACAGCACGTAAAGGAACCTCAAGCCTGATAAAGAGCCCTTTGAGCAAAATTAAGTGGTCTTTCACGACCAATACCACATAGAACCCTGAGAACCATAGCAGTCAAAAAAGGTCCATTAAAAAAAAAAAGATTGGATAATATTTATATGAAAAGAAAAAAATGTTGGGTATTAGCATTCATTGGAACCGTGATCCCCGCCTAGACTTAATGTATGCAGACATTTAAATATCCTCAATATTATCACCTTTCAAAGCAGGATTCACTCAGAACTACTATCCCGTTATTTGAATACAGAGCAACCAAATCAAAAATAAATAAGTTGCACTGCAACATCCTTCTTCCTTGAATTTATTTGCTTTTCCTTCCCCAGAATCAAGTGTTTTATCAATCTCTTCAAACTGTTGGCAGTGCATATTCTGAAACAGTGTATCATGACTTGCAAGAGAATTATGATTTAACTGCTGTCTGCAGAGCGAGGCCATCCATGTCCCTTAATTAACGCTAAATGGTTCTAATACCCTGTCAATTGAGAAGGAGAATAGGGAGCACGATTTGCTTTGTTGAACCATCTTACAATCCAATGTTTTGCTGGATGACGTTTCTGGTACACTGATCGTGTGCCATCAGTTTTATCTGGTTTTATCTGTAAGAATTTGACCAGAGCGGTATTATATCGTTTCGTTCTTTTTGCTGTATTTTAGTGCGTAAGGGAGAGGACCTATAAATTCCACGGAAAAATCTAATTCTGTTGCAGATCAGTGGATTATAGCAAACACCCGTGCATATTCTATAATGAACACGGTGAGCATATGTATATAGTTTCGTTCTCTCAGTCGTATTTAATAGTAGTTACTTGCGGCAAGAATGGTCTAGAAAGGAAAAAGAATAAGTTTAAATCCCATGGCAAAATCTGGTTTTGCAGTTATAGCTGATACGTGTATTTGATCATGGATATGACATCACAGAACATCTTATGACATCATGTTGGTGACTTCACCTTAGCGGTACTGAGAAAATGAGAACGACATGTTTGGCGACTGAGTTCATCATTTCGCGCCATTTTGTTACAGCTGATTTGATTTTTAAATGTTGTTTGAACTGGGTATTGAGTCGGGAAAGGAGGTTTGGAAGACACTTATTCCAAAATGGTATTTTTTTTTGTTAAATTAAGGGTGAAGACTGCGAATACGATTTAAATGCACCAAGCTGTGGATGGACCGAAATCTGCGAATGACTAATTTGGAGCTTGGAAGCCGGTGGTTGTGGAGACTTTTCTCTACGTGTGGGTGTTAACAATAGGTTGCTGCGGCGTGGTTCCGGCATTCTTTTGCTGAAAATCATCTAGTGCTTTTGAATGAAACGTGCACCCATTCTCTTCGCAGTCTCTTATACTTCTTTGGAAGTACAAAGTCTATAGTGAGGAGCCCAGTTCAACTCACGTAAGATGTGGTAACAGAAATATCACAATGTGTCGAACGGGGCTGCTTTTCTTCATTTTTTGTCTGGGTAAGTAAACAATGGAAGGACTTTAATCAATTATTGATTGTGTAAAATAGTTTTATATGGTAGTGAGTTATAAGATTTCGTTTATAGTACAGCAATAAGACTGCAGATTCCGGTAATTTATTTGCCATTGGCAACAATATAACAAAGGAAAAAGTACATTAGCATTATTTATTCGGGGTGTTGTTTTGAGCACATACTGTATATACCTACATTTGGCCCATTTTCCGGTTTAAAAATGAAGGAATATAAGTTTTGGAGTTCTCACTCATCATTTTCCCGTTATGTTAGTGATCATTTCAGACTCAATGGCCTTTTGTGCTTTTTGTTGTAAATTTAAGCATATAATACATTTGATAAAAGTGGTAGTAGTTTTTAGAGGCTACATTATGTTAGATTAGCTTAGGTTAGCTCTTTATAAGCAGTTTTAAGAAAGCCGCGTCCTTTACTATTATTCATAAAATAAGTTAGATCCGAGTTTAAGTAAGGTGCATATAAGCAGTTTAAAAAAAAAAACTAGCTTGGGAATTAAATAGTCCCTGCACTTCCATTTCCCCTCCATGCAAGCCCTAATCGTAAGTTTCCTGGGAGAGCTTTATATACTATTATTTAATTCCTCTATTTCCCTTTTGTACACTGAAATATTTTAAAAGAAGCGTTGACTCACTGAAAACTTAAATTAATAGTTTGATTAAGCTCAAACATTTCACTAAACACGGTTTAAGCTTTCTATACTTGGTAAGAAGTAGATAGAATTGTGGAGGTGTGAGTATATTTGCCAAAATCACAAAGCTCACCAGCTTGTGTTGTATTGTTCTGTGAGAAAATCGAATTCGAATGTAGTTCAGTAAGAATAGAATTTGGTAGTAATACATACATCATAGAAATATGCAGAGCTTCCACAGGAAAGTTATGATTTATAAACAGATTAGAGCTTGCAAGGAGGGGAAATAGAAATGAAGCACAGGGACCATTTAATTCCTCTATTACCCTAGAGGACAAAATGGAGAAGGAAATACGAAGGAGAATCTCTCTAGCCTGGAAGGCATTTCGGGATCATAGGTTCATACTCTTAGACAAAACACTAAGCAGACAAACTAAAGTCGGAGAGAGCTAACCTGGCACTTGACAGCTGGCGGTTCACTCACCTGCAATGAGGCTAGTGCTATCTTGTCCAGTTGACTAATCGTTGCACTATGTATTTGTAACACGATTGGACGAGATAGCGCTAGCCTCGTTCGCAGAAGAGTGAATCAGCTAGCTGTCAAGTGCCAGGTTATTTCTCCCTCACTGTAAATTTCGCTCATTGGAAATCTGTCTACCCTGTATTACTTTATGGGTGTCAGACATGGTCACTAACAACACATCAAAAAAATAAAATCTAAATATGCCAACAGAAGATGCAACACAAATTCCTGGGGGTATCTTTGAAAGATAGAATCCCTAATATTAGATTAAACCAGTTATTACAGATAAGACTTGACAGAATTAGCCACAAGATTGAAATGGAAATGGGGAGGCCACGTTGCGAGATTACAAGACAACAGGTGGACATACAAGGCTACTATATGGGACCCCGTGTAGGAAAAAGACTACAAGGAAGACCGAGACGCAGATGGACAGACCTCTTCAAGGAGCATGCAGTACAGCAGAGCTCACGAGTAGCAAGAGGAAGAAGCGACTGGAAATCCTTAGACTAAATAGTGAATAGTGGAGAATAAGCATGTGCAACACCTAACATGGAGTAGCTTACCACGTTAGGATAAATCAGCTTTCCGTTTTGATAGGAGGCCTTTGCCCTTCACAGGACATATTGGGCTATTTTCATTACCCTAGCCTGCTTTTAGTGAAGTCGCACAGGTGAGGGTGAAATTTGACTAACACCCTACAGAATGTCTAAATTTTTTAGATGGGGTTGAGCTCATGAGTTTAGATGAATACCTTACCTTTCTGAACTACCAAATGTTTGCATGTCAAAATTAGTTTGTCATATTTCACTGAGTCAAATCTACCTGTGTGGCATACCAAACAAATAAAACTAGTATGTTGCTTGCAACTCTCGACATTGTTTTTTCTTTCTATGCTTGATTTGAATGTTCTTAGTGTTCTGAGCAAAATATGTTTTAGTATGTTTTATATTTGAGAATAGGCTAGAACTTGTTCCTGTACAATGAAACTTAACCAAAGAATTGTAAAGTTGGTAACTACTTTTATTTGGATTAAATGTGTAATCTGCACCATATTGGAAATATTTATGAATTCCATATTGCAGTTGTGTGCCATGTACTCGCCCTTGGTGGTGGAGGCAGAGGTGGGGGTGGTGGTGTCAGAGCGCTTCACAGAAGTGCACGAGGTGAAGGATCACGATATTATGGAGGAGATTACCACCAGCAGCAGCCTGTTCGAGAAGAACCAAAGAAAGGTGATAAGTTATTTTGGCACTTATAATAATTTTTTTGCCACTTTTTAAGGTTTCTCTTTTGCATTTGAACAGTTGGTGTTCATACTACATGCACCTTCCTCTGCTATTACGACTCTCACTGACTAAATCACAAGGTTTGACCTGAACTTAGCACTTCGGTACTCAGATAGCACCTTTGGGAATTCATTGTTCCATTTCCTATGTATGCAAGACAATGGCAGCCATGTATGCAGTAATTCGTGAGAAATTTTCAGCATTAGTAGACATTAACAAATTTGTAATGTCTGAACAGTTAGTATACGTCCATTACCTTTAGCAGTGAGTTCTTAGTAAAATGTGCAGTTCTATACCCTTTCTACTGCAATATTTCATGATACAATTACATTAAGGAACTATTTTCATTGGCATAAGAGTTGTCATCAAATCACTTTTGGACTTTATCCAAATTCTATTCTATTCTATCCTGTTTAAGCTTAACTGCAGTGAATAGAATATCAAACTTGAGTAATCTAACATTTATTTATTTTTGGCAATAGGACTCTTTTGTCCCTTTGGTTGTTGATGGGTTTGTGTACAAAAGATTACAAGGGCTTATATATTATCAATTATTAGCAATACGTTTTCATTACTCAACTAATCCTTACCAACATGAAAAATAAATTACATTTGCAACAAATATTTACATAAATGCTTTCCTTTTGGGTTCTAACGATATATTCTGTATCAATTCCATTATGTTCTTGCTGAAAGTATGCTGCCACTACTGATTTTTGTTGCTACCTGTCTTTGATATCTCTGAAATGTTCTAATATTCTTTTAACTGGGTCTCTAAAGATCTTGCCATTTTTGTAATGTGAAATTTGTCACAAATTGGAAAAACTCTAGAATGTACAGTGAAGTATTTTGAATTATCTAAGGTGAAAATACTGGTATCACACACCAATTTCACTAATTTTTAAAAATACTTTCTTCAAACGAGTTTCAAGGGCTCTGGCACACCAAAAATTCTAAAAGATTTTCAAAAAACTAGAATATAATTTTAGCCTCAGTAAACAAATACAGTTTAGAGAAGCCTTCTCAACATAAATATGGAAGATAAACTCCCCTCCATCAAAGTCAAATATAGGATCCATATTACATATGGTATCCCGTTCTGTGGCCTCTCTCCATTGCGCGAAGGAGCCGGGAATCATTGGGAAAGTTTTGCCATTGGAGGTGCACTAAGATCCTTACCTTATTCTAGATGCTGCAAGTGTTGATCTTTTGCATGCAAACAGCGGGCATATCTCATAGGGGTGTCACTTATTCACTTGGGCTTGGCAGTGGGAATCCTTGTTTCCTTGCATGATGTTATCACTAAGATTGTCTAGTGCATGGTGGTTAGAATGAGGATTCTTGCTGCTGAGCTTGGGTGAGTGAATGGCGGCATTTGTGAGATATGCTGGCTGTTTGAGAGCGGAATGTGAACGTTTCCAGCATCTACAATGATGTAAGGTGACTCAGGGGTCTCCGTCTAGGGGATATGTGAATAGCGACCACAAGGCACCCAAGCTGAGCAGAACATTACTTCCACTTATTGGTGTTTTGCTCCTCACGGTAACTTTTCTATCTGACCTTACCTTGGTCATCTCTTGTTCTCTTCTGACCCCGATGCTATTAGGGTTCCTGAGGGCTAGGGAGTCTTTATTTGTCCAACCTGTCTATTTCTCTATAAAATCTTAACCCCTAACATGCTGACCTGTCATGGCATGTAATACGTCATCTGATTGGTAATCAGAGGATATGGTCGGTGAATTTATTTTAATAACTCTCCCGGTCAGGTCAGTGAGACCCATAAACCAACGACAGGTGTGGTCCTCCAGACATTCTGGGGGTTGTGAGAGAGCGATGTGACCGCCAAAACATAAAAATATGGTGCTCTCTAAAAAGCGGTTACTATTATTGCTATTGCTCTCTTCAATATCAGTGAAAAATATTGGAGAGCAAGAGGATTAATGACTTCATTGCCAGAAATCCAGCATTAGCTAACAACAACATTTTGGGTAATTGGTATGGTGGAGAACAGTTGGTTGTGTTACCAAGATCCATAAAACTTATGCCTTATGAACTGCATCCTTTCCCTGCATACATTTCTCTTGAACCTGCCAATGAAGATGCTGATTCGCAGATGTCAGCAAAAGTATAGTTGCAAATTTAGGATCCAGTTCTGTATGGTTAATGGTACTTAAATTCAATATGATGGACTGTTACTAAAGCATGAGAAAGACTTACGTTAGCGATTTCAGGGTAGGTGCATATTAATCCTGAGTTAATAAGGCATAGTTGGCAATCATTGGGTTTTAGCTACACTGATGTTTCAGCTATGCTTTCCTATTGCTTCACATCTTTGGCCAAAAGGCTGCAACTGCTACACTCATCTGCTTATAAAAAAACAGGGTGAATTTCAAAGCATTAAAATATACTGCCATGCTTATATATCAAAGAATCTATGTTGATATAGGATATATTTATTTGTACCAAATAGTTACAAGTTTTCAATTAAATACAAGTTCCTGAAGTCTACATAGGTGAAACTTACGGTCTTGGCCTGGCCCCATGTGACCGCTTTCTGTTCCCGATGATAAAAAATTGCATGCCTGGAAAGAGTGAGAATGCTCTGTTCCAAGCGCCTAGCTACCTGCATGCCGTGGGTTCATCCTTGCGCTGCTAGAATTCCTGGAGTAGGAGAGTCACTACCTGATAGAAGTTACCTCACAAAGAATGCGGCTATCCCAGTCTGCATCCAATTCAAAAGGATCAGCTTTCATTTTCTCACCTCTCAAAACTTTCATAGTGACCCTCGTATGTGTACTGTTTCCCAGCATGCTTGGAACCTTGGTCCTTAGCAATCTGTTAAACTCATTACAGGAAAACAAGATTAAAATTCTAATGGGGGATTTAAATATCAGCCAAACTCACAATGTAAGTACTAGATAGGCATAACTTACAAATTGGTGTAGAAAAATCCACTAGAATTACAAAGCAATCCAAAACTTGCATAGACAATGTTTTTATCAACTTGGAAGAAACTAAATGGAAATCAGCCATAATAAAAGCAGGAATAGACCACTTTGGGCAGGTTATAGAAGCAAATATAAATAAAGTTGTAGTTGTCAATGGCTCTTTATCACTACACCTGGCTTGAAGCCCAAGAACATCTTGAATATGTTCGTCGCCAGGAAAGCTTCAAATCATATTTTAATAAAGTTGTATGTAATTCCAAATCTATTTGAATATAAATGGTCAATAAATTGTAAAAATTTAAAAAAATTAAAAAGCTTTTTGCAACAACAAAGCTGGAAAGAGGTTTACAAAAGGGAAACTATAAATGAAAAGTATGATAGCTGTATCAAAATTTTACAAAAGAGAATAAATAGTACAATCTCTGTAAACAAATTTAAAGTAAAGAATGGCAAATGTTCAGAGTGGGTGACAAAGGGATAAAGATTTAATGGAAATGAATGAAATTTCTGAATTCAATAAAACATGAATTCAATTTCTCATATTCCTCAATAAAACGCTTGATCATTAAAAAATTTTGTCATTCATACCTACAAGAAATAGAAACAAATGCCAAAGATAAAAAATGGATTACACTACTTTCCAATCCAGATATAATCCCCCAGAGACCAAGGAAAACAGCTGTTGCAGCCTTCCGACTATTGACAAATCATGACTGCTTGGCAAGTCATCTCTACAGAATGGGTATCTCAGCCTCACCGATATGTGTCCTGTGTAACGATCCAGCAGAAATGAATGAAGAACACTTGAAGACCTGTGAAGCATTAAGATCAGAAGAAACTACAGTTCAAAAGTATTGGAAAGCACGAGTGCTAATGGCTTCATTGCCAGATGCAAGGCACTAGAAAACAACAACAACAATAAAACATGAATGACCAATAAGTTGAATATACAACAAAATATAATAGTATTTTTAGAAAGGTAATAGAAAATGCTGTTGTCTCCTTAGTGCGGTGGAAGTGCTGCTGCTTACCAAGCAGGAGACCCAGCGGGGGGATTTTTAACTTTCTGGGAGACCTGTTCTGAGGGGCACTCATTCTTGTTAGGTCCCTGAGGGGACAATTGAGGAAAAGTAGCAGCCCTGGTTGCATAGACCATATAACTGGCTGGGAGGGTTTGGGGCACTGACCACGCACCACCCTCCTGATGCCTGTGGCGGGCAGAGGTGGGGTACACAGCAGCTGGGTGGTAGGCTTAGACCCAGAAAGGGCTCTTGCGCCTTGGGTTATTATTAATAGGAAAAGTATGGATTTTAAAGGCTGGCATATAGCATCCAGTGCTTAAATATTTGACTATCGCTGTTCCCTTTGTATCTATAACAAAATATGTAATGTAGCTACTTCTATAAAGGTTTTTCTCTATTAAAATCAAATCGATGGAAGAATAAAATTTTATAAGAATAGTTAATATACACATTAGTGAACGATAAGAGGGTAGAAAAAAATCATGTGAAAATAACAAACCTGAGTATTTTTTGTATTTGTTTTCTATTCTGTTTTATTGCTTTGTAAACAGCCACCATTGTATTCATATATACTGATGTGATCCATATCACTGCAGTGATCTGTATAGTAATAATAATAATTATAATATACTATTATCTATTATTAAATATATTATACTTAGGCTGTAACTTCAATAGTGGTAACTATTTATTTATTACTAGTACACAAGTGATACTTCTGTAAAACCTCTAGAGTCTTTCAATGTAGTACCCAATATTGTGTATAAGTTGTTGGCAGCCATGTGGAAGTCATAGTATCTCTGTAGCAGGTCCTGTTCTTTAGAGGTTTCTGATAGACCGCCCTAATGCCTGCAGACTCTTGGGAACTGTCTGTAATCGAATGCCACGAAGCAGTTCCTTCATCTCTGGGATCAAATCATAATCACAGGGGTTTAACTCCAGTGAATGTTATGGATGGAGAAGCACTTCCCACCCCAGCGACGGTAAAGATCAGCTACAGGGTGTGTCGTGTGTGCCCAAGCATTAGCCTGCAAAATGACAGGAGGATTCTCCAAAACCTGTGGGCACTTCCTACATAACACTGGTCTCAGTTTATTCTCCATCTGCAGGGCTAACTCAGATACTCCTTATCGTTGATCAGTATCTAATTGTACAGAAACAGCTTGCACATCCTCTTCACTAACGCTTGGACCACCCGGCTGAGCCTTGTGTTGAAGCCACCAATCCACATTGCCGCAGTCCTGTATGGTAATACTGTCTCCCCACATGCCTCAACAAGACCTTCATGACATTGTTGTGCTCTACAACTGCAGGCACATTAAATTTTTAGCCAAGATCATTGTTCCTGCTTTCTAAACGTAAAACACAAGAGCTTAGAGTGCTAATTAAGAGGAGACCAGCTTCCTATCTCTACAGCGCATGCAGTGTGAGTCTGATGGAAGAGTCCATTTACTTCAGGGGACGTCAGGCAGACTAGCTTGCAGTACCCTGTTTAACTATGGCATGGGTTTATTTCCTTTTGTGGTATTTATTTTGTTGTTACACTTTATATCATTTGTTAACACTCTTATCTTCTGTTGCAGCGTCTGCGACAAAAGCATCTCCTGCTAGAAGTGGCCTAGGAGCATGGGGATATGTGGCAATAATACTGGTGCTGATTCTCGGCGGTGCAGGTATCTATTACTTCACACTCTTCTACCCAATACTGTGCAAGAAGGAGCGCAAATACGATGTAATGGAGATGTCTGCAGTATGAGACTGGATACTACTCACCATATGTGTTCAGCATGACATTACATTTCATAAAGTTTCATGTTTTCATACCATTAACTTGACAGATTTTGTATAATTTTTGCACATGGGTGCCAGTATTTACTGTTCCTAATGTATTTTTATGCGCTTGTAATGGAAAACTGCATTTAGAAATCAACATTTGAACATTCCTGAAGGAAACATTGCTCAAGAGATAAGCATGGAAGAAGTAGACAAGCATGACATATCTTAAGCATGTAATATATCATTCCAGTATTTAATGACATTTTTATTATAATCTTTTGTACAAGAAGAGTTGGTCTTTCAATTGTAAATGCTATAAATGGGGCCATTTTTTCCTGAAGCATTTGGAACTATTTTTGTTTTAAAATAGATAATTCCAAGTGGATTTTTGAGCTCAAATCTAACGTGCTCTGGACAGAAAAAAAAACCTAGAGCTAGATGGTGATATCTCAGAGGTTTTGGTATGTCGGTGGTTCATAAAGCTAAACTTGTTTATAAAGTATATTGTCTATGTAACTATAGATAAAAACTCTCACTCTACACTCAAGTGGCAAATGGTTGATACCAACTTTGTGCTTCCAGTAGAATCCTGCTAACTCAACCTAATGTGGACTGAAGGGTGTCGGGTTATCAGAATGTCTAGTTGTATGGAATAAGGGGTCCGTTATTCACAACTCATAACATAATACTGCAAATTACATAAATGCATGTTCTAGCACAGTATAGGAAATCAAAAAGTATAACATATATGAACATTTATTATATGTTTGCCTTTGTCCGGTCTCTTTTAACACAAACAATTTAATTTCCATTGTTATATTAACCTGTCTTTTCTTCTTGTTTGACATTTTCACTGGCACAAGCACAACTTAACGCAACATTAACAGTAAGCCTGAAAACTGAGAAACGGTACTGCAACCAGAAATTTGTAACTGAAAGTTTAGCTTACCACGCACATACTGATTAAACCTACAAAACAAGTGTTTGTGCTATATATCCCCATTATTGGAGACAAGCTTTTGATTTCATGACACTGTTGTAGTGGCTGCTTATGTTCTGACTACAGTCACTGAGACCTAACCTGGCACTTGACAACTAGCTGATTGACACATCTGCGAACAAAGCTAGTCCTCTCTCATCCAGTTGTGTTACAAACACATCACGCAACAATTAGTCGATCGGATGAGATAGAGCTACTCTCATTCACAGGTGTGTGAATCAGTCAGCTGTCAAGTGCCAGGTTACCTCTCGCCGACTTTAGATATTGAATGTCAATATGCAGTCAGCCCTTTTGTTACTGTGAGGGAGAATGTGGTAGGTTGTATACGTACAGTAATTACAATTTACTTACACTGTGTATACTGCATAGTTCATTATAGAAATTATTACAATCAAGTTTAATGTTAAAAATAAAAAAGTGTCGAGTTATACAGAATGTTGAGTTATTGGGGTTCTACTGTACAATTTGGCTTTGGAACATATTTGCATCCTTATGTATCCCAGAACAGCTTCATGTCAAATAAATGTGCCCCACATCTAGGGGGAAAATGTCATGGTTATTTTGGATTGATTTTGAAGAGAATCATTCCTTTAACTAATCATATGTTGGATAATTCCAAAAATAATTGTTCCATTGTAGCCAAATGTACATCATCACAAGACCAATGTGATCTGTGTGAACATAATGTGCTGTGGAAACTCCGTTACCCATCACTCGATTTACTGTTCGGCTCATTAACCACCATCATGTTTTTGTTTAACCTGAATTAAAATTCCCATTACATGGCAGTTAACTTGTTTGTAACAAGTCTGTTACATTGCTTCCTGTGCAAGCATGGTAACAATTACTAAGTTTCTATAGGGAATTGAAATTGATTTAAGTACACATTCTATACTGAATGTGATCCACATTTCTGTGTTAAATCCAATAAATATTTAGACTGATTTGAAATGCAAACTGGACTTTGACGAAGAGCAAACCTGTTGAACACAAATGTTTGTTTGTTGTTCTTCTATGTGTTAGGCAAAGGTTTAGAAGTTAGTATACTATTATTGGGTATTACTTGGTCACATTTGTGTAGGAATCTTTATTCTATATAAGACTAGAGTTTCTCTTGCCACCTTTCAAACTTTGTTTGGATATCCTCTTCCATTTCTCCATACCAGCTCAGTTTTTTTCTTCAACTTTCTTGTAATAACAATTTAGGTAGCAGAGAAACAGGGCAAGTAAAACCTATAGCAGTCACGTCAACGTTGGTGCTACAAAGTTGGCTTGAATGCACTGGGAGCACGGGGCAGCAATGAAGGACTGTTGCACTGCCGTACGACTATACAGTTGCAGTGTTGTCATTGAGAACTTTACATTTTCTTCTTTCCATGTGAATCTGCTCTTTCTTTAAAATTGGAATGTAGGTTATTGGCAAGGCATATACCTGGGTCGGCTGATTAGTCCTGGGCCTCACAATAAAAAAAAACATTTTAAAAATTTTGTTTTTCCCTTTACTTCTCAACATAATCTCCAGAAAGGCTAATATCAGTGCTCTAATTTAATTAAACCATCTCTGTTGTGCAATTTATCATGGTCCTCAAAATAGCTGTTTACCGCATCAATGATCTCATTTCTGTGAAATGTTTGTCCTCCAAGAAATTTTTTGAGGTTCGGGAACAGGTGGTAGTCACTGGGTGCTAGGTCTGGCGAATAGGGTGGATGTTCAAGCAATTTGAACTTTAATTTGCACATTTTTCCCATTGTAATGACTGAACAATGGTCTGGAGCATTGCTGTGAAGAAACACGATAATTTTCTTTGCCAAATGAGGTCTGTTTCTTTTCACCTCATCACTGAAATGTTGCAGTAAGCTTGTGTAGTAGACACCAGTGATACTTTTACGCTTTTCCAAGTAATCAATAAAAATAATTCCCTGTACATCCCAGAAAACACTCGCCATAGCCTTGTTAGCTGACAAAACTGATTTTGCCTTTTTTTGGAGTTGGTTCACGTGGCGCAATCCACTGTTTTGACTGTGATTTACTTTCTGGAGTGTAGTGGTGTACCCAAGTTTCATCCATGGTAATAAGCTGTCTCAAAAGTTCACTGAGATTTGTAGAATGAAGCATCTTCCGGGCTGTTATGCCGTGGTCTGCTGGAGATCTGTCTTCCAGACGTTTCGTTTACAACTGCGGTAAACATCCTCAGTGGCGTTGTCGAAGTCTCCTCGTGGAAGGTATCACTGCGACTGATGCGTCGACTTGTCTGTGGCGCTCCATTTATACCATGCACAACGTGCGCTGATTGGCCCTGGGCGTGCAGAGACGTGGTGGCTGGTGGAGGGGGTTCTATCTCTCTTATGCTGCTGGTCTCTTATGATTGGCTTACTTTGCTTTCCTGCTTCTTATGATGTTCTATGACCGGATG
This sequence comes from Tenodera sinensis, assembly GCA_030765045.1. NCBI lineage: Eukaryota > Metazoa > Arthropoda > Insecta > Mantodea > Mantidae > Tenodera > Tenodera sinensis. The sequence goes on along the minus strand of CM060964.1, from coordinate 361,060,899 downwards.
CCAGTTGCTATTTAATCTTAAGGCCTCCTCCTTCTTATTAAAGTTGTTAGGGTGCTTGTAAATTTCAATAGCCTCTCGCTGTAGTTGGGCATGGTAATGTATGGTAGATGCAAGGATGCGCGTATCCTGGAACTTAATACTGTGTTCACCGACTGCATTAATGGCATGTTCAGCGACTGCAGACTTATCAGTTTGGCCCAGGCGGCAGCTTCTTTTGTGTTCCGTGAGTCTGGTCTTAACACTGCGCTGAGTAGTTCCAATGTATACTGAGCCACAACCACAAGGAATACTGTATACTCCAGCTGATGACAAAGCTTCTCGGGGATCCTTGGGTGATTGTAGTAAACTGCTTAACTGTCTGGTGGGTTTAAAGATCGTCTTGGCGTTATGTCGCTGTAATATGCGATCAATTCGGTCGGTGACATTTTTTAAGTATGGTAGGAACACAATGCCCTTACTTTTGGGCTGATCTGGATTCCAGATGACAGGTTGAGTCTTAGGAGGCCGGCAAGCTCTTCTTACTTCTTGTATTGAATAGCCATTGGAAAGTAATGCTTATTCTAAGTGGCCAAGTTCTTGTTTTAAGAAGTGCGGCTCACAGATGCGGGAAGCACGGGTTGCAAGCGTCTTGATCATTGCACGCTTCTGTCTGGGATGATGATTGGACTGTTTGTTTAAGTAGCGGTCAGTATGGGTAGGCTTGCGGTAGATCGTGTGTCCAAGTGTCCCGTCGGCCTTCTTGCTAACCAAGACGTCCAGAAATGCTAGTTGTCCATCCTTTTCTTTTTCCATCGTGACCTGAATGCGTTGATTGATGCTGTTCAGATGTTGAAGGAAGTCCTGAAGGACGTTCTCTCCGTGGGGCCATATGACGAAAGTGTCGTCTACATATCGGAACCAGACCAATGGTTTTTGTGCGGCCGTTTCTAGGGCTAAGGTTTCAAAATATTCCATGTAAAAATTAGCAACCACTGACACCATCTAGCTGTTCGTAGAAGGACTGGTTCCACTGGAAATAAGCTATTATTTTTGCAGCTTTGTCAATAAAAATGGCAGTGGAATAATATTGGAACTGACTTTCCTGTTCATCACCTTCACAATTTTGTTCTTGAGCTGCTCCTTCCCTCTCCTGTTCAGATGTAGGCCATGGGTTGTATGGCAGTCACGATCCAAGTCACTAATATCAACTAAACTCACATTCTTGAAATTTTCCACAATCTTCATTATGGATTCGTTAAACTGTCTCACTGCTTCATTGACACAGGATTTCATATCCAGATCGAATCTCTTTGGTATGTTTACCAGCACTACATTGGTGTGCATGAGGTTCTGTACACATTTCAGTAGGGTCGTCTTCACATTCACGGCGTTATTGCGTGCAACATCATTAGTTCCTCCCATGATGACTACATGATCATTTGAGTTTAGGTTTGCACATATTGATTCGTGGTTTCTAGTTACTTCGTTTATTGGAGCCCCTGGCTTGACCAAACCCTCATATGAAAACTCTGGATACGATGCTGCTAGAGTGCCGCTAATTAGTCTCCCGTGACTGCAAGGATTTTTACCTTGCGGTTGTTTATCTTTGTCTTCACTTTCCGATTGGAGCGTTCATTTGTTGTAGTTACTTCATTTAGCTCACTCACTGCTGCCAGATTATTATTGTTGGTTTTAGAGAGGCAAGAAAATCTGTTTTTAGTTTCGACTGCAGTATTTATCACAGCGTCTACTTTACCCTTAGCACATCTATGGGGATGCTGCCATTCATCATCCACATTGTTTACTGCATATTGTATTGCCGATGTTGGTCGGCTCTTCTGAGTAATTTCTTCTTGCAGGCATTTAATTTCCTCCCTTGCCGCTTTAAGGTCTTTTGTTAAAACCTCTACAATAAGCTGGAGCGACATAATCCTTTCTTTATTTTCCGATGCAACCCTTGCTTCTGACGCTGTTTCTACGTGTAACTTTATTTCGTTACATTGGCTGTTGTTTCCGTTACCTTCATTCCTATGGGTGCACTTGGTCTTGTAGTTTTTGATTATATCACCGTTTCCGTTGTTTTCCACACATTTCACACTAGTTTTGTCAAAATTTCGAAGCTTTGTTTTATAGTTTACTTCACCGTCCGCCATTTTGACATGACATATGCGTACTCTAATAAGTCCCACCCTTGCTCCTTCCCCTGGCTGTAATGTTGCTGCACTGCTCTTTTCTTATAAACCTGAATGTTTCTCTACAGTTGAAGTATCAGACATGTTTATATTGTCTGTGGTATTAAGTTGTTGTGATGATGACAATGTTGATGCCACAGTGTTAGATGCACTTATACTGTGTGGCGTAATGTCGTTGGGTTCTCGTTGTGTCGCCATTTGATGCGTAAATGTCGTTGGTCACGTTGTGTCGCCCTTTGATTTGGTTCGCTCCGGCTAGTCAGGATGAGATCTCTTTCTTTATCTCGGGTATGCGTAGGTGTTATAGATTACCCAAGAAAACTTCTATATATTGTTTATTACTTCTTATATACTTTCGGGAGTTATGCCGATTTTCGATCCGCAGAGGAATCGCACTCACGTCTGCACACCTCAACGGGCCGTACTGGTCTGGGGTGAGTAGTGACGCTTTCTGGCTTACCCACGCTAAGAAAACGTTCTCTCCAATTTTAAATGTCATGACGTCATCCAAAAGAAAGCCTCGTATCCAAAATGCTATTTCCTTTTCCAGCAATTTAGAAATGTCCCTTTCTATTATAACCTGTTCTTTTTTTGAATTTCGAATATATAATTACCTTTTTATGATTAAACGATGTTTACTTTATATTTTATTAAATATATCGCGCGACTTTTAAGGTTGGCAGACCTGAATTTTGACTGATTTCAAACTATATGGTATGACGTCATGACTCGTTAATTTCAAACCAATAATGTGTTTATCCTACAAATTTAACGACTATTATTTACTCATATCTTGCTCACCTTACAACACTTCCTACTCTATTATCTACATATGTTATTACTCAACACTTATCGCAAATCTCACATCCGGCAATTAAATTAAAACGTGTCTTTATCAAGCCCATTCGATTTGAAATCTAAATTTCGGTATCAACTGGAAGGGATTTCTCTGCTATTGTTTCTCTCCCCAAGGTCATTTATCAATGGTAGATTACATGGAATGTTTGGAGCAGTTCTCCTCTGTATAGGAACGAGGGGTGGAAGCACATCAGGAACTCCTGTACTTGGAGCACTTGAAGGTTCACATATTTTGTCAACAAGTTCACTCTTTGTGAAGGTTTTTGTTGCTTTTATATATTCAGGTAGACAATCACTTACTTGTAGTTGTAGATAAACAGGAGCGCTTTCGTGGAGGTTACGTCCACATCCTCAGCCAGTAGCAACTGTTGTTTGAAGTCCGAGTTTGGTGCCTTGTACACCCTCCTTCGCTCTGGTGGTAGAACTTGCAAACACAATCAACTTTATTTCGTTACATTGGCTGTTGTTTCCGTTACCTTCATTCCTATGGGTGCACTTGGTCTTGTAGTTTTTGATTATATCACCGTTTCCGTTGTTTTCCACACATTTCACACTAGTTTTGTCAAAATTTCGAAGCTTTGTTTTATAGTTTACTTCACCGTCCGCCATTTTGACATGACATATGCGTACTCTAATAAGTCCCACCCTTGCTCCTTCCCCTGGCTGTAATGTTGCTGCACTGCTCTTTTCTTATAAACCTGAATGTTTCTCTACAGTTGAAGTATCAGACATGTTTATATTGTCTGTGGTATTAAGTTGTTGTGATGATGACAATGTTGATGCCACAGTGTTAGATGCACTTATACTGTGTGGCGTAATGTCGTTGGGTTCTCGTTGTGTCGCCATTTGATGCGTAAATGTCGTTGGTCACGTTGTGTCGCCCTTTGATTTGGTTCGCTCCGGCTAGTCAGGATGAGATCTCTTTCTTTATCTCGGGTATGCGTAGGTGTTATAGATTACCCAAGAAAACTTCTATATATTGTTTATTACTTCTTATATACTTTCGGGAGTTATGCCGATTTTCGATCCGCAGAGGAATCGCACTCACGTCTGCACACCTCAACGGGCCGTACTGGTCTGGGGTGAGTAGTGACGCTTTCTGGCTTACCCACGCTAAGAAAACGTTCTCTCCAATTTTAAATGTCATGACGTCATCCAAAAGAAAGCCTCGTATCCAAAATGCTATTTCCTTTTCCAGCAATTTAGAAATGTCCCTTTCTATTATAACCTGTTCTTTTTTTGAATTTCGAATATATAATTACCTTTTTATGATTAAACGATGTTTACTTTATATTTTATTAAATATATCGCGCGACTTTTAAGGTTGGCAGACCTGAATTTTGACTGATTTCAAACTATATGGTATGACGTCATGACTCGTTAATTTCAAACCAATAATGTGTTTATCCTACAAATTTAACGACTATTATTTACTCATATCTTGCTCACCTTACAACACTTCCTACTCTATTATCTACATATGTTATTACTCAACACTTATCGCAAATCTCACATCCGGCAATTAAATTAAAACGTGTCTTTATCAAGCCCATTCGATTTGAAATCTAAATTTCGGTATCAACTGGAAGGGATTTCTCTGCTATTGTTTCTCTCCCCAAGGTCATTTATCAATGGTAGATTACATGGAATGTTTGGAGCAGTTCTCCTCTGTATAGGAACGAGGGGTGGAAGCACATCAGGAACTCCTGTACTTGGAGCACTTGAAGGTTCACATATTTTGTCAACAAGTTCACTCTTTGTGAAGGTTTTTGTTGCTTTTATATATTCAGGTAGACAATCACTTACTTGTAGTTGTAGATAAACAGGAGCGCTTTCGTGGAGGTTACGTCCACATCCTCAGCCAGTAGCAACTGTTGTTTGAAGTCCGAGTTTGGTGCCTTGTACACCCTCCTTCGCTCTGGTGGTAGAACTTGCAAACACAATCAACTTTATTTTGTTACATTGGCTGTTGTTTCCGTTACCTTCATTCCTATGGGTGCACTTGGTCTTGTAGTTTTTGATTATATCACCGTTTCCGTTGTTTTCCACACATTTCACACTAGTTTTGTCAAAATTTCGAAGCTTTTTTTTATAGTTTACTTCACCGTCCGCCATTTTGACATGACATATGCGTACTCTAATAAGTCCCACCCTTGCTCCTTCCCCTGGCTGTAATGTTGCTGCACTGCTCTTTTCTTATAAACCTGAATGTTTCTCTACAGTTGAAGTATCAGACATGTTTATATTGTCTGTGGTATTAAGTTGTTGCGATGATGACAATGTTGATGCCACAGTGTTAGATGCACTTATATTGGAAGGGATTTCTCTGCTATTGTTTCTCTCCCCAAGGTCATTTATCAATGGTAGATTTCATGGAATGTTTGGAGCAGTTCTCCTCTGTGTAGGAACGAGGGGTGGAAGCACATCAGGAACTCCTGTACTTGGAGCACTTGAAGGTTCACATATTTTGTCAACAAGTTCACTCTTTGTGAAGGTTTTTGTTGCTTTTATATATTCAGGTAGACAATCACTTACTTGTAGTTGTAGATAAACAGGAGCGCTTTCGTGGAGGTTACGTCCACATCTTCAGCCAGTAGCAACTGTTGTTTGAAGTCCAAGTTTGGTGCCTTGTACACCCTCCTTCGCTCTGGTGGTAGAACTTGCAAACACAATCAAATCTGGTGCAGAGGGAATTTCAAAATTGCAGACATGACTGGAGTTTAAGTGAATAAAATATTTCTCCCAAAGGTCCAAATCTAATGCAGAAGTGGCTGGTTTTAGCAGTTTGATGTTGTTTCCAATGTTGTGATTCTCGTTCCAAAAATGGTGTGCCACCGCAGATTTCTCACACTGTTTGTTGAGAATGTGTCTCCTGTGTTCTTTTAGTCTAATATTCAGGTTCCTTTTTGTTTTACCTATGTAGAACTTCTCACAATCGTCACAATCGATCTTGTAGATTCCTGATTTGGCGGTTTTTGAAAGCGTATTCTGAAGTGGGGAGTTGAGTAAGTTCCTACGCGTTCGTAAAAGTGAAACCAAGGAAGTATACGTGAAATAGGGTTCAGGGGAAGTTAAAAAAAGGGGAGATTTAATACAAATGGAAATGAAAGGGAAAAACTATAAATAAAGAACAGATAAATGCAATTGTTTAAATAAAGAATAATATGAGTATGTTTTAAACACGTCCAGTGATAAATGCAATTGTATGTGTTGCAAAGAGCTGTCCAAGATGAAAGGGCTTAGGGCCCAATTCAAGGATAGCTCAAAATGTATAAGATTAGAACAAAATAAATATCAATAGAACCGGCAACATTGCATCAGCTGTGTTTACTTTCTTTCAACATTGGTGTAGATCATGCGAATGAACTACATGCAATGGTTTTTGTCAAAACCACCAGTTAAGACAGAACAGTTGGAGGCATGGGGAAAAACAAAACAAAAAACGGACACAAGATCTGTTACACAATACACGTTTTTCAAGTTCTTAATATCTGGACATGATATTAATTTATGGAGAAATGCAGTGCAATTCACGATCTGCTCAGTGGCTCTATGCTGAAAGATTTTGTAATAGGGTCACACCAAGCAGTGATACCTTTGTTGCCGTTTGCCAGCAGGTCCATGATACAGGTAGTGTAATTCCAAGCTGCCGTAATCAAGGACGACAACGATCTGATGCAATCATAAAGATGGAAGAGGAAATGTTAAATTTGGTGGATGAAAATCCTGACTGGAGCAATTGCAATATTGCTCACGAGGTGGGCGTGTCCAGTGGACTGTCCTTAGAACTTTTAAAGGACAACTATTGCGCCCATATCACATCCAGCGAATGCAATGCTTACCACCAAATGACTTTCACCCATGTGTTAGGTTTTCCAAGTGGCTCCTTCATCAGTTTACACAAAATCCAGATTTTGTAACAGATGTGTTTGTGACATCCGAGGCCTGTTTTATGTGAAATGGCGTGACAAACTTTCACAACACACACACACACACACACACACACGTGGGCAGTGGAGGACCCAAGAACTACACAGCTGCAGAATTTTCAACATAGGATCTTAACGTTTGGGCTGGCATAATTGGAGGTTACCTTATTGGACCAAACATCCTTCCACTGCGCTTGACTGGTATAGTGTATTGGCAGTTTTTGAAGTACCGATTGCCTAACCTATTGGAGCACGTTCCGTTAGAGGTAAGGAGGAAGATGTGGTTCTTTCATGATGGTGCACCACCTCACATCATTCTTGCAGTCCATCGGCAGCTGACGAAGACTTCCCTGAACTGCTGGGTTAGTCGATTTGGACCTGTGACTTGCCCTGCCGGATCGCCAGATTTGAATACCCTAGATTTTTATTTCTGGGATGATATGAAAAATAAAGTGTACAGGGGTAAAATAGAAAATGCGAATGAGCTGCATAGGGCATTTTCTTAGCAGCTGAGGAAATTAGAAACAACCCACAGCTCTTCGCCAGAGTGCATCAGAATTGGCTAAAAAGGTGTGAAGCCTGTGTACATGCCAATAGGGGGCATATGGAACACTTCCTCTAAACGCTTATTTCAGATTTAGAGCCTGGAGGCAAGTTCAGATATTCTAAATCAATTACAATGTTTTCCCATATTTATTGATGCTAATAAATGTTAGCGAACAAAATAATGATCAGTTTTTGTTTCTAAAGCTACCAAATAAATAATGGTTGGTCCATGAGTGTGGAATTCATTAAACATGAAAAGCAGTATTAATTTTTAAGAGGTGGAATCAGCAGTAAGCTTGTTGGCATAAATAAATAATAAGTATTAATTTTGTTTACCTCTATGTTTCATGAAACATTTCACACATACTCACGCTCACAAATCTTATCAAAAATTTTAGTGTTGCAAATTTCACTAATTCAAGCTTTTCGGCGCTCATTAGCTGCCTGTTAAATAATGGAGTAACGTTGGGGAAAGTGCTTCGTAAACTTTGGCCTTGGAGGACCAGGTGATTGCCTGGCGATTTGCAATCATGGTTTCTTCCCCTAGCCTTTGAATAGCCAACTTCATATGCTATAAGGCAGTAACAGCTTGTTTTGGTCTGTCCTGGGTATTTTATTTCCCCGGTACCCACCATATCTGGTGAGTGTTCCTCTATCTGCCACTTGAGGAGATACCTGATGGGAGACCAGCAACTCCACACAGGTTTACCTTATTGATTCACTATTTATTGCGACATTTGAATGGCTATAGAGAGAAAAAAAAAAAAGGACGAGCATTCAGCATATTCCAGTGAATACAGTAGAAGTTGGTACTCTGTGGCATATTCAATATGATTTCAACATGGTAGCTGTTCTAATGGAACAAAAGTTTGATCTGATCCTACTTTCTATTGGAGAGCAAGAGGATTAATGACTTCATTGTCAGAAATCCAGCATTAGCTAACAACAACAACTTTCTAAGAGATTTGAATCTAAGATTCAGTTCAGTGCAATATTCAATATGGAATGTGTACTCAAATTGATTTAAATTCTCCATGGAGATGTGGTAAATCTTAAGAATGGAATAAGGACTTAACATAGATGTACTCTAGTCAAGAGGTTGTTCTGATTCCTTGAGTTGTCTATTACTAAAGTTTCAGTTTCAAATCACAAAGTGGTCATAACCTATTGTTGTCACCTTGTGATGTATGCACAAGATAGACAAAAAACAGATGTGAGTGAATAAGTGTGTGCCCTTTTATTGGTTTTATGGAACTAAAATCCATGACCTCTTACTATGGAGCCTTGTCCTGTGGACAGCAATCACCTTTCATTTTTCTAAATATACAAGAAAACTAGCAGGACTTGTGTGTTTTGGAGTTTGTATATTGTGCTACTCGAATGGTTAACATGCACTTATCCTTGTTAATAGAAAGCTCTCAGATATGCACTGATTATTTTCGGAAATCACCAACATTTTGCAGTGCCTCACTTCAGCCAGTGAATGTGTAGAAATCATAAATGACAGATATTAACTCCATGTGGAGTAAAGCACAGCATTGCAATGTCTTTTCTATTTTCTCTCTCATTCTCGTTCATTGGCATTCTAAGAGGTAAATGTCCATGCTTGTAACGCGTATGTTTACTTGGAGAAAACTTGACAATATTGCTTTCTGGACACTGAATACCTCCTTGATATGATTTGATGCCGTGATGTTAACCATTTGAGCAGCATGATAATATGATAATAATTGCATATTAAGTCTACTGTTTATATTAAGTAAATGATGTATTTGTCAATGGGGTTTTTGTCAATTGTCAATGCTACCTCCTCCATTATAATGGATATTTGAGGTTACACTTGCTTTCCAGTATCAATATGTACTTATTACTCAGGAGATATATTTTTAGCATTGTTTACTTGTGTCTAACACAGCAATTTGTACAGCAAGTAAGGGCTGCTCGATTGTAAACATAATAGCAGTGCTATTCTTAAATGTCCTGGGTAGTATTTGTAATTCTTACAGTAAGAACACAGCAAATGTCACATTATTGTCCAATAATATATTATGCACATCTTTTAATTTGGCACATGATAAGGTTGCGAATTCCAAGCAACAATGTGTTAGTTATATGCAGTGCTTTTTTTCTAAAAAAAAAAGTTAAGGGGAACTCTGGGACTGGACTTATTTACTTTAATCTAAGTAGCTATGTGTAATGCAAGAAATTAACTAAGCCGAGCAGATATATAATATTGTTTGTAATGATTCTCCACATATTCTGCAACCAAGTTTCTTGTTTTTAACCAATAGCACTCATGTTTTGCACAAAGTGTATTTTTTTAAATCAAAAGAACAATCAGGGATATTGTCTAATTTTTCATCACTATGTTCACTCGAGGTCTCATCAAACATGTGTTCAGTGCTTTTGTTTTGGGTTGCACTATTACCCACCTTCATCGAACTTCCAGCAGTATAATTTGAAATGCATTTTGTTGCTCTGTTTTATTTTCTTGGATGCTGGAGACCATGTGAAATAGTTAATTTTCGACTCGAGTTTTCTAACTTGAAAAACCATGTGCACACAGTATAATACACTACAAGCGTCGGTAAGTCACTTAAGCATAAACAAGACAATTTGTCAATTTCCATTGTGAGGAACTGAACAATACCTACGAACATGGAACAGATCTGCTCAGATCCAAAGAGTACTAATGTCAATTATTTTGTTAAGTATCACATGTTAACAAACTAAATGAAATGCAATTCCACTTAATTATGGTGAAAACTTATAAAATCTAAACACAAATAACTCTCGGCTTCGAATAACAAATATTTATTACAGTCCATAGTAAAAAAAATAAGAACAAAGCAAATACAATTTACAAAATTCTTGCTGACAACATTCAAAAGTTAACTTCACACATCATCTTTGCTCAGATCAGATGTGCACACTACGGTATTCATAAACACCAATAGAGAACAGGTAACTTGCCGAGAAAATAGCAAAACGGTTGTTGCTATGGATTTATTTTTGAGGTTGCAAAGAGGTTGCGATCGGTTCTAATGCTACTATAACCTCTTTAAATGGAAGTGAATCGAACAAAAACAAATCAGTAGTTATAAAATCACATTTCCTAACTTTTAAGCAGAAATTTTGTGGTTTTTAAATTGTGGTCAGAAAATGTTATGGGGAACGCATCCCCCAGCATTCCCCCAGAAAAATAGCACTGTTTATATGTGAAGAATTATGTTCATCATCAAAAACAAGAGATTATACACAATGCAGAGATTATATACACAAATTTCTAACATGTTAGAGACTTCAAACGTGAATTGTTGTACAAAGATGAATAAAATGTATTTTATTTGTAGGTTGTATTCTTACACATAGAGATTTCATATTGTATGTTTAATTATTTAAGAGATTTGCAAATTTTACAGTGATATTTGGAATGTATTGTAATGAAACTGATATTTGATTGTGATATTATAGCAAAACAGGGTTTCCAAGGAAGTGTAGAAACTTATGACTGAAAATACTAAAAAATACCTAGAAATAGCTCATCCACTTGATTGTGAAAACAAGCTAATATTAAGACTAATATTAAGATTGACATTTAGTCAATCATGCATATGTATTGATATATAAAGGTTGGACATTATCTTCCCTAAAATAGTCATAGAATATTGCTGGTTAGTAAACAATGTAACAATGTTACATAGCACCAAGATAACACAATTTCTTTCTGTGTCATTAACTATTTACGAGGGGCGTTCAAAGTTATCTACCCCAGTATCTCATATTGCTGTATCAGGTGTAATCTTACACATGCAGGTTGGGATATGTTTTAACATGTCTCAGATTCAGTTACAAATCAGTGTGTGGTAAATGCTGGCAGAAGAATATAGCAAGTGCAGTGGGGTGTGGGTCTACAATGAACACGAGGGATTTGGAACTTCATTCTGTGATAAAGTTCCTCACAAAGGAAGGCAAGTAGCCAAAAGATTCATAAAATGATGATTGCTGTATATAGTGATGCTTCACCATCCTACTGCCAATTAAAATTTTGGTCCAAGGAATTGAAGTGGGCCAGGGAATCAATTGAAGATGATCCACGTTCAAGTCGGTCAGTGGAAGTATCTTCAAAGGAAATGTGCCAAAAAATGGAGGACATGATTTTGGAAGATTTTCATGTTATAACTCTTAAACTGGGCATTTCAACTGGTACAGTTTTCAGCATCATCCATACAGTCTTGATGATGTCAAAGGTCAGTTCCCATTGTATGCCACAAATGTTGACACCTGAGCAAAGAGAATGCCGCCAGCATTTAGTAAAGAGAATTTAGACATTTATGCCAACAAACTTACTATTGGTGTGTTTGAACACACAAGCTGTGTGGGCATTGTTTGGGAGGTAGAATTAGAACTGAAAAATCCAATGTCATGGCTGGGATTTGAACCACAGGCCCTCCGCTTACCAGGCGGGTGTTTCATTTCCAATTCTACCTCCCAAACATTGCCCACACACAGCTTGTGTGTTTAAAAACACCAACAGTAAGTTTGTTGGCATGGCTCTTCTTTAGAAAGAGTCCCGTAGTACTTCCCGGCCAAATTCAAAGTCCGAAGCTACTTACTGCACATGTGCCGAGTCGTTAGCGGAATCGCCACTAGGTTGCGCTGCATGAGCTAGCTGTCACCAGCAGATGATTTTCACATTTGCCAACATTGCATTTTCAACCACACTAGTTTTTGTTGCCAACACACTAAACACTCGCGTCGGCTAATCTATACCGCCAGCGCAACTCCATACAATTACTGTGTACTTATCGTTATTGCCCACACAGATATATTGCTAGTGCGACTCCATACTATTGTTGTGCGCATTATCGTTATTGCCTTGTTACTGGGTCCACGAAATGCTGACCTTTTTTTTTTTTTTTTTTTTTCGAGTGGAGAAAAAATCCATTTACGAAGCCCCATGCGCTGGGATGGTACAGAGGGGGGACTGTAGGCTTCGCCCTAGGGCACTACCCACTAAAAAAACTCCACCAGAAGCGCTGAATTGACACTGATTAATTAACACAAATTAATTTTTGTTATGGGGTGTAGCACGGCATCACATTCCCTCCATAGCATTTGGGTTCTCAGCAGGCCCTCGTCGTAGAGGAATTCTATACATTCTTCCTCATATAACACAAAGGTGCTAAATCTACTATGCTAATGAAGCGATTCATTGCACCCTCACAACTTGCTTCTAACAAGTTCACTAGCATACTGCCGGTCCCGCTAAAACATTCAAATTTAAGATTGGCAACAAATTAATGGAGAAATAGTGTTGTTGGCAGCACTGAATTAACACTGCAACTTTCGTAAGAATTCGCTCGCACTGCCGAGTGGGACTTTGACAAAATTCTCACGGGACTCTTTCTAAAGAATATCCTGTTGGCATTAATAATTACCATCTGAAGGTTATTTAATCCTGGTACATAAAGTACTTACGATAGTAAGTTGCCATTGTGGTAATTGTCTCTGATGTGAGACTGCCTTTCTGGTTTACCGGAAGAAATACGAATTGGTTGGAGAATCAGTATCATTCTAGCAGGTTGTCACAGTAGCTTATTGGTTAGAGCACACACCTGGTAAGCGGAGGGTCTGTGGTTCAAATCCCAGCTGTTGCATTGGATTATTCAGTTCCAATTCTACCTCTCGAAATTAGACATGCTTAGAGCAAACCCAGAAAACTTCTTGAGAATTGTTACAGGGGATAAAACATTGGCTGTTCATCATGATCCAGAGACCAAACAAGAATCCATGCAATGGAAACACAAGGTTTCTAGTACCCCCAAGAAAGTTCGTCTGCAATAATCAGCTGGAAAGATCATGGCAACAATTTTTTAAGACTCAGAAGGTGTCATGCATATCACAAGCTGCTGGTTTCGTAGAGTTTAACCATCCACCGTACAGTCCAGACCTGCTTCCAGTGGCTACTTTCTATTCAGAAACCTTAAAGAATTTCTGCGTGGGTGACAATTTCCCAATGACAATGCAGTTGAGGCAGCTGTAACGGGTATTTTGACACCCAAGATGTTTCATTTTTTTTCTGAGGGTATTCAGTCACTGGGGAGGAAGTGGCAAGTGTGTTCCAGTCAAGGGGGACTACATTGAAAAATAATCAGGTGAGTTTCATCATCAGATTTAATTTTCATGCTCAGGTAGATAACTTACTGAACAACCCTCGTACTATTGTAGCCACAACATATGCTCCTCTTAGTCTCCTGTAGCATTTGGCTATTTGCTTTCTTATATTGCATGACTAATTCAGTTGTCCATTTTATGTAGGTGTTAAATTTCTATGCCAAAAGGTTTGAGGATAGCTGACCTGATATGTACCCTGGGAGAGCTAACTTGGCACTTGACAGCCACGTTGCTCACGTGACTCGTAAGGGAGCTCGGCTTATCACATCACAAATACACCATGTGACCAGAGGTGTTTACTCACCCATGTTGCAATATGTGCGTGTATTCCTGGCTTCTGCCTTCCACATGTTTTTTGCCACCCACAACAATATATTGTTTGATTTTTAATAGGTGCAGAGTGAAAGAAGGGACTTGCTGATGAATTACATACAATAGTGTATCTGGAGGGATTATAGTTTTATAACTTCATATGCTTTATATAGTTTACTGCTGCATATTTCAGTGTTTTGTTGCATTCGTAACAGATTTTAGTGGTCTTGGTTACACTGCGTTTTGTTTAAAAATGGCTTATAGTCCTGGTAAAGCCAAAAAGCGTGTATTGGGTACAGGAATAACCCTAAAAAGTCAGGCCTGGTAGATGGTATGTGCCGTAAGCGAATACTTTGAAAAAGAAAAGGAAAATGGTGGACCTCTTATTGTGGTGGAACCACTGGCCATGGACAGCAAATGAAAAAGTGGTAGTGCTGCGACAGAGCGGCTGGCAGGCAGCTGTAACGTCAAGTGCCAGGTTAGATCTCCCAGGGTATAGGTGCCAACTTCTTATACATTTGTGGAGCGGGAGTAGGATTGTGCAGTGAAGTCAGGTATTCATAAAATATTTAGTCCAATTACTAAAGTAAAAGGTATTTAATCATAGTATTGTACAGATTCTTTTTATTGCCTGAAAATAAAATGCTATTAATTTAAAGTTTGAATAATAATAATGGTAGATCTGTTGACCTCCTGTTAAACTTCAAGCAAAAATAAGAAACTAATGCTTAGTATAACAGTGATGCGTTAACAATTTGAAGATAACATGCAACATATCGTAAGTGGGACATGTTTTGAGAGCTGTTGCTCCCATTGCCGCTGGAGTGTGGTGTGCTTGTGTTACTCTCATCCTTTGGTGTTTTTTCAAGCAATTTATTTTTGAGATTGTGCCCGTTAAGAAAACAGTTACATGAAAGCCACCCAAAAGGTATACGAAATGATATTTTTATTCAGGATTTTAATGAAACAGAACTGGATTTAGCAATAGAACAATTACAGAACAAAAAATCTCCTGGACCTGACAAGATCCACCCAGAGTTTATTAAACACCTTGGCAGGAAAGGAAAAGAAATCCTACTTAAACTGTATAACACGTGTTGGAGAATGACTGTACCTTCCGACTGGAAAAAAGCCATTATCATCCCGATTTTAAAGAAAAACAAACCCTCAAACAATATTAATAGTTTCAGACCAATATCTTTGACCAGTGTTATTGCAAAAGTGATGGAAAGAATGGTGGCATCTAGACTTAACTGGTTCCTAGAATATTACAACTTAATTAATAGTTCACAGACCGGCTTCAGACAGAATCATAGTACAAGTGAAAATGTACTCCTACTAAGCCAAGACATCAAGGAAGCTTTCAATAGAAAGGAGGATACCTTGGCAGTATTCATTGATTTTAAATCAGCATATGACTCAGTCTGGAGAAATAAATTAGTTGAGAAGTTGCAATCAATAGGTGTGAAAAGTAACATGCTTAAGTGGATAACTCAGTTTATTTCACAAAGATTTTGTGCCACAAAATATAATACATACATTTCCAAATATAAACAAACACACCGAGGACTTCCACAAGGTGCTGTTCTGAGCACAACACTCTTTAACATATATATAAATGACCTTCCATCAATAATAAAAACTTTAGAAACCAAAATTGCTTTATTTGCTGACGATGTAGTCATTTGGACTTCAGGCTCTTCAAAAAAACCTGAATTAATTAAAGACAGAATAGAAACAGCCTTAAACAAAGTACATGAATGGAGCTCCAAAAACCTCATGACTATCAATGTGGAAAAAACAAATTATGAATTATTTACACTAAAATACAAACCAGTTAATATTAGCATAAATTATAATGGTAAACCACTCAAAGCAGTTGATGATGCCAAATACTTAGGCATCACTTTCGACAGAAAGCTAAGTTGGAAAAAACATATAACAAACATCTCAGAAAAGGTTGAAAAGAAATTGCAAATCCTGAAAAGGTTAGCTGGTGCTAAATGGGGCTGCTCAAGGAGAGTCCTTAACACAACATACAAAATGTATATTAAACCAAACCTCTTGGTACTGTTCTGAAGCTTTAATAACAGCAGCTAATGCTAACATCAATAAACTTGAACAAATACAAAATCAAGCTCTTCGCCTAATCACTGGAGCAGTTAAATGCACACCTATTGATGCCATGCTTGCCTTAACACGGACCCCATCAATAACAACAAAAATAGAAGAACAAGCATTGCTCCAACACGAGAAAATGTTAAGATTGCCAAACTCTAAATGGACAGAAGAGAACCTCCCCCCTTCAATCCTTAAAACTCATAGTAGTTTCCTAGAAAAGGTAACACATTAAATCCAAATTGAACATTCCTAACACCAGAGAAAATCTACTTATAAGAGAAAATCCATTGGAATTATTGCAGCCTACCTTCAATTTGGAATTAATAGAGGAAATAAGTAAATCAGACACACCAAAAGAAATACAAAAACTTCTAGCTCTGGAAACAATACTAGGTATCCCACAGAAGAATGGCTGCACATATATACTGATGGATCCTCCAAGGAAAACCTTACTGGAGCTGGAGTTACATGTTCACATTTTTCCTTTTATCATTTTGTTGGCAGAGACACAACAAATTATGATGGAGAAATAGAGGCTATATACATTGCTCTCCAACAATTATTAAATCTTCCCTTAAATAAATTTAACAAGGCAGTAATTCTTTCAGATTCTAAAGCTGCAATTCAGGGAATATGTTCAAATACTACAAAAAAGTCAACAAAAATTTGAGAATGCTACAAAATGTTAACACAACTCCAAAAAGTTAATAAGACTGTTCATCTCCAATGGATTCCAGCACACTGTGGAGTCATGGGGAACGAAGCTGCAGACTCACTTGCAAAGAAAGGCACAACAATAAAACAAAAGTCTAAATTCAATTTCTCATATTCCTCAATAAAACGCTTGATCATTAAACATTTTTGTCATTCATATCTACAAGAAATAGAAACAAATGCCAAAGATAAAAAATGGATTACACTACTTTCCAATCCAGATATAATCCCCCAGAGACCAAGGAAAACAGCTGTTGCAGCCTTCCGACTATTGACAAATCATGACTGCTTGGCAAGTCATCTCTACAGAATTGGTATCTCAGCCTCACCAATATGTGTCCTGTGTAACGATCCAGCAGAAATGAATGAAGAACACTTGAAGACCTGTGAAGCATTAAGATCAGAAGAAACTACAGTTCAAAAGTATTGGAAAGCACGAATGCTAATGGCTTCATTGCCAGATGCAAGGCACTAGAAAACAACAACAACAACATTTTTGAGATTGTTGCTTGTTGAAAACCTAACTTTACTTTTCAAAAGGGAATCGTTTCCCTAGACTGTTAAGTTATTTTATGTTTGAAATGTTTTTTACATGCTTTATATTAGCTTTACTTGTACGTATGTAACGGAATCTTTGGATGTAATTTTCACCAACTTAGTCATCTGATTAACTTGAAAATTTGCCCACATGCCAAGGATCGATGACAATACAATAATATGACTTTGTCCTAATTTCCTGACCCGGATCTTCAGGATAAAAAAATTACTGAGTTAAATTTATCAATGTAACCGAATCTTTCAACACAATTTTCACCAACTTAGTCATCTGATAGACTGAAAATTTGCACATGTGTCAAGAGCTGATGACAAATCAAGAGTATCATGACTTTGTCCAGTATCATCAGCCATTTTGCATGTGTTGTACTCTCATAACTTTCTCTACTCCTGTACTAGCCATTCCCACAAATTCTTATCCCTATATCTTCCTCGTGTTAGTTGAGATAAACATTTGCAGAAATTATCTTATTTGCTTATTTCCTTGTACGGGCAAGGGGAATATGGGAACACAGCAGGCTTTGAGCGAGTCAAATCTGTTAAAGCTTTCAAATTCCATTCTCTTTGCACAGTTAACTAATAAAAGAAAATCTGATGTGTTGCATTCACATGACTTTCTCTCCTCTTGTACTAACCATTCTTACAAACTCTTACTCTTATATCTTCTTCGCGTTAGTTAAGATAAACATTTGTACAAATTATCTTATTGGTTATTTTCTTATAGGTGCAAGGGGAATGTTAGAATACAGTAGGCTTTGTGCGATAGTCAAATGTTTTAAAGCTTTGAGATTCTGTTCTCTTTGCACACTTAACATATAAAAAAATAAACAACTATCCATTTCACAAAAGTTCTAAGTTTTGCGAAACTCACACACATAAGGAATATCTCCGAAATGGTTCACCCTACAAGAAAACTTATTCCGACATAAATTGTGTATTTTAGCAATATCTACATTTTTGTATAGAATGATTTGGTCTATCTCTTAACGGTTTACCAGTTATGCAAAAGTTGTCCAGAGTAAATACGACTACAGGGGCTATAGCCAGAAAATTCAAGATATACATTTCATTTGTCATAAAAATATCTCAAGCATATAACATTTTAATCAAAATCATTATTTTGAAGAAAATAAAAATTTTCAAAAAATGTTCCATGTAAAGGGTAGTTTAGGGTGGGGCTATTTTCTTCAAAATCTTTGTGTCGCATCCTTGAAAGACATTTAACTTAAATACCAACTTTGCTTTTTAAACTACTTTTCGTTTTTGAGTTATGCTGTCCAAAGACACACACACAGACCTTTTTCTAAAAATGCTTTTTTTTTGGATTCAGCGGTCTGAAAACATACATTTCCGGTGAAATCTCGACATCAAATTTTTGGGTGGAATACAATACTTCCCCTACTTACCAATAGAGAAAGTAAAAATGAATAACGATTTGAGAGGTAGAACTGGAACTTAAAAATTCAATGTCACAGCCGGGACTTGAACCACAGACCTTCCGCTTACCAGGCGGCTGCTCTAACTGTTGAGCTACTGTGACAATCTGCCAGAATGGCATTGAATTCTCAAACCAGTTCGTATTTCTCCTGGTAAACCAGAAAGACAGTCTCACATCAGAGACAATTACCCCAATGGTGACTTACTATTGTAAGTACTTTATGTCCCAGGATTAAATAACGTTCAGATGGTAATTATTATTTATTTATGCCAACAAACTTACTGTTTGTGTTTTTAAACACAAGCCATGTATGGCATTGAATTTTTAAGTTCCAGTTCTACCTCTCAAACATTGCCCACACACGGCTTGTGTGTTTAAAAACACCAACAGTAAGTTTGTTGGCATAAATAAATAATGAATAACGGTATTCCATTTGACAGAGTATAAGTTCTCAAAAACTCACACAAATAACAATGCATATCTCAGAAATGAGTCACTCCACAAAAAAAGAAGTTATTTAGACATAAATTGTGTTGTAGAAAGATCTACATTTTTTTGTATAGGAAGATTTGGTATAGCTCTTACGGTTTACTAGTTATTTAAAAGTCATCCAGAGTAAATAGGACTACATGGGCTATAGCCAGAAACCATAAGCTCATGCATTTGTGCAGTAAGTAGATAAGTTTAAACTGGAATATATTTAATAATGTACTTTTATGAAACAAATACAAAGTTTTATAAGAGTTACATGTGGCAGGTGATCGACAAACGGCATGCTTTAAACATTGGATTTTACTGAAAATAGCTGTTGCAAATGATGGGTGATCACATTATTTGAAATGCATTTCTGTTCCATTACCTGTGCTCCTCTCCAATTCATAGTTGCCAACCTCTTTGTCCACTATATTTCTTCATGTCAGGTTAGTATGGTTTAGTGACATTGCACATCAAGAAGCCTGTATTCGGCAACATTACTCATTTGTTGCACCCATCAACAAATTCACAACTGACTTCTCAAGCCAAGAACAAGTTACATTTGTAATGGGACAGAATTATCATATAACCTCCTTATTTAATTAATTTAGAAACAAATTATAAATGTGTAATGAAAGGGTCATTGTATAAGCAGAGTGCAAAATACAATTACATAAATGTTAAACATGCAGCATTATGAGTGTAATTTATGGACGGCATAAGACCTTTTCTTTGTAGTGCTTAACACTGTTCATACTACATATAGTACCACAGGCATTGGCACTGATAATGTATGAAAGATGGCTTCCCCTCCTTTCCCTTTCTTTACCCCTTTGCAAGAACAGCACTTTCAAGCTATTGGCTGGACATAGTTATAATCAATTACATGTTGGCCTAAAAGGCAAGTATTGATTTTTTCTGGTTGCTTAGTAAATTGTTACCGCTCTCTTTACCCCTCTCCAAGGGCACCACTATTCATCATACATGCTAGTTATAACCAATGAGACATGGGCCTGAAAAGGAAGTATTGATGTTTCCTGGTCTTCCAATAAATCGTTACTCATTAACAAAGGCAAGATTTTTTGGTGATAATTATTTGAAAAATTTGCATTAATGATTTTAGTTAGTGGTGTTTTGTGTTGATTATACTAAAAATTCACATTAATTTTGCACAAATTTCCGGGTAAAATTAATACACATAGACATTATTGAAATTAAAACATTTTATTATTATCATGACACGAATCACTACATATATCATGCATCAGATATCGGGGCCATTGCCCATCAATCAGCATCACCAAATTCCAACAAGTTCTGACACTTTCATTTTTCATAGTTGCCCTTCTGTCTGTTATAACCAAGTTATATGTAGAAAAAAATCTCTTGCTGTCGGCATTTGATACTGGTAACCAAAGACATTGAAGGGACTTATCAAAGAAGTGGCAACATTCACCTTTTGCTTTGAGTGGTTGCTATTACTATATTAAATGTGTTAGGGTTTGGCTGCTGTTTGCATTTCCAGTTTGGCTTCTTTGATTCTAGCTTTGCGGTAATTTGACACATAAATAAAGCAGTCGCTTTGTAGGGAACTGGAAAGCCGGCTACTCCAGATCTGTATGTAAGTATAGGCTCACATAGGTTATACCAGATCTGTATATAAGTATAGACTGAGGAGATAGGCTAGTATCGGGGGGGCCTCTTCCCGCTTCCCGCGCAATCGCTCTGCCTAGAGCTGTCTGCTGATGACGTCACACGGGAGTCACGTAGTACCGATATTCACACGTGCAGCTTACATTTTACGGTATAATTCAAATCCCATGGTAGTATCTAAGTGTCTCTACTCTACTTTTCTTGTTTTCTGACATGAAATGTCAACGCAGGCGTTTTAATTAAACAAAAACAAAGCTCTCATTGTGTAATATTTCGTAAAACAGAAATGAAAATTATCTGTAGGAGGAAGGAACAACAGTGTGCCACATAATCGTGCAATTATTACTTTGTTAAGAGCTTTCAACACACCTTTTTCACTTTCTTTAGGATTTAGGTTATAATTGCAACGTAGCCCTTATTAAAAGGCCTTATAATAATGTAATAAACGAAAACAGAATGTGATACTGACATTCTTTCCCTATTAAGACAGTATTTTATTGACTGAGCTGTTCTTCTAAGAATAGCTGTGTGGCCACTCTTTTACAACAATATGAAAATGCAGTGCAGAGGAAAATGAAATAAATAACACAATTACGACAGCTATCATTTTTGAAAATAGCAATATATTTGACACGAAGAGAGAGAGGGGCGGGGGAGAAGGTTTGTCTATCGCTTTCACCTATGAATCCTTTATAATGTGTAACGAAAGTTTATCTCTGTTAACATGAATATATAGAAGGATAAGCCTTGGTAAGAATACTTTGCGCAAGAGTGAGCAAAGAAAATCATTTGTATATAGCACATCAGATTTTTATCATTGAAATATATGCTGTGCATATTTTAATACATTAAACAACTATAAATAATTTTAGTTATACATATTGCGCGCTTTCATAGATGACCTCAATGATCAAAACTAGAGAAAATCTGATTTGAGGTTGTAAAATAATGTGATTAATTGCAAATTACGTTTATTTGTGAAATATCATCAAAGTATTGTATAATTGCAAAGTAATTCCAGCAAGAACGTCGGCAGACTTTTTTCCAGGGGAGGGCCGAATGTTGGAATTTTGCAATCAAGATAATATTAATTCATTATTTTGTTGGCAAAAGTTATAGTATTTGTTGCGTATAACCGTATTAATTTGTGCTCATTAAAATTGTTCTTTACATTAAAATTAAAATAATAGTTTAAGAGTCAGCCCATGAACTTCACTAATTCCCAAGAGGGGGCCGCGGTACCCCTTTCCCCCCCTTTGCGACGCCCATGTCTTCAAGGTGAATAATGAGAACCATAATGATAATAGTAATAACAGTAACGATGATATAATAATAATAATAATAATAATAATAATAATCATCATCATAATAAGAACAGTAATAGTAATAATGATGATAATAATAATAAATAAGTAACAACTAGTCTAACTACCTTAATTCTGGAGCCTATGATCCTCACGACATCTTGCTGCTATAGCGCATGCGCGGACGCGAGTATAAACCTAATGGAGAGATTGAAATCCGCTAGATTGGCAAGGTTTTAAGCCAAGTGTTAGATTTTTTCAATAAATAGGTTCCTGTTCTTACACTCAACACATGCCTGACTTTCGATCTGTATTTCTTTTATGAATTGGATTTAACAAGTGAATATGTGCATCTTTGTATTTTTCCTGTCAAAAAATTGGATAGTATGTATATTTGAACAGCCAAATATTGGACATTAATCAAAGGTAATACAATAGTTTGCCACACGATCTTGTTCTTGCACACAGAGTTGAGAATGTGTACCTACCTATATGAAACGGCCCCGTGCTGTCCACGTGTAGCCTATATTAGGTAAGCACACCTAGGTTAGTGTGAGTATATGAACAGGATGACAGGGACCTGTGTTAGAGACATCTACTCCTACTATCAATAACCAGGTATGTGTAAACAATGTCTCAACGCTTTCTCCACTTCTACAAATTGATACAGGTATAATTACTTGGTCAAAATATATTTACTGAAGTTATACATTACTTGTGTAATTTAGAAGCCTAAATACAGTAGTATCGCAAGGATTATTTTTATACACTAATAAATTTTTCAATGATACCGGCTTTGATTTGTAACTGTTAAGTTCCATCACATATATCTGTCTCCACTTCGTCTTCGGCCACTGGACCTACGTCGTCTTCTTCTTGAGCAACTTCTCCTTCTCCTCCTTCTCGAACAACTTCTCCTTCTCCTCCTTCTCGAACAACTTCTCCTTCTCCTTCTTGAACAACTTCTCCTCCTCCTCCTTCTTCTTGAACCACTTCTCCTTCTCCTTCTTGAACCACTTCTCCTTCTTCTTGAACAACTTCTCTTCCGGCATGACGATCTTCTTTTCCGACAAACGGAACCGACAGCTTTTATAGAGCCCCGATCTTTTAATGCCTTTAGAGATGTTTTCCTTTGGTTTTCATCCATAGTAAACAGAAACAGTTTCTCTTCGTTCGTGTCAGTTGGGCAGCTCATAAGAGTTCTCGACACATCGTCGAACGCTCTTAACATACACTGCTTTTTATGGATATTTCTTTTCTTAATGCTTTTTCTGATTTCGGGTGCCGGTGGCTTCCCCATTTTCGTATAGAATTTAGATTTTCGTGTAGAATTAGATTACTTGAAGAATTTTGCTTTCGCTTGGAAACCACACCAAATGTTGAAATGCTATGGCAACGTGTATTTCAGTTGAACAAAAGCGAGTGAAACATACCGAAAACAAAAGTCCCACCGTGCCAATGTACAAAAGCTAAACTACCTACTATATTTATATTCCTATATAGTTAAATGAGTAATTCTTACGATTTCGATCAAATTTTGTATTCAGACAGGGTTTTGCTTATTAAGTTTATCTATATAGGCGTCATTCCTGAAAAAAACAACAACAACAACGCAATTTTACGAGTAACAGTCACAATTACTCTAAACCTTATTTTGGCCATAATTTCTCTTTTAATGGGCCAGTTTCAACAAACAAGCCAGGATATTAAAGGTCTCGTCATGGAAACAGCTCCAACAATTAGGATAAAAATTTATATTTAGCTAACATTTTGCTTTTCAAGTTTATCTAAATAAGTAGATAAACGATTAATCAAAAGGAAAAGAAAAGAAAATCCGAGCGAAGTTCGGTCACCCAGGTACTGTAACATAATAGAATGATCGCATTGCATCTGCAATATTCACTACACAAATAAGATGCGTTTAATTTTTGTAATGAATATCTCCTTCTAACTTCAATGTGTTTCTATCGCATTTACTTTTTCCTTTCTCTGTCACGTATGCATAGTAAAGTTGGTATGGTATTCATTGCATTCCATCCAAAAATTTATATCGAGATTTCACCGGAAATACATGTTTTGAGACTCCATGAATAAAAAAAGCAGCTGTTTTAGAAAAGTGTCTGTCTGTGAACAGCATAACTCCACCCAGACTAATCCAGGACCCTCTAGAAGGTCCAGACTATTCTTTACATAGAAAGTTTTAATTTTTTCAAAAATGGCTCTGACGATTTTGATTAAAATCAAATGACAGTAGACCATAGTACATTGAGAAAATGCAGTCAGTTGCTCCCAGATTTTCAGCTTTCTTTACATTAAATAAGTTAGGTTGATATACTGTTTTTATAATCGCCTAAAATACTGTATTCAGTGATATAAAATATTATTACTAAAACGTTATACATGGAACTATACCAATTTAAATATACGATCTCAATGGGACAACATAACCTAACATTTACCTACATGTCAAATGAATATCGATATCAGTACAAAGAATAACGCACATACGACACAACATACATAGTTTGATAGCTTATTTAATGATTTATAACACTGCAATCCCCTCCACTTAAAGCTTAACTTGCAAGATACAATAATAACATGAACGTCGGCAGACTTTTTTCCAGGGGGGGGGGGCAAATGTTAGAATTTTGCAATCAGATAATATTAATTCATTATTTTGTTGTCAAAAGTTATAGTATTGTCACCCAGCGCATTATTGTGGGCACTACCGCAAAGGAGTCGAAGGAAAGAGACAGAGAATGGCCGCATTGTTGGGCGCTTGCCGAAAGAGAGAAAGGGATAGAGGCTTCTGGAATCTTCTGCTTTGTATTTCACCGCAATAACTAAACTTTCCAGAATAGTGCCTGGGAGATATAAATAGCGGTAAAGTGCGACAGACGGACGGTCAGACATATGTGAAGCGTTGAGTAGTCGTGCCGACGGAAGGGTGAGACGTATGTGAAGCGTTGAGGAGTCGTGCCGACGGAGAAGGGACAGTTCTTGTGTTACGAATTCGGAGCCGTGCTGTTGGTGAATCGGTAAAGACTTTCTTGCTGTTGCAACGAATGTAAAAAGTTACTGTTTACGGAAATAAAAGTGTTTCTTTATCCCGACTACATCTGTCTTCTTTATTTTACACCCCACCAAAAGTCACCGTATTTGTTGCGGATAACCGTATAAATTTGCGCTAAACAGAAATTATTCTTTACATACAAATTAAAATAATAGTTTAATAGTCAGCACATTAAGTTCATTAATTTCCAAGGGGGGCCGCGGCCCTCCCTTGCCCCCCCCCTTCGCGATGCCCATGAATTCCAGCACCTTGCTCCTTTTCTTTAAAATGGGAAAGAAAATATTGTCCGTATTTCCCGAATGTGAAAGAAGCACTGCATAGCTATACAGGAAGGGTCATTAGCCTTTCGTTCATGTTATACCTGAATTTCAGTACGGTTTGGGATAAGGCTGTGCACAGTCTTTGACAAAACAACGGTCATTGTATTTCGCTTCCTTTTATCTTTCTGTTTATCTTAAAAGGGTTGGAGTCATTCTGTCTGAGCCAGGGCGCATTTAAAATGGCACGAAGTAGCATAATAAAACGTGCCGAATTGCCCTATGAGATGCATTTTGTGGTACATGTTAACGCACTAATTTCTAAGACAGAAAATTTGGGAAGCAAAGACAGTGACTGTAATTTGCCAAAACAAGTGCTACAGGACTGGATTACAGTTATTTCAAAGGGTGAACTTGTTCGGCCGACTGAACAGTGGTACCAAAAAGTGAAGGAATTTGAAGTTATATTTGTGGGATTCCATGGCTTTATGTTTCAAAATGTGCTGGAGTAATGAAAGCGCTTACTGGCATGATTTGCTCTAAATTTCCTGAATTGGATGAAAGAATTATTTCCCTATACGTCAGGACCCACACTTTCATTAGGATATGGCATTTAAATAACAAACTAAAAGCTGTAAGTATGACAAAAACGAACGCGAGGAAGTGTCAGCAGTGGGCGTCAGCTACTTCTTCTGCAACAACATGACCAAATGTAAGTCTACTTTTAAGATGAAACAATAATTTTTTACTTATTTTGATTGTAGTTTCGGTGGCGGTCGTAAAATTGGTTTGTAATAAGTAGAATGTGTTGACGAACGTTTCTAATGTGTTTTCAGTTAAGGTATCTTTTCTATCACATATCACTGTATTTTTCTACACTTTATTAATGATTGCTTAAGTGTTTACGCACTGGAACTGTCAGTCAATGCTTTAAATGGTATATGTCGAGACGGGTTTAAAGCGCTCACTTTCTATTGCTGTCTGAACTGCGCGCGCTCTCAGACCTCCATGTGACGTTATTTGCTTGCAACCAATGGCAGCAATTGTGCCGGAGTGGCGTACCTTCTTTCTCTAGTTACATTGGGCTAGTATAGGCTCACATAGACTACTCCAGATCTGTATATAAGTATAGACTGAGGAGATAGGCCAGTATAGGCTACACCAGATCTGTATATAAGTATAGACTGAGGAGATAGGCTAGTATAGGCTCACATAGGTTATACCAGATCTGTATATAAGTATAGCCTGAGGAGATAGGCTAGTATAGGCTCACATAGGCTACATCAGATATATATATATATATATATATATATATATATATATATATATATATATATATATATATATAGGTATAGGCTGAGGAGATAGGCTACACTAGATCTGTATATAAGTATAGATTGAGGAGATAGGCTAGTATAGGCTCACACAGGCTACACCAGATCTGCATATGAGCATAGACTGAGGAGATAGGCTACACCAGATCTGTATATGAGTATAGGCTCACACAGGCTACTCCAGATCTGTATATAAGTATAGACTGAGGAGATAGGCTAGTATAGGCTCACATAGGCTACACCAGATCTGTATATAAGTTAAGGCTGAGGAGATAGGCTAGTATAGGCTACACCAGATCTTTATATAAGTATAGACTGAGGAGATAGGCTAGTATAGGCTCACATAAGCTATACCAGATCTGTATATAAGTATAGACCGAGCAGATAGGCTACACTAGATCTGTATATAAGTATAGACCGAGGAGATAGGCTAGTATAGGCTCACATAGGCTACAGCAGATCTGTATGTAAGTATAGACTGAGGAGATAGGCTAACTCAATAAATGCTGCTTATTTCAAGCAATATTTGCAACCTTTCCATAACAGAAATTGAGAATTTGGAGATAAATATACAGAAAATTAAAACGTGGTTTAACTAGGAGGTCAGGTGTATCCACTCCTTCCCCTCTCCCACATCTCCTTGTTGTCATTACAGCATTGCAACATCATTGGTCACTAATTACACCTCATACCTTGCCAGAACAATAAGAAACTGAGAGGTGATCCCAAACAGTGCATATTAATAAATTTGTTTTGTATACCTACCAGTTGTGAGGACTGAGCTACACCTGGACCTGATCTGCAGACTTCTTGTTCAGCAGTGCATGCCTTAATGACCTCTGCTATTCAAGTCAGTATGAAGGAGTTGAGAATTAATACTTTATTTTACAAAACGTTTTACTTATTTATAAAATGTTGCACAATTAAAATAACAAATTAATCACAAAAGGCAGTCTCTGGAACATGGCAGCATCACTTAAGCACTAGACGTGTTGAAGTTTAGGTCTGTAAACAAAGAGAACAGGAATTGCTTACAATCACTGGTAGTAGTCACACAGTTCAACAAACCTACAAGTGCACGTACATCTAACTATACTTGGTGCCAATGAAGAAGGGGATTGACAGATGTTAGCCATATGACGGAAATGTATAAATGAATAGGAGGGGATGGATACATCATACCAGTTGCCATAGCAGCAGTACATGCAAGGACCCTGTTGCCGCTATATAACACATGATTAGCATGTGGCTGATGAGGAACCCAGCAGTAACACAAATAGCTTGTGTTATTTTCTGCTATCGCTGCATGCCTTCCTGTAGCCCGAGCTTGCAATGCTTGCATCAGTTAGAGATTGCCTGTGTGCCGAGAAGTTTGCATCTTTCTATATACATGGTTATTTGCCTTGTGTTTACGTGTATCTTGAGTCTGTGTATCTATACTCTGTACATCAAGAGATTGAAGGAGACGTAAACAAAGCCACGTGTGTTTTGACTGCAGTGCACCTTCTTGATGCTTTCGCTGTCTAAATAGTCCCTTGAAAAAATACTGGTACTAAGCATAGTTGAAGTGTAAGAATACGCAGTTAAGTGAATCTGTAACCAGCCTAACTCATTCGGCACGCACATTATTCAGAAGAAGTGAGTGTTGTGAAACAAACACGGGAAGCCGTTGCGAATTGGTAAAAACACAATAATATTGAACGTGTTTAACAAGTTCTGCAAGAAATATCCCAAACTTGTTATCGTTGACATGATGAAATTAACATCCGAGTCTACCACTGTATCAGTTTCAATATTTATAGTGTATGCAAAGAAAACTTCTCAGTTGGTGAAGTCAGAACTCCTGGCAAGAAGTGACCGCACGCCAGGCAAGCATTGGGAGTTGTTTGTGACGAATTTGTGAGATCTGCAATCCGTCAAAAAGTTCACCAGTTCTTTGTTAACAATGAACCCCACACCTTAAACAAAGCGCTGTTGGCAGTTAACTCTGATCCCAAGCTTCCAGATTTAAAACGAATTTGCCTCCATAAGCTGCTTCTAGAAATTGGTTTTGAGTCGAGCATGAAATGAAAAAATGTTATTATGGACAGAGATGACGTAAGTAGCAGTTAATTTCCAAGTGCTGCGTGTTATTTCGACCAAGTAAATATATCCTTTTAGTGGGGTAAAATGCATATCATACTTACGCATCATGGTCACTGTGTTCCATCACTGCGAGTGCATGTGGAAGTGGAGTGATACAAACCAGTGCTTTGTTTACATCTCCTTTAATCCCTTGATGCACAGAGAATATGTATGTTGTGAGCATTTGCAATTGTGCTAATGCTTTTAATGAATATTTAACAATGTCAAAAAACAGTGACAAACATAGAGCTGCCAAACGAAAAACTGAGCATACTCACGAACCAAATAAAACTGTTTTCAGTAAAGGTATCCCAATTAAACAACAAACATGGGAAATAATATGCTCTGTAAGAGAGCATTGCCCATCAAGTGAGCAGCAGCAACAACGATGCAAGCAATTAGGATATCAGCAGCATTTTCCTACTAGAATTAGCATCAATATTTCACAGGTATACTTCTTTTGTTGATATAAATCTTTATACTGATATATACTTGTATGTTCTAGCTTTTACTTGTAGATTCACTATTTTACTATGGTCTTCGTATTCAAATTACATAATAAGCACTCAACATTCCAGGGGCAATCAAATCTTCTCTGTACACATAATCATGCTGTGCTCTCCACGTGGTCATGATAAGCAGCAATATCACCTCATTCTCACTGCGAACTGTCACTCCCTTTCTTGGTTGGCACTGATTATAGTATATTTGAAACGGTATAATCCTAAATACAATCTTTTACAAGGGCAGTTCAGAAAGTTCTTGGCCTGATAGAGAGATGGTATTGGCAGAAACAAAGATCTCAGGCAGTCCCAACTAAACACACTGTGACATACTCTTTAGCCCAATACCTGTGCATTTGGAAGGTCAACACAGGTGGAATGAATGGCAGTGGCAGCACAGTTGTATGATTTGCACTATTAGAAGGCTTGACACTTTTACTGACTGTGTATACGCAGTGAAATATAAATATTTCATATTACATTCAACTAGGTGCTTAACTCAATCACATCATACATATTTAAAATCTACTCAGCTAACCAAGAAATTAGATTTAAATCCCCTAACAGTGACAATGGTGACAGCTTAAAAATCATTTACAATCAACCAATAAGTATTTTTGCTGAACATTTGCATGTACAATATTAAAAGCATAAATTCACCAGTATTGTCTGATTACTCAAAACAATCACCTTCATGAACATCAAAATCACAATTTTTATACCGTAATACACTTTCATTTCATTTGTCTCTGTTGTAGCACACAACACATCTTTTGGTAGCTTTTGTTTTATTTTTGGTGGACAGAATATGCCAGGGCCACCCCTACACTGTAAAGGCAGAAGGGAAAGAGGAGAAGGAGGAAGAGGAATAATAATAATAATAATAATAATAATAATAATAATAATAATAATAATAATAATAATAATAATAATAATAATAATAATAATAATAATAATAATAATAATAATGAGACAGAATATTAGAAGACCCCAAAAGAAAATCGTTTATGTGAATATTTGTTAAGAGTGTAATTTGTTTTTTGATGTTGGTATGAGTTGGTTAAATGACGAAAACATGTTACTAATGTTCATTGTTACGAACAACTAAGTTTGTTTAAAGACGTCATAAATATTTCCATATTTAATTTTATTATATATGTATAAATAAAAGAATTATGTGTTCAGTATTGAAAGCGAAGGGAAAATGGCTAAGGATCGCTTCCCTAACAATACGGGAACTATTTGATGAACACATGCGCGGATGTACACGTGGCAGTCGGAATGATAGACTCGCAACTAAAAAGAATCGGGACTAGCGCCTAAATATTCAAGGTGATAAGACGTATTTTGGTAGCGTGTGAACATTGTAGAACATTTACCAGACTTTCAATCAAGCTTAAAGTTCCACTTTTGAAAAAGTGGAAAGACTTAAATAATCTAAAATGGTGCTAAGAGGATTTATTTAAATGTAAAATAGAGAAAAAAGTGTTAATAAAATAATACACTGTGGTGAAGAAACATGTGATTTTTCATTCCATCCGTTACCTACGTCCTGAGAGAAATAAGAGCCACATCGCTCAAAATTGAAGCAACACTTCAATAAAAACAGCACCAATAAGAAGAGGAAGAGGAAGAATAAGAATAAGAATAAGAATAAGAATAAGAATAAGAAGAAGAAGAAGAAGAAGAAGAAGAAGAAGAAGAAGAAGAAGAAGAAGAAGAAGAAGAAGAAGAAGAAGAAGAAGAAGAAGAAGAAGAAGAAGAAGAAGAAGAAGAAGAAGAAGAAGAAGAAGAAGAAGAAGAAGAAGAAAGAAGAAGAAGAAGAAGAAGAAGAAGAAGGAAGAAGAAGAAGAAGAAGAAGAAGAAGAAGAAGAAGAAGAAGAAGAAGAAGAAGAAGAAGAAGAAGAAGAAGAAGAAGAAGAAGAAGAAGAAGAAGAAAGAAGAAGAAGAAGAAGAAGAAGAAGAAGAAGAAGAAGAAGAAGAAGAAGAAGAAGAAGAAGAAGAAGAAGAAGAAGAAGAAGAAGAAGAAGAAGAAGAAGAAGAAGAAGAAGAAGAAGAAGAAGAAGAAGAAGAAGAAGAAGAAGAAGAAGAAGAAGAAGAAGAAGAAGAAGAAGAAGAAGAAGAAGAAGAAGAAGAAGAAGAAGAAGAAGAAGAAGAAGAAGAAGAAGAAGAAGAAGAAGAAGAAGAAGAAGAAGAAGAAGAAGAAGAAGAAGAAGAAGAAGAAGAAGAAGAAGAAGAAGAAGAAGAAGAAGAAGAAGAAGAAGAGAATATGCATAGGAAAGTGAGCTCATGATTTTGCTTGTAATCTCATAGGGGTTGTTCTGCAAGAAGATTGGCCCTTGAACTGAGTACTCAGGCAGCTGGCTTAGGTTCCGTGTATTCCTTAGAAATTGAAGACGCAGATGGCATAGTGACACATGCTTGTTCAGAAACTCTTTACAAACACCACTATCTGCAGTAAAATGGTAAAGAACAGGGTTACTGTCACTTTTAGTCTAATTTCATGACATTGTTTTTTTCTGTCTTGTAATATGAGTGCATTTTGAAGGGCTTGGTGTGCCATTATGGGTTTCATAATTATTTTCCCCACTATTTTCTGCACTAGATTGATTATGACTTCAATAGAACTTTCTTCAGGTTCACTTCCATGATTAGAAAACATCACTACTTTTCACTATCACTGTCCAATATCTTTGTTATAAGTTTTCTCAAACTCTCCTTGTCAACCTTTATGGCTACTCACATGAGTGAAATAATACTGCTTGGTGGAAGCACAGTTGGCAAGGAATTACAAACATCACATGTCAGCACGTCTATCCAAACAGATACAAATGACATCTGTGAGATGAAGCCTAAACTACACGTAATTACACAGAGCAATACGACATTGCTAGCTGAGTTCGTCATATGATTTATACATCCAAAAAACATGTGTGACCCCTGGTCGTCATATAATGCGAATGGGTTAATAGAGCAAAATAAACAGTCCATTTCATAGCCCTCCTCTCACCTATGCGTATATACTGGTACAGTGGAATCCTGATAACTCGACCAAGGTAGACTGAGAGACTATTGAGTTACCGAAATGTTGAGTTTTATGGAATAAGGGGTCTGTTATTTACAACTCATAACATAACACTGCAAATTACATAAAACACATATTCTAGCACTATAGAAAACAAAAGTATAACATTTTCTAAAATGTATTATGTATTAATATGTTATCCTTTAACCAATCTCTTAAATGCATCCAATTTAATTTTCCATTATCATGTTAACTTGCGTTTTTCTTCTCGTTTGGCATTTTTGACTGGCACAAGCAACTTAACGTAACACTAGCAGTGAGACTGAAATCTTAGAAGCAGGACTGTAATCAGAAACATGTAACTGAAAGTTTAGCTTACCACGTGCAGGGATCATTTTAGATGTGGCAAATGACCTTGCTAGGATCTGCGTGAGTGACATCATGCAAATTTATAGTGTAGGTGTCGTCTCTGTTTCCTCCCTTGAAATAAACAAGATACTGCTGATACTGCTGATAATGCGAGATGGCACTCTACTTAATCACACACGATCCGCAATGTTTATGTACTACACGGAAGTCACAAAGATAACCTGATACCTATATCCTATAAATACAAAAGTGAACTCGATCATAAACCACTGCGCAATTCGTCACGTCTAAAATACCTTTGTACTAGTTCTTGTTGTAGTGTTTAACGCCCGCTTTTACTACTACGGCACCGCAGGCGGTGACTTTGATGACACATGGAATGAACATGGACTGGTGGAATGAGATGGCGGGGGAAACCGGAGCACCCAGAGAAAACCCGCCCTGACACCGCTTCGTCCACCACGAATACCACATGCAGGTCCCTGGGATCGAACCCGGGCCACCTAGATGGTAGGCTCTTTGTCCTAGATAAAGCAATAAACCTCCAAACAAGTGTTTGTGCTATGCACCCACATTATTAGTGGCAAGCTTTGGTTTAGTGACAATCGTCTGCCAGCTGCTTATGTTCTGATTAGATATCGAGGTCAATACCTGGTCAGCCCTTTTGTTACTATGAAGGGGAGTGCGGTAGGTCGAATATGCATACTAATTTAAATTTACCTATACTCTTTCTACCACATAGTAGATTATGGATGTCATTACAGTCAAGTTTAGTGACAGAAAAATAACAAAAAATGAAAAAGGTTGTAGAGCTACGTGGAATGTCAAATTATTGGGATTCTACTGTATTACATTCAACAGTTATAACTGTATTCAATTGTGATTCAGACATTGGGTTTTTTGTACCCTTGTCCTTATTATCTTTGCAATATTTGGAGCAATTGTCTTTGTTGCACAAAGCCAAAGATTACATTCTAAATTGTCAGATAAATGGCTTCTGTGACCAGGTTTACAGCTTTCATTAATGAAAAAACTACTTTCATAGGTAAGTAGATCCAAACATGCTTAACACGAGGGGTAGTCATAAAGCTTTAACTATCACCTCCAAAAAATAAAGCTAGGTAATTAATTTTTTATCAGTTTGTAGGTACATGTCTTAAGTCCTGGTACACATTTAAATTCCTGCGCTACAGCACACAAAACAAAATGGCACAGCTCATTGATAAAGTGGAGTATTGTGCAGCAACTCGTTTTCTGTGTTTGAAAGGGAACAATGTTGCAACAGTTGGTGGAAGTGTATGGCAACAATGCAACATCATATGACACAGTGGTCAGGTGGCGTAGACGCTTTCAGAGTGGTCAAACAAGTCTGGATGATGAAGAACGAAGTGGCAGACTCAACCATCATCAGACAAGGTGATGTTGAATGTTTTTTGGGACATCCAAGATGTGGTGCTGACAGATTATGCTCAGAAGGGGCAAACCATCACAGGAGCATACTACCAAAATCTCCTGACAAGTTTAAGGGAGGCTAAAGGACAAAGCATCACAGGAAGCTGACCAAAGGGGTGCTTCTGCTTCACGACAATGCCCCAGCTCATTCTGCACAGGACAGCCACACATGTTGCTTCTTTAGGCTATCAAATCTTGACCCTCCTTCCCCCCTGTATTCCCCTGGTATGGCACCCAGTGACTTCTTCCTCTTTCCTCGGATGAAGAGACCATTGTGTGGCAGGCATTTCCAGAATGACGAGGTGATTTATGAAGTGGAATGTTTCCTGAACAGCCAAAATGCTGACTTCTACAACCAAGTGCTCTGTCAAGTCATCCATTGTTGGGAAAAATGTGTCACGTTGAAGGGTGAATATGTAGAGAAGGACTAATACCATCACCAAGTTTCATGGTCACAGTTTCATTTTGTCGAGGTGATAAAACTTTAGGACTAGCCTCGTATGTGAGCAACATGTCTGTGTAGTTGTGGAAATTTGGACTGAGGAAATCAGTCAAGCTTGCTTTGTGAAGAAAGGACTTCATTTCCCAATCATATTGTACATCAATAAGTTCCAATTTAAACTCATTTTCAGTAGTTATGGTGTCTTTGGGCTTCTGTATCATTGTACCAGGTTCCATTTCTTTACAACCATGTTATTCATCGCTATGAGTAGTGTAGTATTGTTGTAAGTCATATTTTTTTAATTGTCTGAACAACCTTGCCATACCCTAAATATTTTGTTGCAGCATATATGTCTATAAACAGATACAACTCTTCCTAAACAGGAAGAAACATATATGGGTGAGGAATAGATGAAGTCGCCATTCCTATTATTCACAAGCCGACACTGCACACTAGTTACATGTGTGTGCCACTGCTGCAATCAAAGAAACTGTATCACAATGCCCCTGCCCACTGCCTGCTATAGATGGTGCAACATGCAATTTCGTACATGTGCTTTCATTTCTCTGGTTGTTGCGCTACAAACTAAACAAGTTGAGAATTCTCAAAATGGATAAAACTGAATGTTGTCCATTGATGAAATACTTTATAAATAAAAGATTTAATAAAAATTGAAATAAAAAAGAAATTGGATTGCACTTTGGAAGATTCTTCATAATTTTCTACAATGAAATGAGCTGCAGAATTTAAGTGTAGCCATTCTTTAATTTTTTACTTTCTCTACTGTTAAGCAGTATTCCAGTATTCAGTATTACTGTTGTATTCCACCCAAAAATTTGATGTCGAGGTTTCACCAGAAATATATGTTTTGAGACACCCTGAATTAAAAAAAAGCATTTTTAGAAAAAGGTCTGTGTGTGTCAGTCTGTGGACAGCATAACTCAAAAACGAAAAGTCGCTGAAAAATCAAGGTTGGTATTTACGTTTAATGTCTTTCAAGGATGTGACACGAAGATTTTGAAGAAAATAGCCCCACCCTAAACTACCCTTTACATAGAAAATTTTTATTTTCTTGAAAATGACTAACGATTTTGATTAAAATGCCATATGTTTGAGATATTTTGATGACAAATGAAATGTATATTTTGAATTTTCTGGCTATAGCCTATGTAGTCCTATTTACTCTGGATGACTTTTGAATAACTCGTAAACCGTAAGAGGTAGACAAAATCTTACTGTACAAAAAATGTAGATCTCGCTAGAACACATAATTTATGTCTGCATAAATTTTTTTGTAGAGTGAACCATTTCAGAGATATTCCTTGTTATTTGTGTCAGTTTTGGAAAACAAAACTTTCATAAAATGGAATACTGTAGTTCATTTTTGTATGCTAAGTGTGCAAAGAGAACAGGATCTCAAAGCTTTAAAAGTTTTTACTAGTTCTCACAGTCTACTGTATTCTAATATTCCCCTTTCACCTACAAGGAAATAAGCAATACGGTAATTTGTACAAACGTTTATCTCAACTAACACGGAGATATAGGAATAAGAGTTTGTAAGAAAGGTTAGTACAAGAGTAGAGAAAATCATGTAAGTGCAACACATCAGATTTTTAATAATAAAATATCCAGTTACCACTACAACTGAAGAAAACACCACAAAAATATGCAGTGTTGTGTTATAATGACAGATGAATAAAAAATCTGATATGTTGCACTTACATGACATTCTCTACTCTTGTACTAACCATTCTTACAAACTCCTATTCTTCTATCTTTGTCGTATTAGTTGAGGTAAGCATTTGCAACAGGAATATGGGATTACAGTAGGCTTTGAGTGACAGTCAAATCTTCTAAAGCTTCCAAATTCTGTTCTATTTGCAGGGTTAACATATAAAAAAATTAATAGCAATGTTCCATTTGACAGAAGTATAAGTTCTCCAAAACTTACACAAATAACAAGGAATATCTCTAAAATGGTTCACTCTACAAAAAAATTTATTTGGACATAAAGTGTGTGTTTTAGCAAGATCTACCTTTTTTGTATAGTAAGATTTGGTCTATCTCTTATGGTTTACCAGTTATGCAAAAGTCGTCCAGAGTAAATATGACTACAGGGGCTATAGCCAGAAAATT
Source organism: Tenodera sinensis (assembly GCA_030765045.1). Classification (NCBI taxonomy): domain Eukaryota; kingdom Metazoa; phylum Arthropoda; class Insecta; order Mantodea; family Mantidae; genus Tenodera; species Tenodera sinensis. The sequence continues at coordinate 361,023,929 of CM060964.1, read as the reverse complement.
CAAGATATGCATTTAATTTGTCATAAAAATATCCCAAACATGTGATATTTTAATCACAACCGTTAAAGCCATTTTCAGGAAAATCAAAATTTTTTAAAAATTTTCCATGTAAAGTGTAGTTTAGGGTGGAGGAACTTTCTTCAAAATCTTCGTGTCGCATCCTTGAAAGACATTAAACCTAAATACCAACTTTGGTTTTTAACTGACTTTTCGTTTTTGAGTTATGCTGTCCACAGACTGACAGACAGACACAGACCTTTTTCTAAAAATGCTCAAAACATATTTATGGTGAAATTTTGACATCAAATTTTTGGGTGGAAGACGATACTTCCTCTACTTTACTAAACATAGTAGAGAAAGTAAAATACATGAGCTTGCTGGAACATCTTGCATGAGTAAGCAGTTGGTAACTGCGTATCAGAAGTGCATTAGTATGAACATCTCACAGAGGAGCTAGGAGATGTTCAGATACAAGTGAAATTCATTGCTATTAACAAAACATGGATTACCCACCACACACCAGAGATGAAGCAGTAGTCCAAACAATGCAATGCAATGCAAGAGGGTGAAAGCATTCCAAAAAAAAGGCCAATTGCGTTCCTTCAGCAGGAATGGCATGGCCATTTTTTCTGGGATGCCTGGAGTGTGGTGTTGATTGGAAAATGATTGAATTTCTAGGCATAATAGTATACTTACTTCTTCTGCAAACCAAACATATCACGTAGATTGAGTTGCTTCTTGGTTTTGCTCAGTCCTGGTCTTCTACACATTTTAGGGCTGGCCAATACCTCATTCTTCTCTTTACTCATCTGCAAACAACAATACAGTAATTATTATTTATTTATGCCAACAAACTTACTGTTGGTGTTTTTAAACACACAAGCCGTGTGTGGGCAAAGTTTAAGAGGTAGAACTAATTGTCTCTGATGTGAGACTGCCTTTGTGGTTTACCAGGAGAAATACGAACTGGCTTGAGAATTTAATGCCATTCTGGCAGTTTGTCACAATAGCTCAGTGGTTAGAGCGTCCGCCCGGCAAGCGGAAGGTCTGTGGTTCAAATCCCAGTTGTGGCATTGAATTTTTAAGTTCCAGTTCTACCTCTTAAACAATACAGTAGTTAATTATAATATACTTCATTTTAAAACACTGATAAAATAAGGTAATTATATATTTTGGCATATGCAACCTGCTGGCTCATCAATTACAAGAATCCCATTAGACTTCTCAGAGATATTTTAGAAAATATTTATAGACATTCCTAGTCCCCTAAAGAAGATGCCATCTGCAAGGGGCACAGACATTGCCAAGGTATTTAAAACTTTCTAATTTATGAATGGAAAAAAATATAACTTATTTTGGAATGAAGCCATAAATAATTGTAGATGTTTTCTTTTATTTGTTCAGCGAGACTTGTGCTTTTTATGATTAGTTCTAATATCACTTGGCTGTCTATAAGAATTGAAGCAGACTTGTCTTGAACACTCAAGTCACGTATATTCTGCAATTGCTTCAGGGCTTTCAGGATGGTAAATTGCTTAGTTTTATTATTAGAGCAATTGCTGTTTAACCTAAATTGTAACTGATGTAAAGAAAAATCATTTATGTGTATACAAGACAAGATGGCTGCATATAGAGCAGTAACCCATATCACAGTACAGAAAAAGTTAGAGTATATTGGAAAAAGTGGTGGAAAAGTGTTAAAAGGAATTATAACATTTTTCTGGGGATTCAGCAAATTTAACCTCAAATATTCAAATATTTCTAAAAAAAAAAAGAAACAATACTAGTTTTTACAAACTTGTTATTTATTTTAAAATCATGTATATAAAGCTAAATTTACAATGTGGTAGACAATTATATCAATATTAAATGAAAATCAGAAATGCTTTTTCATCTTAGTGAAATTATATGTACACTAGTTACACTACATAGAATATTACATCAACTGAAGTAAAAGTAGTTTTCACATTGTCTTACTAATAGTAGGGGAACCCAATTGGGGATTTTGGGATTTACTCAAGCGTAGCAGATTAACCTTGCACCTGTTGAGTGGCTTCACCATATATATAAGCCCTCTATAGAGGGTCACACATCTAGGGCAGCCCATCAGAACAGTAAAAAAAAAACTGATGTGTTGCACTCACATGACTTTCTCTACTCTTGTACTAACCATTCTTACAAACTCTTATTCCTATATCTTCTTCGTGTTGGTTGAGATAAACATTTGTACAACTTATCTTATTGCTTATTTCCTTGTAGGAGCAAGGGGAATATGGGAATACAGTAGGCTTTGTGCGATAGTCAAATGTTTTAAAGCTTTGAGATTCCATTCTCTCTGCATGGTTAACATATAAAAAAATGAACAATGATGTTGCATTTGACAAAAGTTTTAAGTTTTTCGAAACTGACATAAATAACAAGGAATATCTCTGAAATGGTTCACTCTACAAAAAAAATTAATTCGGACATAAACTGTGTTTTAGTGAGATTTACATTTTTTGCACAGTAAGATTTTGTCTATCTCTTATGGTTATTCAAAAGTCATCCAGTCAACAGGACTACATAGGCTATAGCCCCAAAATTCAAAATAGACATTTCATTTGTCATGAAATATCTTAAACATGTCATTTTAATTAAAATCGTTAAGAGCCATTTTCAAGAAAATATACATTTTCAAAAAATGTTCCATGTGAAGGATAGTTTAGGGTGCAACAATGTTCTTCAAAATCTTCATGTCGCATCCTTGAAAGACATTAAACTTAAATACGAACTTTGGTTTTTCAGCGACTTTTCGTTTTTGAGTTATGTTGTCCACAGGCTGACAGACACACACATACACACACAGACAGAAAGACACAGACACACAAACACACAGACCTTTTTCTAAAAATGCTTTTTTTTTTTTATTCAGAGGGCCTCAAAACATATACTTCCAGAAATCTTGACATAGAATTGTTGGGTGGAATACAATACTTCCTCTACTTACTAGCAGAGAAAGTAAAAATCGATAGTTAGAAATACCTGAGCAGATCAGATTAAGGTATAGTGGGTTAGTTACATGCTGAAAAGTGTGTATTTCAATAATCTGATGATTTGAGCATGATATAAGGGAGTGGTAGGGTCACAAACTTGCAAAACAAAAAATGTCACCTTGCCATTCTCGAGCGCTGTCAAATTTTGTTTTATTCTGAAGGAAATAATTCAAGAATAACGGGATAAATATAATCTGGTGATTTTCACAAGCCAAAGTAAGAAAACTGCTATTTTTCATTTGTCAGATTCAGTGATTTAAAAAACATCATGAAAAAAAATATTTCAAACTATCATATTAAGAAAATCCCTCCAAATAATCATCCAATTATGGGTAAGCACAACTAAGATATGGTGCTGTTTTTATTGAAGTGGTGCTTCAATTTAGAGCGATGAGGCTCTTATTTCTCTCAGGGCGTGGTAACGGATGGAATGAAAAATCACACGATGTTTCTTCACCACAATGTATTATTTTATTAACACTTTTTCTCTATTTTACATTTAAATAAATCCTCTTAGCACCATTTTAGATTATTTAAGTCTTTCCACTTTTTCAAAAAGTGGAACAAAAGCTTGATGAAAGTCTGGTAAATGTTCTACAATGTTCACACGCTACCAAAATACGTCTATCACCTTGAATATTTAGACGCGAATGAAATAAGTTCAGCATCACCTCACGTGATACTACCTTTCTCGTATACATCCGCGTATGCGTTCATCAAATAGTTCCCGCATTGTTAGGGAAGCGATCTTTAGCTATTCTCCCTTTGCTATTAATATTGAACACATATAATTCTAATATTTATACATATATATTAAAATTAAATATGGAAATATTTATGACGTCTTTAAACAAACTTAATCGTTTGTAACAATGAACATTAGTAACACGTTGTCGTCATTTAACCATCTCATACCAACATCAAAAAACAAATTACACTCCTAACAAATATTCACATTAACGATTTCCTTTTGGGGTCTTCTAATATTCTGTCTCAGATATCAAGCTGAACCATCTGTATAATAATATAACTACTGTAAGGAGATCCATGTATTTAATATGTACAAAATGTTAAATGCACGTTATTTTGTTCAGAACTATCTATCTTTTCCCGATCTTAAGGGCACCACTAACAAATAACTGAATGTCAGTTTTGAGAATCATTATTTATCCCACAATAAAAATTCATATTTATGCATTATGTGCAGTAGATACATATATAACCTGAACAAGTTAATAATTGTAGTCTCCTTCCTAGAACATTGCTTTTGACAATGTAGCAGATCGCTATACCAGATTAATCCCTGCCAGTGCTACTGCATCCACATATCTAGCTGGCCACAGCTTTTGAAAGTACTAGAAGCTTTGATTCTTTATTAACAGTAATATTCCGTAGAAAAGAAAACTTAACTGGATGTGCTTTCCGCATATCCATGAACAGCAAAACTTTCCTGTTTGCAGCTCCCATTTTTGAGTCAAATGATTAAGAATTTTATGAAAATATCTAGGTCATCCACACATTTTTATTGCTATATTTACATTGGAGTGCGCTGCAGTTCTTGTAACCTCCTGGTATTCCAAATTTGCCTGTTAGAAGTGGCTGTAATTTGCCACTGCCAAAACTGCATACTGTGACACTGTAAGTTTGTCTTGCAATGAAATGTAATTATGCTAGGGACCAAAAAGGAGTCCGTAATTCACCTTAAGCAAGATTCGTGTTAACAGATAAAACTTCCCATAAAAACTAATGTATTCCTGCTGGGGCCAATATTTTTTCCGCACTAACTGCAAGTTCCTCTTAAGCAAGTTCACACTAACAAGGTTATACTGAATACAACTACATGGATGTCATTGTTATTAAATTTCTCTAAACTTAAATTAGAACCAACCTTGCTCACGGACGTGATTTTATGCTCCTCTTCTGCTGCAACAGAACCAACCTGGCTCATAGACATCACTTTACACTCCTCATCTGCAGTTTCTATCTCCTTCCTTGGAGCCATTTCTATTCCACTGTCGAACGAGAGTACCTCCTCTTCATCATCAGATATGTTTCCATTGTCCCCTTGACTTGCTGGTGAGGTGACAGTGACAGTTTCAGCTTCAGCTTCAGTTTTTTTAACTGGAAGTTTAAAGTCTCTCTTAGCAGCTGCTGTTAGCATAATACTGTCTTGTTCACTTGACGACAACTCATGTTTCCACTTGAACAGTGTAGATACTTTATCTTGTGGTTTCTTGTCCAACGAATCTAGTAAAGTTTGTGGCTTCTCTGTTGTAGGTCCAGTCTCTTTCTTTTCTACACCCGAGCTCTTGCTGAAGAACCTACAAAAATATAAAAGTATTGAAATATTGTTTTAGCACAAAAGCTTGCTGGCTTATCCAGTGTTGCTTGGCTGGCTTTTTAAGCCTCATTTACTAAACCCTGGCACGACAGCCCATGAAGGGCCAAGGCCTACCGCACAGCTTCTGCGTTCCTCATCTCTGCCCACTACAGGTGTTATTGGTGAGGTGCAGTACTGAAGGGTGGGACATGGTCAGCGCCCTGAGCCCTCCCGGCCAGTTATGTGGTCTTCTTGACCTGGGGCCACTACTTCTCCATCAAGTAGCTCCTCAATTGGTCCCCCTGGGACCTAGCGAGGCTGAGTGACCCCGTGCCAGACCTCCCAGAGAGGATAAAATCCCCATGTTGGTACCGGGGATCGAACCTGGGTCCTCTGTGCCAGAGGCAAGTGCACTACCAACTGCACTATGGAGGCGGTCAAACCTCATTTACATCCCTCTGTATTCTTTATCAAATTATTGAACAATGATGAAGATGAGAGGTAGAATCAGTAGTGAAAAATTCAATGCCATAGCCAGGCATTTCAGTCCTGATTCTGCCTCTCAAACATTGCCCATACACACACCTTGTGTGTTTTAAAACACCATCAGTAAGTTGGTTGGCATAAAATAACAATTACCATCTAATGATGACAATTATTTATGGCGAATCCTCCTCTTCATTTTAATTTTGTAATTTCATAAAACCCTGTGATATTCCTAATAATGGATGAAAATTCCCCTCACATTCACAGAAATGAGTATGAAATATAGCCACATGTTCTATACTGCTCGCAAAAGTTAAAGGCATGTGAACGCTGGCCAATGCTCAAGCGGAGAGCTATTGCCAAGCGTAGTGCGTGTACCGGCAGAGGTTCTGTACATAAGAGCGTGTACTACATTCGGCAGTGCTGGTAGGAGGGGCAAGCTTAGGATTCGCTGGAGTCTGCAGTACGGCCCGCCACCATATGCCTTTAACTTTTGCGAAGATTATAATTTTGTTAATCTCCACCTGACAGTGTTCCACATTCTGGAAATGTTGCAGAGCCTGTTTCTTTTGGTGGTGAAACAATACTAGTCTATATATCAAAATGAATGTATGTTTGTCCTCTATGCGCTAATAAACTGCTTGACCGATCACTTCGAAATTCGGCACATATACAGATGTTTTCATGGAGAACATTTGTATGCTATCCATTTTACTATACAATGTAACATTCACATGGTTTTCTCTACTCACTTTCCTTTTACGTATTAAATTCATGTATCCTTTCCTACTCGCCCTTCAACATACAATTCATACAATTTTCTATAACTAAAATAGAAATGACACATATTAAACTCACATGGTTTTCTCTACTCACTTTTCTTTTATGAAACATCTTCACATTTCTTTCTCTATTCCCCTTCAAAATACAATTCATACTATTTTCTATGACTGAAATAGAAATGCAACACATTGCATTCACACGATTTTCCCTACACAATTTTCTTTTATGAAGCAGAATCATACAACTTTCACTACTCCCTCTTCTACAAACAATTCATACATTTTCTATATGTTTGAAATTGAAATGTAATGCATTCATTCACATGGTTATCTTTACTCACATTTCCTCTATGAAACACAATCACATTTCTTTTTTTACTACCTCTTCTACAAAGAATTTATATAATTTTACAGATGACTGACATAGAAATGCAACATCTTACATTCATAAAGCTTTCTCTACTTGCTTTTCTTCCTGTGGTGTTTGCAATTGTTCAACAGTGCTTTTACATAGTGTTTTCCCGCTGTTTTTATTTAATTATTTGGTTTATTTTGGGTTCTTTATAGTAGCCAATGCAAGTCTAAAAGTTATAGGGATAAAATTGTCAAACCACGAGCAATGCCAGGTATTTCAGCTAGTTCTGTAATAAATTAACCAATTTTTAAGAGGTAGAACTGGAACTTAAAAATTCAATGCCACAACTGGGATTTGAACCACAGACCTTCCGCTTGCCGGGCGGACGCTCTACCACTGAGCTATTGTGACAAACTGCCAGAATGGCATTAAATTCACTAACTTGAGAATTTAATGCCATTCTGGCAGTTTGTCACAATAGCTCAGTGGTAGAGCGTCCGCCCGGCAAGCGGAAGGTCTGTGGTTCAAATCCCAGTTGTGGCATTGAATTTTTAAGTTCCAGTTCTACCTCTTAAACTTTGCCCACACACGGCTTGTGTGTTTAAAAACACCAACAGTAAGTTTGTTGGCATAAAGAAATAAAAATTAACCAATGTTGAACACTCATTGTTCCATTTACCAAATTACTGGCAGGACATAATTTGAGGACCTGTTGTGCTCATTTTTGCCTCCTGGTCGATGAGTGTTTAATGTCAATTATTTTCCATAATTTATATATTTGCTTCCCTGTGTGAAAGTTTCAATGATTTTAAATTTAAATAGTGGTTCAACTTGAACATTTGGAGTTGAATATTGTACATTTTTGCTTCACTTTGTGCAATGCAAGAGTAAGTGAAGCAAGCATGTACCAAATTCGACTCCAATGTTTAGGTTATTGATCTCAGCTTTGCTGTTAAAAATCTTTTTCTGTATGTACAGCCATGGAAAGAATGACTGCGCGCACTAGGAGAGCAGAATATTTTCATGTTCCATGTTGTGTGGCAGTATGGTTCACACAAGTCGATATTTCCATCATGCAGCTGAGTTTATTGATAGTCTCTGTTTCATATGTTATTGTCTGTCGGACACACAAATAGGTTGTGTCTTGAATCACCACTCGCATTTGTATACATACTTGCAAATACAAATGCGAGTGGTGGTTCAAGACAAAGCCTATTCGTGTGTCCTACAGACGATAACATAAGGAACAGAGACTATACTTAAATTCAGCTGCATTTTGGAATAGTGAATGTTTAATTCATATGTAACACTGAAAGTAATCTCCTGTGAAACAATCAGTTATCAACACAAAAAATATACACTCCTACAAAACTAGATCAGTCAATCGTATCTCCAGTTAATTCTACCAATATGGGATAAAAGGTATATAACATAGTGCCACTAAAACATATGATATCAAAGAATCATTCAATTCTCTCTCCCTGACCCCCCCTATTGCTCTCTCTCTCTCTCTCTCTCACACACACACACGTGCAAAAATAGGTTAAAAAGTAGTTATTTATGTACCTAGTCATAATCTGATTGATTAGGGCATGAGTATATGTTTAGCGCATGAGCAATCACTTACAAGTTAATCTTTATGAGTGTCACAATGAAAAGCTTATACACGTGTTACAGATAATGTTTCATGCAAGTTTAGCATTAAAAATAAGTAAAACTAAATGAAAAGCTAAATGAAAAATTGTAATGTATCAAGATCACAGATGTATGATGTAATATGGTTGGTAAGCAGATGGTGGTTCATTTGTTTCAACACTTAGTGGCAGAAATTGTATGTTGAAATGCATCAGAGAAAAGATTAATGTCAATATTGAATATGCCAAGTTGGTTAGACATAACACATATAAATTTTGTATATGCAATGTAATTATCAAAATCGTATTTCTTAATCCATGTCCCGACCTATTGCAAGTCGAAAGGAAATACGTTCGAGGTTGATCATGACCTCGATCAAGTTGTTGAGCATCACAATTAAATCAATGAATAGCCAATAAATCGCGGTTGCTATGCCCGTAACTAGGGAAATAAACAATTAACCCTACAGAGAGCCTAACAATCCATATTTAGGTAACTTTCACGCAAAAACTTAAAAATATTATTAATTTTACTCATTTTTTTAAAAAACTTTCGAGAAGATTTCCGCTTGTAACTGACATCAGGAACTTCCCTTGTGAGCTGCCAACAATAGTCAGCTAACATATTATGTGACCACTTTCCACTGTATCGCTTTTCCATGGCACTTATATCCTGATGAAACCGTTCTCCATGCTCATCACTCACAGACACCAGGTTGGGAGGGAAGAAGTCCAAGTGCGAGTGCAGAAAATGTATTTTTATTTCCCAGGAAATTTTTACACTGTCTTGAATCCAACCCATGCTGCTTTCTCGTTTTCGGAAAGTAGTTCTTCAAGTTCCTGTCTTCCATCAATTTCCGTATTTGTGGGCAAATAAAAATACCTTCTTTTGATTTTGCTTCGCTTATTCTTGGAAACTTTTGTTTCAAATACCGAAAACCCCTACTCTGTCTGTTCAAAGCCTTTACAAAATGTTTAATTAAGCCTAACTTAATGTGAAGCGGCGGTAGCAAAATTTTGTCTTTGTTAACTATGCTTCATATTTAACACTCCTTTCACCCAGTATTAAAGCACTCCTTACAGGCCTCTCATTTACTTCATAATGTTTTTCTTTAGCAGGACTGTTCCACTCACATATGAAACAACAAAACTTGGTGAAACCACTCTGCATTCCCAGAAGTAACCTTTGTGACCTTTAAATCTCCACAGATTTGCCATTCATACTTTGCATAGTTTATAGCTTTCATCTGAACAGCATGAGCTTTAGGGAGGCAAGGATAAGAGTTGCCATTATGTAATAAAACTGCCTTTAAACTTAACTTCAACGAATCAATGAAAAGGCGCCATTCAGATGGCTTGTAATTGTCACTCAGTTGTTCCGTGAGCCCATTAACAATGAAGACCTTTCAAAGAAGTCATATTTAAGCCCCTTGTCAAAATGCTGAAGTTACCTCGCCTGCAATAAAACTCTTACCAGCCTTGAATGGCAACAGATGTTGAGAGGGTAAGCCAACCGATAAAGGTTACGGCGGTGGGAGTGGCGTAGCACAGCAGATTTTTGCAAATCACAAAAAGGTCAATATCTAAAAAACATTAGGTGATATCACAAAACGGATTTCAGTTCTGAAATTCGTGCTTAAAAGTCTATTAGAATCTCCTATTTTTGGTCAGGTGCAAATTTCAGTGTTATCTGAACTCCAAAGATCCGGATCACTTTGTTGGGGGAAAAAATATTGAGTAATTAAAACTAATATATGTACTTAGGCTTTCACGGCTGGTGTCTTGACTATTAGAAATGTTTGTCCCAAACAGATAAATCGTCTGTGGCAGAGCACACCTTATTACTCGGCCATGATGTCAACCTTCAAGAAACCAGAGTCCTGTCTTCTACAGTTAACTGCTATGCCCGACTATAAAGGGAAGCCATAGAAATCTACAAACACAAAGACAACTTTAATCGCAAGGAAGAAATACTTTGTGTACATAAAGCATGGATACCAGTCTTAGATAAACTTTCAGAAACACACAACAGTTGTAATAAAACCCCGCCTACAACTAGCCAATCACTACCGTAGCCAGCGCAACAATGCCCCGCCCCACCCCCACCCATATAAATGTAACGGACATTAATGGTCTTTAGTTCCACTGTTTCTCTGCTTCCACATTCAAACTCTGACCAGTGCAGACAGCAGATCATGTTACCCTGATGATGCCAAGCGTAGTGCTTGGTGAAACATTGGTATCTACCATGCCTTCTAGACCACAAACCATAGAGTCAACCTTCTTCTGGAAAGTAATGACTATGAAGAAATTCCGAAAAATCCTTTAAACTTATATACCACGTCAATCAATAAAGCTTTATCAGTTACAGAAACATTAACATCAGAAAAATATATCCTAAAACCCTCTAACTCCATATTGCCAAGGTTATATTGCCTACCAAAAGTACACAAACAGGTCAATAGCATGAGACCCATCATTAACGGCATCAATTCACCTACCTACCATATTGCTAAGTGGCTAGTAAAGAAACTAAATACTTACAAAAAATTCGAAAGCTTAGGAATTGAGAACTCCTTGGAACTCATAAAAAACCTGCAAAATTACACTATCCCTGAAGGCCACATTATGGTGTCTTTCGACGTTAAAGCTCTGTTTACCAGCATCCTGGTGGAAAAAATAACCTTACTTATTAAAAAATGGTTGACTCCGACTACAGTTGACCCCATTGAAATAAATGACATCATTAACCTTACAGAAATTTGCACAAAAAGTAATTACTTCTCATTTAACAACAAATTCTACAGACAAACAAAAGGACTAGCAATGGGGAGCCCACTATCACCGTTTTTAGCAAATATGTACATGAGCTTTTTTGAATCTCATTTAGTTAAAGCCTTTCCACATATATTCAAATTTTGGAGAAGATACGTGGATGACATTTTCGCTATAATCCCCCAGAAACAAAAAGACGACTCTCTAAAATTACTGAATCTACAGGACAGTTATATAAAATTTACAATTGAAATAGAAGACAACACATTATCCTTCCTGGACCTCAAAATTACTAGAAATATAGATGGTATAAAATTTGGTATACATAGAAAGCCCACACATGTAGACAATTACATCAAGAAAAACAATTGCAACCCAATTTCACACCAACTGGCAGCATTTCGAAGCTTGATACATCGTTTATATAATGTCCCGTTAAGTAAATAGGAATTTCTGAAAGAACAACAACACATAGAAGAAATTGCAATATTAAATGGATTCAACCCAGCCACCGTTAGGAACATGTCAAAAAATGCAGAAAAGCTCAAGATAATTTCGCAAACCACTACATTAACACCACTCACAAACAACTGGAAATTTAGGAAATTCATGTACCATCCCTGGGCCTTCAGGAAATTTGAAAAAATCTTCAAGAAACGAAACATAAAACTAGCACCGCAAAACCAATACAGTTTAAAAAACCTGCTTAATAAGCCACTTAACAATACCATCCCATATAATAAAAAATCGGGGATTTACCAGATCAACTGTAATAGTTGTGACAAAAGCTACATAGGGAAAACAAAGAGAAATTTGGATATAAGACTTAAGGAACACCAAAGAAACATAAAATTAAAACAAATTGAAAAGTCTGCTGTGGCACATCATTTTTGGACTGAAAACCACAACATCGGCCTTAATATAAAACTGTTAAAATCTATTAATTCACCAATAGAACTGAATATCTGAGAAAAAATATACATCATCAAAAACAGTAATAAAGTTATTAATTTCGAAATACCAGCATTGAATGAAGTGTTAAAGCTCTGCGCCCCTAACACCAGATGGCAGCAGAGAAAATGAACAAGAGGATAACGTCAGTCACCCAACGGCTGATGATGGGATCGAATGGTCCTGAAAACGTTTCCGCTTTAAAAAAGCAGTTTAGTAGTGAAGGTGAGTGTAAATAAGTGACTCAAAATAACCTCAAACATGAAGAATACTTCACTGTCAATAGTGCTTCTATTTTTAATATTCATGATAATTGGAGTTCTTACTGTAGCAATATTTCCCTTAAATACAGCTTCTGAAGCTCTGTGAATCCAATGAAAAGATTTTTAGAAAACAGGTGTGTATGTGTGTGTGTGTGTGAGAGAGAGATGGCATAACTAAAAAAATTAATTGCCTGTTAAATAGGAAACTGTGTTACCATGTACCAGGAGAGCAAAAAAACCTCCAAATAGGCTGCACAGTGTTTTGCCTCGCCGTCCTCGGCACTCGTTGCCGTCTGCTGCTATCACAGAAAGGTGCAGATGAAACCATACAGCATTTTTACAACTACTTTTAAAGGCTTTACTTACTAATTTTATGAAAAGAGAAGCTGAAACTGGTCACCACTGCCCATACATTTTTGGCACCTCTTTAGGAAACTATCCATCACTTGCTGCAGTTCACACTGAGAAATGCTGGCAATTTCCTGGTGGATATTTTATTTTAATTCTTCCAGAATGGGTGCATTTGTCTTGTATTTTTTATGTTTTAAGTTATCCCAGAGATGAAATCACAAGGGGTTAGGTCGGAGGACCAAGGGGGTTACAAGTCTCTACTAATAATTCTGTCCTGAAACACATTTTCAATATTGTTCTCATCGAAAGATTGGCCATATGAGCTGTTGCAGAGTCTTCTTGAAAAAAGGCAAAATCATGCTCCCTGTCTGTTAATTCTCTGCAAAAAAGGGGCAGAATTGTATTCATGCATGTACACGCATCAACTGTTCACTCAAAAAAGATAGGCCCTATAACTCAGAACCTAATATTGTTCATGAAGTACCTCTTCATGACGAAAAAATTGGTGTATGGCGTGTATTAGAGGAGAAAGGTTTCTCAGAGCTCCAATAAGCCATTTCTATCTCTGGGGTAACTTAAAACAAAGTGTACAAGACAAACCTGCATACCCTGGAAGAATTAAAGTAAAATATTTGCCAGGAAGTTGCCAGCATTTCTCAACATGAACTATGGCGAAGTGTGCATAGTTTCCTAAAGAGGTGCCAAAAATGTATAGACAATGACAGTGGCCAGTTTCAGCATCTCCATTCATTAAGTTGGTAAGTAAAACCTTTAAAAGTAGTTCTAAAAATGTTGCATGGCTTTACTTGTACCTTTCCATGATAGTGACAGATGGCAACAAGCGCCAAGAATGCAGAGAGGCCATATACCATGCAGCCTGTTCGGAGGTTTTTTGTTCTCCTGGTACTCACAGCAAGTGTAAGCTGCCATTAGAGTACATTATCTGATATGAATTTGAGATCTCCCTGCGGTTTACTGGGAAAAATGAGAGTCAGTTGGAGAATTAATTGTTGTGCTGCCAGGTTGCCATGGTTCAAATCCCAGCTATGACATTATATTTTAGTCTGATTCTACCCTTTGCATAATTATGTATTTTCTCCCACCAATTTGTGCTATAATACATATATATTTCATTGCAGTAATTTCTTTTAGTTAAAGTTTCAAAGCCTCCAGCTTCAGTTTGGGAATACTCAGCTGGAACCTTGTTTAATTGACTTTTTATTCTACCCCCCTGTAACTTTGTCTAAATATTTATTTTATAAATTCTTATTCTGTACTGCAGTGATTGGTAAATCTTATATGCATGTGGTTGGAGAGACAAAGCGCTGTTGTAATGTACCCTATGAATCATTACTAACCTGCTTTGTACTATAACAGACTTGTCTATTTCAGTGCGCTTGGCTTGACAGAATTTACTCAATGCTCCAGGTTTTCTTTTCATAGCATCTGACTTCATTTCTGGTTCTTTTGCCTGTAGTTGCTTCAGGAATGGATTTTGCTGTGTCTTCTTGCCTGTTGATGTGACCTCAGTCTCAATGTTTGGCGATTTCTGTGGACTATACACAAAACATTAATATAGAAATTAAATTTGGAAATGGAAACCAGAATGATGACATTAAAATACATGTATTATAATGTGTGTACACAATTAACAAGAAGCTTTGCCAGATCTTGGGAACAGGAAGGAATATTTCCACTCCAACCCCCCCCCCCCCCCCCCCCCCGTGGTGCAACAGCCCTTTCTGGCTGAGGACCTACTGCCTGGCCACTTTGTCCTCCACCTCTGCCCTTCACAGGCAATATGAGTGGGGTGCAGTACTGGAGGTGGGACATGGTCAGCATCCTGGTTCCTCCTGGCCAGTTATGCAGTCTTCGCAACCGAGGACCACTACTTCTCAATCAAGTACAGTAAAACCTCATTTATCTGGATCTCCAGATTATCCAGATCTGATTTGTAGATATTTTTTTAATAAATTTAATGTTCACATTAAATAATAAATTTAATTGTGATAGCAAGAATGTAACTATAAGTACATATGTATGCCAAATATTTGCTTTTTCATTTGATTCAATGTACGGTTCCTGCATAAATTGTACAACAAATTACGGTTAATATGTACTGTACTGTAAAATGCTACCTGTTGAGTTTAAGAAAGATTTTGTAGTGTGTCACATGGTGCTGATGTGGTATGTCTCACCAGCTATAAACAGCACCAGAAGAAAGTGTTGACCTTGATCCTTACGCATTACCACACCACCCTCAATCTCCTCAGTTTTCCTACTGTTTTCAAACAGCATGTGCCATTAAGTTTGTGTGCGTTTTAACCAGATTGTTTTCGTGTCTTATCAAAGTGTTTGGGAGTGTAATTCAAACTTCATTCAAAGGCCATACATGTTTAAAACAGAAGACTGTGGATCAATTCTTTGTTATGAAATGTGATTTTATGTGATTAAGATTTTTAAATTTTTTAATGTCTTTACACAATACATAATATGTACTGTACACAATTTTGTTATAAGACAGTTTTTTATCATCATAAGTGGCAAGTCTGCTTATTTAAGATTTTGTTTTCCTGATTATCCATATAACCTAGATTATTTGGATTTTCAATTTTCTGGATTGCTTTTGGTCCCTGTTAGTCTGGATAAATTAGGTTTTACTGGGCCCTCAGGGACCTACTGAGGCTGAGACCTCGGACCAGGTCTCCCAGTGGGAGAAAATCCCCTACAAGGAATCGAACTCAGGTCTCCTACTTGGTAAGCAGCAGTGCTACCACTGCTTTAAGGAAACAACTGGAAAGTATACTTGATCAAATGTTAACTTTCTTGTTCCTGGAAATGGCATATTGTGCATATTAGACTCTTCACCAGGGGGAGTTCTCCCTTGAAGTGTCTGAATTGCAGAGTCACTTTTTTAGTAGCCTAGCATTTAATCTTCATTTATAAAAATTCTACAAATATTTTTTGCAATAAAATTTTTCTCTTTGTGATCCACTGATTGATCACAAAGCTTGCCTACTCAATCAACATTAATACAATTTCAAAAAGGGCAGCAAATTGTAACACAGAACATCACAAAGTAAAGCATAAAATGGTTAGCAGGGTGTGAAAGAATACTTGGTTGTCACAACTATGGATGCATTTTATGATGGGGAGCTTTTCGCAAAAGCCAATATTCTCAACATAATGCACAATTTCATTTTTTCTCGTTCATTTGATGTGAAATAGGTTGGTAGAAGTGGCAGACCTTAGAGGGAGTCCACTGCTATTGTTTATATCAATTGACATAGTGTGTTAGAACATGCTTTTTTAAGTAGTTACGGATTATTATCTGTTATGTGAAGTTTATGATTCTTATTTTAGGATTTATAATAAATCCAACAAACGAATGGTATATTTCACAATCCACACATACTTATTTTTGTGGAAAGATGACATAGGCATGATATGTTAAATGAGGTCTGGACGACTCACAGGATACCAAACATGCATTTATCAGTGCAAGACCATGAGCAATCTGCACTCAGGGAGCACCATTTCCTCAGCCCTGAGTTAAATGTTATAATATATACAATAAACACTTGCTTTACTGCCAATAGCTTTGATTTTTACTTTCTCTACTAGTAAGTAGAAGTATTCAATGTTGAGATTTCACCCGAAATATATGTTTTGAGACCCCCTGAATCCAAAAAAAGCATTTTTAGAAAAAGTTCCCTGTGTGTGTGTGTGTGTGTTGTGTGTTGTGTGTTGTGTGTGTGGTGTGTGGTGTGTGTGGTGTGTAGTGTGTGGTGTGTAGTGTGTAGTGTGTGTGTGTGTGTGTGTGTGTGTGTGTGTGTGTGTGTGTGTGTGTGTGTGTGCGTGCGTGTGCGTGTCTGTCAGTCTATCAGTCTGTGGACAGCATAACTCAAAAATGAAAAGTCGGTTAAAAACTAAAGTTGGTATTTAAGTTTAATGTCTTTCAAGGATGCGACATGAAGATTTTGAAGAAAATAGTCCCACCCTAAACTACCCTTTACGTGGAAAAGTTTTCGAAAATGGCTCTAACAATTTTGATTAAAATGTCATATGTTTATGATATTTGTATGACAACTGAAATGTATATTTTGAATTTTCTGGCTATAGCCTATGTAGTCCTGTTTACTCTGGATGACTTTTGAATAACTCGTAAACTGTAAGAGACAGGGAAATTCTTAATATACCAAAAATGTAGATCTCACTAAACCACACAATTTATGTCTGAATAAATTGTTTTGTAGAGTGAAGCATTTTGGAGATATTCCTTGCTATTTGTGTCAGTTTTGGAAAACTTTTTGTGAAATGGAACATCGTTGCAAAGGGAACGGGATCTCAAAGCTTTAAAAGATTTGACTATCACTCACAGCCTACTGTATTCTAATATTCCCCTTTCACCTACAAAGAAATAAGCAATAAGATAATTTGTACAAATGCTTATCTCAACTAACACGAATAAGATATAGGTATAAGAGTTTGTAAGAATGGTTAGTACAAGAGTACAGAAAGTCATGTGAGTGTAACACATCAGATTTTTGTGTATTATTATGTTAAATGTTATTGTCTTTACATCAAAAGTTTTCACCAGGGAATTAAATTTCACTGGAATGAAGACTATAAATGGATACAGGGTTGCCAACCCATACGATAATTATGGGGGCATACAATAATTTGAATGTTTGTACTCATGGTTGTCAACCCGTACAGTAATTATGGGGGCGTACGATAATTTCGATACCGGCGAAATATCATTTTCACTGGTTTGTCACACCAGCGAAATGAAATTAATTACAAATAGCGACACCACTTTTGCCCTCATGACCTGTCTTCACCCCTCTAAGGCAACTATTTCATATTCTACTAATCCTTCTACCCTTTATTCTCTTGTTGCCAGTGTGCCCAGATCTGGTAATCTCAATGAAGAAGGCACTGTTCAGAAAATTGATGGAAAAAACTTGGAGTACGTAATATTCCGTGGGAAATAAAGAACATGCCTGAACCTGGCAGTTTCTGGAGTGCTGATAAACACGTCACCTTGGCGGAAATACTGATTTCAAAGAACTGGCAGAGGTTGCATTATCAGTGATTTCATTGCCCCACAGAAACACTGTGGGTTTAATAAAAACCAAAATTAGAATAAATACGGTAAATTGACTTATTCTGTCGTCTCAGCGTATGAAAGAATGTGCTAGGTCCGAAAATCTGCAAGCCACTGAGATGTTAATAACGTTTATCTCAACAACAAATTTGTGTAATGCTGCAACAGTTGAGGAAGATGATGAACTTTCAGATGAATAGTGCGAGAAACATAAGTACTAAAGTTGTAATACTGATTGAGGTCATCAATCTTGTAAGTGGATACCATAAACATCAATACTATTACTTTTTCACAAGTGTTATGCTGATACATTTATTGTTGCAGAATTTGGCTTATGATGTACGATAATTTTGAATCCAAATCTATAATTTTGAGTGGACGGTACGATAGTTTTACTTTTAAACATTGGCAACCCTGAATGGATATG
The DNA here is from genome assembly GCA_030765045.1 of Tenodera sinensis. Classification (NCBI taxonomy): domain Eukaryota; kingdom Metazoa; phylum Arthropoda; class Insecta; order Mantodea; family Mantidae; genus Tenodera; species Tenodera sinensis. The sequence goes on along the minus strand of CM060964.1, from coordinate 361,005,443 downwards.
AAGTAATATTACCAAAAATTGTACTACTGTTGGCCATGTTTGTTTTTGGTGGCATTACAAAGTGCACGTGAAACACAATGGCATGGCAAACTTGAACAATATTACCTGAGCATTTCAAAAACATGAAAACTTCATTAGAACCTTTGAATTTTGTCTTGCAGCGAGAGCCATTGTGATGCCAATGCATTGACTGCTGCTGAGTTTCTGGGATGTTGGTTTTACAAATAAAATGAAACATTGCAAAGATAGTAACCTGTTTTCCTTTTCTGGTAATTCTTCAATACACTGCTTCTTTGAGTACAAAGACTCCAATTCAGCTTTGGTGCATTCTTCCTTCACCTCTGTAACAAATATAGCACATACTGCATCAAACTTAGTTTTTATATCAAATCTATATTTTATATAAGCAACAAAGATACATAATGTGCAATTCTGTCACTGAACTTCAAACAAATATCTTATGTGTTACATTCACATGACTTTCTCTAACCATTCAACAAACTCTTATAAAAGCTTACTCTTCTATCTGCTTCACATTAATCAAGATAAACATTTGCAGAAATGGTTTTATTACATATTATCTTTAGACACAAGGGGAACAGGGGAATGCAGTAGGCTAAAGTGATAGTGAAATATTTTAAAAGCAGGTTGCTCTGTGATGTCATTGAAATTCCATTCTCTTTGCTGGTCAAATGAAAAAATGAATATTCACTTTGCAGTTGAAAAAGTATAAAGCATTTGAATGTTTAAACCTACAATAAAGAATTTTGGAAATGATTAATGGCACAACAAATTTATTTGACATAAACCTATCTCTTCTTTTACTACTTATAGTTATAAAAAATTCATTCAGAATGAAGATGACTTCAGAGGCTATTCCCAAAACTGCATTTTGTTTATCATGCAAATATCTTTAACAATTGATATTTTAACCAAAATACTGCCATTTTTGAGAAAATAAAAAATAGTGAAAATTTCTCAAAGAAAAGGATAGTTAGGGCTTGCGAGATTTACTTTCTTGGAAATCTTCATATTGGATCCTTGGAAGATGCTGAACTTAAATATAACCCTTTTATTTGAGAGGTAGAATCGGAACTGAAAAATTCAACGCCAAAGCGATGGCATTGAACCACAAACCTTCCGTCCATACGTAAAGCAGAAGGTCTATGGTTCAAATCTGGCTGTGGCATTGAATTTTTAAGTTCTGATTCTACCTCTCAAACATTGCCCACACACGGCTTGTGAGTTTAAAAAAAACACCAGCATTAAGTTTGTTGGCATAAATAAATAATAATTACCATATAAAGGTTATTTAATCCCAGGACAAAGTACTTACGATAGTATGTCGCCCTTGGGGTATTTGTCTCTGATGTGAGACTCCCTTTATGATATAACGGGAAAAATACAAATCAGTTGGAGAACTCAATGTCATTCTGGCAAGTTGCCACAGTACCTTAATGGTTAGAGCTTCCAAATGTAAAGGTCTGTGGTTCAAATACCACTGTGGCACTGAATTTTTCAGTTCCAATTCTACCTCTCAAACATTGCCCACACATGGCTCGTGTATTTAAAAAACACCAGCAAAAAGTTTGTTGGCATAAATAAATAATAATCTTTTTGTTTTTAGTCTCTCCCACACACATACCACCACACCCTTTTTCTGTATTATGAGAGTGCCAAAACGAATAATCTCAGTAAATTCTCACTTATGAAATTTTTGTCTGGAATAGTACAATACTCCACATAAAAAGCTGACATAAATTCTCAAAATGCTTTTTCAACTAACTACAGAGCGATTCTCTTTTTTTATAATTATTATTAACATCCTCTAATGTAGTATCATATGAGACGGTGAATGAATGAGATGGGTGAAATGATGCTCAAATGAGCCCGAGGTCCATTGAGCTTAAAGTTACCTGATATTCGTCTTCTCAGGCTAAGGGAAACCCTCAGTAAAAATCTTATCTGGATAAGTCACCCTAAGCGAGGTTCAAACTCACGACCTCTGGGGCATGAGGCAGACGCGCTACCACTACGCTACAGAAGCGGGCAGTCATTCTTCCACTTACATTCTTCCTAAAACACTTTTCACCAAAAAGTAATTTCAAATTAATAGATACAGATTTCATTACATTAAACATGCAGAAAACATATTCTGCTACTTATACACTACGTTTACTATCAAACTTGGCTGGCAAGTATGACCTTCACTACATCCCCTAGCCTGCCTCGGTGGTGTGATGGTTAGCGTGTCTGACTCACGTTCAAGAGGTCGCGAGTTCAAATCTCGCTTAGGCTAAGTTATCCGGGTAAGGTTTTTTTCCAGAGGTTTTCCCTTATCCTGAGAAGATGAATGTTGGGTAACTTAAAGCTCCATGGACCTTGGGCTCATTTGAGCATCATTTCACCCATTTCATTCATTCACAGTCCGATATGACATTACATGGCTACATTTCCCTGCACGTGCATGCTAATCATCACACGTGCGTCGGTCTTACTTCTGTTATGTAGGTGTTTTGTGCTGTCCTAGTCCTGTTCAAATGTGAATAACATTAGGAGTGTTTAGTTTTGCTTGAAGTGTATACAGTACAGCACAGAGTGTTTATGTATGATACGTTTGTGTTTACATCATCATGTAGCAAAGTTGTAAGGCAATTTGAAACTAAATTTCCTGGCATGCACATTTCGAGTAGAAACACTGTTCGTTTGCTTATAAACAAATTCAGGCAGATGGGATCAATTTGTGATAGGGAAAGGTAAAAGTGGCGCATGCTTACCGAACAAAAACTACACAAACCCGGAGAAACGTCAGAATGGTCACCTCGGAAAACTACTTCTTTCTTCTTCTTTTCCTGATTACCCTCCCCTTAGGACTTACACCCCCTAGGACTCACAAAAACAAAAAACAACAAAATATCAGGAGAGAAATCAACGCTATTTCGGAAGCTGAACTAATATGTGTGAATGAAAATTTCCTCAGAAGGTGCTGTAAAAATATTGATGCAGATGGATACCATTTCCAACATCTCCTGTGATAAGGTTTGTTTTGTTTGTTCTGATAATTGTTAATGTGATTTGATTTGACATCTATGTATGTGTGACAGGGAGACATGCCGTGCACTGGTTGGCCAAGTTTTGTAGCAAACACACTGTATTAGTAATGGCTCATGGAAGAACCCTGGGCTATATTCTGCTTAGTGCTAGTAAGATGGTTTTCATTAATGAGTGATGGTTCAACAAATTCCTGAGGTTATTCTTGTAGTATGGAACTAGTTTAATGCTATGTCCTTGAAACAATTTGTTTAACTTATTGAAAGTCTTGGGGCGGTACATGAATCTGGAATATGTTTGTCTGAAGTACGCAGATCCATCCCCTAAAGGACACCATACCAAATGACTGAAAATCAGGAATCTACCAAATAAACTGTGAAAATTGCAATCACATATATATTGGCCAAACAAAAAGAAAGCTATAAACCAGGCTTAAGGAACACCTAAGAAATATAAAATTCAAACAAACAGATAAATCAGCAGTAGCTCATCACTTCTGGTCAGTCAAACATGACATAAAACCAGAAATAAAACTTTTAAAACAGGCAAAAACCAATGCAAAACTTAACGTATGGGAAAATATATGTTATTTTCTAATACCCGATGGTTGACAATGAAGTCATTAGTCTTCTTAAACTCCAATATTTTTCATAATCATTTTGTATATTGAAAACCGATGGAAATTTTTGAAGATGATTAAAATCCATTTCATTTAGACTACATAGTGGACAAACTTGGGACTCATATGCTTCGATTCTAAGTAAATGTATAGCCATACAATCATATTATTCACATTTTTATATTGGTTTTTTTTATTGTTTTACAGAGTGAATGTTAATTTTCTAGTTGGTTCATAGGTAAGAAGGCATCCCTTTTCGGCTAAGTTGTCTGCTGTCTCATTACTAGACCTCGTAGTTTAGGTAAAAACCTATTTTGTCCTCATGATGTATACAAAATAAAAGTTGCATATATACTAACTATGGAAATATATTTTCAAACATGGTGGTCCTATACAACCTAAAAATACCTAATTTCACGTTAGAACCTATTTTTACCTAATTTTACATTTCTTCACTTGTTAATACGGAAATGCTGTGTATGCCTGTATGCCAGTCGTGCCTTGACAACAATCACAGTGAACAACGCATAATATGGAGGACATTAAGAACATTGTTTTGAAACTGGGGGAGGATGCAGTGAGCAGCTAAAGAGCTTCTGCATGACCCAACAATTGTTCATGATACTGCATTCATCAAATCACGTGTATTTCTAGTTCCCACTATTAATGTTCGAGACTCTTCAGTCAAACCAGTCTATACGTAAATGGGAATGATAGAAAAAAATCAACTTGGTTCCTAGTTATGTTGGTGAAAATGTTTCTGAAAAAGTCAACACAGTGGTTCAAACAAACCCAGAACTGACAGTTCTCTGCACAGTTGCTGACAGCTTGTCTGGCAAAACGCCTGAACATGAAAGTGCTGTTCCCTTGCATCTAATACCAACATTTAAACATGCTATGGTGACATCAGTTGATGTAGATGCTCATTTTCATCTTATAAGATGGTGTTATCTATAGTCAGAGAGAACTAACCTGGCACTTGACAGCTGATTCACTCATCTACGAATGAGGCTAGTGCTATCTCGTCCAATCATGTTACAAACACATTGCGCAATGTTATAGTCGATTGGACGAGATACGACTAGCCTCGTTCACAGGTAAGTGAATCAGCTAGCTGTCAAGTGCCAGGTTAGTTCTATCCGACTTTAACAAGCGATGCAGTTTCTCAATGGAAAACTTAGAAAAGGCGTTAGTTGTTTACTGCGACTCTAATTATGGACATATACAATAAAGACAGTCAAATATTTCGCCTAATTTATCATGGGAAATAAAAAAAATGTAATTTTTGTTCACCTATTTTTACAATTTTAGAACCTATTTTAGGTACCTAATTTAAGAGTTTTAGGAACCAAAAGTCGGAGGTCTATTCATTACCATATACACCACAGTGTGCTGATATCCATTGTAATACAATATTTTTATTAATTGAGTTATGTTTTCTAGTGTGTGTGCATATGCAGTAGGTATACAGAGATGATGGTGGCAGTTGCCGTCAAAACAATTGCCCAAAAATAACTTAGTAAGTGGAACTAAAGCATAGTAATCCTACTTAATTTTAGCCAATTTGAGTTTCATTGTTTTAAACACTTCCATAAATCATATACAAAAATATGTTCTTTGTTAATTTCTATCATTTTCTTTTTCTCCCTGATCTTTGCAGTTTTTGATATTGTCTTCAATGCAATGGTGAGTTTTGTGTTGCATATAACTGAGGCAATATTTCTATGTAAGCCCTCTAAAGTAATTTAATATGAAGTTAGAGAGGCAGCAGAAAAGCTCCCTTAAATCAAGAATTGTGAATATAGTTGGTAAGGTCAGAATTCAATTGTCTTTTTTCCATGGCTTGGTCCAGCTCTGCATCGGAAAAGATAGTGCCCGCGAGAATTAAGTGATTTATCCGTATAAAGTGTCTTTCAGATGAACATTTATAGTGGTGGAAAAAGACAAAGTGACAATGTATTGAATAAATGTATATTCTACAAAGCGGCATAAAATATACAGAAAAATACGGACTTATGAAAATTTACGGTCCGTGCACATGGAGTTGTGGACCCGTAGCGTGATTCGAAGTGATGCCAAGCCATTTGATTATGTGATTTGTGTTAATATGTTGAATATATTTGTTTAAAGCTTCAAATAAAAACAGTACTATAAAGTGGATCTATATAAGTAATTAATTTACCTATTTGTTGACCCGTACTGCACCCAAGATACAAACAAAATAACAAAAAGGGTTATTCATGCTCATCGCTGGTCTAGCCTGGCAGCGATAAAGTTAGTGGACACATCAACGCATGCCCCCCCCCCCGCATAAACATTTATTCATTGCAAATTGTCGCATCAACGTGAGTCATCTTGGATGTTGGTACCCTATTTAGAAACTTATTGTTGCATAACCAAATCACAGGCAACACTTGCTAGAAAAACCAATGCTCAATGGATCTGGGGGAGACAGCATTTATGGTTCTTCCAGCTTCATTTTCCTGGCTTGCAACTAGGAAAGGCCTTTCCAGCTTGAGCACTTAGCGCTGGGGCATGCCGGTGCAGCACTCAGTGGCTCTGGTACCTTCCCCCTGTAGCAGCTATTGCAACTGCATGTGTACGACAGACAATAGGAGTAATACTCTCTCTTTTCAATGCAGATGTGGTGCTAAATAGGATATGATGTTGATTTGTATTTTGTTGCCAATACCAAAGGGAAAGTCCAATACTTAATATGTCAAAGAAATGAATGATATGGCACCTAAGCTGAAAAAAGTACCATTAAATTCTCAAACAGAGCTGATATAACTATGTTGTGACGCAATCCTAAAAGAAGTTACTACCACTACAGTAGTGATTTAATTAAATTTTATGAAGGCGTTAATCAACAGGAATTTCCCCAAATCCATGCACTGCCTTAAAATTTGTGTCAATGTTCGGTATTACTTATGCATCCAAACAGATGTTTTCAATTATGAATTTAAATAAAAGTAAAAGCAGGATGCTGACTTGAGACAGTACTAAGAAATTCTACTGCCAAATCTATTGTATTGAATATTCATAAATTAGTTGCTGCAAAACAATGTAAACTATCTGCCTAAATGGTAAATGTACACAAGGGTAACCAAAATATATGTAGAGAATAAATGATGTGTTTGTGTATTCACATAATTGTCAATAATAATAGTTTTGGTAAGCTGCACGCTGACTTGATGACCTGTCCCATTCCCATTCAACATTCGCCCCACCGCAGGTACTTCGACTACCGCTACCACAATACCTTTTTGGTTCTGCTTTGCCACTTCACCTTCCCCCACCTCTAGCTTAGCACCGGTGCTATTGTCGTCAGTTGGAAAGGCTTGTAATAGGGCGAGTTCCAGTGGCTTTTTCATGTCACAGCCACCTTCAATAATTTCTACATTAAACAGTCTAATATACACAATATGGATCTAATATGCCATTCCTAGGAACAAGAGCAAGAAAGTTAAAAATTAAACAAGTCTTCTTTCCCATTCCTGGCACCAGGAAACATTCCCATTAATTGTGAATGCTCTCATTATAATACATTTATTTTAATTCTGTAATTCTTGTTCTAGTTGCCATTCTCAGTTACTGTGAACCAGCATTTACTTGCCGGAAAGGGGGTGGGCTTTCCAATGGGTTAACAAATGCTTTATTTACTACATTTGTGACAATTCCTATTTTTTCCAGCCACCATTTTATATTTGGATTTTGTTTGATAGTTGCAATTTAAATTAACCACATCACAAATATATGCTTTATTTGATTTCATATTACTTTTTATTAGTTTTATTAACTTTTTATTAGTTTTATTAACTTTTTATTAGCTTTATTAGTTTTTATTACTTTTATTAATTTTCTCATACTGTTTGCCCAGAGTAGACATCAGTGCAATTGGTCTATAGTTTTGTATCTCTTTTTCATTCCCTTTTTTATATATTGATCCGATGTACTCAACTTTAAGCAGTCCGGATATGTCCCATTATTTATTGACTCATTTATCAGGTATGTATGATATCTCTTAGCACATCTTTACAATCTTTCAGAAGAGGTATGGTTATCCCATTGCAACCATGTGATATTGAAATTTATTGTTAAATGCAATGCAGCAAACAATATGATGAATATAGTGGTGAAGTGCACACTGAGCTAATAAACCAATTCAAGGAAAGGCTTGCAGCAAATCAGGTGAACTAATTAGTTGTGTTAATTAAACGATAATGATGACGGTGACAAGGATGACGATGATAGCAATAACAATAAAATAATAAGAATAATAACAACAACTGAAATTTACTTCATTTAAAATATCTCAAATATTCATAGGCTGGTAAACAGAAAGCTAACCAACAAAAAATAAAACATTTAATTTAAGGTGCATTTAATTTAATTTTATAATGCATTAATCTTTGCAATGCATTATATTACATTTCTGTATAGAAATGATCCATTTAGTGTTTTAGGCAAAGTGACTGTGATGTGTTATTCACTTTAAAATACATAACTAGTTTCTTTTTAAACAATGGGCCTCCTATAATAGATAGTGAACAGTGAGCCAGATCTTCCAAATTTTAGGTATACCACGTTCCATACTTTTTTGAAAGTATATCATGTAGAGCCTTTGTTTGGACTTGCGGCCAGCCTGTGTGTTGTTTGCTGGGAGAGTCAGTATCTGGGTGTAAATACAACATACCTTCATCTTAGAACATTATATTCACACACCTTTTAACAGTATTTGTATTGACATAGCCATGTAAATAAAACTGCGAGTCATTAGAGCACACATTAATCCTACTCACACTGTGTCAGCTATAGCGTTTTAATTTTAAACCTTTAGTTACATTACTCAGGGGTCTCCGTCTAGGGGATATGTGGATGGCGACCACAAGGTACCCAAGCTGAGCAGAACATTACTTCCACTTACTGGTGTTTTGCTCCTCACTGTAACTTTTCTATCTGACCTTACCTTGGTCATCTCTTGTTCTCTTCTGACCCCGATGCTATTAGGGTTCCCAAGGGCTAGGGAGTCTTTATTTTTCCAATCTCTCCATTTCTCTATAAAATATTAACTCTTAACATGCTGACCTGTCATGGCATGTAATGCGTCCTCTGATTGGTAATCAGAGGATATGGTCGGTGAATTTATTTTGATAACTCTCCCGGTCAGGTCAGTGAGACCCGTAAACCAATGACAGGTGTCCTCCAGACATTCTGGGGGTTGTGAGAGAGCGATGTGACTGCCAAAACATAAAAATATGGTGCTCTCTTAAAAGCAGTTACTATACTGCTATTGCTCTATGAGTGAAAAATATTGTAGAGCAAGAGGATTAATGACTTCATTGTCAGAAATCCAGCATTAGCTAACAACAATATCTAGGTTATTAAATTTTGAAAAGGTTACATAAAACATTACGATTGTAATATTTCGGAACAAGTTTTGTTATTTAAAACATTTTGATATGAAATTCTATACAGTTTTTATTGAAAAATCAAAGACAGCTATCTTGTCTCAAGTATCAAACACATTAGAACACATCTCACCTTCCAGAATTCTCTTCTTTGGCGTCAGCAGACAATTTGATGACAACTCCACTATTTTACCCTTGGTGGAAGGTCGATGCATCTCGAACATGGGAGCAGGTCGAGATACTTTCACAGTAGGCTTGTATCCCCCTTCCTTCACCCAGATACTCGACTGTGCTGCTACCACTCCTTGCTGAAATCATTTTGATTCAGTGTCAACTAAGTTAGCAACAATGTTGTCTGTATTCAACAAAAAATTCTGCTGTGGATTTTGGAACATGATGGCACTAAAGAAAATGAGCTATGTGACAACCTCAATGGCACATAAGAAATTAAACATATTTAAATATTATGTAATCTTTCTTTACTGTCTTGAAGAGGTGGTAGTTTTGGTGTAAGTCTAATAGAACACTTAGTGAGCCAATAGAATAGTTATTTATATAGCATGATATATTAATGATTACCAGGGCTGCGACATCGGAGTCACAACATGAGGAAAGCATATAGAATAGGATGGGTCAGGGTGTCGTGATAAGGCTGGGCACTGACACTGCCCAAATGACTACACAAGAAGAATTATGCATTTCTCCTGAATATTTACTTTATTTCTGCAATACTGTTTATAGCATTTCTGCTTACTTATATAACTGAAACTTCTCTATTAAATAATTAATGCAAACGTTAATTCACACTGTGTACATGGATAAACTTCTATGTCTCTGAGACAGGAATTACATTAAAATGCCTCATGGAAAAGATTAGTACTGTTATTCTATAAATTGGACTGTTTAGCGAAAACATATATGTAAATATCTTTCATAATGTTTAAATTATCATGATTATATTTTATAATTGAAGTCCCGAAGGTATCAAGATCAACAGGAGACATATTCAGGGTCAATCACGACGACATGATTGATGGAACATAAAAGAATCAGCAAAATAGCCAATCGGTTATCGTAACTATGCGGTAACTAGTAAAATAAATAGTTACCCCTATAGGGTGAATTGAATTTTGATTAAGGTCCGACGTTTCATTGGATACGGTTCCACAATAATATTGTTGGAGAAGAGAGTTCGTCGATATTCCGATATTCAGTAAAGTAATCGGAATACATCATGTAGTAGCGTACGTGAAAGAATTAAAAAGAAGATATACGCTTTGTGAATAATTACAAGCAAAAAGAAGAAGTGAGAAAATACTTTGAATAGAAAATTCAAAGTTCCAAATTGATAACTTTGGGACATGCCAATGTTATATGTTAAAAATGCACACACAAAAGTGATTGTCATTAAAAGCAATAACATCATGCCAGAATTTGTCAGCTTGCACCCATAACACCTGTAGATAAAAGTCATAGCTTGAAAACGTAGCCACAATGTTCCATCGCCACACCAATATAAACCACTACATCTCTTTGTAGCAATGAATTACAATCCACATTTTCAGGTCTCCTTGCCAATAATACTGACTTATAGGCAGAGAAGCTGCATTCCACATCTGCTGAAACCACAGTGGCATATGTAAAATCTGTTATACACTTTCTGTGTACATCTGGGTATCTTAAAGCACTGTTTTCATTTGCAATTACGTTGGCAATGTTACACAGACTATGGTATCCATCATCTTTCTGTAAAAGATTTTGCAGTTTCGCAGCTATTCTTTTTCCCATGCTATCTTCCAGAGCATTCAGCTCGTAGATAACTCCTTTCATCACGGTCATTTGTTTCACCACTTTTCTAAAACTTGAATTGCAGAGGGAAGAAATCTAAAATTCGAGATAATGCATGTCAATCGATGTTTAATATCAGGGTTACATAACAGGGTTTGGGCCGTGTTTATTGCAATAAAGGTTTTGATGAACAACAGAGAAAATATGTTCCCTATTTTGTAATACATAGTTTTGTAACCCTTTCTTTGGCATTGTGTCTGCATGAATCCTGTGTGGTGATATATTGTGACTCACCCGTACAGGTAACTCTCTCACTGTAAACAGTCGACTACTGGGTGCCTCTCCACAAACACAATTATTCTAACGTCGCTGTCCTAATTATTACAGAGGCCCAATGGTGTAATGATTAACTCCCATGGTGCATACAATAATTTATGCACAGTTTGTAATTATTATTTATTTATGCCATATTATGGCATTGAATTTTTAAGTTCCAGTTCTACCTCTCAAACTATGCACAGTTTGTTACTGAATATGTAAATAATTAAAAGAAAATTTGCAAATTAAAAATTCAACGTGCTCTCTGAACATTAGTGTTAAACCAACAATTCACCTGGCTTGAAGCCAAAGAACATCTAAGAGTATGTGGAATTTTAATCAACATCATTAGAACCATTTTTAAGAAAATACAAAATACAAATTTTTTCATGAAAAGAGTAGCTTGGCATGGGGTTTTTCTTGAAGATCTTTATACCATATACTTGAAGATGCTAAGCTTAAGTACCAAGTTTGGCACTTATCACACTTCCCCTTCCTCTCACACACATATACATTTTTCCAAAACAGCTTTTTTTTAGTTCAGGAGACGTCAAAGCATATATGTCCAATGAAATCTGTTGTTGTTGTTAGCTAATGCTGGATTTCTGACAATGAAGTCATTAATCCTCTTGCTCTCCAATATTTTTCACTGATGATATTGAAGAGAGCAATAGCAGTAATAGTAACCGCTTTTTAGAGAGCACCATATTTTTATGTTTTGGCGGTCACATCGCTCTCTCACAACCCCCAGAATGTCTGGAGGACCACACCTGTCGTTGGTTTACGGGTCTCACCGACCTGACCAGGAGAGTTATCAAAATAAATTCACCGACCATATCCTCTGATCACCAATCAGAGGACGTATTACATGCCATGACAGGTCAGCATGTTAGGGGATAAGATTTTATAGAGAAATGGAGAGGTTGGAAAAATAAAGACTCCCTAGCCCTCGGGAACCCTATTAGCATTGGGATCGCAAGAGAACAAGAGATGACCAAGGTAAGGTCAGATAGAAAAGTTACAGTCAGGAGCAAAACACCAGTAAGTGGAAGTAATGTTCTGCTCAGCTTGGGTACCTTGAGGTTGCTATTCACATATCCACTAGATGGAGACCCCTGAGTCATGAAGAGTGAATGTGTGTGTGCCCATTTATGATACCAGGTGTAAGTGTTTTAATCCAAGTCAACCAATTCAAGAATTGGGAAAAATAAATGAACTGTGATCAGCAATCATACACATTCTATGGGCAATATTGATGATAATATGAACTTAGACATCACACTAATTAAATACACTTGCAAACTTCCTGAAATGAAAACCATTACATTCCCTTATCCAGCGAAGCAATAATTTTGCGAGGATATAAAATTTAGAGTGCATAAAATGTGCAATATAGTAGATCTACTAAACAAAAGTATTATATCGCAAGTAAGTTAAACAACAAACAATTCTCAGGTTCATAGTTGGGTTGGTACCAGGGTCATCACAATCCAGCAATTCTGTGCCAGCAATGGCGATTGCAGTTTCAGTATTCAGTTCAGTTTCTTATAACTCACTGTTCTATTGTTCGTTAGCATGGATAAATTTGTGACAAAAAAGCAAAAAGTTGCAGAAAGTAATGACTGATTTATTCCAGTTTGAATCTCAGGCTTCAACTTCAAGTAGTATTCATATTACAGCTTCTCAGGTAAAAACTGTAGCATTGGAGGTTACCATTAGCAAAAATGGTGAAAGTAAGTGCATTACACTAATCGGGGGATGTGTAGACAAAACTAGGTGTGAAAAATGGAAAATGAATTGCCCCTGACTTTCATCTGTTTTGAGAGAGTTATACTGCTCAGAAATACAAAATCATGGTGCTCTTAAAGACAGTAAAATGCACCTTGCTAGTGCTATGTTTTATGTATATAGCACACCAATGGTGCTGCCACTAGTATTACTGCCATTATTGCCATAAACATAACACAAACTTCAGCTTCCCCCCTCGTCAGAAAATCTGATTTGAAATCTTTTAGATTGTCTAAGCCTGCCCTAATTCCTTGAGTGTCACTAAAACAAAATTGAATGAATTTTTTTGTTCATTTCTAAGCCTGCAAAATCAATTTACCTTAATAGAATGGCTGATCCAAATGAATGTAAATTTGATTTAAGCACATCTGTTCTCAAAATCTACTACCTTTTTTTTTTTTTTTTTTACAAAATCACAATTTTCAAATGATAGGTCCGCCACAAATGCCATTTATTGAAAGTAATCCAAAGTGGCAATTCACATACAAAATTAACAATTTCGGCTTTTTTGATTTTTCGGCTGTTCCTTTGGGTTTTTCGTAATGTTCTTTTTTTCTAAACCATCCAAGTATTGAAGGGAACAAAACAAAAAAGAAATTAAAATCGGTTGAGCCATTTGAGTTTTTGCGGGATGTTACCGTCATGGTAATAAAATGGACTGTATCCTTTTTGATCATTTATTCTACAACGTTGTTTACATAGTACATAGTTACCTCTCTTGGCAACCATCAAAACAGGCTAGCCAACCTTTCGACCGCAATTCAAATCAGTCACTGAACACGGGGACTAACGCACAGCAATTGATTTTTATATATATATATATATATATATATATATACAGAGGGAGAGATAGTTCATTGTCATAAACTCATTAATTTATTTTACAACTGAAACTTTACATCATTGTAACATTGTTAGGTCATATTTTTTATGTTATGTATTATCTACATATTTTTGAGAATTCTAGACCATAACAGCATAAGGTGATTTTTAGGACATTAAAATCCTAGCCCTAGTTATCATCTTAGCTTGGATTATTTTGGCCCTTATGTGGAGATTGTGATGGTATCTGTGGGAGTGGAAACTTTAGATTTTCTGTAAAGGGGATAAATGTGGCAGCTCCTGCAAAGTTTTATCTATTTCTAATTTCAATTAACATACTGGAAAATAATGCTACAAGAGAATAGATATACCAGTGTGATAACGGAAACTAAACATTACATATTAAAACATTACAACTACACATTTGCTTTGCTAAGATTCAAACTTTGTATAACACTCATACCTCAAGGTCAGTGTCTGGGTTGAAGTTGTCGACCTTCTCGAGGGTGAAGGGATCAAGGTTGCCTAATGCAAGTTGATACGCTGTTTCTGGAGGTAGCATCTTGCCTACATAGTCTCCCACGTTGTCTTCATCGTCTGGTTCATTAAGATGTACCAGGGAACGTTTCTGTGGGTCAAACACCAACTGGAACCTGAATGCAGCATCAGCCTTCATGAACATTTCCCGGTAAGCTTCAGTCACTACAAGACTCTTCATATTCAGATTTGTGGGCAGTCTCATCAATGCCTGCAACAGATGTTTATCACTTTCTAGCAGCACCAAACCTCCAGCGGTTTTCCCTTTAAAGGCATCTAAAATTCTCAAGATGTCTTTAAACATTTTATTAGAAATATGGCACAAGAATCATTGTACTCATCATGGTAAACTAGCAAGCATTATTAGAAAGTGCATTGTTTATTCCATATGTTTATAAACAAGGACAATCTAAATTTTAAATTGGTTTTACTTATCTGCTACACTAGGGTGCAGTTTCATCAACATGTGCTAAGGAAGGCAGTGATTCTAGTTCCACTGTTAGAAAGACAAGGAAGGGTCACAAGCATGTGACAGCTGGGCCCCATTCAACTGGACATGGAAGCACCACTACCAGGCCATTATCAGATTTAGCAACAAGACACATTACAACATAGGCAAAATGTCCTAGTCAAACATAACCTTTAAAAATATATGAGCATTTTAGCTCAAACATTTTCTGTGATCTTAAAAGTGGGTTAAACCAGTGACAAAGTCTTGAATGTTTACTACAGGTTTTTGGGGACATTGCTCCTTCTCATGCCACAGTTTTCTGGTAGTTTCAGGAACTTAAAAGGGGCTTAACATCTTTGAAAGATGAGAGAAGCTCGTGTCTGGCAACTGATGAAGTCATCGCAGCTTTGAGCAAAATGCTTCATGAAAATAATTGCATAACATTTAAAGAAGTTGAGGCAGCAATGCAGATTGGATTGGATTCCTTTGTGTGAGAAAGGTCACATCCCGATGGGTGCCTCACAATTTGAAGGAGGAACAAAAACACACCCATTTTGAATAGTGTGAGAAAATGCTGGCTAAATATGATGGAGGGAACACCAGACAGATTTCTGACACCCTCACAGATGATTAAACCTGAATTTATTAGTTTGAACTGGAAACCAAGCGGCAATCAGTGGTGTGGATCTTTTCCGATGATAACCCATCAACAGAAGTGAAGTATTGCCAAAGTGTCCACAAGAAAATGGTGGCCACATTTTTACTAAAGGGTAGTCTGGTGGCAACCATTTCTCTGGAAGAGCAAAGCACGGTTACTGCTCATTGGTACACCACAATTTGCTTGCCCAAAGTTTTTGTCGAGCTTCAAGAATAGTGGCCTTGCACGGGACTGCAAGGGATCCTTCTCCATCACGACAAGGTGTCTGCACAAAGAGTCAACACCACCATTCAGTTCCTGGGGTCTACATAGGTCAAACTTATGATTCATACATATATGTCCCAACCTGGTCCCATGTGACTTTTTTCTGCTCCCGATGATAAAAAATTGCACACCTGGAAAGAGTGAAAATGCTCTCTTCGAAGCTCCATTACAAGGATTGGCTACCTGCGTGCCACAGGTTGTTCATCCTTGAGTTGCTGGAATTCCTGGAGTGAGAGTCACTACCTGATACCAGGCTACCCATAATGGATAGGGCTATCCCATCCTGCATCCAATTTGAGTGGATCAACTTTCATTTTCTCACATCTCAAAACTTTCATAGTGACCCTCATATACGTAAATGATTTTATATGTTTACTCACATTGAATTCCTTATATTATGTCATCCTGGAGGTTATAATTTGATTTGCAGTATAGGATCGATCAATTTTTTAAAATGTTCAGGAGTAAATTTCTAACTTTATCAGATAATATGAGTTTACATGCAGAAAAGGATCTCTTAACATCCACAGACATGGTTGGACAATATTTATAAGGACTAACAAGCTCAGGAGGAATTTTCCCTGGAAGTTCCATGCTGTCGTCTTGGAGATATTTGTTAACAGAACATAAAATATTAAAATCAGGATTTCTTTGTAATATGCTGCACAGTTTTGCACTCAATGTTTCTTCATATTTTGGAGGGACATACTAAAGTTCACTCTTTACCTCCTCAAAGATTGATACAGATGCATGAAAGGACGCACCACGCATTTCTAGTTTTTGTATTGCATGAGGTATAATTTTGAAATGTGCCTTTATAATAGGCAAGTAAGTCCCTTTACAATGTTTCATTTTTACGAAAGTGTCCTGTGGAAATGGAATAGCCAAAGCATCATTTCAATTTAGACTGCAAACAACTTCTTTAACTGCATTGAATTTGTCAAGATAAAAGAGAGCAGCATTTATCCATGTACCCCAGTGGGTAAGAATTGGTTCTGGGGCAGAGGATGTTCTGGGAGTTTTCCCCTATAAGCATCTGCTTGGCCGGAGGCTTTTACAAAGACCTTCTTCGTTTAGAAATTAAGGCATTCACTTCAGGAAATTGTTCCCTGATGACTTCTGTTACCCTTTGAAGCCCATGCAAAATACATGCATAATGTGGATTAAATGGGGATAACCTATTTTCAGAGATGAAGCAGCTTGCAGCATGTAGGCTACAGTATGTGGAAGTAAAACCCGAGACTTATGTTTGTTACCTCCTTCTGGGCATAATATTCTTAAAGCATTGTTCACAAAGCTAGCATGGAGGAATTATTAGTTTTCTCTAAGATCCTAGAAGCGATCAAAAACAATTTTCCCAGCTTGCCTTCACTAAGTTTACCTATTAGAAAATTTGCCACGTGACATCTACAGGAGACAGTAGTTTCGTCTACCACACCCCATATAAGACAATCTTTCAAATTATACTTGGCACCAATTAAGAGAGGGATTGAGATGTTAAGCATGTGGCGGAAAAGCATAAATGAACGAGAGGGGATGGATGCATCTTAGCGATTGTCATAGTAACGAAAAGAAGGACCAATTAGAGCTAAGGCGTTATAATGGTGTTTCCATAGAAACGGTACACACAAGGACCTTGTTACCGATATGTAACACGCACGTAACATATCATTAGCATGTGGCTTATGAGGAACCCAGCAGTAACATAAACTGCTTTTGTTATGTTCTGCTATTGCTGCATATAAACAAATAGTGCTGTAGCCCGAGCTTGCAATGCTTGTATCAGTTAAGAGATTTCCTGAGTGTAGAGAAGTTTGTTTGCACCATTCTATATAGATGGTTATTTGCCTTGTGTTTACGTATGTCTGAGTCTATGTATTTGTGCGTGTATTGCGGGCTTTTGCAATTGTGCTAACACTTTTATTGTGTATTTAACAATGTCGAAAAATAGTGAGAAAGATAGTCTGTCAAATGAAAAATTGAGCATACTCGTGAACCGAATAAAACTGTGTTTGGTAAAAGAAGACGCGTGGGAAATAGTATGCTCTGAAATAATATATAATTGCATATTGTATCCTTTGAACATAGATTCAATATTTTACTGTTGTCTTTGCACACGAATATAAATAATATGCACTCAACATTCCAGGCGCAATTCAATCTTCTTCGTACACAACCATACCACGGTATCCACGTAGTCACCATAAGCAGTGATGAATAAGAGTCAATGTTGCCTCTCCCTCACTGCGAGCTGTCAATCCCTTTCTTAGTTGGTGCCAACAATATTTAAATTTCTTGGATTTCTTTAATGTCTGATATGAAGTTGAGACATGTGCGCAAAGGCTCAATATGGGTTGCTTCGCTTGTATGGAGAATGGTCTGTTATATACAAATTGGAAAGTATTTATACTATTAATTTATAAAATATGAGTCAATAATAAATGTTTGATATATGCATGAACATGTCATAATCATGAAGTATGCAACAATACCCTAAATATGAAAATATATGCACCATAAAACTTTACATTTGGAAAGAGGTGAACTTCAAATGTACTCCATTTGTTTCCTTATCATATATAACAGCATAAAAAGACATGCATTTCCATATAAATCAGATGTCTAGTGATAAGAAAGGGAACTGTATTTGGGGGGGGGGGGGGGGGGGGGGGAACTTCATTGCTTTGGAGTCAAATCTTTTTTCTTGTACTCTTTTCTAACTTTCTTCATATACTTGCAGGTGGCACACAAAATGTCATACATTGAGACTGTGCAATAAATATTTTACTTGCAGGCTGGCAACTTTGGAATATTGTGATGAGTAGCCATAGTTCTTGAATGGTTTAACAGAAGACTGCAATTGTCACTATCATGCATGCGTGTTGCTCCCGTTTAGGTTTAGTAATATGGCGGACAAAGGCCAGTTGATGCTACAACACAAAGTGAAAACTGTATTGTTTTACGCGGAAACAAAGAGTGTAGCAAGAGACTCAGCAATGCTTCAATGTTCATTATTAAACGCTTTATATTAGCTTCACCTATATGTTTGTATGTATGTAATGGAATCTTTCGACGTAATTTTCACCCACTTAAAGTTGTCTGATTGACTTGAAATTATGCACCCATGTCAAGCACTGATGACAATACAATAATATCATAACTTTAACCTAAGGTCCTTACTAGAGCCATTAGGAAAAAAACAAAATTAATTAACTGAATTTATCAATGTAATGGAACTTTCGACGTAGTTTTCACCAAGTTACATTCGTCTGATTGACTTAAAAATTTGCACACGTGTCAAGAACCAACGACAATGCAATAATATTGTAACTTTATCCTAAGGTCCTTACTAGGGTCATCACGATAATACAAAATTAATTAGCTAAATTTATCAATGTAACGGAATCGTTCGACGTAATTTTCACCAACTTACATTCGTCTGATTGACTTAAAAATTTGCACTCGTGGCAAGGAGCGATGAGAATACAGTAATATCATATCTTTATCCTAAGGTCCTTACTAGGGTCATCAGGATAATACAACATTAATTAGCTAAACTTATCAATGTAACGGAATCAATCGGCGTAATTTTCACCCACTTGAAGTAGTCTGATTTGAAATTTTGCACACATGTCAAGCATCTATGATAATACAATAATATTATAAACTTTGTACTAACATCCTGACCAGGATCATCAAGATAAAAAGGGATTTAGCTAAATTTATCAAAGTAACGCAATTTTTAGCTACTTGAATTGTCTGATTAACTTGAAAATTTGCACACATCTCAAGGACCGATGGCAATGTAACAATATAACAACTTCGTCACAATGTCCTGTCCAGGATCATCAGGATGAAAAAAAGGCAAGGCTAAATTTAACATTGTAATGTAATTTTCACCAACTTGAGACGTCTGATTGCCTTGAAAATTTGCACACATCTCAAGGTCCGATGGCAATGTAATAATATCACGACTTTGTCCCGATGTCCTGTCCAGGGTCATCAGGATGAAAAAGTGGCTAGGCTAAATTTAACAATGTAATGTAATTTTCACCAACTTGAGACGTCTGATTGACTTTAATATTTGCACACATGCCAAGGACTGATGACAATGTAACAATATCACGATTTTGTCCTAATGTCCTGTCCAGGATCATCAGGATAAAACAGTGACGTGACTAAATTTATCAATATAGCGTAATTTTCAGCTACTTGAGCCGTCTGATCAACTTGAAAATTTGCACACATGTCAAGGGCCGATGACAGTGTAACAATATCATGACTTTGTCCTAATGTTCTGACCAGGATCGTGAGGATAAAGAATGACTAAGCAAAATTTATAAATGCAAAGGAATCTTTCGACGTAATTTTCACCATCTTTGAGTCGTCTGACTGACTTGAAAATCTGCACACGTGTCGAGTACCAATGGCAATACAATAATAATAGCATGACTTTGTCCTAATGTCTTGACCAGGATCATCAGGATAAAAAAATTACTTAGATGCATTTATCAATATAGTAGTCTTTCAATGTAATTTTCACCAACTTAGAGTTGTCTGACTTGAAAATTTACACACGTGATAAGGGCCGATGAGAATACAATATCATCAGGACTTTGTGCCAATGTCCTGACCAGGATCGTGAGGATAAGGAATTATTAAGCGAAAGTTATAGGAAGTAATACAATTATGACATCTTAGGTGTCGCTAAGGCAGATTTCTACATAAACCCTGATAATTGCTTTAATTAAATATATATTTATATATTGGATGACGTAGATTCCCAGAGATAGGATCTGAAAGAAACATGAGACCCAGGGGAAATATCGTGGATCGAAGTTCACACACGGCCAAGACACCCACAATTGCTGACAGTTCAAAAATCAACACAAGTTAAACTGCACAAAGGAATTAAATCGCTTGAAAATATTGAAACATTTCGGGAGAAGGATTGTGGATCGAAGTTTACCCAGAGCTAGGAAGTCCACAACATCTGATAGTGTAGTTAAAACAGTAATTGTAATCTAATACTCTTCAAACAAATGTGATTTGAAAATTAAAATAAATTATAGTTTAAAAAAACTAAAAACACACTTTTATAACAAACCGAACTAAAAAGTAGAAAATAAATTATAGTTTAAAAAAACTAAAAAGACACGCTTTCATAAGAAACCGAACTAAAAAGTGGAAAATAATTTTAAATATGAAGAGTTTGTTCTATATCGATATAAAGTCAACTAGTTCATTACATTTCAAAATGTTGTAAAAAGTTTAAAATAAAAACTAATTTATATTAACAAAATAATAAATTTTATTGTAAAAAAGCGTGGGGTGTCAGATATCCAATGCTATAAATAGTTACATTGGTAGCTATTTATAAAAGTAAAGTTATGATAAAAGTAACATGAAAAGCACCCCACGCTTTTTTACAATAAAATTTATTATTTTGTTAATATAAATTAGTTTTTGTTTTAAACTTTTTACAACATTTTGAAATATAATGAACTAGTTGACTTTATATCGACATAGAACAAATTCTTCATATTTAAAATTATTTTCCACTTTTTAGTTCGGTTTGTTATGAAAGCGTGTCTTTTTAGTTTTTTTAAACTATAATTTATTTTCAAACAAGGTGGACCTCCTGCAGACAGACAGTGTATAGGCTGACCACATAATTTGAAACTGATGGCAGTATTTTAGAGTAAAAGCGACCTCGTACCAATACAGTCTGTACTCCAGAGAATATCAGCGCCGTAAGAGTGACTTTGACACAAAGTCCTAGAAAATCCAGGAGGCGAGTAGCAGCCAAATCGAGCATCTCAGGTCGATATCTTCGGAGGACTTCATGCTGACAGGAAATTATTCCAATACAAAATGACAGTGCTGCACAAAACTGACGGAGAATGACAAGATATGCGAACTTCAACTCTTGGAAATGATGCCGTGTTTCATAACACATGGTTCTAAGATGAGGTGTATGAGAAGCTCCTGATTTTGTACACGAGATTGAAAATTATGGAGAAAAAGTGTGTATGGAGTGCAGTTTCCAGGCATAGAATTATTGATCCAATAGTTTTCAATGGCACAGTTAACAGTACGTGCTATATGGACATTTGCAGAACAATTTTCTTTCACAACTTTATGCAACAGGGTTACCAATGGAGACGCAATGGCTCATGCAAGATGGAGCTCGTCCTCACACAGCAAACATTGTTTTGAACTTCCTAAATGAACATTTCGGGCACTGTGTGATGTCCCATCAATATTCAGAACGTTTTCAGGGAGGTTCAATATGGCTGCCACACAGCCCGGATATTAATCCCTGTGATTATTTCTTATGGGGATATTTAAAGGACCCAGTCTACCACAACAAACCATGTAATATAATGCAACTGTGAACGCCTATCACATTTTTCCAGGAAATAACAGAAGACGTGTCGTAGGACGATCGGAAACATCACAGTTCGTCTTGAAGAGGTGGTTTGTCAGTAAAGTGAACATACTGAATATGTACTGAGTGCTTGCTGAGCATACATATTCTGAAGATTAATTTAGAAGGCAAAAAAGTTACATAAACAATTTTCAATGTATCACATTTTGTGCGCCATATACAAGTTTCAAAAGAGCCATGTTGTATCAATGCATATACACCACTGCTTGTTTATGTTTGAAGGAGTGGGGGAGGTTGAAGCAGGGCAAGGTATTGCTTTGCCCCTGATGGTGGTATTACCTCGTATCGTCAGCTGTACAAATTTGCTGACCCCTGTCTTGCGGCATTTACTTCCTTAGCAATGCTTTGTATCAACTGCAACTTTACTGGTAGTATCATGAAATTAGGATGTTCGCTAATGCATTAGCTTGAATGGAAGTTACGAATATTGGCAACATGTTAACTGAGATCTGCAAATCTTACTGCATTCAAATTCATACTTGTTAAAGTCTAACAATAAATGAACTAATATGAATGAATAATGGCTTACCTTGTAAATATCATCATCGAGTGTGCGTGATATGAACTTGCAAGCCTTGCCGAGACCAATTCCTGGAAGAGAAGGAAGGTAGTCGCAACCTGATAAAATGCACATGTAACGGAACTTGTCAAACGTAAACTGTTCCGGTCGCATACTCATGGCTAAACATAGCCGCTCCTTCTCAACAAGCAAACCATTTCCAGCCACGTCCATTTTGAATAGGATCTGTGGAAACAAAATACATATTATAGGAGTATAATAATGCAACCTTGCTTCATGAAATACCTCGGTAAAAATCTACAGCATGTTATTAAGTATCTATTGTTTTTCACCACGTTGAAACCTCATAACTTATGTATGACTATATCCTGACATTTCTGAAAACTCATAGAAACTTGGCACACATTTAGTCTTTATTTTCCTTAATTTCATCATTTAAAACTGTGAGATAAATGTACACAAGACAAACAGGATACTAAATGTTCCTTAAGCCCAAAGAAGCAAAATCTACAACCAAAAAGACCTGTATAAAATAGGCTGACAATTAACATCCCTGTGACTTCTGTCCTCGCAGTTCTACCAGACTCCAAGATGTTTTGCAGCTTAACACGACAAAGTTTGTTTGAAGAACTTTTTGAGATTATTGATGTTAATTAGCCATAAAATTGGCCCCTCGAGAAAATGAATGAAATATATTGCAATGGACAGACTTTTTTTATCCCTGATTATGATTTTTAAAGTTTCATTTGGTGGTCAAGCTTCATTTTTGATATATGAGCAAATTCCGTACGTGTTCTGCAATGGTTTTAATTCACTTGTACGGTGGTTATTTAGCAAATAAATATTTATAAACAACTATTATATGCACTAAAATGATTTAATAATGTGTTTACAATGAAATTACTGCATAAACACTGTGTTTCTAAAGAAAAACTTGGGTTTTGTGGATAGCGGAAGGCACTGAAACTGTTGTGCAAGAACGTCATAAGTTGTTGTTTTCTAGTGCCTTGATCTACATTTTTTGTATAGTAAGTTTTGGTCTATTTCTTACGGTTTACGTTATGCAAAAGTCATCAATAGTAAACAGGACTACGTAGGCTATAGCCAGAAAATTCAAAATATACATTTCATTTGTCATAAAAATATCTTAAACATATGGCATTTTAATAAAAATTGTAAGCCATTTTTGAGAAAATCAAAATTTTCAAAAAATGTTCCGTGTGAAGGTAGTTTAGGGCGTAGGAATTTCCTTCAAAATCTTTGTGTCGCATCCTTAAAAGATGTTAAACTTAAATACCAACTTTAGCTTTTAAACGTCTTTTTGTTTTTGAGTTATGCTGTCCACAAGCTGACATAGACACACACACAGACAGACCTTTTTCTAAAAATGCTTTTTTTGGGGGGAGAGGGATTCAGGAAGCCTCAAAACATATATTCCCGACGAAATCTTGACATCAAACTTTTGGGTGGAATACAATAGCTCCTCTACTTCTTCTACATAGTAGAGAAAGTTGTTGTTGTTGTTGTTGTTTTCTAGTGCCTTGCATCTGGCAATGAAGCCATTAGCATTCGTGCTTTCCAATACTTTTGAACTGTAGTTTCTTCTGATCTTAATGCTTCACAGATAGTAGAGAAAGTAAAAATACACATTTTCAAGGGTAAATGAATCTGGAGATTTTAAAACTTACAGAATTCATTCAGTAATCCTATACAAAGAACTATTGAAAACATTACAACATATGGCTACTCTCCTGTATAGTAGAATGACCCTTACAAGCATTATAATTCAAATACAACACTTTCTTATTTGCCAAGTGAGAGGAATACATACACTTAAAACTAAAAACATCATAAAACACAGTTTCCACAACTGTATGCAGTTATAACTAGCAATGCAAGTAATTCTATGTAGGCATCACTGTCGTCACATCTGATTCATGAAAGCATCCTCACAGCTGGCTGTGTTGCCAACATTGAGGACCATAAGCTGCAAAGTTTAGTTGGGGTATGGGATGCTGTTTTATAAGTGGAGGAGTGTAGCAGTTAGGCTGCAACTGCAAAGCGACAGAAAGTGTAGCTGAAACATAGTGTAGCCATAGCGGATAGAAGAGATAGTGTGAGCTCTTCGGGAGTTACTATGGTTCGCTCGCAAGATGGCACTGGTGTCGCGGTCGCTTGACTTTAGTTCACGAATGCATGGTGAAAATGGGTTTCATATTATCAGTTAGCATTTTAAATACCTAAAATCGTAAGCAGGAATATTGGAAATACTGTTTTGAAACATCGTCTTTCCTTGACACATAATATAGGATGGTATTTTACAATAATGGGTATTATAATTAACGAAGAACAGTGGGAAATATCTGCTTACATGATTTTACGCTGAAAAATTAAACCATAATGCAAATTATGTATTTTTTAAGCATTGTATCTAGAACCATCTTTTGTTTTTTACTTAAATAATTTAAATTGCGTTTATGTTCGCAACAATTAGTAGCGAATTTCTTTTCTACTATTTTTAATTTAGCCCTCTTTTTAGATAGCAGGATTTTAGTTCTAACTAAATTTCTATTGAGGTTTCTAATTCTTTTCTTCAGTGTAGCAATTTCATTATTGACACTTGTGTTTGTGACCTTGGAGGAATTAGAACTGTTTTCTGTGAATTCCTCACTGTTGAAGGACGGCGCGTTTGAAATAAGAACTGGTTGACTGGATCCTGCATCTGGTAATTTACTGATTGTTGAATATTGCTTTTTCAGTAATTTTTTGTCTCTGTTTTGTGGAGATTTTCGGGATTTATGCACTGTAGTTAAGTACCTGGGTAAATTAGGAAATATACAGGGAATTGCCCCTGGCTTTAACCGCCATTTAATTCTAGGGATTTCAACTAGTTTTCCATGCACAACGAATGAATCAACTTTCACTAAAAAGTCCTCTGGAAAATGTTTGTCACAAATACTAGATTTAACAGATAATTTAGTGTCTTTCCTAGGAATAGACTTTTCCCATTTGTAAAACAGATTTTTATCTTTAGGAGGAGTAAAAAAATGTCTAGCTTCTGAGCTGTTTGTGTATCCTGAACGACACCCGGGTACAAAACAAGTTGGCATTTTTAATCAATTATTGATGTTGCTTGAAACTTACGTTTTGAAGAACACACACATTTATGCACAAAATTAGAAGCAATTTCACAAGTTATGTACCTAATTACTCACAACACACAACGCATACGTATAAAATTGTCTGTACTTCCGAATCACATACTAGGCAGTTCGGCCGCATTTTAAGGCGACTGCGATCGCCACGCCGCAGTTTCGGTCAGTTGCCACGGGAACACGGATCATGCAGTGAACTAGCGGGAGAGCTCACACTTTCTCTTCTATCCGCTATGGTGTAGCTAAAACCAAGGATTGCCAAACTCGGACCCATCAGTTTACAAAGGAGGCTGGGTGGATCCAGTGCCTTTCACAAGAAGAGCTTGTGCTTAAACTCTCCTAAATTAATCTAGTTTATTATAGAGCTACCAGTAATTATATATAAAATCAGTCCCTCGAGAAAATGAATGAAATATAGTGCAATGGATAGAGTTTTTAATCCCTGATTACAATTTTGAAAGTTTTATTTGGCAGTCAAGCTTTGTTTTTGATTTTTGAGCAAATTCCGTAAGTGTTCTGCAATGGTTTTATTTCGCTTGTGCAGTGGATATTTAGCAAATAAATATTTATAAATGACTATTATAATGATTTAATAATGTGTTTACAATGAAATTTGTGCATTTCGTGGATAGCAGAAGGTGCTGAAGCTATTGCAGTGCAAGAACATCCTAAGTCTCTATTCAGAGATTACCACATGGTGTTGTAACAAATATTTTGTTTTTTAATGATGCTGTCAATTACCAGGATCATATCAGTGTTGCCAGTGTGCCGGAACTTCATCCCGCAGGAATTCTTTTACATGTCAGTAAATCTACTGACATGGAGTTGTTTTTAAACCCACTTAAAAACCACCGGTCTGGGCCAGATTTGAACCCATGACCTTGGGATCAGTAGGCCAGTGCCTAACCAACTGAGCCACCCAGATCGACCATGGCATTGTGTTTTACATGTACGCATAATCTTACAGCCAAATTTAGCCCTGTTAGGTTAGGTTAGTGTGTTTATATGATCAGGATGACAGTGTTACTGAAATTTAGCAAGCGTTAGGTTAGTGTGTCTATATCATCAGGATGACAGGGTCATGTGTCATCGCAATTTAGCCTGCGTTATGTTAGGTTAGTGTGTCTATATGACTGGAATGACAGGGTTCTGTATCATTGAAATTTAGCTCATGTTTAGGCTATTCATCGTAAATACATCAACAAATCATTTCAGTGCACATAACAGTCACTTGTAAATATTTATTTGCGAAATATCTGACACAAGCAAAATAAAACTGTTGCAGCACCCGTACGGAATTTGCTCATAAATAAAAAATGAAGCTTGACCACCAAATAAAACTTTCAAAATCGTAATCACAAACACAAATTCTATTGATTGCACTAGATTTCATTCAGTTTCTCGAGGGGCCGATTTTATACATATTTACTGAGGTACCTTGGAATGCCTACTGTAAGAATTTTTCATGTATTAAATTCATTCCACAATACAGAACCAAACATGAGTAGATTTTAGGAAAATTGTTAAGAAAGTTTTTTTTTCACCTATCACAAAAAAATGTCATTTAGCAATTAACTCACTTTCCATACTTTTAGATGGAGTAATAATAAATTTTGCTATATAAAAAAATGCAAAATGCTAATATGTTTACAAATAAAGAGTTTTCTGTAGTTGTGGAATTGCACGGTCCTTGGCCCGCAGTGTGTGCCAGTGCACCACCCCTCTAGTGAGCTGGCTTCAGTTGCTTCCCACTCCACTACTTGCAATAGCATGACACTACGTGACTCCCCACTACTACAGCTTGAAGACAGATCATCTTTGACACCATGTGAGTACCCCCACCTCACAAAGCATTGCCAACTTAAAGAATTTATGGAAAAGGTTCATTATTTATTCTAAATCTGGAACTATTGTCTGTGGTGACATTCCAGAGCGAAGAATGTTGCACATTCCTCTAGCTTGTCTTGTTCTTGTGGGCAGACAGTATTTAACTTGATATGCTCTTCCTGTTACAGCTGAATGACGTAACGTAGTTGTTGCACATTTTCCACTATACTTGTTCACTTTGTCATCTAATGACATGTTGTGGTTTCATGTGCAAATTATCCTTTCTGTTCCCATCTTTTAAAATAAATAAATAAGTAATCACTCTATGGACACTCTATGAATGTGAGAACAGTCAAATAACAACAAATTTATCACATAATTGAAGTGCATTGTTGTGAATTTCTTCAAATATAAATAAATCAAAACGTATTCCATTTGTGTGTAAATTATAACAAAATATAAACAAGAAATCATTAATACTCTTAAGTGACAATCAATGCATTACTGTGAATTTATTTCCCCAACTCCACCCTGCACTACATGAATGCTCCTTCTCACTTCGTTTTTCCTCCACAAAGGTAGTGGGGGTACCTACATCACACTGTACAGAGGTACTGTACATTATTCCTTACATGTATTATTCTGATATGTGTTTGAACAAAATTTGCTAATAATTGTAGAATTTAGAAATTTCACCTATGTGCACCCTCAACATGAGTTCAAAGTATATGTCCAAGTCCACATACCATGCCACACCATTGCACCTGGACGTTTCCAATTAGTGGCTGTGAACAGTTTCTGTTCCATATTTGGGGCACATACAACACAGATGTTCATGACATTAGAAATTAACTTTCAAAAATGTCTTATCATGGGTTCTATTTACTAAAGAAGCTATCACAACAAAATAACTAACTGTACACTGTACCTTTGAGCAGCCAAAGAGAACCAAGTCTGAATCTTCTGTGATAACAATTTGAGCAATATTTTTAATGTTGAGATATGCAAGCTGAGCATCTGCCTCATATGGGGCTACAATGCAGTCAACGTTTTTACTCCTGCACTCCCTCATCAATGCAAGGGCCATCTCATGTGTGACATCAATACAACGCCGCAGATGATTGCGAGCTTCATCAACTCTACCAGCTCGAAGACACTCTGCTGCCTTCTTTCTATTCAACTCACGAGACCTACAAGGGATAAGCACCAAACATTACTCAGATTCGTCTCAGACTCAAGAACTAAATGGAAATTATATTTATGGTATTTGATATGAACTTACTCGCGCCTCTTCTTTTCTGTTCCTGCCTTTGCTGGCAAATGCCTTCCGTCAAACACTAATATTGGCTTGATGTTATGTGACAGCAGCATATTTACAAACTTCATGCAGTACTGCACATACCTGTAACATTGGGTACATAACCTATAACTAGGAGCGCTCTTCTGAAATAACCAGCACTATGGAATATCCTTACTATACATACGCATCACATTTTTCTCCTCTTGCTAGTTTTTCCACACATGAATACGTTCCTTTATGTAACCAGCAATATGCGTCAATTGCTACACAACAACCTTTATATTCTGATACATTAACTTTTCGAGAAGACTTCTCTAAAAAGGGAATTAAGCCCTGAATTCCCATTATTATATATATCACTATAAATACAAAGCGTATAAAATAATTTAACACTACTCCATATAATATAATCTGTGCACTACTCTATGCTCTCATTATGTTGATCAATCCATTGATCATTATACGTATTATATTTGGCGCCTAATTACAGGGCAAGCAACACTTTAGAAATTACTTTAATCAATTACTTCATTAAATATTATTGATTATTAATGTATGCTCGTGATCTATCATATTACGCTATTTATTTACTGTCGCTATTGCGCATTGCCTAATAGGATCCAAATTTGTCACAATAACTTTCGGCTTAAATTACTTCTAAGTTTCTGGTACTGTTGACAGTATGTTTTCAAGACACAGATAGTGCTGCTACATGTGGCGTATTTTAAAGTTCAGAAAAACAAATGTGAGAAGTGAGTCATTGTTTTATCTATAACTTGAAAATTGCACTTCAGCACAAATTGAGGAAAGAAACGGACCTGTGGACTTTCCTCAAAACGGAGAAGAATAGACATTTGGAAAATGGCTGTCAGACGTGCTTCGCATGCCGGTAGTTGGTACTCAGATTCAGGTTGGGCCAACCAGCTGATTGCTGGCACTGTTTGCTGTGCATTGTTTGTGTACCGAAATCCCGTAAAGGGGTCAGTGACCCCCCCAAATTTTCATATAGATTTTTAAAGACACCTTACACACTTATGACCACTATGGTTCACTTTTATGATACTTTCATGTTTTACTATAAATTGTAGATACATTTTGATATATTGATAACTTCATATGGTAAAAATTTATTTGTTGACAAACTATTCTCCTTATTCTAATTTAAATAGTTTCTATATTTTCATTTGTCTTTTATATAGAGCATTAAGTACTTAAATAATGAAATCTTATGTCATGTTTGCAGTGAAGGAGCTAGGAAAGCAATTAGAAACTTGGCTCAGTAGTGCTGATTTAACCCATGGACCTGCTCGGGCAATCATTGCACCGTAAGAAATTTACATATTTAAATTTTATCTTAAATTCAGTACATTTCCCTTAACCCTATAACTAAACATTTGTAATTTTGATACCATATTTTAGTAGGTTATCATACATTTTCTTCTGTATGTTCACAGGCATGCAGGTTACCAATATTGTGGTGCCTGCAGTGGATTCGCATATCGACAAATTAGTCCTGTAGTGGTGTAAGTATTCAATGAAAGTTGGTAAAGCTGAATGTGAAATGCAAAAATCCATTTTCTCATCAAAGTGCTTGTCTGCAGGAGGCGAGTGTTTATCTTGGGGCCTTCGCACCATGTGCGGCTTGGTGGCTGTGCTCTCTCCACAGCTTCTAAATATCGCACCCCCCTCTACGATCTGCGAATAGACTCTCAGGGTGCGTCACCATAGAATTAGTTCTTACTGATCCAATCTTTTTAAAGTTATCATCACTCATCATAAAAATGGGTTAGTACTTTCGCTCCTTGCAGTGAGCAGCTACACATTTCAGTGATTCTTAAGTGAAGAAAAGCAAACAAACCAAAAAAAAAAAGGAGAAAACAAATTGGTTTTTAGTATCAAGATATTTGGTGAGGAAATGATTGGTTGGACATATAGCAAGATTCAGAAATGCAAGTATTTAATCAATAGTGCAAGTAAAGTTAGTGTTTTCTGGAAATTACATGCCATTTCTAAGGGTACAGCTGTTGAAAAATATTGAGGTATACGCAGGTTGTTCTGGATGTGTCACCACAGTGAAAAAGTTTACAAACTGGTTAAGACAATCGCAAAATCTGACATAATAACATGGTAGTGTAGACAGAATACTTCACATAAATATATCTACATCCTAGAGTTAGACCCCTTTGGTCTAATCTCATTAATGGATCTACAGGTCAAAACAGTACATTATAGTACCTGAGATAATACTACAGATAAATCTATGCCTGAGAATATGCCACCTATAGACCTTATGAATTGATCTGAGATTGTTAATGTCCTATACTGGGCAGGGTTTAAATGTTGCAGGTTCACGCATCATCTGCAATGCTATCGGAAATACATGAGTAACGATAGGGTTAGCCAAAGTAAAATAATTGGTGCCTGGCAGTCATGAAGCTTTGTGCATTACAGGCAGGAAAAATATACATATAAGAAACATACATTCAAATAAATAATTTAATTTTCAGAATACTAGAATAATACACTGCAAGGCCCTAAATTAGTTTGTTGCAAAGGCCATGTGCAGACCAACATAGCAATGCTGCTTTTGTCAAATATGTTCTCACAGACCAAGGGTGTTTGGTGCAATCATAGCATATGGATGCAAAAATAAATGTATTTGGGTGCATTCATGTCAGACCAACATAGCAATGCTGCTTTTGTAAAATGTGTTCTCACAGACTGAGGATCTCTGGTGCAATCATATCATATGGATGCAAAAATAAATGTATTTGGGTGCATCCTATTAAGAAAATACCCATCTCCAAGACATTTCCGTAAAAATACTGTATACTGTCATAAGAGAGAGCAAGCAAGCTGATGTGTTACGCTCGCATGACTACTCGCTCTTCTATTCTTACAAAAGCTTACTATATCTGCCTCTTGTTAATCCACATAAACTTTCAGTTCACATTTACACATTTTGCTGTATGATACAGTAAGTAAAGTGATAGGAGTTTAAGAGCATGTTGCTAATGTAACAGCTTTGAAATTCCATGCTCTTTGTATGACATACATAAACAATAAATGACTTCCCATTTGAAGAAAACTATTAACTATTTGAAAATTCAAACCAGTAACTAAGGAATCTTGGAAATGGCTAACTCCACAAAAGAAAAAAAAAATATTTTTGATATAAATTGTAACCTTTAATAAGATCTGCATTTTTCCTTAAGTACTCTTTCTTGCCCCACTAATATGTGTTGTTTCGCGCTGCTTTTCCTTCCCTTTTCCCTGATTGGCTAATGTACACCTTCAAATGGTGACAAAAGAGCCATGTGCAAATGCAAGGATCGGTAGTAAAAGTGATACAAAAGCTCTGTCGCAATAGATTCATTTGCCTTCATCATTCTGAGAGAGAGGTTTCAACCAAAGGATCCTCTATTTGTTGATAATACTTTACATGCATTCCAGATACATTAATTCTGATGAATAATACATTTAATTGATATAGTTATGTCAATGTAAGTCTGAGAATTCCCTTTGAATATATTCAGCTAAATGATCATGTTGATTAAGGAACTGTTTTGCACCACAAAACAATCGATTCCATGACAGAGCCAACGAGAGGTGAATAGTGCACAGGTAGTTAAGGTGGCGTTAACTTGCATTTCACATGAAATTAGTGATTTTTTTTTTTATTTGTGAATCGGGTAACCAATATATTGGTAAGACATGTAAAAGTTGGCTTATTGTGATGTGTTCGTTAAATTTTTAGTTATAGGCTGTTGAATTTGACATTTCTAAAGTGGGCATGGCAATTTAAATGCCACTTACTGTGAACTTTAATATTATCATTTTTATACATGAAACAAGTTTCAAATTTGCCTCCTAAACTACTGCAAAGTTCAATGTTTGTATGCTAGATGGCATAATGTGGCAATAGAAAAACTAGAGTGTGCAGGCCACGTTCAAAAAAGAATGGGAAGTTTTAGAACTACACTAGAGGAAACTGCCCCAGGTACACCAAAGTCTTTATACTCAGTGTCCCGCTAATTACATTTTTGCTTATAAAATGTACACCTGCAGACAAAAAATATGAGTCATGTCTGGAATGCCAAATTCATTTAAGTCCTACTCGTCACAGTGCCTTGTTTACACCATTTGCGATTCAGTTGTGTAGCGGCAGCAATGGGTTGTCACAAGTTCCAAATCTTAACATTAACAACCTATATGATCAATAATCATAACCAAATACATAGCTTTAGCTTCTTTAACTACAAATATTGTTGTTGTTAGCTAATGCTGGATTTCTGACAATGAAGTCATTAATCCTCTTGCTCTCCAATATTTTTCACTGATGATATTGAAGAGAGCAATAGCAGTAATAGTAACCGCTTTTTAGAGAGCACCATATTTTTATGTTTTGGTGGTCACATCGCTCTCTCACAACCCCCAGAATGTCTGGAGGACCACACCTGCCGTTGGTTTACGGGTCTCACCGACCTGACCGGCAGAATTATCAAAATAAATTCACCGACCATATCCTCTGATCACCAATCAGAGGACGTATTACATGCCATGACAGGTCAGCATGTTAGCATGTTAGGGGTTAAGATTTTATAGAGAAATGGAGAGGTTGGAAAAATAAAGACTCCCTAGCCCTCGGGAACCCTAATAGCATCGGGGTCGGAAGAGAACAAGAGATGACCAAGGTAAGGTCAGATAGAAAAGTTACAGTGAGGAGCAAAACTCCAGTAAGTGGAAGTAATGTTCTGCTCAGCTTGGGTACCTTGTGGTCGCTATTCACATATCCCCTAGATGGAGACCCCTGAGTTATAACTACAAATATTAGCAACACAAAAGAGGAATCAATTTGGATTATACAGCATTACTAAACCTGCCAACTTCCATGTGTGTTCACTGTAGTGCTGTATCAAAACAGGCTGTTCCTGTGGTGAGGGTCACAGGTGCACTACTTGCATGTAGCAAATTTTTT
This sequence comes from Tenodera sinensis, assembly GCA_030765045.1. Lineage (NCBI taxonomy): Eukaryota > Metazoa > Arthropoda > Insecta > Mantodea > Mantidae > Tenodera > Tenodera sinensis. The sequence continues at coordinate 360,971,505 of CM060964.1, read as the reverse complement.
TTCCTTCTTAAGGATGTTGAAACAATACATGGTGGCTAGTTATTTTAAATATACTTATTTCCTGCACAACATTCACTGAAGTTAATATGGTAGTTATGATGCTTCTTTAACAGTTTATTCTAAGGAATAGCAATATGCTGCACACGAAAGCATGTGGTGCCCAGAATGGTACACAAACACATAAGGCAGGCACAGTTCTCTCTCAATGAATCGCACCATGCTTGACAGTGGCAGAATGTGCACATAAAGACATAGGCACAAGGAAGTTGCTCCTTGCAGCAGTCAAGTAGGAGGTTTCTCTGCTTGTGAAGCTGCAGCTCACATTGGAGTCCCTGTGTCTACAGTGTAGAGGTGGGTCAGATTATCCAGGGGAGGGGTTAAACACCATCGTCCTGGTTCAGGAAGAAGATGCATGTCAACTCCAGAAAGGGATGCAGCTTTAATTGTAGAAGCAGAGAGGAACCCTTTCCAAACTGCTTCTGAAATGAAGGCAAATTCGGATTTCCCTAGATCAGCTCAAACAGCTCTGTGATGGGTAAATGACACAGGACTTCATATGCGAACGGCAGCTAAAAAACATCTGACAGACGATCACAGATTGTTTTGCCTTGCTTTGCAGAGGAAAATGGCAACCACAACTGGAATAATGTGATATTCTCAGATGAGGTGACATTTTCTTCCACATATAAGGGAAAGGTAGTTGTCTATCGTCCAAAGGGGTCCCAAAGGGCTTCACAATTTCATCATGGTCGCATATCTGTATCTTGTTGGGCTGGATATCAAGGGGCTAGGTGTGCTGTGGCAGTGAGATAATATGCTGAACTGTGCACACTACACAGTAACACTTGATAATATTTTGGTTCCCTTTGTGAGGATGGGATATCCTGATGGAATTATTGAATTCATACAGGATAATCATCCTGTCCACTCTCAGATTGCAGTACATCAGAGTGGTAGACTGGCCTCCCTGTTCATCAGATTTTAATCCTATTGAGAATGTGTGGGCTGAGGTGAAAAGGGAGCTGTGCTCCAATTTCCCTGTAGCTGGGCGAAGATCAAAATATGGCCTCTGGGCACAAACTCCAGAAGCCTGGGACATTGTAGCTTTTCGTCCACATTACTGCAGGCATTTAATTTTGTCTATGTCTCGAACATTGAGGGCAGTTATATGTGCTGAGGGTTCATACACCCAATATTAATTATGTTAATTTTTTGTGTTTTTGTTTTAGAAAGTGATTGTTTATTTACATACATTTTTAATTAACACGAGTGTTAGTAGAATAATTAATGTTTTTGTGTGCATAGATAAGCCCATAACTTCAAAGTTATATTAATGCAATATTATGTTCTACATTTCCAGTCACAAAATTAACAAACATAAAAGAATGACAAGCGATGTGGGATTTGAACCTAGGAACTTATGAATGGAAGCAATGCCTTCTTAACCCCTCGGCTACTGTAACATTATTCTGTGTTTTGTTTTCAGTACTCATTGTGCTATAAGTTGCAGACCATTATACAGTTCTTACGTGTGCGTTGTGAACACAGCTTTTATGAAGATACACAAAGCTCTATGATCAACACTTAGAATCTGGAGATGTCTCATTCTTTTTTTGGTCCACGGGTGCACCTTTTCTTAGGAACTATTGGGTAGAATTACATGAATCTTTTTGTGGTTATTATTAGATATCTGATTTTGAAACTGAACCTAAAACATTACTCATTCTGTTAAATACTGCACATAAAAAAATTCAAAACTTAGAAGTTGGGTTAAAAAAAATTTAAAAATTAATTAAAAATAATTAGATCACAAGTTACAAACATTATAGGCTCAAAAATAAGAACAAATTAGAAACTAAAAGCTTCACTTATCTTAGTAATATTGCAAGTTCTTCAGCATTTGTTTTTATTTTAGATTCTGTTGCTTCACTCTTATTAGCTTCAATTTTCCTTGAATTACAGGTTCAGCTTATTAAACATTACATGAGATAGTTCATATAAATTTTGATGTTATTATGAGTTTCCATTCCACAGTGAATTACCTCTATCTTCTGTTTTATTAATGGATGAAGCATCTTGTAAAACAACTTGCAATAGGTATAAAACATTCTAATTTGTACAGTAGTTAGTTATGATAATAATAAGCACACAAAATTTCAAACAAATTGGATGTATCTACCCAGAGATATGATTTTTTTCTTCATTGGAGGAAAAACTACATTTTGCAAGTTAACGCCACCTTAAGAGATGGGTGGAACAAGCCTTAGTAAGATTTTTTCTATCTCATACGTTTACTAGTTATCTAAAAGTAATTCAAAATGAAGATTCCTGCATAGACTATTTCCAGAAAATGAAAATATACATTTTGCTTTCCGCTAAAATATCTAAAACATATGCTGCTATAATCGAAACCATTAACTCATTTTTGAGAAAATCAGAATTTAAAAAAATTAACTACATAAAGAGGAAGATTTTGTTGAAACTGTGTCATATCCTTGGAAGATATTGAACTTTAATACCAAATTTGGTTTTGTTTATAAATACCTTTTGGGGAAATCGCGAAGTTTTTTTTTTTTTTTTTTTTTTTCATTTGTAAGTGCAAATTGAAATTTTTTGTTACTTCAACTCCACTTTGTACATCAAAAGTTACTCGAACATATTTTGGAGACTGTTGCCTCTATCGTGAGCCTAGACTCGCTGCCACATGTCCTGAGGTTTGTAGTTGGAATTTCCTGGCTGGATGTACTATATGAGATCCTTTTCATATGGGACATCGAAGTTCAATAAATTTATGTATGAGTAATTTTTAAATGGAGAGTTCTTTAGAGGAAACAGCTTATTGAAATACTCCATAAACCAACTGACAGCCCCCCCCACTCCTCCCATTATGGCGTGGTCTGGTTATATTTGGTGATATTCCAGCTGTTAGGTTGCATTAGTATTGCCAACTGTTTATAAAATATAATCGTGGTAAAGCTACAGCCATAGTTGGTGTAATTGCATCCGATATGTTGCCACAGAAGCCCTTGTTTTTTAACCCATTGCAGAGTAGGCAAGCCGATGGATTTTAAAACAAGATTCTGTTTACACACCGTATTAATTTATTAATCTGTGGACGCCATTGCATTGCTTGTGTGTGTTGTTTCGTCTGGAATTGTCTTAGAGCATTATATGCACTTATAGTTAGTGTTGTTATTTTTGTGTTTGCAACACAGTAGTGCATTAAATATATATTACAATATTTAGCGTTCAGAAGTGATTTTATCCAAAAGTGTTATTGCAAGACGAGATTTGCCAAAGGTGAGTAGGTTCATGTGTTGTGTGGAAACGATGTTCAAGTTTTATTATCATTTAGGAGCATGTTACTTGAGATTAGAAATAATGCTTTTATGTAGGTTGGCAGTACTGCTTTTTGGTGAAATGTCGCCTGCAGTTTAGTATAATGTCAGCCATATTGAATTCTTGGGAACTGCCGATAAGCAGTTTCCCTATACTGGTCTTTAAAGCCTTGGCTTTCTCTTTCAATTAATCATCTGTGGAGCAAAAATGCTCTGCAACTGCTGATTTCTCCATTTGTTTATATTTCCTATGCATTTTTTAAATCTTGTGTCTGTTAATTATTTAGAAGCTTTGTAACAATGAAGGCAAAACCAAGTATTTAAACATTAAGAATCAAATTTGGAGTGCATTTCTTCACCTACTCTGTAATTGGAGGAAAAAACAATGACGTTAGATTAAGGGAGATAGTACAAAGACTATACAGGCAAGTATTGATGTCAGAAATTAGTTTACAGATAAGAAACTAAAAACAAGAACAGGCAGTGAGGATTGATGGAGTTCCAGCAGAATTCTGGAAAATGTTTAGTAAAGCTGAAGGAGGTCTGAAAATTATTACAGAATTACTCAATAGGGTTAAGGCCTGGTTTTACTAACCATTGTCAGATTTTAACTCAATGTTAAACTGATTTAGCACAGAAATTAATGCAAATTGTTTCATCGAATAGTATTAGCATTAACAGAAAGTTGAACTCAATGTTAACATTGGCATACCCCAGATTTAAGGCATTTAATACATGTTAGAACTCGGAAAAGGGGTGCAGCAAACCAAGCTGTTTATGCAAGTTTGCTGTATTTGACATTTAAGAATGTCAGAAGAAACTACAGTTCAAAAGTATTGGAAAGCACGAATGCTAATGGCTTCATTGCCAGATGCAAGGCACTAGAAAACAACAACAACAACAACATTTAAGAATGCCATTTCTAATGGAAGTGTTTCATAATAAATTTGAAAACCTGCAAGAGGAGGAACTTTGAAAGCAATATAGACTTTCCAAAGCAGTCCATAGAATAATTTTGCAGGAAATTAGATTAGAATACTACAAACACTAATCTCTGAGATTCTATGTTACTGACGCTTTTTATTTAATGGTGAATATTGGAATTTCCAAACCTACCACTTGTGGGTTTATTCAGAAGTTTCCTGAAGCATTTGCTTCAAGAAGTAAATAGTATTTTTGTTGGGATCTGCTTGATCCTTAATCCATAACACATTTTGGCACACTTAGATTTTAATGTATCCACTATTCAGATTTAAAGCACTGTATGTGCTCTTTGCACCAGACTATTTTGGTTCTGTATTTTATGCTGGCAAAAAATCACCACAGTTTCTTATTGGGACTGGGAGAAGTCAGGCGGCATTATTATCCTTTAATTTTAGTCTGTTAGCTGTTTTTGCACACGGTACTTCTATACTTAGTAAGGAGTTCTATAACAATTTTCAAGTGGTGAACCATTTGTTCCTCTACATGTTGATTTTTCAATTGACTTCAGGATTCTAACCTCAATCAGGAAATCCACATGGCATGGACCTAAGTAGTTGTTCATTACTGATACATAGTCTGCAATGTGTAGACAAACGTGCATCGGGGTGTGTTCAGAAGTCATGTAGATTAGTCACCACCTTCTCGAAAGCTGTTACAGTAGAATCCCGATAACTCGACCTAATGTGGACTGGGAGGGTGTAGTTATCAAAATGTCCAGTTTTGCAGAATAAGGATCTGTTATTCACAACTCACAACATAATGCTGCAAAATACCTAACTGCATGTTTTAGCACAATATGAAAAGCAGAAAAATATAACATCGTAAAAATGATTACTTATTAATGTTTCCCTTTGTTCAGTATCTTTGATGCATCCAGTTTAAATTCCATTGCCAACTTGTCTTCTGATTCTATATTTTCGCTGGCGCAAACACAACTCATAACAGTAAACCTAAAATCTGAGAAACAGTACTGTAACCAGAAATAATTAACCAAGGGTTTAGCTTAGATAGATGCAGGGTAAAGCAATAAACCTTTAAACCTTCCAAACAAGTATTTGTGCTGTGTATCCACATTATTAGTGGCAAGCTTTTGATTTTGTGACAATGGTTTGCTGGCTACTTATGTTCTGACTAGATATCGAAGGTCAATACGTGGTCAGCTCCTTAGTTACTTTGAGGGAGAATGCAGTAGGTTGTATACCTACACTAATTAAAATTTACATGTACTGCATATAGGATTATAGAAATTATTGCAGAAATTATTATAGTCAAGTTTAACATTAAAGAAAAGGTTGTTGGGTTATATGGAATGTCAAGTTATCAGGATTCTACTGTGTTCATAATTGTCTTTGATGTTAACAAAAATTAACTAACAATAAGTAAAGGCTTGGTGAAACACAAAAGTGTTAACATTTAGTGAAGTCTTTAATTAAAGTTAATAAACTTTAATAAAGTTAGTATTTTTACATCAGTTGATGAAACTGTCCCTAAGGAATGTAAAAATATACCCAAAAGCTGGAATATAAGTATGGTAGTAATATAAATGAGGGTGATTCAAAAGGTAATGGCAAACTATTTTTGCAAAGCATATATTTCTCTTACAGATAAAACAAGATGTCATTTTTCAACATAACTATGCTCCTTTTTGATACACTTCTCATACTGTTGCACCAACTTTTTTATTCCATTAGAATAAAAGGTTCTTGGTTGTGCCTGCAACCAAGAGTGCACCGTTTCTTTAACCTCGTCATCACTTTCAAATCATTGTCCTTTGAGAGCGTCCTTCAGGGGTCCAAGCACATAGTAAAAAGGAGTGAGATCAGGGCTGTATGGGGGAATCTCTAAGACTTGAAATCTCAATCTCCGAATGACGGCAAGAGTTGCAGTGGAGGTGTACAGTGTCGTGAAGAATAAGAGCACCTCTTAGAAGTCCTTTGTGACAGCTCTGTATTTCTGGCTTTAGCTCATTCTCCAGCCTGGCACTGCATCGGGCACTGTTCACTGTTTCATCCCTTTGCTGATAGGGCTCCAAAATCGGCCTGTTTATATCCCAGAAGAGGGTGAAAAGGACCTTTCTGGCAGAGGGCTGAGTCTTGAATTTCTTCTTGGCTGGAGAAGATATGTGTTACCACTCTGAAGACTGTCTTTTGCTTTCTGGTTCATAGTGATGCACCAGGTTTCGTCTCCTGTGATGATACATGTCAGAAAGTCGTGTCCTTCAGCATTATATCATGCCAGAAATGATGTGGCAGCCTGAGCATGCATCTTGTGTTCACCAATGGGCGTTCTAGGCACCCATCTTGCACACAAAAAACGGTGCTTGAGAACCTCACTAATAATGGTATGAGTGGATCCGACATTGATACTCAGTTCCCTGGCTAAACCTTCTACAGAAATATGCCAGTCTTCACGAATCATGGCATGAGTGCGTGCCACATTCTCATCAGTAATGGCCGTGCTGGGACGACCAGAGCAATGCTCATCTGTGACTGACGTATGTCATCTACCCACTTGTACACTCTTCTCTCATTACTGCAGCTATCTCCATACCTTTCCAACATCCTTCCATGGATCTGTCAAGGTTTTATGCCCTCGGACCACAAAAATCGTATTACTGCTTGCTGTTCTACAGTGCTCACAGCTAGGGATGCTGCCATTTTGTTTCAACTGACTTTCCTATTCAGCGTGCCATTCCATCTGTGGTATATGTTGGAACTTTCTCAAAGAATGTATCTTTACTTCACAGAAGTTTCAAATATCTGACATGTTAATTGCATTTAATACTGTTAGCTTGCTGTTACTTTTTGAATTGCCCTTGTATAAAGGAATAGGTGGAGTGCATAAACCAGAGAACTAGAGGGGCATAAGTATATTGTTTATCCTGGGGAAAATATGCCCAGGAATAATGCAAAAAAGATTATAAGAGTGGGCAGAACTGAAAGGAGAGATGTTGAGTTTCAAGTAGGCTTTAGGAAAGGCGGGTGAACAACAGAACATATATTAGTAATCCACACAATAAGTAACAAGTACAGCACATGCCAAACTATACAGTATCAGTTAACGGGACTATAATATAAAAACTTGAAACATTGTTGAACACGGGTAGCTGCATATTCCTGATAAACAAGACGATCTTCTCAGGAAAGTCAGCCACAGTTCTTGATGGATCCAGTACAACACAACACTTGGATATGTGTCAGGTGATGTAAAGATCACAGGAACCTGATGGATAGTTGAACTTAGTTCCACGAGAAATGATTTGCGCTGGAAAGGTTTCTTATGGTATATATAGCCGTTTCCATTCAAGTGAAAATAATGCTCCACTATTAAACATTTTTTCTTGGTCATGAGATCCACTTTCCTGATCTCGGAGCATAACGTTCTTAGCAGTTTACACTATGAGGGACACAATGATACATCAACGAACAGACATGTGCAGACCGCTGCACGAAATTCAGTACTGTATTTTTTTGTGCATACCATATTTAAATAGGAAACAAAGAAGAGTGTATACGTTTCTTGCAGATTTCAAAAAGAGATTCAACAGTATTAACAATGAAGCACTGGAGTGAAAATTAAGGTTTAAAATATATTTAAATTTTAGAAAAAGAGGCATAAGTGAGGACTTTGTTGAGAGAATTGGAAAAAAAAATTAAGGATATACAATTTTGAACAAGATATGATCAAAACAGAATTATGGAGATGGCCGAATAAAAAATAGTTTTAAGACAAGGGTGTACACTAAGTCTGATCATGTTTCACTTATTTATATATGATATATTTGTATATTTGAAAGGGTCAGGGAAAGTAATGGGCAGTGCCCTGTATTAATGAACAAAGAGATACCTGGACTGTTGTATGCAATTGCAAAGAGGAATTAATGAAAATGGCAAATTTTGTATAGAATGGGAAATTTGAGTAAATGTAAATAAATCAAAAGTTCAAGTTTTCAAAAGAAATAAACTAAGAAAAGATGAACAATGGTTTTTGAATGGACAACAATTACAAATTGTAAAGGAGTTTGATTCTTTAGGAGTAAGATGAAGTAATAATGGTGGGTGGGAAGCACATTGGAGGAAGGTGATAGCGAAAGGAAATGTCTGTCAGATGGTTGGAAAGGTTATACAGCCATGGAAAAAATGATTGAGCACATTAAGCAGAGCAGAATATATAAGTCCCACGTCATGTTGCAGTGTGGTTTATGCAAGTCAATGTTTCCTACATGTAGTTGAGTATATTGATAGTCTGTTCCATACGTTTGTCGGACATACAAATAGGCAGTTTGCTACACCATCCCTTTGTTTATCAGGGACAAATACAAATGCAAATGGTGACTCAAGACACAGTCTGTTTGTGTGTCCAGCAGATAACAACATGTGAAACAGACTATCAATAAACCCAGGCTGCATGTTGGAAATATTGACTTGTGTAAACTGCGCTCCAATATGGTTCGGGACTTACTCGTACAAATATTGTGCTCTCCTAATGCGCTATATCATTTTTTTCCATGGCTGTACAAAGCATTGGTGGAATCAATAATGCTGTATGCAGTAGAAATATGGGAAGCTTCAGAATTAGGCAAAAAGTAGATCATATATACAGATTATTTTGCAAAGAACTTTTGGGATTAAGCAGGTCAGCACCAAGGGAAGTTGCATTGGTAGAATTAGGAAGAATGAGGAAAGGAATAATTATGGAAAGAATCTTGAAATAATTGATTGAGAAGATAGAGATTTATGAAAATTTGTGTGAACCAGCAGAAGATAACTTCAAATAAGAATGAATGGGTGGTAGGCAAGGATAGAAAGAGTTGAAGGTGGGAATAGGGGAAATTTGGCAACTAGTGGGAAATAATAACAAGTTTTGGAAAAGTAGAGAGAAATAGGATAGAAGATACAGAAAAACAAGAGATCTGGGGAAATCTTGAAAATACAAAATCCTTAAGTTTATGCAGAAATAAGAGAGAGTGGGGGTAAAGAAAGTTATGTTGACTTAAATAGCAGATGGGAAAGGGAAGGTTTGGCATGGGTGAGAATAGGGGCATTGTTCCTTAAAGGGTTGAGAGAGAGTGAATAAGGAACACGTGCCATGTGGAGAAAATTACATTACTTGGTAATGTAAACAGAGAAGTGGAGACAGGGTAATTGTGATCCAAAATGGGACAAAACAAGCAAGGAAATGGTTGCTATAAAAATATTAACAGGTAAGCGAGGAAAAAGAATCAAGGATATGCAGGAGTTTTTTAAGGGAAAATAGTCAAAGTAAAAAAAAAGTACATATCAGGGAATTAAAAAGGAGAGGAAAAGAATAAAGACTGACTAAAAGCCAAAGGATCAGGATACCAGGGACAAAGCAGCTCTTAAAAAGGAAGGAAGTCAGATTCAGTTTGTGTTAGAATATAAGTAGTATTAGGACCTGCCATAAATGTATAAAAAATTCTTTTTGTATGATCAGTGCCAATAAATATTATATTCTGCTCTGTAAACAGCTCTACTGAACTTGCAGATACAGCAATAAAATTTACAATAGAAACAGAATCCAATAACATCCTCCCTTTTCATGACCTAAGAGTCATGAGGAATCAAACAGGTAAATATACCTAGGAACACAAAAATAGTACAGTAAGATCCTGAACATTGTACGTAAAAAGGGCTTCACCAAAGAGATTGTGGACTGAAAGATAAATAACTTCTAAAAGGAGAATTAAAGGCAATCGTCACACTAAATACGAGGGTCACTACGAAAATTTTGAGATGTGAGAAATTGGATGCAGGATGGGATAGCCCCATCCATTGTGAGTAAACTGGTTTCAGGTAGTGACTCTACCACTCCAGGAATCCCAATAGTGCAAGGATGAACAATCCATGGCACACAGGTGGCTAGCAGCTTGGAAGAGAGCATTTTTGCTTTTTCCAGGTATGCAATTTTTTATCATCGGGAAAGAAGAGTCACATGGGGCCATTTTGGGACCATATGGTGGATGAATCACAAATTTTACCTCTGTAGACTCCAGGAACTGAATGGTGGTGTTGGTCATGTGTGCAGATGCATTGTTGTGATGGAGAAGAATCCTTCGCAGTCTTGTGCAGGGCCACAGTTCTTGAAGGTTAGTAAATGCTTTTGGCAAGCAAATTGTGGTGTACCAATTAGTGGTAACCATACTTTGCTCCTCCAGAGAAATGGCTGCCACAAGACCACCCTTTAGTAAAAATGAGGCCACCATTTTCTTGTGGACACTTTGGGGACATTTTGCTTATGTTGATGGATTGTCTTTGGAAATGATGCACACTGCTGATTGCTGCTTGGTCTCCAGATCAAACTAATAAATTCAGTTTTCATCATCTGTGATGATGTCAGAAACCTGTCTGGAGTCCCCCTTTGGATCTTGTCAGCATTTTCTTACATCATTCAACACCGACATGTTTCTATTCTTCTGTCAAATTGTGAGGCACCCATAAGGATGTGACCCTTCTCACATGAAGGAATTCTTGGAGGACTTTCAGAACTGCTGGCGATCCAATCTACAATGTTGCCTCAATTTGTTTAAATGCTATGCAAATATTTTTGTGAAACAGTTTTCTCAATGCTGCAAAGTTTTCCTCAGTCACTGCCAATGCTGGTCGTGCGCTTCTCTCATCTTGCAAAGATGTTCAACACCTTTTAAATTCCTGAAACCACAAAAAAACTGCGGCATGGGAAGGAGCAATGTCCCCAAAAGGCTGTGACAAACGTTCAAGACTTAGGCACTAATTTAACTTTTAAGATAGTAGAAATTTGTTGATCAAAATGCTCTCTTCCAAGTTCCATTGCAGGGACTGACCACATGCGTGCTACAGGTTGTTCACCCTTGCACTGCTGGAATTCCTGGAGTGGGAGAGTCACTACCTGATACCAGTTTACTCACAAAGGATGAGTCTATGCCATCCTGCATCCAATTCAAGTGGATCAACCTCCATTTTCTCATATCTCAAAATTTTCGTAGTGATCCATGTAACTTAAAATGTACAAAAAAGTTCAAAGATATCACTTTCCACCCAAAGACCCAGAAATTCTCCAAAATGTTCTAGCCCCAGATAACAAGCATTGCTTAGAAAGACACTCACGACCAATCCACAGGACAAAATTCCACTGGGAAAAACTTCAGGTACTTACGCAATTGCATGTAGAGATTACAAGAAAATATACCTAGGGAAGACAAAGAGGAACATACACACAAGTACTTAAGCATTAGGAGTAGAATTTGGGGCACGTTTACTACACTTACTGTGTAATTTATACAGGACATGTTTCAGAAGCTTTTGCTTCCATTATCAGCTGTAGGTCAACTGGCAGCACTGGTGTCATCATCATTCTGATCTCTGGTAGATGGTGTGATGAATTTGGTATAGATGTCTGGAGGTGGGATTGCAAAGTTTATAACTCTGTGTTTGTGTTTTTGGTATGAAAATCTTCTCCAATACAGAGAATTCTAGAGGATGGATGATATAATTCTTTTAGTAATTTGGAGTTTCTATCTATTTTGTGGTTGGTTTCCCTCCAGTAGGGCTGCAACGGCGCTGATTTATGTCTGTTTATATTGTACCATCCCAACCAACAAAGTCTCCCCACTTATCAGAAAATATTTTCAACCCAATAACTAACCCTTGAAAGAAGTAGAAGATTCTACTAAACTCGCAGAACTTTGCATCAGTCAGAATGTTTTCAGTCTTATGGACAAATTTTACCAACAAAGATCTGGTTAAGCTTTGGGAAATTGTTACAACACCTGAAAAATATGTTATGGATGCCTTAAAACTGTTAAATTTGCAAGACCAAACCATCAACTTCACTGTAGAGACAGAGAAAGACAGATACCTGCCTTTTCTGGATATGAAAATAATGACTTTCCTCAGGGACATACAGAAAACCCACCCAAACTGATAGCTGCATCAAATTCAATAGTTTTATCCGTAAGTCACATCAACAGGCTATTTTCAACAGTTCTGGTACACAGGTTACTTGACTTTCCTTTAAGCAAAGCTGAATACAACAAAGAATACCACCAAATCACCTAAAGAGCACTTACTAATGGATTTAACTCAAGAATGGTAGGCAGGAAGATAAAAAAATTGAAAATAAACAGCAAAATTGGCAATCCCTCTACACTAACACTTTGGAACACAACAAAATTAAGAAGTTCATATTCCACCTACTTTTACATAACAGGTAACAAAAGGTCCTTTCAAAATATATCAATCTACCCTCTCAAAATAACTTCCTAAGATCAGGCACCAAAAACTTCCAAACCTGGGATTTACAAGATTAACTGCCAAGAAGGTAATGAAGTATACATCAGAGAAACCAAGCGCAGCATAAACATACATACTACAATATAAACAGACAGATAAATCAGCACCATTGCAGCCAACTGTAGGGAAACCAACCACAAAATAAACTCCAAATAACTAGAAGAATTAAGCCATCCATCCTCTAGAATTCTCTGTATTGGAGAAGATTTTCATCCAAAAACACAGAGTTATAAACTTTGCAAACCCACCTCCAGACATTTATACCAAATTCATCACACCATCTACCAGAGATCAGAATGATGATGACACCAGTGCTGCCAGTTGACCTACAGCTGATAATGGAAGCAAAAGCTTCTGAAACATGTCCTGTATAAATTACACAGTAAGTGAAGTAAATGTGCCCCAAATTCTACTCCTAATGCTTAAGTACATGTGTGTATGTTCCTCTTTGTCTTCCCTAGGTATATTTTCTTGTAATCTCTACATGCAATTGCATAAGTTATTACCTGAAGTTTTTCCGACTGGAATTTTGTCCTGTATGTTGGTCGTGAGTGTCTTTTTAAGCAATGCTTCTTATCTGGGGTTAGAACATTTTGGTGAATTTCTGGGTCCTTGGGTGGAAAGTGAGATCCTTGAACCTTTTTGTGTTTTATGTGCTTTAGTGTGATCATTGCCTTTATTTATTTCTCCTTATGGAAGTTATTTATCTTCCTTCCACAATCTGGTGAAGCCCTTTTTATGCACAATATTCAGGATCTTGTACTCTTTTCTGTTGATAGGTATGTTTATCTACCTGATTCCTCATGATTTTAGGTAAAAAAAAAAAAAAAAAAGGGAGCATGTTATTGGATTCTGTTTCTATTGTAAATCTGATTGATGTATCTCTTAAGTTCAGTGGAGCCATTGTAACCTTAACAAAATTCTTGTCTAGTATGACAAAAGTACAAGATTTGAAGCTTTCACAGTGATGTTTATTAGAGATTATCGGGTTACCAGCCATGTAATCTCTATGAAATTGATTGAGCTGTTGGCCATATTAAACTCAATTGCCATCGCCATGAAATGAATAATTTAATAATTTTCTAATGATGGCCATGGAGTTTAACATGGCCGAAAGCTCAAACAATTTCATATATATTACATGGCTGGTAACCCAAGAAGCTCTAATTAATATGGCAAAAATGGTGTTTACATAACTGTTACCAGAGTTTATATTTATGTACTGAAATACTTCTGTTATATGTAGTTCCAAAGAACTCGTATATAAATTTGCCAGAAATTTGGAAAGTTATTTGCCCATGGCTAAACCATTCACCTAGGAGTACAGATTGTTTCAGAATGAAAAATAGTTTTGATAGATGCACAGTTTGGTCAGCATCAGCTACTTCTCTGTTGTTTTCCTATCAATAATTGTGGATCGTAGGCCATTTTATTAACACCTCTTATGGCTTATGTTTTGGTATGTTGGGGAACAGTGAGACTACGTCAAAAGAAAGGTCATTTTTCTTTTATTTCTATCTTTTTAATTTTCTTAATATCCTCAGTTCCTTTCTCTTTTCAGAGCTTTTCTATAACGTCTTTTAATTGATGCTCTTGTTATACCTTACTGTGTTTACTTTACTCAGACATAAACAAAGGGTGATCATGTGGACATTTTAGAAATAAAATATTAGCTGGCACCTGAATGCAGCAAGCTGATAGCCCATATCAGCAAATAATGATCTTGCCAAAATGCTTATGCCTATTTGTGTATGGTGGGGTTACATTACACACAGTGAAAGCACATTGCCAAAAACAACTTGCTATATTGGTTTGTGACCTGCGTTATACATAAATTTGAGACATAAAATTCATGCATATATAACTTCAAAATGTTTGTTATATAAATTAAGGTGACAATTGCAAAAACGTTTTAACACGCTGTATGTTTTTCACTCAACAATGTATTCCTTATACTTATAGATGGCTTTATTCTTTTTAATACAATTTACTTATAAGAGGAAGATAGGAATATTATTTTTATAAGGCAATGCATATACATATTATAGAGGTAGGTATAAGTTATTGTACCAGTGAAGTTGACTCTTTGCCACTTGTTGTGTTGTGACAGTGTACGCGGATCTGGAGGCAACGGGGCAGTTTGAGTGGATGAACATGTCTGTGGACGAGGATGAACACAGCATAGAGATGCACTTGCCGTACATAGCGAAGGTCATGGAAGAGTAAGTGTATCATATGTTACATTCTGATGGAGTGTTTGTCCAGGTTCAATTAAAATGTTTGAAAAGGGCTCTGTTCCAAGTCTACCATCTGTAACTAGTTGACGTTTTGACTGGTAATAGGCCCTTTGTGGTTGTGCTGTTCATATGTAAAAGCTGCCAATGTGTAAACAAAAAACACCTCAAGAAAAAAATGAGTGAGGCAAGTGGAGGCTGTTAGGACATAGCTGCTTCTTCTTCCATTCCATATGCCATTGCTATTGGGACCGTGATAAACATCTTCCACCTACTTTGATCCAAAGCTAATATTTTCATTTCTCTTCTCTTCTCTTCCATAATCTTCTATTTGCTTCATCCATGATGTTGTAGAGCTTCCCCTGCTCTCCGCACTTCAAACCTAAAGTCTTCCGAAGTAAAACATGAGATGGTAATACTGGGTTCTGTAGTTGCCATCTTTGCTACCAAATCCGCCATTTCATTCCCCATCGAACCTACGTGACCAGGAATCCATGCACACACCTTGTCAACGCCAGAAGCATGTAAAACATCCTGGATACCTTGTACAATAGGGTGGGGGTTGTACAGCTCACGAAGGCTCTGAAGTGCACCAAGGGAATCGCTCAAAATCAGGCAGTCACCTAATTTACAACGGTGCACATACAAAACGGCTCTGTAAATTGCATACAGCTCTGCAGTAAAAATGGGAGTGCTATTTGGAAAACCAAATGTATGTGGTTTGGTTCCATAGACATTAGCACATCCAATACCACTGTTTCTCTTTGACGCATCAGTGTAAATATATCGATGGTCAGTGTAGCCTGACAAAAATTCTAAAAAACATGTGCAGATACTTGAAATAGGCATCATGGACTTCCGGTGTACGATCATCCCAAGATCTACATAGGGCATGCTAGATAGCCAAGGGGGGTAAAGCTTCAGGCCTTTTGCATACATCCTAGACAGTTCATTTGCAAGCTTCGTTAGAAGTTCCTGGAAACGAAACCCCGCAGGCTTAGGACTAAGAGTGCTTTTCCCATACTGTTCTCCTTAGCGTGGTGGTGAAAAAAGAAACGAATGTTGGGTGCTTAGGGATACATCTAAGCGCACAACCATAATTTGCCAAGAGAATCTGACAGCGATATTACAGAGGAGGTTCTGCAGACTCGGCGTAAAGGCTCATGACTGGGCTTGATGAAAAAGCTCCTATTGCCATGCAGATGCCCCTATTTTGGACCACGTCTAAGGTTCTCAGCACAGATGGTCATACTGATGAATAAACAATATACCCATAGTCTAGTTTAGATCAAACTAGTGTGGAAAGTTGCACCAATATTTTTTTACCCGCTTCTAATCCATAGTGCAGGTTAGCTAAACTACAAAATTACATGAAACTTGTATATGACCCAGTAGTAGTTGTCCCAAAATTGATTATACATAGTTAATTCAAGAGGAGGGCAAACTTACTAAAATAGATGCATTACTATTTACAGTTGCTCTGGTTCTATCAAGCTTCATCCCTTTATTAATAGCATATGTAAAGTAGTTTATTCCATTATTTATTTATGCCAACAAACTTACTGTTGGTGTTTTTAAACACACAAGCCGTGTGTGGGCAAAGTTTGAGAGGTAGAACTGGTTTGAGAATTTAATGCCATTCTGGCAGTTTGTCACAATAGCTCAATGGTTAGAGCAGCTGCCTGGTAAGCGGAAGGTCTGTGGTTCAAATCCCAGTTGTGGCATTGAATTTTTAAGTTCCAGTTCTACCTCTCAATCATAGTTTATTTCATGTTAATTTCTGCAAGATTTTTGCCATTCATAGTTTTTGCTATTGTTTTGAGGCAATAGCCTATTTTGAGTTGCATACAAACAGATTACAAATGATGTTTCCACTAGAAGAACCAATGCTCAATGGGTCTGAGGGAGACAGCATGTGCAGTCAAGACATACATTTGCTAAAATTTCTTCCACTTCATTTTCCCAGCTTGCAACTAGGGAGAGCTCTCTAGTGCTGCCGAAATAAGAAAGCCACTTGAAGTAGACAAACGCTTGTAGCGACTGTAAGCACGTGACTGCAGTGAACGCTCTGATTGGTTCTTGACCAAAGCTTTCTGAGGAAAAAACTAAATAGATCCATTTTTTAATGTCCTTACTGTTTTACTGCTTTTTTTACATTAGCAGTGTTGATGTTAAGTGGCTTTCTTAGGCTGAATTTAAAGGCCCAAATGACCTAGCTGTCAATGGGCCCTTAAACTCCGCTCACCCACGCACCCTTTCTACAGTAAAGAATCTAATATGACATACCCAGGAACAAGAGCAAGAAAGTTAAAACTTGACCAAGTTTTCTTTCCCATTCCTGGGACCAGGAAAGCATCCCATTAATTATATACACTCATTATACGAGGGTGGTTTGATAAGTTCTTGGAATCACCACGAGAGGTCAGCCATAGCGCCACGAGTTGTTCACGTGATATTTATTGGACTGTTGCCTGTAAACACATGTTACAACTCTGTTCTTGGAAGACGGCTATAGTGTTGATGTGACTGTATTGTTGTTCCTGCATAGTGATTTGCAAGGATGGAAAAAATCGAGATTTGAGCAGTGATTAAGTATTTTGTAAAGAAAGGTATGAAAGCAAAGGACATTCATGCCGATTTTCTGAATACATTAGGGGACTCTGCTCCTTCATATTTAACCATTGGCAAGTGGACAAATGAATTTAAATTTGGTTGGGAGAGCTTAGATGATGATCCATGCAGTGGCTGGCCAAGATGTGTCACTACCCCAGAAATCATTGCAATAGTGCACAAAATGGTAATGGGGAATCGCTGATTGAAAGTGCATGAAATTGCTCAAGCTTGCCAGATGTCATCTGAAAGGGTATATCGGAATTTTGACTGAAGAATTAGATATGAAAAAATTATCTGCAAGATGGGTGCCGCAACTCGACACTGGATCAAAAACGCATGAGAATGGAAGTAGGTGTCAGAACAATGATTGGCACGTTTTAGGAGCAACAAGCAAGATTTTTTGGGCTGGTTTGTGACCACAGATGAAACTTTGGGTCCACTACTATACTCCAGAGTCCAAACAACAGTCAAAACAGTGGAAGCATGCTGATTCTCCACCACCAAAAAAAGCAAAGACAATTATTTCTGCCGGAAAGGTAATGGCATCAGTTTTCTGGGATGCAAAGGGGATTCTGCTTATAGATTATCTCCCCAATGGGCAAACCACTACTGGAGAGTATTATGCTAACCTCCTGGACCAATTAAACCAAAACGAGATTTAGCAAGGAAGAAGGTCATCTTCCATCAAGACAATGCGTGCAATGTCACATGTGCAATCGTCATGGCAAAATTACACCAATTAAGGTTTGAATAGTTGCCACACCCGCCTTATTCACTGATATGGCTCTGTCAGACTTCCATCTCTTCCCAAAGCTGAACATTTTCCTTAGTGGGCGAAGATTTTCTTCAAATGAAGAATTGATGGCTGGAGTTAACAACTGTTTTGCAGGCCTGGAGGAATCTCATTTTCGAGATGGGATCAAGGTGTTGGAACATCGCTGGACTAAGTGCATTGGTCTGCAAGGATACTACATTGAAAAATAAAAAAAAGTTCCAGTGTCATAAGTACTTTTTTTCTATTCTTTTCCGAGAACTTATCAAACAACCTTCATAATATGTGTATTTTAAGTTTGATGTATTTGTTCTGGTTACCGTTCTTGGTTATAGTGAACTGTTTCTGAGTGCCGTAGACTTGCATATTTTAACAATCCAATCTGGTCTTTCCCATTTTTTAATGTTTCTATTAATGTTCCAGTTATGTAACTAAGTTTGTTTATCTTTTCATGTATAATATTTTGCACCCAAGAAAATTAAATATAGACACTTGTTTCACAATTGTATTTTCCAGTACTATCTTTTGAAAGTTTCTGAAATATTACCAGCCTTATCTTGGATATAACAACCCTTGCACTTTGTGCTTTCAGCTACAAGGACTCGTTTACCATTGTGCCAGTGTTGGTGGGGTCCCTCACCCCAGACAAGGAGGCTATGTATGGACGAATATTCTCACGTTATCTAGCAGATCCTCAGAATCTCTTCGTAATCTCGTCTGACTTCTGTCACTGGGGTCATCGTTTCCGTTACACCTTCTATGACCGCAACTGGGGTGAGATATACCAGTCTATACAGACTCTAGATCGCACAGTAAGTAGACACTGCTTCCTTGGTTCTGTTGTACAACCATAATGCAGATGACAGCACTTATTGTAAATTTATATTGCAGGGTATGGATATCATCGAGACTTTAAATCCTGCAGCATTTACAGACTATCTCAAGAAGTTTGGCAATACTATATGTGGGCGTCACCCTATAGGAGTTTTACTGCAGGTACGTCTCATGATTAGGTTACATCTAATACTGGCATGCAGAAGACGGATGATAGGAATGAAATTAAGTATTTACCCTCTCCACATACCCCATCATCAAATGCAGGCCACCTCACATTTCTGCTTCTGTGTTTACATATACACATGTCCATACAAACAAGGTACATAAGTTTCAATGTGAAACCAAATGGAAACATGATGTATTAGTTTTGTGATTATGTTACGTACATTTTCTTTTGTCACAGCAAAGACAATACTTTATTTTTAATAAGAACACATACTTATTTTCCTATTCAACTTTGAGGTATCGTTTTACCTTGTTATGTGACATGATTCCACCACTGACGCAATTTGAGGGACTGACTGGTTCTATGAGGCAGATAGATAACAGTGGGGGGAAGGGGGTGACGTGACCTAGTAGCTAACCATCTGTAGGAGAATGGACGGGGTTAAAACTATGATGTAGGAGAAATGCCATGTGTCAGTTCCCCCCATTTGTGCTCTAATATTATGGCAGTGTGTATAATATTATAAATCTTTAAGTTATGGAACTATAAACTTTGATGGAGAAATTGAAGCAATTCAAATGGTCCTACAAAATCTTTTGTATAGAATTTCACATTTTCATCAAGCAGTTATTCTCTCAGATTCCAGGGCAGCAATTATAGCAATTACTTCCAAGTTGTCACCAAAAAACCAAACAATTACAGAATTATTATATATTTATGCCAACAAACTTACTGTTGGTGTTTTTAAACACACAAGCCATGTGTGGGCAAAGTTTGAGAGGTAGAACTGGAACTTAAAAATTCAATGTCACAGCTGGGATTTGAACCACAGACCTTCCGCTTACCAGGCGACTGCTCTAACCATTGAACTACTGTGACAATCTGCCAGAATGGCATTGAATTCTCAAACCAGTTCGTATTTTTCCTGGTAAACCACAAAGGCAGTCTCACATCAGAGACAAATTACCCCAATGGTGACTTACTATTGTAAGTACTTTATATCCCAGGATTATATTAGCTCAGTGGTAGAGCAGCCGCCCGGTAAGCGGAAGGTCTGTGGTTCAAATCCCAGATGTGGCATTGAATTTTTAAGTTCCAGTTCTACCTCTCAAGTGTATTTCTACTGATTTGATTTTTTCTTATGCCTTCTGTAACTGTTCTGTTTTAACTGGTGGCTTTAACAAAAAACAATTGCATGCAGTTAAGTAAACATTCCTGCGATGTACACTGATATTGGAAGAAAGTAAACACAGCTGATGCTATGTTGCCAGTTCCAACAAAATTAAGAGGGTAACAAATTAAAGACTTTTTAAATTTAACTTTCACTAAAACAGTTTGTTGTATTGAAATACATCATAGGAAAAAGCTATCATTTATTCAATTTTCTATGAATATGGACATAAGTTAAGAACCTTTAATCAACAGTAGTCCAGCAAGATGATGAATTTTTTGGATAAAGGTATTTCTTTCTAAAAGCTATAAATTTTTCAGCCTTTTGGTACTAGACTTATTTGCTGTTAAAGTCTGTTAGATTATTCCACTTCCACCCTGTATGTTCTACAGGACAAATAAAAAAAAAATAATAATAAAAAATAAAACCAGAAAGAATTTTAGTAGGTGTTACAGAAAGAGACTACTACCTACTAGGTCTTTAAGGATTCTTATGAATGGAGTTCCTATTTATCTTACATGTAATTTTTGTACATTTACTGTTGTGCATTTTAAATTTCATTTCATTGCAAAATTGTTCAGGATGTTGGCAAGTACGAGTGCCACTACGAAAGTTTTGAGAGGTGAGAAAATGAAAGTTGATGCATTCTAATTGGATGCAGGATGGAATTGTCCCATCCTTTGTGAGTAAACTGGTATCAGGTAGTGAATCTCCTGCTTCAGGAATTCCAGCAGGGCAAGGATGAACAACCTGCAGCGTGCAGGTAGCCAGGAGCTTGAAAGAGAGCATTTTCGCTCTTTCCAGGCATGCAATTTTTTATCATCAGGAACAGAAAAAAGCCACTTGGGACCATGTTGGGACCATATGGTGGATGAATCATAAGTTTGACCTCTGTAAACTCCAGGAGCTGAACGGTAATGTTGGCTGTGTATGCGGATGCATTGTGATGGAGAAGGATCCCTCCCAGTCCTGTGCATGGCTGCAGTTCTTGAAGCTTAGCAAAAATTTTCAGCCAGCAAACTGGGTGTAGCAATTAGCAGTAATTGTGCTTTGCTGTTCCAGAGAAACAGTTGCCACAAGACCACCCTTTAGGAAAACTGAGGGCACCAATTTCTTATGAACACTTTGGCAGCACTTCACTTTTATCAGTTGATTGTCATCAGAAAAGATCAACACCACTGATTGCCACTTGGTCTCCAGATCAAATCTGGATTTCACCATCTTGATGATGTCAGAAGTCCATCTTGAGTCCCCTCTTTCACACCATGTCACCATTTTCTCACACCATTCAACACTAGTGCGTTTTTGTGTGGTGAGACACCCATCAGGATGTGACCCTCCTCACATGAAGGAATTCATGGAGGATTTTCAAAACTGCTGGCGATCCAATCTGCAATGCGGTCTCAATTTATTTAAATATTATGTGACTACTTTCATGAAGCATTTTTCTCAACATTGCAATGTTTTCTTCAGTCACTGCTGCTGCTGGATGTGTGCTGCTCTCCTCATCTTTGAAAGATGTTCAGTAACTTTTAAATTTCTGAAACCACCAAAAAGCTGTGGCATGGGAGGAAGCAATATCCCCAAAAGCCTGTGATAAATGTTCAAGTTGGCCATGGTAGCTTAATAGTTAGAGCAGCCGCTCGATAAGCAGAAGATCCGTGGTTCAAATCCTGGCTATGGCATTGAATTTTTCAGTTTCTGATTCAACCTCTAAAACATTGCCCACACACAGCTTGTGTGTTTAAAAACACCAGCAGTAAGCTTGTTGGCATAAATAAATAATAAATGTTCAAGACTTTGGCACTGGTTTAACATCGCAAGAATTCGTTGAGCGAAAATGCTTTCTTCCAAGCTCCATTGCAGGGACTGACTACCTGTGCACTATGGGTTGTTCATCCTTGTGCTGCTGGAATTCCTGAAGTAGGAGAGTCACTATTTGATACCAGTTTACTCACAAAGGATGGGGCTATACTATCGTGCATCCAATTCGAGTGGATCAACTTTAATTTTTTCACATCTCAAAACTTCCGTAGTGACCCTCCCATATAAACTGCTGCTGTGGTCCAGAAGTGCTGTGAAATTTAGACATGCAATGAGACGTCAGCCAGCAGTTCTTTCATATTTCTCTATTTGCACTGTTTCTTTCAGAATGCCAACAGAAAATGGGTATCAACCTAATAAGTGTAGGTCACTTGAACATACACAGCAACTACAAAACTGTTACTGTAAGCTTACTCATTCATACCACAAGCTATTGCTGGTAGTCCAGCATGAACTAATGTAATTATATGAGACCTCTTGTTTCTTTTCTTACAGGCCGTGCATAGCCTACAGAAATCTGGCAGCAATGGCCACAAGATGAGCTTGAAATTTCTTAAATATGCGCAATCCAGCCAGTGCTGCAGCATGAACGATTCCTCAGTTAGTTATGCGGCAGCTGCTCTGACGTTTGAATAACGCGCGGCTTATCCTAGCACCTTCCATCAAGAGGATATGCCCCAGCTACTCAGGTGACTGCTGTGGGGCAGTGCACTGACGCAGCTTGGCTTACAAACAATGTAACAAATTAATTTAAAAACAAAAATGAGTGCTGCTTATATGTTAAATGGGGGAGGGATGTTTGTACAATAAGAAGGGGTGGTCACCCCAGCCTTAATTGCATGTATCCAATGTGAAAACAGACTTAGCTCTCCCCCCAAACCTGTCCTAAATGCTTGTAATTGTAACTTTGATGTATTTAATTTATTGGTTAGTCCATGGCCTTATTTGCAGTGGATTGTGTTGTGATTATTCAATGTTAGGAATCAAGCTGCTGCAGAAAGTCGGTGCTGGTTCCTTGCAGTAGTGACTGTTCTGGGCCTATCACCCCAGCAGGTGCTTCCAACTATACAATGAGCAACTATATACACCTGTGATATAATACACCCCTTCTGCTAAGTTGGCTAAATATTTTGTACTGTTCTTGTGTACCCATCAATGAACAGAAGATACATACTTGGGTAAAGGTCTTTATCTCTGAAAACAATCTAAATTCCAAAGTCCACAAATGTAGAAGACTTCTGTAATAAAACAATTTTAAAAAATCACTACTTTGTATTTAGAAATGTTGTTGCATTTGTAACTTAGTAAAAGTGGATGTACTACCTTGTAATGTTAAAGCTGTACATACGAAACAAGAGTAGACACAGCCAAATAATAGCTGTAGGTCGTGCATTAGTTCTTGAAGAATGTTTTTCAGCGACAATCCAGTGAGCTAGCCTAGCCTTAATAAACAGGTCAGCAAATAGTTTATATTATGATAACAATCAGCCCTGCTTCCCTGTGTTGTTTTGAAGAAGACATAGAGTACAGTTGACTACAAAGTTTGTGTGGTACAGGTTCAGGTCATTGCCAGGGTTTTAATGGGAGATAATGAACATGACAGCAATTCAGACAAAGAAGACAAGGGAGAAATGTTGGGAATAGAAGAAACAAACAAATTAAGTGTAAACAGTAACAGAGATTGATATTGCAATACATATGGCTGACATCACTGGAAGTGTTATAATTTGCTTTGTAGTTGCTGTACTTCTTGAGTGCAGAAACACAAGAGCAAGGTACATAGCATCTGATTGTCCTTTCTGCTTCTGTGTGCCAGTGTTCCCGTAAAGGTGAGTAAGTGACTCGCATCTAACCTCTCATTTAAACAATTCATTCTTCAAGAACTAACGTGCAACATATAAGTGATGTCAGGGGTTGACCAACAGACAGGGACAGAAATTAAGACACAAGTAAGGGAGGATTAAGGGGCTTAACTTGGCCACTGCTCTGTTGCTGAGCTCTTGCATCACACAGGTGTTCTGATTTGAAGTGAGAGTTGACTAAAAGGTTTACAAGGGTATTTGAATCAGATGAGAGGATTTAATGCATGTGATATCTTGGAGCTGTAGGTCAATCACTAAGAGCATCGGCACACGGAGCCGAAAATTATTGGTTCAAATCCTGTCTGTTGCATTGAATTTTTCAAGTCTGATTCAACTTTCCAACATTTTTATCTTCAAATATTGGAAGTGGATGACAGTGTAATTGAAATCAAATTAAAAGTATTAACTTATTTTCTACTTTTAATATGATTTCCAACAAAAACTTCCTATGTTCAAAACTAATAATCATCTCTTGCAGAAATTGCACTAATCAAATAAAATGAAACCTTTACAGAATGTTAAAAACAAAAATCTGTCATGTAAATGCGAGAGTGAATCAAATATAAACCAGAAGTTTGAATTAGTAGCCCTGGTAGTGAACAGAAATGGGTGGGGTTTTGAGAGGATATTGATGTGTTACGTACTGCCTGAGTGAGCAAGAGGTATGCACACCTATTATCAAGTTTCAAGCAAAAACTGTGAAGTTTTGGAAATTTTGAGGTTCCATTGACAGTTTGGGGAAGCAACCTTTTCAAAGATCCAGGTATATGAATGGCAGGTCAATAAGCAGTGGAAAATGAGCCCTACCAAAGAAGACCACACACATCTGTGCTGTACATGACCATATTGAAGATCAGCATATAATAATTTCCGAAATTGCTTCACTAGCAATTGGAAGTGGAGTGTTCAAGCCATCATCACTGATGAACTGAGCTTCTGAACATTGTCTGCCTCGTCTCATCAGGAACAAAAATATTTGTGCCACGAAGTTTGTCAGAGGCTTCTAAATCGCTATAAGGAGGAAGGAGATGGCTTTTTTGTAACCTTATAAAACTTGGATTCATGATTACACTCTGAGAGCTAAAACAAGCAAGCATGGAAAGCTGGGCCAGTTAGGGCCAAAACATACCTTTCTGCTGTTTTTGGGACTCTGCATTCATTTTATTGATAGATTTCCTGCTTGAATGAAGAACAGCGAATGCAGCTTATTACTGCTGTCTTTTGGTCAAGACAAAAGCTGCATATCACAACAAATGATCTTGGCAACCGATTCAAGATGTGATACAGAGGAAACAGCTTATTGGAATACCCCAGAAACTAACTGTGACATTTTCCCCCCATTATGGTGCAATCTGGTTATATTTGGTGATATTCCATCTGTTAGGTTGCATTAGTACCACCAATGTTTGTAAAATATAACCATGGTATAGCTACGGCCATAGTTGGTGTTATTGCATCCGTTATGTTGCCACAGCTGTTGTTTTCGAACCTGCTGCAGAGAAGGCAACCGAAAGATTTTAAAACAAGATTCTGTTTAGGCACCATATTAATTACAGTTGAACCTGATTTATGCATATATCAAGGGAAAGAGGGACGATTACCTGTAACTCAGAGTTACTTACAAATGAGATTTTGATAATACATTGCATTTTGTTTAATGACAAAGCAATAAAGCGGGTCTACGTGTGTAAAAGTTTACAAATAACAAAGATATGTGTGAAGAAAACATATTGAACTTGGTCGTAGTTACTGATGACTGTACTTGGAGTGATAAGTATAAGCAATTCATAAGTCCAAAACAATTTTGGTTTTGGTTTTGTATGGATTAAGTTCCACCTCATATGAATTTTACTTTCTGATCTAGTGTATAACATTTCCTTTTTCTATTCTCCATGGCTGACTAAAAGCAACTGAGAACTGAACGACAAAACCACTATTCAACAGTAAACACCAGATACCAGAAATTTTTTCTTTACTTCTCGTTTGTTGCTACAATATTGTCACGCCAAAAGCAGGCGGCTCTACCAGTAAACATCCTTTTCTTTTGTTTCCGTGGCCAAAAGTCGCCTGCTCAGCTTGCACCTTTGTCAACAGAGATAAGGAAAATACTCCAAGTTTCTTTTAAGATAGTGTATGCTGTATGCTCATTATAATTAGGTAAAACTCCGTTGTATTTCACTCAAATTTAATATGTATAAATGCATTATGTATAAATAAAGTTCTATTAACTGCTTCTAAATTACATTTTGCTGGGGCCTACAAAAATTTACATATAAATAAGAACTGGGTTACGTATAAAGCAGGTTCAACGGTAATTAATCTGTGGATGCCATTGTATTGCTCGTGTTTGCATGATTTAGTCTTGAATTGTTTTAGACCAATATATACAGTTATAATTACTGTAATTTTTGTATTTGCAGCACAGTAGTGCATTAAATATATATTACAATATATAGTGAATTTATCCAAATGTGTTATTACAGAACAAGATTTGTTGAAGGTGATAAGGTTGTGTTGTGTGGTAATAATGTTCAAGCATTGCTATCATTTGAAAGCATGTTACTTTAACCCTGTGGTATTTGAGGTTAGAATTAATGTTTTTTGGTCAGATGTCATGTGCAGTTTAGTGTAATCTTGGCCATATTGAATTCTTGGGAACATAAGCTGTTTCCCCAATATGTATGTGGGACAATGCAGGGCCGCACACTGCTGTCTTAGCATGGGAAACACTGGAGCATTGGACACCTGGGGGACATCCTACTTACATCCATATTTGTCACCATGTGACTACCATTTGTTTGGTCTACTGGAAGAAGTGTTGCCAAGTTTGGGAGACCATGTAGGAAAATGAGAGGGCAGATTTAATAAAATTGTTAAAACATAATTCTGGTTTATATTTTTTCATCCTTGTAGATGAAATATTGCAAGACTTTGTAACATATTAAATCCTTGATTATCAAGCCTGGCCTTAAGGGTTATCTGACAATTTTCTCAATCTTATATTGTAATGAGGTATACACACAATTTTACCTAAGTGCCCAAAAAAGTACTTCTAATGATGTTTTTTTCAAAAGATCGTTAGATTGTACATTGCACAGAGAGAGGGGGGATGAAAAGGAAGAGGAAACCAGAAAAGAGGATGGTAGAACTGCTGCAGGTTCTGATAGTTGCCTTATAAAAATATCTGAAAAATGGCTGTACATCTGTATGCAGAATAATGTTCAGAGAGGCTGGTTCACAATATCCCAAGAACAGAAAGCAAAACTATATGCAAATGTGGTACAGCCAGCTCCAAATGTTTTCCGATGGGCGAAAGGGTCTTAGAGAAAGAGACGAAAAATTTACTTATGAATTAGTTGCGGCTGGTTTGTCAGGCCCAGTGACTGTTTCATCAGAGTTATTTACTTTTGTGTGTGTTCCTCTGATGTGTGGTCAGCGGGGAGCAATAAAGAAGCTAAATAATCTATTTTATTTTATTCAGACAAAAAACATCAGCACATTCTTTTCTGCACGTATTTAAACAAGTAACATTGCTTTTTTGTGGTAGCATTAATGGTGTTTAAGAAATATGTTTAAACAACTCTTTAACCACAGATAATGCATAAGGTGTATTTCTTGTTAATAATAATAATAATAATAATAATAATAATAATAATAATAATAATAATAATAATAATAATAATAATAATAATAATAATAATAATAAAAATAATAAAAATAATAAAAATAATAAAAATAATAAAAATAATAAAAATAATAACTAATAATAGATAAACTGATTCAGATTTAAAGGGTGATAGGCAAGAAAGCTGAGGGAGGAAAGCTACGTTGTAACCCATAGAGGTTGATGCCTCATAGTTTTTTGAAACATGCTCTATTACGATTTGCAGTAATTCTGTTACTTGTGTTTCGCTAAACGTTCATTTTCCTTTGCAGTTCTGTTTTCCTGCTATGTCCTACAAACAGCCATTCAACGTTTTGAACTTCTACATGAAATTTCATCTCAAATACACGATTTCATGGATGCTGAATAAAAACAATTTGCAAATTTTACAACCCGCATGTGTGTGTCTCCATGAATAACTTAAATAAAACCGTGGTGTATTAAAATATTTAAACCTGTTAAGTTTAACTTCATTATAGAGTGATATGATGCCTCTAATCCTGAATATTTAGTTTCCATCCTCACTGCGAGTTAATTCTGAATTTGTAATGTTAATGTTGTTTTCTTTACATTGAGATTACTTTCTTATGACCAAGTCTAAGAGAAATTTTGGAGTGATATTTTCTTTGGACTTAGGAACACATTATGCCCCTCAGCCTTTTGGACAGGTATGAGCTGGCAAGCCAACCTTTGAGACCACCTGACATAACTAATAGACAAGCCATCCTGACTTCTCCTGCAACTAGGAGCCTGAGAGTTGGAAAACGAGCTGGCTGTACACAATACAACAAGAATGGGAATGCTTTAAGACTGATGTTATAGAAAAAAGAGAAAGAGAGCAGCATAAGTTCAAAAGAAAGTCAGTTAAATATCAAACTTGACACCAAACTACGCTTTACATGCAAACATATTCATTGTTTAATTTCTCAAAAATAACTAATGATTTTAATTAAAATACCGTAAGTTTAAGATATTTGCATGACAAATTTCCTGGGAATACAGTTGAACCTGCTTTATATGTAACCCAGTTCTAAGTAATTCATATCTATATGTAAATTTTTGTAGGCAACAAAATGTAATTTAGAAACGTGTTTAATAGAACCTTATATAGGTTGTGAGGTGAGACATGAGCAATTCCCTTAGATGTGCAGTGGCACTCTTCGCCTGACAAGCTGTTGGTGGGGGAAGTTGCACAAACATGTATGTGCAGAAGTCATAACGTTTCTGTCCACAAAGAAGTGAAGTTTGCTAACATAGCTTTAGTTCATATTGCTAATGACATATATGTATGTATAACTTTATAACGAACGAAGCTATTTTGCTATAACTATGGCCAACAATAACTTTCATGTGAACTGCAATTGTTTCTGCTGTGCGCTCTTGTAGTGTTTCACGGCAAACTGACACATCTATTCCACCCTCTCAGCTGTTGCAGAGAGGGAGGGAAGGAAAGCAGCTTCCCCTATGCCCAAGAATTGTTCATGTCTTACCTCACGACCTATATATATATATATATATACGTAATTCACTGTCATGCATATTAAATTTTCATGAAATACAACTATGTTTTACCTAATTATAATGAGCATACGGCATACTCTATCTTTAAAGAAACTTGAGGCATATTTCCCTTATCTCTATTGACAAAGATGCAAGCTTAGCGGGTGACTTTTGGCTGGACGATGTTGTAGCAACAAATGAGAAGCAAGGATGAAAATTTTCGGTATCTGGTGTTTACTGTGTGGGGAACTAAAGGATGAGGAGATTGCTAATGTGTGCCACAAACATGGTGGTGATCAAGAAAGTGGACCAGTTTCAAGGGACACTGACAATAATGGGGATGACGACTGAAACCTTGGAACACCTC
Source organism: Tenodera sinensis (assembly GCA_030765045.1). NCBI lineage: Eukaryota > Metazoa > Arthropoda > Insecta > Mantodea > Mantidae > Tenodera > Tenodera sinensis. The sequence continues at coordinate 360,941,885 of CM060964.1, read as the reverse complement.
ACATGAGTGAAGCGTTAAGTACAAAAAATGTATGTAGGCGTCACATCAGTGTGAAAAGTTGTAGTGAAAAAGCTCTAAGTTCATTAATAAGTTTGCAAAATGAGGTGTCTGCACTTAATGCAAGAAAAATGAAACAAGCCAAATTAACTAATTTCTTTAAAGCAGGACCAAGTTCAAAATAATGTTTTCTTTGTACATATCTTTGTTGTTTGTAAAATTTTACACACATAGGCCCACTGTATTGCTCTTTTTAAAAATAAAATATGATGCATTATCAAAATCTCATTTGTAAATAATCTTGAGTTACAAGTAATCTTCCCTCTTCCCCTTGATATACCCATAAATCAGGCTCAACATGCAGAAACCTCTTCATCAGCAAATAATAGCGTAAAACTTGGAGCACCAGGGTAGCTCAGTGGTTTCATCCATGGCTTGATTTGCAGCTCTGGGTGGTGACCTAACATGGCTCGGAGTCCACGGGAAAAGCTGTAGGTTCTCTCATTCCATCGCCATTCACCATTATCATCCCCTAATTAGAGATAACAGATTCTCTTCTCTGGGTGCCTCCAGTTATTAAATCAGGTGCATACATTGCTTAATGGAACAAGGTTTCCCCAGAGGTCATCAGCCATATGGGGAGCTTGTAAACCAATTAACCATATTCTAAAACCAATAGTCACAAGGAGACAAAAACTATGTTCTTCTTTATCTGATTACGCTCCCCTTATGTAGGACTTACAACTCCTAGGACTTGCAAGTCTGTGCCTAGGGTTACATGCCTGTTGGAGAGCGGATGAACCTATGGACCTGACAGAGTGAAGACCAGAAAGTGGGTGATCAGCCCAGCACCAGGTATGAGAGTGAGGCAGAGGATGATGTGATATGCAGGCGAAATGGGTGAATGTAAAGGTTATGATGGAGTGCTGGTGGAATGACTGGCAGGGAAAACTGGAGAACCCAGGGAAAACCCACCCAGACACTGTTTCGCCCATCACGAATACCACATGCAGGTCCCTGGGATCGAACCCGGGCTACCTAGGTGACCGGCAAATGGTCTAACTGCTCGGCCACAGCGCAACAAAAACTTATGCATCAAAAACATAGATCTCTTTAAAATTCACAATTTATTTCATTTGTTTTATAGCATGAACCATTCCAGAGCTATGCATAGTTACTATTTTGAACTTTCCATCATTCAGCTGTTTCTCATGGAAAGAGTTGAAGTTCAAGGCCAGCATATAGCAAACATCTGACTAAAATCAGCATAGTCAAACTATTTCTGCAAATTTTAAACTCAATTAGTAGATAGAAATGTAAGTTTTTGTAAAAGTAGTTTGTAGATGCTATGTACAAATAAAGCGATGGTGGATACAAAAAGTCATATGAATATAACACATCATAATTTTTTTCTTGCTTTTCTTTGAAGTGAATAGCTAGTTTTGAGTTGCTTATAAAACTGCAAGTGACACTTTTCCTAGAAGAACCCATGCTCAATGAGTCTGAAGGAATCTTGACATACATTTGCTAGAAGACCTTTTGGTCTGAAATTTCCAGCTTGCAAATAGAGGTCAAGCAGCTGTTTTAGGTCACAGCCATCTTAAATAATTTCTGCATTAAATAGGGTGGTAGGGAAAGCATGTATAATGCAGATCTAACCCTTGCTGAGCAGACATGTTTTACGACTGTGAGCAGAAGGTAATTTTATAAAAATATGTTATGGTTGTTGATTAATGCCTTGCATCTGACAATGAAGCCATTAGCATTTGGGTATTAAACTCTGTAAAATATGACTAAAAGTGCATAATCATGTTCAAATGTATTAAAAGACCTACAGTATGTTTACTACAAAACATGGCCAGCAGGTGCACGGCCTGTGCACACATGCCAATCGGCACATGTGCGTCAGTCTTACTTCTGTTAGGTAGGTGTTCTGTGCTGTTCTAGTCAGTTCACACATGAGTAACATCAGGAGTATTCAGAAGTGTTTAGTTTTGCTTGAAGTGTTTTTAAAATGGATCCATTGCAGTATAGAGTATAACAAAGAGCATTTATGTACCATACATACGTGCTTGCATCATCTTGTAGGGAAGTTGTAAGGCAATTTGAAACTAAATTTCCTGGCATGTGTGTTCTGAGTAGACATCGTTCGTTTGCTTGTAAATTAATTCAGAGAGCTGGGATCAATTCATGATAGGAAAAGGTAAAATCGAGTGTGCTTACGCAACAGAAATTAGACGAAAAAAACCAGAAGTTTAGAAAGGTCATCTTGAAAATCTCAAAATATCAGGAGAGAAATTAACACTATAATGAAAGCTGAACTAAAGCGTGTGAATGAAAATTTCCTTAGAAGGTGCCATAGATGTATTGTTGCAGATGGACAGCATTTCCAACATCTCCTGTGATAAGGCATGTTTAGCATTTATTCTGGTAATTGTTAATGTCAACTGAGATTTGTTTGATGTCCATGCACGTGTGACTGGGAGACGGGCGTGTGCCTGCTGGCCAAGTTTTGTAGTAAACGTACTGTAGTATAGCTTTGCTTTGGTGAACTGTACCATTGGTGTCTTCCAGGAGTGAAGTTTTGTTAATCTGTTTAAAAATGTCGCTCCAAAAATGGCACAAGTAACCCTTTTCCATGTTGTATTACATTACTCCATACAAACAAGGACTGTCCCAGAAGTAGCCAACCCGATGTATAGATAGCGGTTGTTTCAAACAAATGAAATGACAATGGTAGAAAGTACCAACCTTGTCTTAGTCCAGCTAATATTAAAGCTTAGCTAGGCTATTCTATGGGGTAAGTCTGCTCCTTTGTGTACAACAGTAAAACATTGGGCAGTAGAGTTAAGGTGAGACTGTATGAGCTGCCAAAATAAACATTGCAGTGGACAACTAAATGAGGTGACCATGTCATAAATTGTGAAGAAAATCCACAAAATGGTATTTGGATGACCACCAACTCAAAGTGCACAAACTAGCAGACATTGCAGGCATTTCCAAAAGTGCTGTACATCACATACTGAATGCAAATTTAGACATGAGAAAGCTGCATGCAAGATGGGTGCTGCTTCTGCTCACAAAGGAACAAAACTGGCATAGTGAGGATGTTTCAGTCGAGTGTTTGGTGATGTTTTGCCACAATAAAGCTGAGCTTTTACATCAATTCATAATCATGGATGAAACAGGTCCATCACTTCACATCTAAGATGAAGGAACAGTCGAAACACTGGGTTGAAAAGAAGGTGAAGAAAGTTCCATCTGCCGGGAAGGTCGTGGTGTCAGTTTTTCAGGATGCTCATGAGATAATTTTCATTATCTCCAAAAAGAAAAAGCAATCAATGGCGAGTATTATACGAACTTGTTGCAGCACTTGAGTGATAAAAGCGGCTGCATTTAGTGAAAAAGAAAGTTTTGCTTCATCAAGACAATGCAGCAGTTCACACACCCATTATCACCATGGTCAAAATCAATGAGTTAAGTTCAAATTGTTTCCTCTAGATTTAGCCCCCTCTGATTATTTTCTCTTTCCAAACTTAAAGAAATGGCTTGGTGGTAAAAGATTTGCCAACAATGTAGATGTGGAGTTTGCAGTTGATGGCTATTTTGCAGAGCTTGGTGGGTCTCATTATAAACAGGGTATTGAGTATCGCTGAGAAAAGTGTATCAAGCTGAAAGGAGACTATGCAGAGAAATGAAGATATTTATTCCCAAAAATGTTTGTGCTTTCTTGTTAGGTCGGGTTCTGTGACAGTCCTCATATATTCACAAGCAAACCAGTAACTAAATATGTTACACATGGTATATAATGTTTCCATTCATAATAATAATAATAATGGTAAAGATTATTATTATTACAATCTGGTAATAATTATTACTAGAATTATTACATTCTGATAGAAATGTGATGTTATAACTAGCTAGGGGAGGGTATCTAAAATATATATGATTTTTAAACTGATTCTTTTATCGGAATATTATTTACACAGGGAAGTAAATGGTAATATAATGCTCAAGGATGTGCGCTCTTTTCCTAAAAATATTCTTTTGTGGATATATTTTGTAACACACATCTGATGAAGGGGAGATTTGGAAATGCAGGTCTCCTCAGTAATTATTTTGCATAATTTCATCATCAAAAAATAGGCAGAAAAATTCTATGGGAAGAGTATTCTCATTAAAATGAAAGGAAGTATCGGTTCCTCCTGGGTATTGTGTACTGGTATAGTAGGTGTGGGGCCAGGATCAAAATTACTCACATCTGCAAAGATAGGTGCATTACTGTCTGCAATGACAGTAATCATTCTCCTTACACTTGTACAAGAATTCTCACATATTTCATTTCCATCATAACTGAGCACAAAATCTGATAACTCACTATCACTTTTGTTCAATAAAGCTTCAATTTCTTTGTCTGTCGACCTTTTCCTTCTTTATGTCGAAAAACTATATAAAATCTGACTTACTAGTGACAACCGCTGCACAGTGGCGGCTTGCAGTCAAAATTTTAGGGTAGGCAAAGTGTAACAGCAACAACAACAACAACAACAACAACAATAATAATAATAATAATAATAATAATAATAATAATAATAATAATAATAATAATAGTACTAATGATGGCAATGATAATAATATAGTAGAACCCCGTTTTTCCGAAATAAAGGGGGCGAAGTCATTGCGGATAACGCAAACAATATATTGTTTGGTTGTTTAATAAGTGCAGAGTGAATGAGTGTGACTTATGGACGAATTACCGCCAAAACTAAAATGAATGAAGAAATTGAAGAATTGTCATTGTGTTAAACAGCTAAAACACTCCTCTTCATTGTCAGTGCGCAGCGAAAGAGGACTTTGTAATAGTTCACTAATTAAGTCGGTCATACTGGTATTACAACACACTAGTATTACACAGAGTGATAATGAGACGATTTGCATCTCTGATATCTTCGTGCAGTATGCCTGTTCGGAAAAAGTCGCATAAATTCGGATTTGAGCTGGCAAGTGTTCTGATTGCTGGCAGATGCGTCTACGCATGCTTGGAGTCCGTATACAGACGGAATATTTCCTTATCCATGTTCAAGGGCCTCATACTGAGGAAAGGGGGCTGGGCCGGCAGAGGTTAAGCTAGCTGGCTCTCCACTACCCAGGTTCCATGTGTTATCATTTCTGCCGCGCGTTTCAAACAAGCAGCTCAGTTTTGATGAATTGGAATTGAGGTTCAAGGATTTGACCATGCGCTGGTCATTATAACCGAGAAAACTGTTCTTGAACTGCAATTTAGGGAAAATGACAGTTCAAATGATAAAATGCAGAATCATAGCTAAACATTGTTTGTTGATGTATTACGGTAGGGCAGGCAATGCCTACCCTGCCTACCCTGAGGAGCCGCTGTACTGTTTGTTTCACTGGTGAAAACTACAAGAGGAATTCCTTACTATGTAATTTCTGGGATTTACTAACACCAATGTAGAAAACATTTCCTGCCATTTGGTGGCAGCATATTTGAATTATTTGAGTGAGGAGATCTGATCACAATAGCTAACTGGAGACTCATATACAGGTTTCCCTGGTGAGGATCTGAATGGGTTCTCGCTCACAAAAGCTAATATGCCATTTCAGGGAATGGAAACAAAAAAATTTAAAATGAGTTAGTCTTCTTTTGCATTTCTGGCAGGTGGTAATGCTTCAAATTAATAATAAATTGTAATACATGAATTTTGACTTTGTCATTCTTGTTCTGGTTTCCATTTCTGGATATTGTGAATCAGCCTTAGCTTGCACCATACAATCAATAATTCTTATAAAACATGAGACATATAAAGGATAAAAGCACTTTTTATATGAATACTGTAATATACACTGTGTACCTAGGATTTAACATGAAAAATCAATTTTTCTCAGATATTTGTTTTTTCCCCTGTTGATTTTAAAAATGTTTTATAACAGTATTTTTAAGAACATTAAAAAGCAGCAAGTTTATTTGTTGTTTATTTTACAGAAAATAATATGGCAACTTTTATTAATGTTCATCATTAATTTTATTTCATTATCATGGGCCATGACTCCACTACAAATTTGCATTGAAACAAATAAAAAGAACATGAAAATCAGATTATGAGATAGAAAGTAATTAAAACTGTTAACATTGTACATTGTAATCAATTATAGCTGATGAAACGGATTAGGAAATAGTAATCTTTATTTACAACTACTCCAACCAACCTTAGATCCACACCTTGTATCCCTCTGCGATAACCTGATAGTCGTAACAGCTGCAACTAACACAAACACCACATGGACTCATGTCTCGTGTTTATGATATAACAGAACAATATTTTTTGGGAGTTTTAGGAATAGCGCCGCTATCATATTATATTCAAGTAGCCTTTACAAGGGTTATCATAATTCTTGAAAACAGACAGTCGCCAATATTTAAGGTACTGTATTTTGTGGTGTGCTTCGGTTTCGGTGCATTGCCGGTTAGTCAGGACCTAAGAGTGGAGGGATTACAGATGACATAGTTAACTTCGTACCTCCTAAAATTGATTTGATTGTAACTCTTCATAATTGATTATCAACCTTCCAACTGCAGTTCATTGAGATTGATAATATTAGATGCATCATGTATGGTGTGAGTGTTGTTTGGATATTAAGTGAAACTTGTAATTCAAATAAATTTAATGTCTTTTATTTACATGAAAGATAAATACAGTTAATATCCAATGCAAAGCTTTCTGGTAGATTTCGGTTTTTTGTTTTCTTTTCCTGTGCATAAATAAAGATGGACTTTCTGTCACGCAAACAGAGCACATACAGTTGTCCACTCCGTGGCATTGTAATGAACACTGTAAAATAACACACATTTGTTTTCACAGCCACTCAAATTTGCTGAACTTTACAATTACAAATCTTCAAACTAATTTCTTGGGTTTCACTAAAACACATTTTGCGGTTAAGTTTGAGCCTGCTCTAATTCCTCAAGTTTCGCTAAAATAAAATTAATATTTTTGTTTATTTCTAAGTCTGCAAAGTTAATTTACCTTAATAGAATGACTCATCAAAATGAATGTTCACAAAATGTAATTAAATTCGATTTATCGAGATCTAATTCTCAAAATTCACTACTTTTTTTAATGTGTAAATGATTTTAAATGTAATAGATGCAGCTATCAAATGATAGATCCACCACAAATGCCATATATTGAAAGTAATCTGAAGTGGTAATTCCCATACAAAATTACCAATTTCGATATTTTGGCTGTTCCTTTGGATTTTTCTAAATGTTCTTTTATTCTAAACCATCCCAGTATTTAAGCAAACAAAACCAAATGAATCTATTGAAATTGATTGAGCCATTTTCAAGACTAACGCATACATTGATTTTTATATGTATAGATACGACTTTACATAAGATCTTCCAATATTTGTCTTACACTGTTTTATCCTTTGGTCCACCATATATTTTAGGTCTGTGGTTGATTATGCATTGTGAGCCTTGTCCTAATTCGCATTACTTCTATTTATTTTGCTATACCATTTCTTGCTTGTTCTTGCCATAAATTCACCTAATGCTTTTACACTCCCTTCCTTTTTCGGCTTTATTATCTTGATTTTTAGAAACTGCATTAGTATTTTCTCCCTTTTTAGGTATAAACTGCTCCTTCCAGTGTCTTGTTTCCTCACATTTCATTGCATAATGCAAGTCATCTGGCTCTCCACTTAAAGGGCATCTATCGATATCCACTCCCTTCCTAACTCCTCTTAATCTATATACTCATACTTTTCTCTGGCCCAATCTTCTTTTAATTGCCTATATGTTACCAAACTTTAATTATTGCTTAGGCTTTGAAATAATTCTTGCTTCTCTACATCCTCCACTCCATTTCTTACCTTTTTCCAGAAACCTCTAACTTGCCCGTCCCTTTCTTCCCATACGTTACCCATTCCAATTCCCTGTAAAATTCACTTCAATTCCTGCACCCAGTCATCCCATTACAGGTTTTTTTACCTGCATTACTAAATCCCGCTTCAAAATATTTTGCTTGTCCATTAGTCTTATTCTATACCAATATATACCAACATCCTTTCCACTTATCATACCCTCACAATGACTCTTCCCACTTGCATAATTGCTGCAGCATTTGGTGATGACATAGGTAGACCCAACAACCATTCGCAAAATGACCTATTTTATATATCCCATACATTTTACCCCTCGAGTCATATTTCATAAAAAAGAGAGCAATAGCAGTAATAGTAACCGTATTTTAGAGAGCACCATATTTTTATGTTTTGGCGGTCACATCGCTCTCTCACAACCCCCAGAATGTCTGGGGGACCACACCTGTTGTTGGTTTACGGGTCTCACCGACCTGACCGGGAGAGTTATCAAAATAAATTCACCGACCATATCCTCTGATTACCAATCAGAAGACGTATTACATGCCATGACAGGTCAGCATGTTAGGGGTTAAGGTTTTATAGAAAAATTAGAGAAATGGAGAGGTTGGAAAAATAAAGACTCCCTAGCCCTCAGGAACCCTAATAGCATCAGGGTCGGAAGAGAACAAGAGATGACCAAGGTAAGGTCAGATAGGAAAGTTACAGTGAGGAGCAAAACACCAGCAAGTGGAAGTAATGTTCTGCTCAGCTTGGGTACCTTGTGGTTGCCATTCACATATCCCCTAGACGGAGACCACTGAGTACAGAACTGGAAAAAACCATGCAACAATCCTTAACCAACTTACAGAAGTGGACCAAAGAAAATTTAATGACTGTTAATACAACAAAATCAAACTACCAAATCTTTTCACTAAGAAAAAAACCACTAAAAATAAAACTAAATTTTGAGGGTCAACAATTACCAGAAACAAAGGAAGCAAAGTATTTAGGAGTTACATTTGATACCAAACTTACATGGACCAAACAAATAGAAAATGTAATACAAAGAGCAGAGAGGCGCCTTTCACTGTTAAAACGTCTAACAGGAATGAAGTGGGGATGCTCCAGAGCAACGCTTAACACAACATACAATGTATATATAAAACCATTATTTACTTACTGCAGCGAAGTTCTTGTAACAGCAAACACGAAAAAAATTCAAATCTTTCAAAACCAAAGTCTGAGATTAATTACAGGTGCTATCAAAATCACACCAATAGCAGCTATGGAAATACTAACCAACCAATACCCCATTGAATATGAAATAGAAAAAGCGGCTCTTATTCAACACGAAAAGTTGATCAGACTCCCATTCAATACATGGCACAAGAGAAATTTTACACATACACTAAAGACTCAGGAGAGCTTTCTTTCCAAAATTCAAGACATCAAGAAGGATGTACACCTTCCTAATTCAAAGGAAAACTTCATATCTAAAGTCAATCCAACACATACATTAGACATCACATATTATTTACACCTGACAGAAGAAGTTAAAAAAAGTGATACTCCAACTAGTGTTCTAAAATTATTGGCAGTAGAGACAATCCATACTAGATTTCCAGAACATGAGTGGCTCCATATTTATACTGATGGATCATTGATATCAAACCAAGATGGAGCAGGTGCTGGAGTCACATGTCACCTCTTTTCCTATTAAAATCTTTAAGTTATGGAACTACTAACTTTGATGGAGAAATTGAAGCAATTCGAATGGCCCTACAAAATCTTTTGTACAGGATTTCACATTTTCAGCAAGCAGTTATTCTCTCAGATTCCAGGGCAGCAATTATAGCAATTACTTCCAAGTTGTCACCAAAAAACCAAACTATTATAGAATGTTGGAAGATGCTTAGCCATCTAACAGCACTTCAAAAACACCTAGTCTTCCAATGGATACCGGCTCACTGTGGACGGAGTGGCAATGAGAAAGCTGATTTTCTTGCAAAAAAGGGTACCAGCGGTGTACAAAAATCTATAGTTAATTTACCATTTTATGCAGCTAAACGATTAGTCAACTCTGAATTCAAAAAAATTATTGCAAAATATTACTATGAAAAATCAAAGAATAAAAGATGGGAACTACCAAACATTCAAACAGTGATTCCTGAGTATCCTCGAAAAACATCAGTTGCAACCTTCAGGTTGATTACAGGACATGATTGTCTGGCAAAACATTTAAACAGAATTGGGATATATTCTTCACCATCCTGTCCTCTATGTGATCTGCAAGAGGAAATGGATCGAGACCACCTTCAAATATGCCCGGCCACTTCTAGTGCCCCATCCATCAGTGAAAAATATTGGAGAGCAAGAGGATTAATGACTTCATTGTCAGAAATCCAGCATTAGCTAACAACAACATATATCCCATACAATCCTTCTTCACTTCCCCAAATCTTTACTCCATAGGCCATCTTTGCTTCCACAACCATTTTATATACCCTTTCCAACCAATTGCATGGCATTTCTGGTATATTTTTGCAGACATGATCTTATAACTAAAGCCACAATTTTTAGTACCGCATCATGTGTAGGAGTGTCAGTTATGCTGTGAGTGTGCTCGCCCAGACCGAGAGGCAAGCCATCACTACTGAACGAAACAGCCCCATGCACACGGTAAGGTGACTAAGAATTGTGGCTCTACTTATAACATTCATTGCTAATTTTCCCTTAGCTAAAACACTAATCTTGGGATCATTTCATCTCCCATTACTACTCACACTCACTCTTAGGTAATCAAATTTCTTTACTATTTGCAATTCCTCCCCCTTCAATTTACTGCCTCATTTAAATACCATTATCAAAATGTTTTAAATTTATACTCAAACCCCATTTCTTGCAATATTTGTGTAGGATTTGTAAAACTCTTGATAAGCCTCCTATTAAAATAGAGCCTGCCACTGAAACATCTGCACGTAATCCTGGTATTTCTCTGTTATTCACTGTAGACAGATATGTTATCTTTATCCAACTCATCTAACATATCATCACTAAACAAACTGAATAGCATAGAGCTGAGTTTACATCCTTGTCTTAACGCGGTATTACTTGTGGCTTATGTTACTTAATCTCCGTTCAACCTGATACATAACTTACTATTCTTTAATATATAATATATAGTATATAACATTCATATTTGTACACAACAGCTTTGCAATGAAAAGCCATTCTATATTTGCTTAAAAACCTGTTTTCTCCGTAAACCATATATAGTGCTTGATGAATCTAATTTAAATGTATTCCAATGGAAAACACATTTCAAAACCAATACTATTGTATGAAATAAATGTTAAAAAACAGCCAACTTTTGTACAACTGTCCTATTCATACAGCAGTTAAGAATGCCCATTGCAATGTAAACAGCTCCAACAGGCATGTGTTTCAAAGCCCACTACACGTTGCTGTGGTTGCAGTTGTGTACGTATGTTCTGGCAGTAGTAAAATGGGAAAGAAAAAAGAGCTTAGTTCTGACCTTAAGCAGGTAATCATAAACTTGCCACTTAGAGAGAATTCACTGAGAAAAATAGGACAAAGAGTAATAAATCACATTCACCATTCAGTACATAGTGAAAAGATTTAAGGAGCAAGGTTCTACGAAGAATTTACGAAGAAAACCTAATCCATAATTCTGCCTCAGATCGGCATTGATTTGCTGTGCAGACATTCAAGGATCTGATGCTGATTGCGTTCTAATTATTCGATCTATTTTTTCAGTCATTCTTCTAGGTCAACTTTGTTGTGATTTGTTATGTACATGACCAAGGACCTGGTAAAGTTTGTTCCAGACAGATGAAAATTACGAGCAACCTCTGCTCGTGGTTCTCCTTCTTGTAAAGCACATATTGTATCATCCTGGAACTGTACACAATACTTTTTATGTTGAGGTGGTGGCATAAATTTAGTGAATGATTCACAATTTGTCTGAAAACATAGGTGAAGTAAAACATCAGAAAGAGAAATCTAAATAAGTTTTGTCAGCAGACTTTTGAGTCAGCTGTGCTACGTTATTGCCCTAGTTAGAAGACACTTACCTGGAGGTGTTGACTCTGCTGTGTTGTAGTACACACTGTCAGCCACCTGCACCCTTGTACAATACACATGGATTGTTTGTGTAAGTACTGCCAACGTTAGAGATCAATCAGGCTTTGTCAAAACACTTATGAGCACTGCTCTATATGTGTGTGTGTGTATTCAAAATTAGGCCGACAAACTTTTAAACCAGAGGAATGTTTGGTGTCTTTGTTATAGTACGGCAGAATAGGGCACACCGATGCACTCTTTGTGTTAATTGCAATGGGCGTGCACTCCAACATTTACTTTGAATAGTAAAGCTGTGATTAAGTGTAACTAATAATATGTTTGTGCTTTGTTTATGTGTTCTGTGTTGGTTTCTTGGATTAAGATTGTGTGCCTTATTAAGATAAATGCAATACTAATTTGCATTGTTGATTTTGCCATAAATGCTTAAACCGGGTGGGAGGCAGTAATCTATAACATTAACTCATCTAGCACTTAAACGAGGCACCACAGCAAACAACTTTCCTTAAGAAAAAGTGTTTAAAATAATATTATCTATCAGCTCCCAAACTTAAATGGGAATTTATTTTTCATAGGTGAATTTCACATGTGACTGCCAAGAGACCTTGACAATATTATTGGTAGGTATGTCTAGTATTGCGCAGCTCGCTGGGTCATTCCTACTAGAGCTCGGTGGTAGACAGTATGCTATGAGTAAGCAGAAGGTGAAAATGGGTCAATCCATGTCAAATCGCACACCCATAAAACACAACTTTTTCGTAGGAGGTTCAAAATTTTTTATGAATAATAGGCATCAAATAAGGAGACCTGTATTTTTTTATTTCCATATTTTTAAATTACTTGCTTAGTAATGGCTATTAGAAATTAAGCAATTTCTGCGCGCACCGTAATATAAAATCTTTTGTTACTCTAAAGCCATAAGAGTTGAGAGTTGGGGTTTGACACACTGGAAAGGTTAAATGCAACACTTTTAACAACTTTCGACCAATCATTATTACACACAAATTTTGGACTGTTTTTTATGCTATATTTTGTAAAACCAATAATAGACTTTAAATCGATGTGTTAAAAATCTAAAAAAAATACACACATATTTCCTGACATTTTATCTATAAAGTTGAAAACTATGGAGCTTGCATTAGTGCATTTGCTACAATTTTTTTCTGGAGGCCTGCAAGCGCTCACGGACGACATGAAGTGGAGACCAGTCTGTACAGAGGTATTTTTTAGAGGTGGCGTGTGTCGTAATGTTGCGCAGTAGCTCATGGTCGAGTCCACTTGTCTATTGCAAGATAAAAGGGGTGTCTGGTTAGTATCTCTTCGACTTGTAGCCCACTAGCCAGCAGGCTGCTGGTGGAAACTTACCCCCACCATCGCTTTGCGTGATGCTCGAATATGCGCAAGTGACAAGGTCACGCGCCACCTCTAAAAAATACCTCTGTATAACTGGATTCGCCATTCTTGGCCCCTTGAAAGCGAGTAACAAGCCAAGTGACTGCAGACAGCATGCGAATTGGTGCGTCAGCTATGCTACTCAGATAACTTCTTCTTACTAAGGCAGTACAGTCCATGCAGAAAAATGTCTCCACAATGTACCTTCTTTCTGATATTCCTGTGGCATCTGATACGTGCTTTTGAACTTTTGAATTTGTTTGAAAAAATCTTCTGATGTAAGCAGTTCTTTGCTTTTAGCTTCTTCCTTCATGTACGTCCATACATTTGAAATAATTTCTCTACTCGGACTGTGTAATGTTTTGCTCCCTAATTTAGAACGCACAGGTGGCATAATTGATTTACGCAATGGTCAATGTTTCACAAATTCACTATATTCACTCTTTATCGCAAAGATCTATGTCTTCAACTGCACGCTGCACTAAATAGCACCTGTGAATTAGCAAGGACTGTCTCAGATCATGCAGACATCACTACCTTCCCCCTCCCTCCCCATGTGCATGGTTTCATTTGCAGAATTATACAATATGAGCTGATGAAAGAGATAAAAGCTATGGATTCACCAACAGGACTTCCAGTCAAGATCAGGGGCCAAGAACGATGGGTCCAGCTGTGCTTTAAAATTACACTCGTTCATTCCTTTGTCAAAAACTGAAGCTTTAGTGAAACAATTTTCTTTCAAAGAAGGAGGTAAAGTTGTGTGTTGTATGGAAACATTAGTTTAAAATGCATATTTTAAAAACATTTTGAAGATGCTAAATACTGTACATATAATAGTGTCAGCTAGCAATGTTCTCCTTACTGTACTGTTGTAACATTCTTGGAACCTCAAGCAGTGAACAGTTGCCGTAATGGAAGGTGGCAATTGTGTGAGGTTAGGGTAGCTGTCAGCGCTGCCACGCGAGTCCGCTGCACTGATTTGCAAGTAAGATAATTGCAACTGAACAATTAGACACTCCATTCTGATTTTTTCTGAGAATATTGAATAAACTTCATTGTATTTTTAGTTTTTTTTTCCAGATTTTTAAATGGTCGAGTTTATGTTATTATCTCATTTTAATCGTATAAAATATATTAATAATAATTAATACAATTTTCTAATAAATACCTCACGAAAAACTGCGATTTTTCTTTAATTTGAGCCAAAGATCAAGTAATTTGCTTGATTACAATCAGAGGTATGATTGATCGAAGAGTGAGGAGCACGCAATTTTTGGCACATTCCAAAAATTAATATCTGCCAAAATAAATTTGTTTTTATAAAACAAAGAAACACGGGTCAAATATATTTTGTTCCAAAACACCAAAAAAAATTTCAAGAAAATCTGAGAGATCAAGGTCATTTTTTGCCATATTTTGTGCGATTTGGCGTGGAATGACTCATATGTCTGTAGCACAATGCATCATAATCAAGTTTCTTGCTAGAGAAGAATAAAACTCAGTGAAATTTTGAGAATACTTCAAGCACGCTTTGATGAGTCCATCATCTCAAAGACCTGAGTTTATGCATGGCATAAAACGTTTGTAGGAGTTTGAGGTACAGTCAAGCATACAGTGGAGCCCTTCAGCAAAGGCTGAGAACAAGCATCACTGGGAAAGTCATTCAGGATTTTCATGACCTTAGTGAAAGTTACTGTCGCATGATGGTAGATGAAACTGCTGTGCAATTGGCATAAGCCATAGATAGTGCCCACATAATCATTCATGACAAACTGGGCTTGCCCAAAGTCTTAGCAATATCTGGCTCATAATGAAAGAGAAGACAATGAGTTTCTAGACAGTACTCTCATCTGTGATGTGTCTTGAGTGCACCACTAGGTCAGTGTTTTCATGACGACAATGCAGTGGAGTTCATGCGCAGATGCCTTAACACCTGCCCTTCTTCCTTCTGGGAAAATGGAATCGTAAAGCTGCTTAAATGCTGGCAAATAAATTCCTATTTATATTTGACTTACCCTCAAAGTGAGGGAACTCTCTTAATAGACATGTATTTCTCCACAATCGACTTAATTTCCTTCCTTTTCTGGGTTTGCCTGTAATGCTGATATTTTATTTTCTTCCTCTGCCCAACATTGTAGTCTTCTTGCTAAGATCCATGCATAAATCCTTCCTAGAACTGATAAACTGGTGACCCTGTAGTTAACTGCATCCTAAGTCTTCCCTTCTCCTTTATAAATGGGTACAATTATTCTTATTCTCCAACTATTGTATGGTACCCTCCCTACTTCAAGTACAAAAAGAACAAAAAAAAAAATTTGATGTACTCTTTTCATATAACTTTTTTACTTTCTCTACTATGTATAGTAAGTAGGGAAATTATTGTATTCCACCCAAAAATTCTATGTTGAGATTTTACCGGAAATATATGTTTTGATGCCGCCTGAATCTGAAAAAAGCATTTTTAGAAACAGGTTTGTGTACGTGTGTTTGTGAACAGCATAACTCAAAAACAAAAAGTCAGTTAAAACCTAAAGTTGGCATTTAAGTTTAATATCTTTCAAGGATGCAACACAAAGATTTTGAAGAAAATTCCTCTACCCCAAAAACTCTTTATATGGACAAATTTTAAAGAGATAAAGAAACCAAGAGAGTATGGTGGCGACTAAATCAGTTGTTACAGCTGATTACTTTATGCCCAACAACTGTTCTGTCATGGATTTACTATTACAATTTTAGTTTTCAAACCACAGGTGACATAGCATTTACTAAAACCAGAAAACTGGCATGTGTTTGCTAGCAACTATTATTTTAGCATGTGCTCCATGGTTTTTGTTTTGCATCTTACACATACTTTCAGAGCTATTAACAGTTCAGACTCACACATTTTCTGAACAAACTATAAGAGGTTATGAATCTGTATGGGTAAACGAAGGCTTTCAAGGCTGAAATTGTAATTTGTAAAATATACTCCCAGGGTAAGAGATCATGGAGTGGGAGTGGGAGAGTCACTACCTGATACCAGTCTACTCACAAAGGACGGAGCAATCCCATTCTACATCCAATTCAAGCGGATCAACTTTCATTTTCTCACATCTCAAAACGTTCGTAGTAAGCTTCATATTCCTATATTAAATCCCTATGTGCAGTGTTTTGATTTCCAACCTTTATAAGGGACATCTATGCAGTGGTAATGAATTGGTCAAGTTATATTTTAAACATCAGATTTCCCCAAACCTCCAAAATGTGCATATCACTGCATTTTCGGGTAAATTCTTCATATGTACCAATCACTAACTGCAATTTGAAGAGTTTAATGTAATATACATACTTTGTCTTATTTTAACAATTTACAAATATACTTATTATTTATTTATTTTAGCAATTTACAGTGGTACAAAAAATGAGACATTCTCCATAACATTTTCTATGTAACTTTTGAGCCTGTTTGCTTGAGGTTTACAAGAGGTGAATGGATGGATTTGTTGGGTAATGTTCATGACATCCTCAGATAATGTTTTTTCAGTGGCAGGTTTATGTTATGAGATCCCTGACACACCTGCAGAGGTTATGTGGAATGTACACGACTCTTCACTTGGAAGATCTGGAGCAAACACAGCTTGTATATATCTCTCTGGGCCACTGCGAAACAGTTGTAAACGAGTTGTGACAATGTTCGCCCATGCAAGTCCCAGTGCTGCCACACGGTGCTGACCCTGGTCCTCGCCCACCACATCTGTCACCTACACAGAAAACATAACAGCTTGCACAGTTCACCAACATTTCTGACATGTTATTCAGACAAATTTTATAATGTTTTCTTACACTGCACTATATTATTTTCTCTATACGTAGGTAGGTAGAATCATAAATCTTATAGCCAATTTCTCGAACCAATGTTAAAAACACTATTAGCAGGTAATTGTTATAGCTTTGTGTGAAGTGGAAGATCCGTGGTTCAAATCCCGACTATGGCACTGAATTGTTCAGGCCTGATTCTACCTCTCAAAGTCCAGATTTCTTCAAAGATTGATTTTATTTAAGTTGTATTCTATAACAAATCAATTCCTAAAATAAGAACAAATTAGAAACTTGCAAGAAATTGCAAGATCTTGCAACATTACTAAGATAAGTGAAGCTTTTAGTTTCTAATTTGTTCTTATTTTAGATTCTGTTGCTTCACTGTTAATAGCTTCAATTTTTCCTTAATTCAATTAATTCCTCTTTATTTTCTCTACTATGTACAGTAGGGAAAAAGTGTGAATGCAGAAAAAATGTCAAATGAAATAGCTAAGGAATCAAGGAGGGTGAAGGGGAAAGGGAGAACTAAGCAGGAGAGAGAGAGAGAGAGGGCGAGCGAGAGCGAGAAAGAAAGGGATATTTCGCCGGTAGTAATAAGGTTAAAAATTGTTGGGTAATCCATGAATGAGATAGTAGAAGCTGAAAGTGAGGTTATAGTGAAGTAGTGTAATTGGGATAATGAAGATTAGTGAAGTGTACAATGTAACTGATTAATAAAGGTTATAAGAGTGAAGCTGATAAGTAAAGTTGAGAAAGAGGGAAAGTGAATTGGGTTGGGAGATGAAATAAAACAGAAATCAAAATTAAAGGGTGGGAGCAGAGTGAGATTAATGAAATGGTTAACATGTATAATGTGTATGTAAAAGGAAATTATAAAGGGCTATCCTAATCAGCAAAGGGGCCAGGGCCCAGCTTAGGTGTAGCCCAAGATGTGTAAGATTTAGTACTCAATAAATCATTCATTCATGTACAGTAAGTAGAGGATGTATTGTACCTAAAAATTCGATGTCGAGATTTCACCAGAAATATGTTTCGAGGCCCAGTGAATCCAAAAAAAGAAGCATTTTTAGAAAAAGGTGTGTGTGTGTGTGAAAAGCGTAACTCAAAAGCAAAATGCTGGTTAAAAACCAAAGTAGGTATTTAAGTTGAATATCTTTCAAGGATGCGACACGGAAAATTCATCCACCCTAAACTACCCTTTACATAGAAAATTTTTCAAAAAGTTTGATTTTGATTAAAATGCCATATATTTAAGATATTTTTATGGCAAATGAAATGTATATTTTGAATTTTCTGGCTATAGCCCATGTAGTCCTGTTTACTCTTGATGACTTTTGCATAACTGGTACACCGTAAGAGATAGACCAAATCTTACTGTACAAAATATGCAGATCTTGTTAAAACACACAATATATGTCCAAATACATTTTTTTGTAGAGTGAACCATTTCGGAGATATTCCTTGTTGTTTGTGTGAGCTTTACAGTAATTATACTTCTCTCAAATGGAAGGCTGTAATTCACTTTTTTACAGCTTAGCTGTGCAAAGAGAACAGAATTTCAAAGCCTTCATATAGTGACAAGCTTATAGTAACTATCACTCAAAGCCTACTGTAGGCCATGACGAGGCATTTGATTTTCATGACACTGCTACAAGGAATTGGTAATTATACTTATTGCTTGGGAACATACAGGGTGGAAGTGAAATAATCTGCCAAACTTTAATAGCGAATTTCTCATAAAAGAAAGTCTAATACTAATGCTGAAAAATTTATAGTTTTCTAGAAAAAAATATTTTTATCAAAAAAATTTATCATCACCTGGCTGAATTATTATTGATTGAAGGTGCTTGATTTATAGCTATATTCATAGAAAATTGAATAAATGACAACTTTTTCCTTTGGCGTATTTCAATTGATTCAATGGTTTTTGTGTAAATTAAATTTAAAAAACCCACAATTTGTTGCCTTCTTAATTCTGGTAGAAGTGGTAACATCGCATCAACTGTGTTTACTTTCTTTACATATCGGTGTAGATCGCGCATAATGTCCCATGCAATTGTTTTTTAGCTGAAGCCAGACTACAGGTATTGAATACTTGCTCTAAACTCTTATTTCAAATTAATCCCAGTTATTGCATACTTGTTACTGGTAATAAAAGTTAGGTATTAAAAGTATGGCCATATTTTGTTTCTAAAGCTACAGTGTAAATAATGGTTAGTCCACAACTGTGGCGCGAACACCAGTGTCAGATTTATTTACCTACATTTCTTGAAATATTTTGATATCTTTCGCACATACTCAAGCGCACAAATCTTGTAAGAAATTTGGTGTTGCCAATTTCACTAACTCGAGTTCTTTGGTACTTATAAGATTCTTGTTAAAACTTATTGTACTAATTGTTGGAAGTGAAAGTGCTTCTAAAACTTGTGCATCATGTATTACAAACTCCTTTTTTTAGATGTAGGCACGTGCTTGCATAAAGCACATTGGTCTCATTTTAAATTGGGTATATCAAAAATTGAAGAGAATTGCACACTTACAGGGCCAAACATGTGAACAATTGCACATGCATTTTGTTTAAACATGTTACAGTGAAGCATAAATTTACATTATAATAATGCTTTCCTAAAAGTTTAGCAATTACTAGTATCACATTCTTAAATTCAATATGGCATAACAGTATTACTAACGCAAGAGGTGTTTCACGCAAGAGTGACATGACCTTTGTAATGTTCAATGCATTTTGGGAACAGAAATATCCAATGTAGGTATAACCTAACCTCTAGCCATTAGCTGCCAACTTTGGCACGAATGCTTCATACATACGTCTTATAGACGATATTGAAACTGTATCTGTTCACATGTGTAAGTGTTAGAAACAAACTACTTTACTATTTATTGTGAACATGAATATCGTGTTAGGTCCATACCATTCGGTAAATAAAGTGAATAAGGCAACTTGCTTTTCCTCGCATGCATGCGCAGTAAGTAGACAAGGGCTTAGCGTGTATTCATTTCATTTCAAGTGAATTTATGCATTTCTGACTGATTAGAGCACATTTAAAGTTTCTTTTTTAATGTTTCTATCATATTTGTGATTCCCTAATAGATGTAATACTACAATTACTGTCAGAATTTAGCAAACAATTGTGGGCGGCGTTTAAAAGAAGAATCGAATTCGAAGTGAGGTCGTTATCTCATCATGGCATAAGCCCCTCAAATACGCCGAACAGGCCAGATATACAAACCTTGAAACGTACCAAATAAAATATTTGTAATTATGTGGAAATGTAAGATTTGAGGTAATGTATACTAAACAACATGGACACAGTTATGGAAGCAGATGAAGTAGTTAATTACCCATCTGAGTTTTTGAATGCCAGGAATGCCACCACACACATTAAAATTGAAAATAGGTGTGCCATTATCATGCTGCGTAATGTTAATCAGCCAAAACTGTGTAACAGCACGAGGCTTGCAGTTAAGAACAACGTAGTGGAAGGAATGATATTAACTGGGCCTTTCAAAGGTGAAGATGTCCTCATTCCTCGAATTCCCATGATCCCAACTGATACACCATTGAAATTTAAAAGATTACAATTCCCAATTCGATTGACATTTGCAATCACAATCAATAAAGCTCAAGGTCAATCCTTAGAACTGTGTGGTTTAGATTTAAGTGTGGATTGTTTCTCACGTGGGCAATTGTATGTTGCATATTCCCATGTCGGCAAACCAGATATGCAAACAATGAAAAAACAAAAAAATATTATATAGCCACAAGTATAGCAAAATTAAACTTTTTTGAAACATATACTTTGTTTTGTTCCTAATATCCATGCAACCATAATGTGCCACAGGAAAGCGTGGCAGGGTACAGCTAGTTTAATATAAAAATGAAATTTTGACAGTTCAGCGAGCAATAACACCATCATTTGTTTCTCAAGTCCAAACACCTGACATGACCAAAATGTTACATGCACCTGTGAACTGTTTTTTTATTGTAAACTGAATGCATTAAAACCGAGAAGAATGCACTTTACTGACACCAGCCTTCATGCACAATCAACACTACCTACTTAAGCAACAACAACTTTAGTGTGTTCACTATGCCATACTGAAAGAAAATGAAATAAAATAAAAATATACAGATGAAATATATTTGTAATATCCTAAAATGATTTCAATCCCTTCCTTCTCCGTTATTTATTTGCTATGAATACTCCTGAGCAGTATGCATGATGACAGTGCCGATCACAAGCCACCTCTGCTGTCCCTGTTTTCACTTTAAGTTGCGGGTAGTATCTGTATTGCGTCACATATTTGTGACATTTTGCAACCTCTGCCTTCAGGGATCTTCTTCCGCCTCTACTTTATTCTAATGAATATAACACAAAGTTGTTTGCACTTAATTCGATGTCCCTTTAGGTGTTACAAACTGAACACATTACCCCAATAAACATAATATGACTTCAATTCTTTCTGTAAACAATTCCAGAGATAAAAATGTTCCCTCCTTGGATCTGTGCTTGGGGATCACAACAAGCACAACTAAAGAAATTAAAGTCCTACAATGGAACTTAGGAGGGATGTTCCAAGCAAAGAAAATGGAAATGGATTTAAAGACGTAATTAAATGGTTATCTGATCCAAAATGCTATTTGGGAAAGACAGGACTAAGGTTCACATGCTCAAATTTTGAATTTTATTATGTACGAGGGGGGTGTCAAAAAATAACCGGAATAGTTTTTTTACTGGAAAATGCTGCTCACCTTTATTCAAACTCTATTACACACCTTCAAAGTATTCTTCCTCGGACACAATACGATTCCAGCGCTCAGTCCAATCTTCAAAACACTCCCTGAAGCCCCTTTTTGATAGTCTGTTGAGTACACCTGAAATTTTATTGTTTAGCTCTCGATCACTCTGAAAATCATGATGCCGAAGCTCTTTTTTAACTGCAGGAAATAGGTGGAAGTCACAGGGCCCAGGTCCGGTGAATAAGGTGCATGTGGCATCACCTCAATGCCTAATTCAGTGATTGTTTCCTGAGTCTTGATGACGCTGGTGCTGTTTTTTAATTAAATCGTTGCATGAGCTGAGCTTTGGGACTCTTTTACTATCTTGGGTCGTGGTACAGGGTGAAATAATGCAGACAGAGATATAACTTTACTATAACACTTTTATTTACACCTTTCTCATTAAATATTACACACGTAACACTTTAATTAACTTTCTTCTCGTTATTAGTTATTTTAAATCACTTTTAGCGTCCACATCTACATGTGTCACAAAACATGTCTTATCTCTCCGGATGCTACGATGCTAAGAAAAAATCTAGCGTCTTCTTACATAACACGTTTGTATTCATACGCGTATACGTCCATTTCCTGCGGAACACTCTATGAAATCATTCTACACGCTAAATAGTTCCTGTAATGTTAGGGAAGCGATCTCTATCTATCCTCCCTACACTTTTAATATTAAATATAAAATGATTCTTATAATTATACTTATTAAATTTGAACAGGTTACTTAACATTTATGACATTATTAAACAAATATTACTTGTAACAATGAGACAATGGTAATACACTTTCAGTACTCAACAAATCCTTACTAACATGAAAAATAAACCATATTTACAATAAATATTTACATAAATGCTTTCTTTTCGGGCTCTGACCACATATTCTGTCTCAGCGCGATGAGTGGGGGCATTATCCTGATGAAGGATCCATATCCTACGGATTGTTTTGTCGTTTGTCGGTCGTTTTGTTGCAATTTTTCTCCTTAATGACCCCTTCAGTACCTTACAATAGTAATTCGCAGTAACAGTACGTTGCTTATCCACCAAGTGATGTCTTCCTTATCGAAAGACAAGATGCATCACTTTTCCTGCACTAGGTTGAACTTTTCCCTTTTTGGGTCTAGGACTTGAAGGTTGTTTCCATTGGGCACTTTCCTGCTTTGTCTCTGGGTCAAAATGATGAAACCAGGATTCATCACACGTGATAACTTTGTCTAAAAAATCTGGTTCTCGCCGAAGCCTTCCCTTCCATTGTTGACACGCCATCACACAGTGAGCCTTCTGTTCGTCACTGATCACATGAGGCACCCACTTCACTGCAACTTTTCTATAACCCAGAACATCTCGTACAATATCTTCACATGATCCGTAGGATATATTCATAATCTCGGCAAACTTTGTCAACGATAAACGACAGTCTTCCTGCAACATGACGTCAATTGTGCTGACGTTGATGTCTGTGTTGGAAGTTGGTCTTCCGGGATGTGGAGCATCCTCAAGGTCATTTTTACCCTCCCAAAATTGTTTATACCATTCAAACACTTGAGTTTTCCCCATTGCTTGCTTTTTGTAGGCTTGCTGCTACATTTCCAATGTTTGTGATGCAATTTTGTCAAGAAGAATGCAAAATCTAATTGATGCACGCTGCTACAACTTGAGATCCATGTTGGGTACAGTAAACATGACCTCACACTTCTCCTGCTACCCCCCAACTGAGCACCCCCAGGCCAATGGCGTGTACAGCATTTCATCACTCAAGGTCAGACCTCTCCGGTACTACCAACACTCATCTCATGTGCGGGTGCTTTAAAAAGCAAAAAAATAATTCTGGTTATTTTTGACACCCCCTTGTAAAAACTAAAATGTTAAGTTTACCTGGTTAACACAAAGCACAACAAGGTGATGCCTTGCTGACATTCTGTGAAGCTGACCACCAACAGCTCGAAGATCCTTGGCTCGGTTTATTGCATCACCTGGCTCATAATCTGCTCGGAAAACTCCTGCAACTGAGTCCAGTACAATGAGCCCAATTTTTTGATGAGAGAGTAGAAGTGGTAACCTTTCATTTAAACACCTCTGCAGACCCTCCTGTTAACACATGTTGAAGACAGAGTGTAGGATAAAATAAGCATATCATTCACATGTCCTACCTACTAAGCAGTTGCTTTGTGCCTGGCCATGATTGCATGTGTTTGATTACCTTCCACTCCAGTGACCTTGGTGTATTCCACTAGTGATGAATGACCCATTCAAGGCCATTATGCATGTCAACTGTGAGTGACTTCTGTTTATTTTGTAAATACTTGAGTTTGTTCATTGTACCTACCAAAATTGAAAGTTTATTCAAACATTTGTGTTGTACTTTAGATATTCTTATTATTGCTGCTGTTCTTATCTTGCTATTAGTCTGCTGATATGCCTACCAAAAATTTCACGCTTGAACAATGAATTGTTTGTATTATTACATAATGTAAAAAATAAATTGTATAGACAATTTCAGGAGAAATTTTTGTAATGTTGCCAAATATAGGCTTCTTGATGTGCATGTTGCTAAACCATGCCAACTTGAAATGAAGAAATATGCTACTAGACAAAGAGGTTGGCCATTACAAATCAACGGGAACACAGGTAATAGAGCGGAAGCGTGATCTGAAACTGAAACAATCGAACAGTAGCGCAAACTAAATAGTGGAATAATGTAAATAAAGGAGACGTAACATTAGCAAAAAGGGTTATGAAGGGAAGATTTCCTTTTTCCTCATTCCCTTAAGCTGTTGTCATTAATGGAAATGTGCATTTGAAATAATGCGACAATAATTTCCACTAAAATGTGATGTTTAATGCATTCTGTTTGTCAAGCAGCTGTCACAGGTAACTCTTATAAAACCGAATGTTAGAACTGGACCTGAAAAATGTAATACCACAGCTGGGATTTGAACTACAGACCCTCCACTTACTAGGCAGGTGCTCTAAACATTAAGCTGCTGTGACAATCTACCAGAATGACTGAATTCTCCAACCAATTCATATTTCTCCTGGTAAACCACAAATTTTTTATTGTTTCACAAAGCACATGAAATATATTCCAATTTAAGGTTAACTACGGAGTGCAAAGATGTATGAGCTTTTGATTTCATAGTTATTTCAGGGGTTTATGTCTCAAAACTGCAACTTTGTATTTCTTTTATCAACATGTATTTACGAAATATACTGCCGTTTAAGGTTATCTTCCTATTGCACAACTGCATGAGCTTACGATTTCATAGTTATTTCAGATTATGTGAGTCATAAATTAATTTGTTTCATTGTAATATGAAGGGATCCTCATATATTCTGTAACTGTGGTGCTCAGTGTTATATTTGGGAGTTATTTTGGGTTGAGTTGAGGAATGTATGCGTACGTAAAATGACACTAACAAATTAAAACTGTTACGTGGTGTGTATCTTACAGTTAACACACTAACAATAAATAGTTTCCTACCTTCTTTATATGTACATCACCTATACTCTGTACATCAAGAGATTAGAGGAGATGTAAACAAAGCACCGATTTGTATCACTCCGCGGCCACGTGCATTCACAATGACCCAACAGTTACCTACCGCTATACGTAGTTATAATATGCATTTTACACTACTGAAAGGATATATTTACTTGATCCAAATAACGTGTAGCACATGGAAATTAACTGCTACTTACATCATCTCTGAGCACAATTTTTCATTTCCTGCTCACAAACTCGAAACCAATCTCCAGAAGCAGCTTGTGGAGGGAAGTTCGTTTTAAATTAGGAAGATCGAGATCAGAGTTAACTGCCAACAGCACTTTGTTTAAGGTGGGGGTTCATTCTTTGTTAACAAAGAACTGGTGAACTTTTCAAAGGATTGCAGATCTCACAAATTTGTTGCAAACTACATCCAACATTTGCCTGGCACATGGTCGCTTGTTATCGGGACTTCAGCAACTGAAGCTTTTCCTTGCGTGTGCTGTAAATACTTGCAACTGACACACCGGTAAACTCGGATGTTAATTTCATCATGTCTTCGATAGCAAGTTCGGGATATTTCTTGCAGAACTTGTTAAACACGTTCAATATTATTGTCTTTACACCACTTCGCAATGGTTTGCCGCACTTATGTTTCACTACACTCACTTGTTCCGACCTGTTACTTTCATACTGGATAAGGTGCGTGCAGAATGAATTAGGCTGGTTACAGATTCACTTAACTGCATATTCTTGCACTTTGACTATGCTTAGTACACTTAGTTCGTGCTTTAGCAAACATTAAGTTTTCAGACCTTAGTAACAGTATTTCTTCAAGGGACTATTTAGATGGCGAAAGCGTCAAGAGAGCACGCTGTGGTCAAAATGCAAGTGGGTTTGTTTACGTCTCCTCTAATCTGTAGATGTACAGAGTATATGTATACGCATGGCTATCTAGTAGCCATGTGTACATGCATTGCCAACATTGTGCAACTATGTGCTACTAACGTTGGCTACTTTCATTTCTCAAGTGTTGGTGTCCTGCATTACGCGGTCCCTAAGCCTGTATATGGCAACATTACCATAATTTCCTGGTTTTTCAGTACCAAATACAGATGAGACAGGATATTGTAAGACCCCAAAAGAAAATCATTTATATGAATATTTGTTAAGAGTGTAATTTGCTTTTGGTGTTGGTACGAGTTGGTTGAATGACAAAAACGTGTTACTATTGTTCATTGTTACAAACAATTAAGTTTGTTTAAAGTCGTCATAAATATTTCCATATTTAATTTTAATATATATGTATAAATAAAAGAATTATATGTGTTCAATATTAAAAGCGAAGGGAGAATAGCTAAAGATCGCTTCCCTAACAATACGGGAACTATTTGATGAACGCATAAGCGGATGTACACAAAAAGAAGGTAGCATCATGTGAAGAAGCACCTAGTTAATAGCGTCCGTGTCTTTGGTATAGATGGACGCATTTTTATGTGTGCGAGTCATAAAATAGTGAAAGTAAAATTACTAAGTGTTTAAAGACCATTAATTTGAGTAGAATAAGTGAAACATTAGCTAACTTTAACAAGTTAGTTAATACAAAGTGTGCAATTAAATGAAAGGACGTAAAATAGACGAAGTGTAAAGTGATAGAAAACACATTCAGCGAAATATCGCTAAATTTTCAGACATTAAATCTTGGCGATGCTAGGGAAGTTGATCCACTGAAATAAAAGACTTTCTACTGTGATACAATTTAAATACTGTGAACAAGAAGGTGCGAATAAAATATTTCACTAAAGTTAACCCCGAGTGTATGTTCATTCCATCCAGTACCACGACCTGAGATAACGAAAGAGTCATAAGCTCATCGCCATCACCGACGATAAATTATAAAAACAGCACCACAGATATCAAATGTATGGCTAAAGTTCAAAACAATGGAATCGCTAAATGCTATACCTAAGAAGCAAACATTAGATATTGAAAAAATCTAATGTGTTACACTCACATGACTTTTTCCACTCTTGAATTAACTATTCCTACAAACACTTATTCCACTATCTTTTTCATGTCAGTCGAGATGCACATTTGCAAAAATTATTGCTATATAAATATTATATTTTATTGAAATACATCAACAACTTGACAAATTGACAAAGTAAACAAAAAGAAATAACAATATTATTAAGTCATTAGACCAACGCTGGAGTTTAAACCAACAGGTTCATAATATGGTGATAGAATTAATAACGATATAGTTTTATGGAATTCAATTTTTTTAATACAGATTCTAAAACAAAAAAAAATCCTGTTGTACTTTTAAGGTCCAAATAAGTGTGATCCAAGGATGTTTACAGAGCCACGTATAGTGGCGTTGAACGATTTTCCTTATGTTGGTGGTTGGAAGTTTAAAAGGGCTGGAATTGTGCCTCTGGCACCTACCATGAGACCAATAATCTCTATGTCATCCAGATGGTATTTACTTTTATAAAAGGGTATGGTAAGTGCGTAGATAGTTTGTTTTTCCAGATGGACTTCCATAGCTTGACTTAGACGGTACTCAAACCTTATAGTTGGATCAATAATAAATCCCCTTTTACTGTCTTCTCGGTATGCTATGTCGATTCGACGTGTGCTGCCTGTTGTGGATAAGCCGTGAATCTCTTTGTATACCTTAAAGTTCTTTTTGTGGAATTCTTCGGCGATGAGTGACCTGATCTGGTGGTGACGTGAGTTTCTGAGTACTTCACCATGGGTACAGGAACCCAGGACGTGGGCCAGTGTTTCTTTCTGTCTGCCACATCTACGACAGAGGTTTCCGTCCTGAGATCTGCCCGGAACAGTACGTACAGCAGACACATTTGCAGTTATTTTTAATGCTTCTCACCACTCACTTGAAGAGAGTTCATGGTGATGTCGAATCCAGTTGCTTGCTGGGGCGTATTCCTTAAAGAGCTTTACACCTATCCCTTTTTGTGGTAAAGAGCACCAGTTTATGAACTCTCGTTTCTGTAGGGAAATATGAGGGAAAGTCCAATACTTGCATAGCTGTCCTATTTTAGGGCTGTTATAAAAACATGCCTGCTAATAGATCTGTAGAATAAGTGAACTTTAAATATGAATGATAAAGGATAAAAGATTTTATAATGCACAAATATTTGATAGATAAAGTGTAATAATGTACAAAATTATTATAAAATTTGGAAATAAGATAGTTAACCATTTTAGGCTTATTTAATTAATTTAGTGTAGTATCCAGATGATTGTGTAAACTGTACAAAGAATCGCGAATAACTTGTAAACCAATATCTTCTAAAACATGTGATTGCAATTTAAAATGCCAGAACAAATTAACAGTAAACTTAGTAATTACTCCACGAGCACCAAAAAGTAGACCAATTGTTTCCCAATTTGAAATCTCGTATTTGTCTCTTAAATAAGGGATGCAAGGCCCAAAATATAGTTTTTTTTCCCTTATCAATCCCTTTAATTTGGTCTACATTTTTTTCAAATCAGATTGTAGGGTCAAGAATTAATCCCATATTTTGTTGCCTGTCATAGACAATTATGTCTATTCTTTCATAAACATAAGGTTAGAAAATGTGTTGTCAACATACACATTGCCATTTCAAAACCATTACAATGTATACATTTCAATAAATTATAAGTAATTATTCCTGGATATAAAAATCTTCTTACTAATATTTCCACCAACTACGAGGACCGTTGAGAAAGTAACCTCCGATCGGTCACAGTGCGGGTAGTGGGGGGAGTAGCGACGCCACCTGTGCATTCACGCACTCAGCAGGTCAGTCGGCATCAAGCCGTGGTCGAGTGAACGTCATACATGCGCTAGTTTAGTGTTTGTGGCCATTTGAAATGTGTGCTGCAATAGAAAACCCTGCCAAATGTGAAGTGCGTGCTGTTATAAGGTATTTTACAGCCAAAGGATATTCTGCAGCAGCTATTCATTGTGAGCTTTGTGCCGTGTACGGACCAAAGTTATGAGTGAAGGAGTGGTCCGTGAATGGGTACGTTTATTTAAAAGTGGACGAGAAAACGTTCATGATGAAGAGAGGAGTGGTAGACCATCATTGGTGACGGACGAACTCGTTCAGACAGTTGATGCAAAAGTTCGTGAAAATCGACGTTTCACAATATCGGAGTTGTCTACTGATTTTCCACAGATTTCTAAGACTCTCTTGTACGAGATAGTGACAGCAAGATTGGGTTACCGCAAGTTCTGTGCACGATGGGTGCCCAAAATTCTTACCGACCACCACAAAACTCAAAGAATGGCCTCTGCATTAAACTTTCTGTCACGTTATGAGGACGAAGGTGAAACATTGTTAAACAGAATCGTGACCGGGGACGAAACCTGGATTAAGTACGTGAACCCTGAGACAAAAGAACAATCAAAGATGTGGGCACATTCAAATTTGCCTACCAAACCAATAAAAGCCCGGCAAGATTTTTCTGCCGGAAAATTGATGGCAATGGTGTTTTGGGATGCAAAAGGAGTGTTGTTGGTTGAATTCATGGAACGTGGGACGACTATTAATCAAGACGTGTACTGTGAAACACTAAAAAAATTACGACGGGCTATACAGAACAAACGCCGTGGTATGCTGACTTCCGGTATCGTTTTTTTGCATGATAATGCCCGTCCTCACTCTGCTCGCAGAACAACAGCCCTTCTTGAGTCCTTCAAGTGGGACGTTGTCAACCATCCACCTTAGAGCCCAGATCTGGCGCCAAGCGATTATCACCTCTTCATGCATATGAAGAAATGGCTCGGGTCCCAGCGGTCTGATGACGACGAAGAGCTCAAAGATGCGGTCACAGGCTGGCTCCAGGCACAAGCGGGTGATTTTTCTGCAGAAGGAATTTCAAAGCTTGTGAACAGATACGATAAGTGCCTCAATCGTTATGGAGACTATGTAGAAAAATAGTGCAAAGATGTAGTTGTAAGATGTATATATTAAAATATTTTTATTTAACTTGGTGAATTTTTTGCAATCAACTGGAGGTTACTTTCTGAATGGCCCTCGTAGTATGTATCTTCTAAACTTAAGCGAATGTATAAATATCACCAAGTAATACAATTCACTATAGAAATATGCATATCAAATGCCTTGTCATGGCCTACAGTAGGCTTTGAGCATAGTCGCTATATGAAAGCTATGAAATTCTATTCTTTGCACAGCTAAGATATAAAAAGTGAATTATGACCTTCCATTTGAGAAAAGCATAAGTATTGCAAAACCCACACAAATAACAAGAAATATCTGTGAAGTGTTTCACACCACAAATTTATTTGGACATAAATTTTGTGTTTTAACAAGATCTACATTTTCTGTATAGTAAGATTTGGTCTATCTCTTATGATTTACCCATTATGCAAAAGTCATCAAGAGTAAACAGGACTACATGGCCTACAGCCAGAAAATTCAAAATATACATTTCATTTGCCATAAAAATATCTTAAATATATGGCACTTTAATCAAAATCGTCCAAAAATTTTCCATGTAAAGGGTAGTTTAGGCTGGAGGAGTTTTCTTCAAAATCTTTGTGTCACATCCTTGGAAGACATTAATCTACAGCTAAGCAAAGGCTTCTGTTAAATTCTCAAAAATATTAAATAAAACACAGTAAAGCAAGTATAATCTGCAAACAAATTATTGAGGATTATTATTTATTTATGCCAACAAACTTACTGTTGGTGTTTTTAAACACACAAGCCGTGTGTGGGCAAAGTTTAAGAGGTAGAACTGGAACTTAAAAATTCAATGCCACAACTGGGATTTGAACCACAGACCTTCCGCTTGCCGGGCGGACGCTCTACCAATGAGCTATTGTGACAAACTGCCAGAATGACATTAAATTCTCAAGCCAGTTCGTATTTCTCCTGGTAAACCACAAAGGCAGTCTCACATCAGAAACAATTACCCCAATGGTGACTTACTATTGCAAGCACTTTATATCCCAGGATTAAATAACCTTCACATGGTAATTATTATTTATTTATGCCAACAAACTTACTGTTGGTGTTTTTAAACACACAAGCCGTGTGTGGGCAAAGTTTAAGAGGTAGAACTGGAACTTAAAAATTCAATGCCACAACTGGGATTTGAACCACAGACCTTCCGCTTGCCGGGCGGACGCTCTACCACTGAGCTATTGTGACAAACTGCCAGAATGACATTAAATTCTCAAGCCAGTTCGTATTTCTCCTGGTAAACCACAAAGGCAGTCTCACATCAGAAACAATTACCCCAATGGTGACTTACTATTGCAAGCACTTTATATCCCAGGATTAAATAACCTTCACATGGTAATTATTATTTATTTATGCCAACAAACTTACTGTTGGTGTTTTTAAACACACAAGCCGTGTGTGGGCAAAGTTTAAGAGGTAGAACTGGAACTTAAAAATTCAATGCCACAACTGGGATTTGAACCACCGACCTTCCGCTTGCCGGGCGGACGCTCTACCACTGAGCTATTGTGACAAACTGCCAGAATGACATTAAATTCTCAAGCCAGTTCGTATTTCTCCTGGTAAACCACAAAGGCAGTCTCACATCAGAAACAATTACCCCAATGGTGACTTGCAATAGTAAGTCACCATTGGGGTAATTGTTTCTGATGTGAGACTGCCTTTGTGGTTTACCAGGAGAAATACGAACTGGCTTGAGAATTTAATGTCATTCTGGCAGTTTGTCACAATAGCTCAGTGGTAGAACGTCCGCCCGGCAAGCGGAAGGTCTGTGGTTCAAATCCCAGTTGTGGCATTGAATTTTTAAGTTCCAGTTCTACCTCTTAAACTTTGCCCACACACGGCTTGTGTGTTTAAAAACACCAACAGTAAGTTTGTTGGCATAAATAAATAATAATTACCATGTGAAGGTTATTTAATCCTGGGATATAAAGTGCTTCCAATAGTAAGTCACCATTGGGGTAATTGTTTCTGATGTGAGACTGCCTTTGTGGTTTACCAGGAGAAATACGAACTGGCTTGAGAATTTAATGTCATTCTGGCAGTTTGTCACAATAGCTCAGTGGTAGAACGTCCGCCCGGCAAGCGGAAGGTCTGTGGTTCAAATCCCAGTTGTGGCATTGAATTTTTAAGTTCCAGTTCTACCTCTTAAACTTTGCCCACACACGGCTTGTGTGTTTAAAAACACCAACAGTAAGTTTGTTGGCATAAATAAATAATAATTACCATGTGAAGGTTATTTAATCCTGGGATATAAAGTGCTTCCAATAGTAAGTCACCATTGGGGTAATTGTTTCTGATGTGAGACTGCCTTTGTGGTTTACCAGGAGAAATACGAACTGGCTTGAGAATTTAATGTCATTCTGGCAGTTTGTCACAATAGCTCAGTGGTAGAACGTCCGCCCGGCAAGCGGAAGGTCTGTGGTTCAAATCCCAGTTGTGGCATTGAATTTTTAAGTTCCAGTTCTACCTCTTAAACTTTGCCCACACACGGCTTGTGTGTTTAAAAACACCAACAGTAAGTTTGTTGGCATAAATAAATAATAATTACCATGTGAAGGTTATTTAATCCTGGGATATAAAGTGCTTCCAATAGTAAGTCACCATTGGGGTAATTGTTTCTGATGTGAGACTGCCTTTGTGGTTTACCAGGAGAAATACGAACTGGCTTGAGAATTTAATGTCATTCTGGCAGTTTGTCACAATAGCTCAGTGGTAGAACGTCCGCCCGGCAAGCGGAAGGTCTGTGGTTCAAATCCCAGTTGTGGCATTGAATTTTTAAGTTCCAGTTCTACCTCTTAAACTTTGCCCACACACGGCTTGTGTGTTTAAAAACACCAACAGTAAGTTTGTTGGCATAAATAAATAATAATTACCATGTGAAGGTTATTTAATCCTGGGATATAAAGTGCTTCCAATAGTAAGTCACCATTGGGGTAATTGTTTCTGATGTGAGACTGCCTTTGTGGTTTACCAGGAGAAATACGAACTGGCTTGAGAATTTAATGTCATTCTGGCAGTTTGTCACAATAGCTCAGTGGTAGAGCGTCCGCCCGGCAAGCGGAAGGTCTGTGGTTCAAATCCCAGTTGTGGCATTGAATTTTTAAGTTCCAGTTCTACCTCTTAAACTTTGCCCACACACGGCTTGTGTGTTTAAAAACACCAACAGTAAGTTTGTTGGCATAAATAAATAATAATTACCATGTGAAGGTTATTTAATCCTGGGATATAAAGGGCTTGCAAAAGTAAGTCACCATTGGGGTAATTGTTTCTGATGTGAGACTGCCTTTGTGGTTTACCAGGAGAAATACGAACTGGCTTGAGAATTTAATGTCATTCTGGCAGTTTGTCACAATAGCTCAGTGGTAGAGCGTCCGCCCGGCAAGCGGAAGGTCTGTGGTTCAAATCCCAGTTGTGGCATTGAATTTTTAAGTTCCAGTTCTACCTCTTAAACTTTGCCCACACACGGCTTGTGTGTTTAAAAACACCAACAGTAAGTTTGTTGGCATAAATAAATAATAATTACCATGTGAAGGTTATTTAATCCTGGGATATAAAGTGCTTGCAATAGTAAGTCACCATTGGGGTAATTGTTTCTGATGTGAGACTGCCTTTGTGGTTTACCAGGAGAAATACGAACTGGCTTGAGAATTTAATGTCATTCTGGCAGTTTGTCACAATAGCTCAGTGGTAGAGCGTCCGCCCGGCAAGCGGAAGGTCTGTGGTTCAAATCCCAGTTGTGGCATTGAATTTTTAAGTTCCAGTTCTACCTCTTAAATTATTGAGGAGTCAACTATAGGCTTGTTTTTGCTTCACTTATTCAATTTTAAGTTAGGACATTTCTTGGACCATTCATATTCAACTACTATCCATACAAATAGACAAAAGCAGTGTAAACATGATGTGCAGTGGCATTAACTGACTGCTGCAGTTGTACAGCAGGTAACTGGTATCAGTTTGTTCAGCACCGTGTGAACACAAGCACAGCCGCATGTGACGCATAGTGCAGGTAAAAATAGGCTAAATAATGCGAGTTCAGAGGAAATTACAGGGATAAGCCGTGCAGTCAGATACGAGAAGTGATCGGTAATGTGTATGAATATATAATGGAGGAAGTTGCAGAGGGGACCCCTATTAAGTTCAAGTCTGTACAAAAACGTGTAGCAAAAGCCACCAGTTTATCATTTAGCTCAGACAGTAGGAGCAAAGCTGAATTACAACGCATTCAATTAGGTGAATGTGCCTCTTCCTCAACACCTCTTAAGAAAGCCCCATAAGATCAAGAAACGTCGATTTAGACAATTTTAATGAGTGCGTTGTGCGCCGCACAGTGAACGACTTTTATATACAAGAAAAAGAAAGGCAAGCACTTAAAACATCTTGCATAAATTAAAAGCATGAATTGGTGCCAGAGGCAGTATTAATACACTCCAGAAAATCCTACTTCCACTTTGATTTTAAATAATTTTAGTACATACAAAAGCATTTTCTAGTAGTGTGTGTTTGTCATCCCTGTTCTTGTACTATTTCGTGTATTTGCATACTGCTTCACTATTGCTTGAATGCTCTGCCCTCTCTCACCCTACTCCTTGTACTGTGCATCTGACTGCTCTTGTCTATTTGATTTTACAGTACTTGTAAAGTTCCATTCAATAATGTAACACAGCTGCTACGGGCGTAGCTTCTCAAGAGGTCAGGGCCAACTGACTGGCCAGAAGGAGAGATAAGCACACAGTAGTGCTCTTACCCAACGTAAATGCCAGAAGCACTATAGAGAGATAAGTACTGGAAGTATCTTCCTTTCACCTACGGTAAAATTTCCAGAAACTCTTGCACTTGTATATAAGCAATGAGTTGTTCTTGATACAACATAAAGTGCTGGTTACACAGCATGTTCTCCGAATGAGCTTATATAACAGTTTGATGTACAGCAAGTGTTCTTACTGTGAGAGATTTGAGAGGTCTTGTGTTTGATGCCCTAATGAGTGAAGCAGAAGGAAGAAGGGGCTGCTTTCTAAGTGTTTCATTATACCACTACATAAGACAAAAAGTGAAGTGAAATAAAAATTGAACTAAATCACATTAATGAAGTAACAGGAGAACTGGACAGTCACAGTATTAATTTTCAATGTAACACTATTCCCCCACAAGTGATAATACAATAATTATTTTTATGAGCAAGAGAATTCCACTAAGTTACTTGTATGAAATTTCAAGCTCACCAAAAATAAGTACTTCAAGATAATTTCTTCCATGCAGTCATATTGAGGACAGTCAAAGAAAAGCTCATTTTGGGCACAGGTCCAAAGGTGCAAGTCTTTGAAACAAGCTCTTCTAAAACTTATTTGAGTACTGCTATATTAACTTTTACTGCACTGAAAATAACTTTTAAAATGCATTTTTATGAAGTTGATACTCACCACATCTCCTATGTGTTCCACAAAGATATTATCTCCAAAGTTAATACGGGCACAGTTGCCATCAGCACACCTTTTACTACTTGCTGGAAATGTTTGAAGCAGTTGCTGAAGCCTTTTGGAGGGAAATGCATCTTCTGTACAGATGTATACTGCTCCTGAAATAAATCAAAACAGATTAAAAGTTTTCAATTTAGCAAAGAGGCTCTATTACAATAAACAACAAAATATTAAACCAGGGGTTGGCAAATCTGTACTGGCTGACGATATGTAATGCCACCGTCAGGGGCAAGCAATACGTCACACTTTCATCCCTCCCTCCCTCAACAGGTGTTCAAATGAAAACAATCAGCGGTGGATAGCACAT
This sequence comes from Tenodera sinensis, assembly GCA_030765045.1. Taxonomy (NCBI): domain Eukaryota; kingdom Metazoa; phylum Arthropoda; class Insecta; order Mantodea; family Mantidae; genus Tenodera; species Tenodera sinensis. Next base: position 360,905,630 of record CM060964.1, on the reverse strand, counting down.
CGATAGACATGGCTCTTTTGAAACTATGAAAACGTAAAGGAACCTTTCTATTCCAAGAGGAGTGAGAAGAACAACATTTTTGCTGTGCTATGGGTGAAAATGTGAAATGTCTGCTGTGTTCGAAAGTTTTAAGTGGCATTTATAGGTCAAACATTAAACAACATTACGACCATTGTCACAAAGACCACAAGAAAGTCACAGGTAGGACATCTGTAGATTTTTTAAAAGAATATTATGAAACAAATCTTTGTGGTAAATGTAACAATAAAGTTTAAATATTCAGGGAAGTTTTACAGTCTAATGAAGAAGTGGATTACAAAGTACACTCGTTTTATAAAACCTTAAAAGCAATAAATAATCATAAGTAGGCACCAGTTAGTAATATACATTTGACTTCTAGCGACTTGTGTGTGCAAATCAGCTGTAGCATTATAAAGCTGTAAGTTCAGGAAACACATCTGCGGAAAACAAACCAAAAACTGTGAAAGAACAAGAATTACTAGCCAGTTATGTTGCTGCATCAGAAGTAGCAAAGTCACTCAAACCTTATACAGATGGGCAGTTTGTTAAAACTTGTCTTAATAAGGTCACTAATATAATGTGTACTGAACAGTGTGAAAGTTTTAATTTCAAGTTAACAGCATGTACAGTTCAAAGAATAAACCATATTGGAACATTGATTGAATGTGAATTAGAATCTAAATTATACACATTTGTAGCCTGTTCTATTGCTGTCGATGAAAGTACAGATATTAATGACACAGTCCAGTTAGCAATATTTATTCGACGAGTGACCAAGGAATTGTCAGTTCATTAATATTTACTTGAATGGACAGAAGAGAACCTCCCCCTTCAATCCTTAAAACTCATAGTAGTTTCCTAGAAAAGGTAACACAGATTAAATCCAAATTGAACATTCCTAACACTAGAGAAAATTAATTGGAATTATTGCAACCTACCTTCAATTTGGAATTAATAGAGGAAATAAGTAAATCAGACACACCAAAAGAAATACAAAAACTTCTAGCTCTGGAAACAATCAATACTAGGTATCCCACAGAAGAATGGCTGCACATATATACTGATGGATCCTCGAAGGAAAACCTTACTGGAGCTGGAGTTACATGTTCACATTTTTCCTTTTATCATTCTGTTGGCAGAGACACAACAAATTATGATGGAGAAATAGAGGCTATATACATTGCTCTCCGACAATTATTAAATCTTCCCTTAAATAAATTTAACAAGGCAGTAATTCTTTCAGATTCTAAAGCTGCAATTCAGGGAATATGTTCAAATACTACAAAGAAGTCAACAAAAATTAGAGAATGCTACAAAATGTTAACACAACTCCAAAAAGTTAATAAGACTGTTCATCTCCAATGGATTCCAGCACACTGTGGAGTCATGGGGAACGAAGCTGCAGACTCACTTGCAAAGAAAGGCACAACAATAAAACAAAAGTCTAAATTCAATTTCTCATATTCCTCAATAAAACGCTTGATCATTAAAAATTTTTGTCATTCATACCTACAAGAAATAGAAACAAATGCCAAAGATAAAAAATGGATTACACTACTTTCCAATCCAGATATAATCCCCCAGAGACCAAGGAAAACAGCTGTTGCAGCCTTCCTACTATTGACAAATCATGACTGCTTGGCAAGTCATCTCTACAGAATAGGTATCTCAGCCTCACCAATATGTGTCCTGTGTAACGATCCAGCAGAAATGAATGAAGAACACTTGAAGACCTGTGAAGCATTAAGATCAGTGATACCGAAATTTAGATTTCCGATCGAATGGGCTTTCATAAAAGAACATGTTATAATAGAAAGGGACATTTCTAAATTGCGGGAAAAGGAAATAACATTTTGGATACGAGGCTTTCTTGGATGACGTCATGACATTCAAATTGGAAGCGAACGGTCTTCTTGGCGTGGGTAAGAGAGAAGCGTCTAGTCAGTACTCAACCAGAGAGCAGTACGGGAGTTCGTGCAGTTCGTGCTGCGCAGATGTGATTGCGATGCTTCTACAGATACACATATAGAATCGGCATATCTCCCGAAAACATTTAAAGAAGCAATAAATGATCTGCAAAGTTGTTCTTGGGTTGTCCTTTACACTCACGCAAACCCGAGATAAAGAGATCAAGCTCAGAGATCAAGCTCAGCTAGCCGGAGACAACACACCGAACCACATCATCAACGACTTCAGCTTCAAATGGCGAGGTAATAACTAGGAAGCAATATTACAGCTTCAAATTGGCTTCCCAACGTGTGGCTTCGAAAGAATGGACCAAACCCCAAGACGACCGAGCCAGCATCGAACCAGCAGACAAGAAGGTGCCCAGCGCGTCAACATCTGTGAAACGTGTAGTGAACAAGTTTAAGTGCAGTTAAAGTGAAATAGTGAAAATATTGAAAATTTTGGTGAGTAGAAAAACACATATAAATAGCTTAGAAATGGAAGACAGTGATAGTGAGTTTAGAGGTTTTGATAGTCCGGAAATTCAGGAAAGTATAAGTAGGATGGAAGAATTTAATCGGAATGTAATTGGTAGCAGAATATACCAAGAATTAGAAGATCAGAACGTTAGAGAAACACCTAGAGGTAGTGCAGAAATGTTTAGTAGTAATTCAGAAAGGCCAGCATTTATGTCAGAAATAGAGAATATGTTTCAAACGATAATGAAAAAGATGAGTACAGATTTAAGTCAAAAGATAGATGAAAATAGTAAAGAATTAAGAACAGTAAAAAAGATGAGTACAGAGTTAAGTCAAAAGATGAGTACAGAGTTAAGTCAAAAGATAGATGAAAATAGTAAAGAATTAAGAACAGAGTTAAGTCAAAAGATAATAGATGAAACTAGTAAAGAATTAAGAACAGTGAAAGAGATGAGTACAGAGTTAAGTCAAAAGATGAGTACAGAGTTAAGTCAGAAGATAGATGAAACTAGTATAGAGTTAGGACAGAAATTAGAGAAGGGACAACAGGAATTGGGAATGCAATTGGAAAATCAGAAGAGAGCTTTAGAAACCTTTAGGGAAGAAGTTAGGGAGGAAATTAATAAAGTTAGTAGTGAAGTAAAAGAAAATAGAGAACAGGTAGAACAGGTTAAGGGAGAATTAGAGACAATAAGGCAAGAAGTAAAGAATTCTGAAAAGAAATTAGGTCAACAAGTGAGTGAAAAATTAGATAAAGAAAGGGAAAGAGTAACATATAGTTTAGACAAACAAAGAGAAGAGGTAGTACAAAGGTTAGATAAAGACAGGGAAGAAATTAGAGAAGAGTTACAGGGGTGTAAAGTTAGAATAGAGAGATCTGATGTAGAAAGTGAAAGGCAGGCTAGAAATTTGGAGGATGTTACAGACCAAATAAAAGGGGTAGTAACAGAAATTACTCAGGTAAAAGAGGCCTTAGAAAATTTGAAATTAAGTGAAAATGCATGTAATCACAACAATCTTAGTAAAGAAGTTGCAAGAAACGAGGCAATACCAGGTGTATCAGCTGACATTTCGATGCAAAATAGGGGTAACAGTAATTCCCATTCTGATCTCGGAAATAGCTCAGGGATAGGTGACAATTCAAATTTACATTGGCCTAACCATGTCTTAAATGAAATGACACCTCCAGTTTTTGAAAATGAAGATTCAGATGATCCTAAAGCCTTTTTAGAAGGGTTACAAGAGTACTTCACGGTGAAACGTATACCAGAGGAGTACAAAATGGTGATAGTAAGAAAATGCCTAAAGGGTAATGCTGCTAATTGGCTAGACCTTTCTATGGGTAACAATAATGACTACAGGACCTTTAGAAACATCTTTTTAACCAGATATTGGGGAGCTAGTAGGCAGGCCAATATTAGAGTTGAATTAAGCAATGGAAAATTTAATCCTAGATCGGAGGAATCGATGGTCAACTATTTTATGAGAATAGCGAGAAAATCGAAGATGTTGGATCCTCCCTTGGATGAAAAAGATCTAATAAATATAGTTACTCCACATTTTCCGGAAACGCTTCAACACTACCTAATCATAGCCCGACCCGATAGCATTGCAGCTATGATAGAATTATTATCAGCCTTAGAAGTCAATAAACCAAAACACACATTTGGAAATACATATGAAGGAAAAGAAACTGTCAATTCTTTCGGGCAAGGGGCACAGTATTATCAAAATAGAAGTGAGGTTAGGGAAAGATATAAAGGACCAGTACCAAGGATGGAATCATTCCGGTGGGAAAATCAAGGTAGATATAACCAGGAAGGGCATCACCAAAATAGAAATGGTAATCTAAGGGGAAGAAATATAAGGGTGAATTATATGAATACGAATAGATTTGATCGAGGTAGACGGGGACGTTATTTTGGACATAGTAGAAATTCAAATGATGGGTATTGGACAAACGGAGATAATGAGTTTAGACCGAGGTCACCAAGACAGGGAGAAAGGTATTCTAGTGGACGAAATTCCCCCGAAAATGCGGAAATGGTCGAGGCCATTAACACGGTCAAAAACATGGTAGGAAGTAACCCCGATTTAATGCAGGAAAACAGAAGTAACAATTCGGGAAATAGTACAGGAGCAATACCTAAAAATCAGGGAAACGCCAGACCCGGTCAAACGCGCCTTCAGTGAGAACTGGGTATCCTAGTAATGATTGTGATAAGTACTCGGAAATAAATAGTCCTGGAAGGCAAATGATGATACAAAAGAAAAGAGAATGGAAAAATAGAATCGACGAAAACGAAAAAGTAGGAGATCCACCTAAAATCAAAATTGGAGTAAATGGAAAACAATACAATGCAATTATAGATACGGGATCAAATAGCACAGTATGCTCACAAAATTGTTATGATAATTTACAAAGTAGTGGCTTTAAAGTAATGTCTTTACCAGTTAATGGGATATATTGCTCGCTAGCTGTGGGAAAACGAAAAGAGAGAGTAAAATTTCAAGCAATGATAAATATTGAAATAAATGGGAGAATACTTGGAATTTTATTTCTGATTGTAGGAAGACTTGTGACAGATATTATAATAGGTTGTGATTGTCTTTATGCCTGGGAAGCTGTGGTGAATTTTAAAAACATGATTCTAGAAATGAAAGTTGAAGATGAGACCATTATAGTGCCTTTTGTGGAAGATAGTAGTTCAGAAACTATTGTAAGAGAAAAAGAGGAAGAAGAAATCCAAGGGGATACATTCTTTGTAGAATATGTTAAAGTAGGAGCTATGGAATTAACTGAAGTAAATGTCAAAGAGTACATTGTCGATAATAAAGAAAATGTAGAATGGGATAAAAATGATTTCATAGACAATTTGAGGGTTTCTGATGCAACTAGGTACTATGATAGGGAGAGTAGTGAAGACTTAGAAGAATTGTTGAGGGAAAAGGTAACTCAGGCTGATCAACTAAATGAACAACAGAGGGATAAACTGTTTGAAATATTAATCCGAAATAAAGAAGTATTCTCTGAGAAACCTGGTAAATGTAATATTTATACTCATTCGTTTGAGATGATACCCATCAAACCTTTTGCACATAAAGCGAGAGCTATCCCTAGTACAATAAGAGAAGAGGTAGATGCAGTTATAAAGTCAATGTTAGAAGATGAGGTTATTGAGATTTCGAATTCAGAATTTGTGAATCCCCTATGTATTGTAAATAAGGCCAATGGAAAGATTAGGGTGACATTAGACTCGAGAAAACTAAATTATTGTTCATCATACTTTCCATCAGGGAATCCAACAGAACGTGTCCTCCGAGATATAGGAATTTATTTACGTGTACTTACACATCATAATCACAAGGATTGGGTGAAATATTGTCCATTGATAGAAAAGATTATCAATCACACCATTAATGTAACTACTGGGTTTGCACCAATAAAATTAATGTTAGGAATTGAACCAGAACCAATATTGATCGGGGTACCAAAAACACTGAAAATTAATGACATTCAGTTAAGTGAAGAAGAAAGAGCGAAAATTGCTTTTGAACGAATCAAGAAAAAGGCAGAGAAGCGAAAATTAAAGAAAAAGAGTAGAAAACATAAATGGGAACCTAAGATAGGCGATTGGGTACTAGTTAAAGACCATAAGTTATCAAGTGCATTGCGAGGTAGGAACAAAAGGATGGAATTGTTATATAAAGGTCCTGCAGAAATTATATCAAAATTTGGTTATCATACCTATGAATTAAGAGATGTTAAAAATGAAAAATGTCTGGGAAGATGGCATAAACAACTCCTTCGACCATACAAGAAACCGTGTGGTGCATTGGAACCTTGATTTAATGTAAAAGAAAAATTGGAAGTGTCATTTGTATATTGGCGCCTAATCAGCTTGGAGATAAATTGTAAATGTTAGCTTACTTGAAAACCATACATGGGTTAGGTACTTACATATTCATGAAAAATGCAGAATGTGAATTGCTATATACTACAAGGAGCTTAAAAATATATTGTATAGAGCTCACAAAAACAGCTTCAGAAAGATTGTTAAAATGTTCATCTCCGCATAGAGAGAAAACAGAATATTTACTTTGTAAAACATTTGTTAAAATATTTAGATGTATAGATAGTTATCACAGAAAGACAAAGAAAGAACTTGTCTAAAGAGTGCAATGGATTTATATAAAAATATATGTACATTTTAGTGCTTAAAGGATCTAGTACAGATATGTGTTACAATAACAAAAGTGAAAAATCACAGTGCAAGTGATAGTGAGAGCGAAGTGAGCAAACATGAACTAAAAGAAGGAAGTATAAAGAAAGACTCTTGAGATTTAACCTTTATATAGAAGCTTCATAGAAGAAACCATAACATATTGTAATTAGTATTTAAGGATTAATGTTTAGTCAAGTGTACAATTGTTTGTCATGTTAAATAGATTAATGAGAAAATGTGTTAATAACCAATTTCAAAAACAGTGTAATTGAAAATTGTATACAAGGGGAGTGTTGCCGATTATTCAAAATACAGGAGTAATTTTAGTTTTTTCTTTCGGGCAAGACATTTACATTATTTTATTATGAAATAATAAAATAATATAAATGGGGGCATTTGATACCGAAATTTAGATTTCCGATCGAATGGGCTTTCATAAAAGAACATGTTATAATAGAAAGGGACATTTCTAAATTGCGGGAAAAGGAAATAACATTTTGGATACGAGGCTTTCTTGGATGACGTCATGACATTCAAATTGGAAGCGAACGGTCTTCTTGGCGTGGGTAAGAGAGAAGCGTCTAGTCAGTACTCAACCAGAGAGCAGTACGGGAGTTCGTGCAGTTCGTGCTGCGCAGATGTGATTGCGATGCTTCTACAGATACACATATAGAATCGGCATATCTCCCGAAAACATTTAAAGAAGCAATAAATGATCTGCAAAGTTGTTCTTGGGTTGTCCTTTACACTCACGCAAACCCGAGATAAAGAGATCAAGCTCAGAGATCAAGCTCAGCTAGCCGGAGACAACACACCGAACCACATCATCAACGACTTCAGCTTCAAATGGCGAGGTAATAACTAGGAAGCAATATTACAGCTTCATCAGAAGAAACTACGGTTCAAAAGTATTGGAAAGCACGAATGCTAATGGCTTCATTGCCAGATGCAAGGCACTAGAAAACAACAACAACATATTTACTTGATATTGTCCCCCTTGCGGATCATACTACAGGAGAGGATTTATTTAACCCATTCAATCATTTGACAACCAGGGCTTGCATGCATCTTTTTGACATATGAATCGTATGACAAGTTCACTATGCTGCATTGCTCTATATAATTCCACATGGTTTAAGTTCCTTCTCACAGATGTCATTTGTATACATCTGGAATGAAATGCTAACATGTGGTGTTTGTAATTCTGATCAGCATGATGTAACCACCTGCATTTCAATCAAGGAAAAACAATTTTATCTTAGCATTATTTCACTCGCCTCAGCAGCCATCATGGTGGTGAAAAACATTCACACCAATAACGACAAGGATTTGAGAAAACTGATACAAAGTGTATTACAGAGGGAAAGCAGTGATTTTTCTGAATATGAAACAGAGTCTGAAGAAGATTCTGGTGACAATGATAATGAATCTAGTGCAGAAAGCAGCAAAGAACATAATTATGAAGCCAATGGTAATGCACCAGGCCCTTTGAAACACATTCACATTATGACGCAGAAAAACCAGTGTAACTGGCATTGGACTACAACTGACAATCACCTCATTCTCTACCCTTTTACTGTAGTGGCATTTGTAAATACTTACTGGATAAGTATGCATCACAGATGCCGTCTGCACTTTCAATTTTTTTCAGAATACATGGAACCTTTGTTTGACAAAATGTGACAGAACAAATGCTTATGCAACGAGGTAGTTGAACAATCCCCACAGAGAGTATTGAAAGATGAAAAATGAAATCAGGGCCTATATTGCTTTAGTTATTCTGATGGCTCAAGTGCAAAAATTGCTATTCAATTGTACCGGAGCAAAACCTGATGCCTTGACACTCCAATTTTTCATGAAACAATGAGTAGGGAGAGATTCAAACTTATTCCCCATTTCTTTCACACACAACAGCAGTATTTTTTTTGTAGTGTTTAATGTCCACTTTTACAGCAGTATAAGGACAACAGTATTGGCGAGTTTATGCTTTTAATACTGTCCACCCAAATTTTCAACAAAAAATAGTTAATGACTGATTTTAAATGATTTTTGTAAGCATTAAGCTGTTACTGTTCTCACAGCTATGGGATTTAAATCTGATTTCTTGGTTAGTTCCCAAGGCATTTAAATATGACGTGATTGGGTTAAGGTAGTATGTGACATTTAGAAAAGGAATATGATGTCAGTTGACAGATGGAGCATACCCTATGGTAGAAAAGCAGAGAGGTTTGATAGCCAGACTAAAACAACATTTACAAGAATTGGGTACTACTGAACAACTACAAACATTTCACTGCATCATACATGTCTTATGGGCAAAAATAATGCACATGAAAAATGTTACGGACATCATTGTGAAAACAATAAATACCATTAGATCTAATTTTCACAACCTACAGCTTCAAAATCTGCTTAACAGTTTGGATATTCATTCTGAGGATTTGATGTATTACACAGATTGGCTCAGCCAAGGGAAAACACTAAAGCGATTTTTTAATATGCATGATGTGATCCACGAGTATGTAAATGTCACTATTAAAAGTTTGTACACACACTCACTTTGCTACTCAGATCATTAATATTTACCATGACTTACCAGTAGAAAAAGTAAAAAGGACTTCGAAAACAAAAGGTTTCATAACTTCAAAGCAATGAACAATGATTTTCGATTTTTCGCAAATCCTTTCTCTGTGGACATCAATGCAGTAAAACCACAATTACAAATTGAGGTTGTGAATTTACAGAAAATACAATTTTAAAATCACAATTACAAAATAAGATTGGTTTAGATTTATTTAGAAAACTTCATATGGTGACATTTCTGTCTAGGTACATTTGCTGCACATACTAGTACCATGTGTGAGCAATTTTTTCTAAAATGAAGATTACAAAATCTAAAAGCAGATCACAATTGACAATGAATATCTATGTGCTCTGCTGTACCTCAGTAATAGTGAATTTATTTTAGATGTATGTGAAACCATAACACTCTAGATGAAGTAAAACAAAATCTGATGTATTGCACTTATATAACTTTCTCTACTCTTGTACTAACCATTCTTACAAACTCTTCCTATATCTTCTTCATGTTACACGTGATAAACATTTACAGAAATTATCTTACTGCTTATTTCCTTGTAGGAGCAAGGGGAATATTAGAATACAGTAGGTTTTGAGCGATAGTAATATCTTTTAAAGCTCTGAGATCCCGTTCTCTTTGCAGCTTAAAATATAAAAAAATTAATGATGTTGCATTTCACGAAAGTTTTAAATTTTCCGAAAATCGCACAAATAACAAGGAATATCTCCGAAATGGTTCACTCTACAAAAAGTTTGAGACATAAATTGTGGGTTTTAGCAAGATCTAAATTTTTATGTATAGTAAGATTTTGTCTATCTCTGACGATTTACGAGTTGTTCCAAAGTCATCCAGAATAAACAAGACTACATAAGCTATAGCCAGAAAATTCAAAATACACATTTCATTTGTCATAAAAATATCTTAAACATGTCATTTAATCAAAATCGTTAGAGGCAGTTTCAAGAAAATCAAAATTTTCTAAAAATTTTCCATGTAAAGGGTAGTTTAGGGTGGGGCTATTTTCTTCAAAATCTTCGTGTCACATCCTTGAAAGACATTAAATTTAAATGCCAACTTTGGTTTTTAACCAACTTTTCAATTTTGAGTTATGCTGTCCACAGATTGACAGACACTCACAGACCTTTTTCTAAAAATGCTTTTTATTTTTTTTTGGATTCAGGGGGTCTCAAAACATATTTCCGGTGAAATCGCGACATAGAATTTTTGGGTGGAATGTAATACTTCCAGTAGAGAAAGTAATAAGATAAGAATTAGTGTTAAAGCTCTCTCAATCTGTATATATGTATTAAGCATATAACATCGAATGTGTTAGAGAAATGCCTCTATTTTACACAGCCACTGCAGCTTGCAAACCTCCTCCTTCAAAGTGTGCATCATGTGCATGGCAGGTTGCATTCTGACGTCACATTCCTGCAATTGTGAAGACCAATTTGCCAACTCCTGTGTTAAATCAAGAAATCTGTTGTGTTACTTCACATGACTTCTGTCAGCATTTATTTTCCATCTATTTCATCTGAAGACAAATTCTAATGTAAACAGTCTCATTATACATTTCATTGTGTACCATGTACAGTCAGCTGCAAATGTTTTCCAATGGACAAGAGGGTGAAGGGGAAAGAAATGAAACATTTTCTTATCAATTACTTGTGCCCGGTCCACCCAGCTCAACAATGGCTTCATCAGAGGTATTTACTTTGGTGTGTGTTTTTCTGAAGCGTGGTCAGCAGGGAGCCAACAAGAAGCTAAGTAATAAATTTTATTCTTCTATCAAAAAAAAAGCATGTTCTTTTCTGTATGAATTTAAACAAGCAACATTGCTTTTTTGTGGTAGCATTAATGGCATTAAAGAAATAGGTTTAAACAATTCCTTAAACAAAGATAATGCATAAGATGTATTCCTCGTTAATAATAATAGATAAACCAGTTCAGATTTAAAGGTTGATAGGCAAGAAAGCTGAGCGGGAGAAGCTACATTGTAACCTATAATGGCTGATGCCTAGTAATTTTCTGAAACATGCTCTTTTGTGATTTGCAGCAGTTTTATTATTTGTGTTACGCTAAACTTTCATTTTCCTTTGAAGTTCTGTTTTCCTGTTATTTCCTACAAACAGCCATTCAACGTTTTAAACTTTGATGTGAAATTTCAGGTCAAATACACGATTTCATGTTTGCTGAATAAAACCAACTTGCACATTTTGCAGCGTGCATGCGTGCCTCTCCATGAATAGCTTAAAAAACAAAAATTTAAAAAAAAAAAGTGGCACATTAAAATTATTTAAACGTTTTAAATTTAATTCCACTACAGTGATATGATGCCTCTAATGCAGAATATTTAGTTTCCATCCTCGCTGCGAGTTTATAATGTTAATGTTGTTTCTTTACATAGAGGTTATTTTCTTACGAACAAATGTCAGAGAAATGTTGGAATGATATTCTCTTTGGACTGACAAACATATTATGTCCCTCACCCTTGTAGACAGGTATGAGCTAGTAAGTCGACCTTCAAGACCACCTGGCGTAACTAATAGATAAGCCATCCTGGCTTCCCTCCACGGCAAGGAGCATGGGAGTTGGAAAACATTTGAAACTGGCCCTGTACAAGTGGGACAGCAAGCAGTAGTGATAGGCGAATGTTTAAAATGTGGGTCACTATATGTTGGCTTTGAAATTCTATGCACTTTCCAAAAACAAAAGAATGATGATTTAGCACTTAAAAACTGTATAATGTTATTTATTTATGCCAACAAACTTACTGTTGGTGTTTTTAAACACACAAGCCGTGTGTGGCTTAATGGTTAGAGCACCCACCTATTAAGCGGAGGGTCTGTTGTTCAAATCCCAGCTGTGGCATTGAATTTTTAAGTTCCAGTTCTACCTCTCAAACTGTATAATGTATAGGAACATTCAGACAATTAGCTATGAATCTCAGCAAAATGTTAATGTGACAAAAAACATATATGTAACAGTGTGTTTTAATGCGAACTACATCTTTTGGTGCAGTAAATTTTGTATGTTGCTTATAGTTTACCAGTTATACAAAATTGTTTCAAAATAAAGAGAACTTCATGGGCTAATTACAGTAAATTCACGTTAAGAAGGTAGACAATTTTCCAAATGAAGAGTAGTTTTGTTTAGGGAGATTTTCTTATAAATCTTCAGGTTGCACACACACATATATATATCCCTCTATAATGATACTTTTTTCTTGGATTAAGGGGGCCTCAAAACCTGCATTTTCTGTGAAATCCTGAATTCAAACTTTTGGGTAGAATACAATAGTACTGCCTCTTACCCATTACCTAGTCCTAACAGATGACATCAGCATTTCTTCTCATCCTTCTCGAGTGACTTAATTACGTAGGGGCTCAGGCAATTTTATCTTGTGTCAGCATCCTTACTTGAAACGTTCGCCCATTCGCCTTTCAGTATCGCTCTTTGTTTCATCATGGAATGTCTGTGAAAGAGAATTGTAGCGCTGTCATTGCATTAAACAAGTACAAGAAGATTCCAAAGGCGATTTTCAATTTGTTAAAACCGCTAGGAATCTCACTCAGATTTGTTTGCCAGACCATTAAAAGATTCACTCACATTTCTAGTATTGATGACAAAGCAAGGTCTGGCCAACTGCGGTTGGTTTGAACCCCGGATGTGAGCAAGAAAGTTTGGGAACACATCAGAAGAACTCCTGTTAGAAAACAAAACAATGGTGCAACAGCTTCAAATGTCAAGAATGAGTGTCTCTAGGCTAATAAATCAAGATCTAAGACTCTGGGTTTGCTGCTGATGCACAGGACATCTGCTCAACACTTGTCTAAAGATTAGACTGGAAAGATCAAATAACCTCCTTAGACAGAAAGCCAAAAATCAACATTGCAGAATCCTTTTTTCAGATGAAAAAATGTTCACAATTGAGGGGAAATTCCACAGGCAGAATGACAAAGTGTATGCTCGGAGCGATAAAGAATCCCGTCAGGTTACTCCCTGGGTTCTTCATGGTCATCTTCCAGTATCAGTGATTAGTTGGGAGTCTCATACCAAGGGGCTACCAAGGTGCATTTCTGCAAAAAGGGGATAAAAACCAATGCAAATGTGTATGTAGATGAAATCCTGGAGAAAATTTTGAAACCTATTAAGCAGCAAATGTTTAACTACGAACACTGGATCTTCCAACAGAACAGTGGTCCAGCTCACAACGCTAGGAAGTGTCAGCAGTGGCTCAAGGACAACGTCCCAGAGTTCATCAGCCACACACAACGCTAGGAAGTGTCAGCAGTGGCTCAAGGACAACGTCCCAGAGTTCATCAGTCACACACAACGCTAGGAAGTGTCAGCAGTGGCTCAAGGACAATGTCCCAGAGTTTGTCAGCCACACACAACGCTAGGAAGTGTCAGCAGTGGCTCAAGGACAATGTCCCAGAGTTCATCAGCCACACACAACGCTAGGAAGTGTCAGCAGTGCCTCAAGGACAATGTCCCAGAGTTCATCAGCCACACACAACGCTAGGAAGTGTCAGCAGTGCCTCAAGGACAATGTCCCAGAGTTCATCAGCCACACACAATGCTAGGAAGTGTCAGCAGTGCCTCAAGGACAATGTCCCAGAGTTCATCAGCCACACACAAAGCTAGGAAGTGTCAGCAGTGGCTCAAGGACAATGTCCCAGAGTTCATCAGCCACACACAACGCTAGGAAGTGTCAGCAGTGCCTCAAGGACAATGTCCCAGAGTTCATCAGCCACACACAAAGCTAGGAAGTGTCAGCAGTGGCTCAAGGACAACGTCCCAGAGTTCATCAGCCACACACAACGCTAGGAAGTGTCAGCAGTGCCTCAAGGACAATGTCCCAGAGTTCATCAGCCACACACAAAGCTAGGAAGTTACAGCAGTGGCTCAAGGACAACGTCCCAGAGTTCATCAGCCACACACAACGCTAGGAAGTGTCAGCAGTGGCTCAAGGACAATGTCCCAGAGTTCATCAGCCACACACAACGCTAGGAAGTTACAGCAGTGGCTCAAGGACAATGTCCCAGAGTTCATCAGCCACACACAAAGCTAGGAAGTTACAGCAGTGGCTCAAGGACAATGTCCCAGAGTTCATCAGCCACACACAACGCTAGGAAGTGTCAGCAGTGGCTCAAGGACAATGTCCCAGAGTTCATCAGCCACACACAAAGCTAGGAAGTTACAGCAGTGGCTCAAGGACAACGTCCCAGAGTTCATCAGCCACACACAAAGCTAGGAAGTGCCAGCAGTGGCTCAAGGACAATGTCCCAGAGTTCATCAGCCACACACAAAGCTAGGAAGTGCCAGCAGTGGCTCAAGGACAATGTCCCAGAGTTCATCAGCCACACACAAAGCTAGGAAGTGTCAGCAGTGGCTCAAGGACAATGTCCCAGAGTTCATCAGCCACACACAAAGCTAGGAAGTGTCAGCAGTGGCTCAAGGACAATGTCCCAGAGTTCATCAGCCACACACAAAGCTAGGAAGTGTCAGCAGTGGCTCAAGGACAATGTCCCAGAGTTCATCAGCCACACACAACGCTAGGAAGTGTCAGCAGTGGCTCAAGGACAATGTCCCAGAGTTCATCAGCCACACACAACGCTAGGAAGTGTCAGCAGTGGCTCAAGGACAATGTCCCAGAGTTCATCAGCCACACACAAAGCTAGGAAGTGTCAGCAGTGGCTCAAGGACAACGTCCCAGAGTTCATCAGCCACACACAAAGCTAGGAAGTGTCAGCAGTGGCTCAAGGACAATGTCCCAGAGTTTGTCAGCCACAAGGTTTGGCCATTGTCCAGTCAAGACGAGTTCTTCAAGTAATCTTGAGAGCCTAAAAAATTCCCTGCAGTGAGCAGTGGCAGATTGAGGCATAAATGTCATACATGCCACTATACATGACTGGCCAAGGTGTTTAAAGACTTATGAGAAGGGTAAAGGTGGACATTTTGAGTGAAATGATAATGTAAAGTGTTCATCAGAATCTGCTCTATTAAATGGTATATACAGGGTGGAAGGTACTGTTTCAGCCAGAATAATCTGGCTAATAGATGAAGGTATAAGAGACATAAATGCTAAGTTTCACTTTGGTAGGTTTAATAGCTTTGTAAATATTCAAGTTTTTCGGTAGTGTAAATGGCAACGCTGTGCTGTCTTCGCACACACCAATGACCTGTGTTGAGTCCAAGCAACGTGTGGTTCCAAGCCAGTACTGCCTCAGATGTAAACAAAACACCTGACTGGCGTGCGCCTCACAATCAACAGTTGTAAACAAAACACACAACCAGCATGTGCAAAGCGCTGCACTAAGACATCAACAAAACAATGGCCCAATGGATAGGACCAGTCCTCTCACCCCGACTGGCGCGTGCCGTCAGATATAAACAAAACACTCGTTTACATACCAGTGAAGCAGTCACAATGTCGGGCAAACGGCAAGAATCTCTGTCATGCCTGAAAAGTGTGAATATAACTGAAATGATGTGTTGGTTCAAGTAATAATGAAGATGCAGTTTTCCATAGCTAAGACAGCAGGAATCGATCAAAACCACGTATTTTAGGGTAATACAATGCTGACAAAGGGATACAGATTTTCCTAATAGTGGTCATTCTTCTTCTTCATCATTATCATTATCCATCACGAGCTAAAACAATATTAATTGCCTTTAAGACATAAGTGAATAAAATTCTTCCCCTTCATTTTTCTAAAACAATTGTGGTCTTCTGTGGATTATCGGGCTGAAAGAAAACTAATGATCTCGTCATAAATTGCAGCTTTTATCACAAAGGCACCTAAATAAGAAGACAAGCAAAATGAAATTTTTCTCTACAAGTAAACATGACAGTGATACTATCCTTAAAAGACAGTATACATAATATGGAGTTTCTCTAGACATATGACAAACCAAATTCATACCTAATACGGGATTAAGGCACAGTTAATGTACTCTAAAAGATAATGCTACGTATTTAACATAGGACACAAATACCAGTCAGCATTTTGAAATAAATTCCACAAGCTTGTCCAAGTTCACTTATAACCAGTTTACCAAAAGAAAAATTGAAAATATGCTGATTATGTGGAGTTTATTTAGGTTTTATTATTACTTAAAGTTCTTAATATTGAGTTGCATTTCATTCACAAAAGACGTTTGTTATGTTTTTGTTAGGTGTTTTCTTTTTTTTTTTTAGAAACGGGGAAAACAGAAGAGGAGTTGGAGAAAAACAGTGGCTTATTTCGCTAGGTAAGGGACGAAGAGGAGTGGGAACATCTGGCTTTATTTACGTGATCTCATTGTTATGTTTTTGTATTTCTTATTTTGTATCTATCTGTTTATTTGTTTTTTATTCTTAAGGGGAATTGCCCCCTGAAATTCATAGTAACATGTCTAACTACTCCCTTGATGTGAGCGGGATCACGATCCTAAGCTAAATTCTTTCGTATTGCAGGAAGTTGTACCTTAATCCTTCCGCCAACCCTCACACCGTGAAGTGATATCACCCCTAACCCCCTGCAGGCAGCCGAATTTGTTGTAAGAACATGCGACAAACACACTTGGACTGGCCCACATTGTTGCCATATTTTGCGTAGAAATTAAACTTTGGATGACACTTTAATGTTAAATTGTGGCTAAATTAATTCGAATTAAGATAAAAAGGCACTAAACACTGCGATAATCATGCTTGTTATAGAAATATTCTCTTTCCTTATTCCTATAAATAAATGTAAACGAATACCTAGAAAAAGAAACGCAAATCTTCTAAAGGTGCACATGAACTTTCCGCCTTGCAGTGATTTTAGCTGCTGAGGTAGTGACAGCAAGCTTAATATCATATGATAGAGGACAAAGGTCCAGCTGATGAATAGCCAAGAGCGCTTCGTCGTTGACTGTGAAATTCAGAACTGCTAGCTGATGGGGGTTTGAGCCTTGTCTTTCGCCTGTTTATTTTCTGTAATACAAGATTAACAAACGTGTTTAGTTCTCTACAGATTTTTATGAGGAATGGAAAATCAGATGAAGGCACACTGCCACAAATTGAGTTATGGGGACATGGCAACGTGTCTGCTTGGAAATAAACGACATGACAACCTTGCTGGATGCAAAGGTTGCTTCAACAACTGCATTCTGTTCTGTTTAATGTGTCATATTCACTGGCATCCAGATCTGGTAATTTACACTACTACATGCTTATATATTTTATTATCCTAACAGCCTACGAAATTCATAGAGATGCTTTTGAATGTGAATGTTTTAAGGGAAATATTAATTTCAAGGGGAATGTTTGACAATTGAGGTAGGCGTGTTCCCTGCTTAATTTTCAGCAATTGATATCTTAGGAAGCATTCATTTGTAAAATTTCCATCATACTACAGCATTCATAAGACGCCGGGAAAGGTTACAATGGTACGCGGAATAAAAATACCTAAAGGAGGAGCTTTATTAGAAACAGATTCCATTAGTTTTTATAATTTTATATTTCGCTTGGGCTATATAAATAAAAATGTTCCCGTTAAGAAAGAAAAAAGAAAAAGGGAAATAAAAAGGAATAAGTTAGATGGGATTCAAACCCATGTCAGCCCACACTGTTCATATGAAAGAACATGCCTTAGCCACCACAGCTATAGTGAAAAGCAGAGTTTGGTCTGACTGATTAAACTCACGTTCTATAAGTCTAGCACCAGAACGGAATCATTTTAGTTCTAGTACACAACTTAACAGAAACACCATAACAACATATGTTCTGCAGGTGCACTGAAGTTGAATCTGCAATGTTTGCCTGTTAACGTAGAAGGATTGCTGAAATACTGCTTTTCAAAACTACAAGGTGAGGTGAGTTGCGAGGTGACATGGCTGCCATGTTCTCTGAGCAGCAAGGGAAGCATATGACTAATTTAATTCTCATACCACCTATGCAAGCCCACCTGAGAATTAGGTGACCCTTCGCGCACGTCTCACCGAAGATGGGTATTTACTTTTGTGAAAGATAGTACATTTATAGTAGGTAGTTGAGTCACTCAGATCTTAAAAATATTTTATTTGTTTTAACACATATTTTCGATAGTTTTAGTGCATGAAAAATAAATATTTTCCAAGTTTTTAGCACCTAAAAATCTGAGCCTTAATCATAACTTTAAAAAAATGTTCTCATTTAGCCCTGAAATTATTCCTTGAAGTTGTGACAGAACTTATGATAAGACTAAAGACTAGGTATAGGTAGCTGACAGAGAATGCAAAAATTTGGAAAGAAAAGAAAGTGAGTGTGCACAAGAGAAGCAACATGCAAAATAAAAGCTTCCATTTTGCTAGTGAGTATACCCAAAGATACAGATCTCCAAGAATCACTTGTGATCTTTGTTGTGTTACTACTCAGACATAAGTCATTTGACTTAATTTCTCATGGGATCCAGAAAAGAATTTTGTCTCCATATTTCTAGTTAACAAACAGTACTAACGTATGGGCTTCTTCATTTAAAACCTAACGCAGCACACAGCATTTTGCCTCTCCACCGACATTGCTGAATTCCCCCACTACTTGCTGCCGTTGTGCGCATGGCTAGTCTGTACTGGGCCTCTGAAAATCCACATCACATTCAAGAAATCCCTCATGATCGGAGAGTTGGAGTTTGGTGTGCTGTTAGCGCTAGATGCATAATTGGTCCAATATTCTATGGGCAGACTGTAAGTGCAGAGGTACCAAAATGACATTTTGACCACATTTTATCATGAACTGACAGAAGAAGAGAAATCATATGGGTGGTTTCAACAAGATTCTGCTGCTGTCCATACAGCAGGGGAGTCCATGAATGAAATTAGGGAAATGTTTGAAGATATAGTGATTAGTGCTGGTGTATGGCCCTCCCGCTCCCCCAATCTAACAGTGTGTGATTTTTACTTCAGACAAATTTTACAAGACAAATCCTCATAAATTGGAGGAACTAAAATAAAATATTAGAAATAAAACCGGAAGCATTACAGTGGCCCAACTTAATCACGTAAATCAGAGTATGTTCTCCTGATATAATGTTTGTTTAGTCAAGGGTGAATGACATTTCCAGCATCTTCTATAAAATAAGAGTGTTATACACGCTTTATGGCAGAGTTTATGTAGGAGCAAACCTGGCTGTGGCACACCCAATTGCACACAGGCAAAATGTTGTGCGGCTGTTAGGTTTTAAATGAAGAACCATGTATAATTATAATTAAATAAACTGGAAGCACGATATTAATTTAATAAACACTGGTGCTGAATAAACAAATAAATGCTTCACAAGACAGTCATCTGTCAGGGTAAGGTTTAAAGGCCCGTTGACAGCTAGGTCATTAGGAGTCATCTGTCAGTCACTGTCCATTTGCATGAGCAGTTGATGATGCAGGAAGGTCATAGGGCACTATTGCTGTGTAATTTACAGTGTTTGTGAAGCGTTTATGTGCATATTTGACTCCAATGCTTATTAAATTAGTACTAACATAGTTGCCCATGTTTCACTTTTTCTGAACACCACTTAATCTATGTATCTAGTACATCTCAAACTATCTGCTCACCTGCTCCTAGGCCTCCACATTCAGGGGCATACTGAATTGTAATTGACAGCTGTAGACCAAACTGTGTCTTTCCTAGACCACTCTCCCCTGCAATCTCCGTTATGCCTTTAATGGGCACACCTCCATGAAGAAACTTGTCAATCACAGGGCATCCACTGCTAACTCTGCTAACTTCACATACTTCTTCAGCTGTTGTCAAAGTTAAAAACAAGGAGTCTTATTAACAGGTCAAAGCACACGTATAAGCACAGCTAATGTAAAAGCAGCAGCAATATTACCCGTCACAAAATTTGAGGTCAGTACCTTCCTTCTGGCTCTGCGTTTTACTATTTCACATTCCTCTTTGGTCAAGTTTGCGAGCTTACGTAGTTCATGTTCAGAGCATAGCAATATTGATTCCGCTGATGTTATTCCAGCTGTAAACATAAAACTCGCATGTCATCGTTGTTACACGCCAAAGTTTAGATATTCTCGTGATTGTTTTCAGCAAACAATATTATACAATCATAAACAAATGGATGATATTACGAGTCCCTGCTTAGGTTAGGGCAGATTATTTCATTGACTTTTCCGTCTTTCAGTGTAAGTATCTATTGCTGGTTTCGTTGTGGGTTTCTAGCAGCTTGATTCAATGCATATATTAACGATAGAGGCACAGGAAATATTACTTACCTTTCTCCAAGGATTCTTCTATTCTTCGTGATAAATCAGGGAGCTCAGCGGAATTCATTTTCGTTGTGCAAAACAATTCGAATGTAATAGTTACCTGAAATATTGCTTACGTCGCTATAGCTATTTTTAGATAGTTACAACTAGCCCTAACTTTATTTTGCACTTAATTTTTCTTTCCTTAACGCTCATCCCGCGTTCCAAACAAACTTGTTGCGTAAGATTTCGTTACAGTTGGTCCTGTGAGTTGGTCACATGTTGCTCTTCTGTCTTGTCTCGTCCGGCCAACACGCTAGCGCTACTGCCAGCAACTGCGTCAACCATGACAGTCACGTGCAGGACCTTCTAGATTAACGGACCTGACACTGCCATCTAAGTTGTACAAAAAAGTTAGTATTTGTAACAGGAAAAGAGGTGACATGTGACTCCAACCCCTACTCCATCTTGGTTTGATATCAATGATCCATCAGTATAAATATGCAGCCATTCATGTTCTGGAAATCTAGTATGGATTGTCTCTAATGCCAATAATTTTAGAACACTAGTTGGAGTATCACTTTTCTTAAGTTCTTTTACAAAAAGAATGTGATTTCTATGGAAACAGCAAGTAAGGATTTCCAAGAAATAAGAAAGAATAATTTTTCAATTTCCCAGTATAAGGAATTTATTTACGAGGCTAATAAGCCTAGAATAATAGGAACATGTCCGTTTATCAATAGTTGTCTGACACATACATTCTGTTTGCTGAAAATGCGTTCAAATTTTCACATGACCCTGGAGCCAGCTTATCCACAACTCAAAGTGCCCATTCAGAAAAAGAAAATGGAGGACATATAAAAGCTGGTGAAATATGTATATGGGGAAGATGCACAAAAATTTTATGAAGAGCTATTGCAGTGGCCAGTGATTTCATAAAACATTCTTTAGGTACAGTTGAATGAATCAGGTACCGTAATTTGCAAATTACTTCTCCAAAATTCTTAAATGTACTACAAATGTCAATTTGCTTTTTCATATTGTGTTGTTTATGATTGTATCTGTTATTTAAGATGCTGAACATCAATATTATAACAAAAACTACATTTTTAAGAAAATAAATGCATTTAACAGTGGTAAACATATCATCGAGTGGAGAAAGGAACTAAGTCAATTTTTTTCAAAATCAATTTTTGCAATATTTGCTAAGAATTAGGTGAGTGCATTTATATGTATTTACTGGACTGCAATAAAGAATACAATAAAACATCGAACAGAAATTTCTGAAAATAAGTTTACCGGCTAAACAGTTTTCTGTCTGTCCTGAAAAGTTAAAAAAATTGACATAGTTCCTTTCTCCGCCGACCGATTCAATTAGTCTCAGATTTTGGTTTTGAAAGATTAAAATTTTTTTTTTTTGTATTTGCTGTTACAAGGACTTTGCTTCAGTAAGTTGTTGCTGTGGTGTTTAACGCCCGCTTTTACTACTACGGCACCACAGGCGGTGACACTGATGATACATGGACTGAAGATGGAGCACCGGTGGAATGAGATGGCGAGGAAAACCGGAGCACCCGGAGAAAACCCACCCTGATGCCACTTCGTCCACCACGAATACCACATGCGGGTCCCTGGGATCGAACCCGGGCCGCTTAGGTGGTAGGCAAGCGTGCTAACCGCTCGGCCACAGCGCCGCCCTGCCAGTAAGTAAGTAAATAATGGCATACACGACATACAATGGCATACATTGTATGTCGTGTTAAGAGTTGCTCTGGAACATCCCCACTTCATTCCTGTTAAATGTTTAAACAGTGAAAGGTGCCTTTCTGCTCTTTGTATTACATTTTCTATTTGTTTGGTCCATGTAAGTTTGGTATCAAATGTAACTCCTAAATACTTTGCTTCCTTTGTTTTTGGTAATTGTTGACCCTCAAAATTTAGTTTTATTTTTAGTGGTTTTTTCTTAATGAAAAGATATGGTAGTTTGATTTTGTTGTATTAACAGTCATTGAATTTTCTTTGGTCCACCTTTGTAGGTTGCTTAAGGATTGCTGCATGGTTTTTTCTAGTTCTGTACTTTTGCTTTTTGGTTTTGAAGTCCACATTACTAAGTCATCAGCAAATAGTGCACACTTCACACCTGATTCTTGTATTTGTTGTGGTAGATCGTTAATAAATATATTAAAAAGTGTAGTGCTGAGCACGTTGCCTTGTGGTAAGCCACAGTGTACTTGTTTGTATTTAGATATATTTCTTCCATATCTGATAGCAATAGAGCGTTGTGTTAGGAAATGGCATAGCCATGAAAACATTGGACCTTGTATCCCTATTTTTTTACTTTCTTTAGTAGTTTTGTTCTGCATATAGAATCATATCACTTTGGAAATCAATAAAAGCTGATAAATTATCTTCTTTTCTATTGAAGGAGTCTTTGATTTCTTGACTGAGAAGTAAGACTTGTTCATTTGTAGAGTGGAGCTCTCTGAATCCAGCTTGACATGGGGATATTAAATTTTGTTTTTCTAGAAACCAATTTAACCTGTTTGACACCATTCTTTCCATCACTTTTGCTATTATGCTAGTAAGAGCTCTTGGTCTATAATTTTTTATTTCTGATGCTGTTTTGTCTTTCTTCAAGAGTGGGACAGTTATTGTGTTTCACCATTTACCAGGTACAGTGTTTTCCCAGGATAGATTGTAGAGTTTTAGTAGTTGTTGTTTTGCTGTTTTTCCAAGGTTTTTTATGAACTCTGAAAGTATGTGATCTGGTGCATGGGAGCCTTTTTGTTTTCTAGATTATTTATTGCAATATTCACTTCTTGCATATTACAATTTTGAAAAAATATATTGCATTGAGTGTTAGGATCACATTCTCTTTCTTGTTTCAAATCTTTCTTAAATTGTTTATGTTCCTTTTTATTATTTCTTGTTACTTTAAGTGAATTAGCATAATATTTATTGAATGTTTTGGCTATGACTGCATCATTTACTAATATTTTATTGTTGTGTATGATAGGTGCGCAATTTTTTTCTTCCCTGTCCTTGACATTTTTTATGAACATGTAGGCTTTGTTACCATCTGTCCTATATTCCATTTTTTCTAAGAAATTATTAAAGTGATTCTTTTTAGCAGTATTAATTTATTTTAAGTGAGGCACATTTCTTTTGCCATATTTGTGTATCCGGTATGTTTTTTGTTTGTTCAGCTGTATTTCTAGCTAAATCCTTTTGCTTTTTCAGTTCTTCTAACTGGGGGTTCCTAAAGGGTTTGACATTTTTAATTCTTCCACGAGGAATATGTTTTTTTGCGGTTTCTAGGATGACTTTACAGAAATTTTTTTTTGTATGATCTGGTTGGTCATGCAGCTGTGAGTTTGTTTGTTCTTTAAATTTATGTTCCAGTCCAGTTTTATATTTGTTCCAATCTGCTCTTTTGAAGTTCCAATACAGATTCGTGTGAGCTTGACTGTTATTTGTATTCTCTAGTTTTATATCAGCAATTACTGCTCTGTGACCAGAACTTGGATCTTCTATAACTTGTTTTTTAATTTTTGAAACAATATCTGTTGTAGCTAACAAGAGGTCTGGGTTACTGCCTGCTCCAGAGTAATGTATGAAGCTTGTGGGATGTTCTTTACTATAAATAAGTTCCAAAGTTGTGCTATTCAAAAATTGTTCCACTATCTTCCCTGTAGAATCCACTTTTTCATAACCCCATCTTTTGAAATGGGCATTGAAATCCCCAATTATGATTGTTTTATTTAATTGGTCAATAAGTGAGATGTGTTTTGCTATCCCAAAAACTTATCTTTATTAATTTACTTTTATTTGTGTTATCCATTTCTTTAACAATTTCAAAGGAGGATTTAATATCCTTTTTGACTCTATATTCCACTACTTATCTATTTTTGGGTAGTAGGTGTAGTAGAAAACCAAATAATAATAATAATAAGTCGTGATGGTGTTGGTGGCAGTGGCGGCGGCGGCGGTGGTGGTGGTTGTAGGAGGAGGAACAGCAACAATAATAGTCATAGTAATAATAGTAATAATGGTGGTGGTGGTGGTGGTGGTGGTGGTGGTGGTGGCGGCGGCGGCGGCGGCGGCGGCGGCGGCGGCGGTGGTGGTGGTGGTGATAACAATAATAGAAAC